>CM038147.1:533918019-534518019 GCA_021437245.1 Aegilops speltoides | reverse complement strand
TCGCGCTCTATAGTCTTCACGCAATGTCTTCTCATGTCATAGTCTTCAATATGAATATCTTCTCATACCACGATTGTCTTCAATGTCTTCACACATTTTAGGGGTCATCTCCGGTAGGTAAACCGAATCAATGAGGGACACTACCTGCGTTATCCTGTAATTCTCACAAACGCATTAGTCCCTCAACCAACTTTGTCGTCAATACTCCAAAACCAACTAGGGGTGGCACTAGATGCACTTACAATCTCCCCCTTTTTGGTGATTGATGACAAACTGGTTGAAGTTTTCAACGGTGATAAAGTATGTGAAATTGTAAGGATAGGGAATTGTCTTCATAAGTAGCAAGGGCTCCCCCTGAAGATGTGCATATAAGTAATTTGCTTTTGGAATGCAAATGCACATGGCAGGTTGTACTTGTGGAGATCCTCTTCAAATTATGAAGATAATTCATCATGCATGTAATGATATAGCAAGTAGGATGACATGCATAATGAAAAATGGACGTCTGCAGAATGATCTAAGTGCGGAAGTTATCATCGCACATGCGGAATTTATCATCGCATCACAGTAAAGCAAATAAGTAGCAGACGACCATCAAGTTTAAGTGTTACAACTGAAAGAACCAAATTTTCAAACGCAAGAGTTGTAAGCACGAGGCAAAATATAATGCAACCGCCCATATGAACCCGCTTGAAGACTATCAACTCATACGCTTCTCCCCCTTTTGTCAATAAGGACCAAAAAGGTTTGAAGACATAGAGCATCTACTCGTCCTCATGAGTAGGTGAAGCAGCAGGGTTGTCGTCGTTTGTTGGCGGTGCAGATGAACTTAGTGTAGTGTCGATGCGTGGAGTAGTAGGAGGTGGTGAAATAGCATCATCTTCATCATCGATCACTCTGGCATTGACAGTTGCCGCGGAGGAAGAATAGTCAGAGTCTTCAAGAGATGGAGTGCGACGTAGGACAGCAGTCCGTTGAGGAGTGGAGTCAAACTGGAATCTTTCATTGAAGCCATCATCTTGAAGATCTGCTTCAGCACTAAGCAGCGTCAAACTCTTCCATGATCGCCAGCAGGTCTCATGAGCAACAAATGCATTCTTGGTGGCAAGATTTCGAATGCGATTGACATCCACCAAGAGGCTTTGCATCTGTCTCTTAAGCCAATAGTGATGCTTATCTTGTTTCTGATGAAGGGCCACAAGAAGTTCTCGATCATTGAGAACGCGAGAACGCTTCCGAGGCCTTTGGGCAATGGTGCTTTCAGTGGCTTCAGTAGGTGCACGATGAGGCAGACGAGTATTTCCAGTCAGTGGATAGATTCGTGTTGCTGCTTGGACGCCTTCAATGGGTTGAGTGAAGCTTTGGTGCTCGACATTCTGAAGACAAAGAGGCTTCTTGGCAGGGTCAGAGTATATGGCTTCAACTGACATATCAACCTCTAGCAAAAGATCAGATGATTGCGAGTAGAGGGTTGATAGTTGACAGATGAGTGTCGCTTGATGAGGCGCATGACCCATGGAGCATAAAACTTTAGACCAAAAAGGTCAGATCCATAAGCAGCAAGTTGCCTGATGAAGAATTCTTGAGTATTGAAGCTGATGCCATTGAGAATGTAGAAGACCAAAGTCTTCATAGCTCCTTCAAGCTTGGCCACTGATGAATGTCCTTTGATAGACCATAGAGTTCGCCTGATGATATGATATATTGTGCGTGGCAGATACTCAAGGTCTTCAACAAAGAACTCTGTTGGATATTTAGCGTCAAATGGGAAGGGCTTCATCATGCTCAACATCTGGCTCATGTTGGGTTCTGGCTTATGGAAGATGCTCTCCAATGCATTGCGGTGTAGCTGACAATCAGGTTCATATAGCTCTCCAGGAGTGGCTAGCCCTGTAAGCTCGATGACGTCAAGAGCTTTGGCTTCATGATGAACATTTCCGGTCATCCACTCGAGGACCCATGTCTTGATATCTTTGTTGTAGCCGCGAATGTGTAGAGTAGCATAGAATTGAAGCAATAGCTCTTCATTCCAGTGTTCTTTGTCTGTCACAAAGTTGAGCAGACCAGCATCACGAAAGCAATCAAGTGCTTCTTCTAAGCACGGCAGTCCAGCAATGGCTTCAGTGTCAAGGCACATATGAGGGAAAATGCGCCCTTGATCATACATAACGCAGGAGTAATAGCTTCACTGTCAAAGAAGGTATTGTGGCTCTTGAAGCCATTAGCATTGAAGGACCCTGGTGAGTTTGCAGCACCTGGAAACCTTGGCAGTCTTGGCTTTGGCTTCTAGACCTGAGGCCTATGCTCAACATGATAATCAAATTGAGGTCCAGAGGCAGTAGGCGGAGGTACCAGAATGGGCCATCGGAGAGTGGTTAGCTGACCATGACTGTAAGCTTGCTCAATTGTATGGGGCCTTGGTGGCGGAACAGGAGCAGGGGCAACAGCTGAGGCTTCAGGCTGCACAACAGGTGCTTCGGGAGCAGTGGCCTCATTAGCTTCAGGCACACTGGTTGGTGCAAGCTCCACATTAGCTTCAGCCATGACTATGTCATTGGCTTCATTAGCGTTGGTGGTGGCAGCTTCAACATTTTCAACCTCCACTTGATGAACAGGAGGGTCGGGCACTGGCATGTTCACATCAGGAATAGCTTCTTCATTAATGGGGGAGTAGGGATACTTACGTCTTCTTGATTGTCCTCGGCTGATGCAGCCGGAATGTCTTCAGCAGCTTGGGCTTCAGACCCGGAGACATTCACAGTTGGAGTGGGTTCAAAAAATACTTGACGTGCAACTGGCTGGCGTTGCACTTCTTCTTCTGGAACGCTCGACAGAGGGACTTGAGGCCTTTGTCCTTTGCGCAGCCTGCGAAATGCTGGCAACGCCTTAGGAGATGGAGTTGGCTGGGCCTCAAAGTCTTCATCTTCTTCTTGCACGGGAGAAGTAGCTTGTTGTTGTTGTTGTTGGGGAGTACTGGGGAAGTCTTGTTGCTGTGGGTGATCAGCCCACGATGCATCCTAAGCAATTGGCGTCAGAGGACGACCAATGCTGATGAGTTCGCTGTTCGTAAGAATAGGCGATGATACCACGTCATGTTCGATCCGAGGAAGAACTTCATCATCTTCAACATTGTCATCATGACCAATGTCTTCGGCAGCAGTGGGTTCAGCTGCTGGAATGTCTTCAGCTTCATGATCCTCTGTGGAAGCAGGCTCATGAACTATCATCCTTCTTTATTGATGTTCTGACGCGGGGCGAACCACTGAAATGGGTTCAACAACTAAGGGCTTTGTGGGAGCAGCCCTAGTCTTCTTGGTCTTGCACTTCTTCTTGGAGGGAGCGGCATCAGAGGCTTCAGTATTCTTTCTCTTTCTGGCTTCAGCCTCGGCAGCCCTCGTCTTCTTCTGTTCTGAAGCGGTTGTGGTGACCTTTGGCTTCGATCCAGTCATGCTGCTTGGGAAGATAATGCAAGGGGCTTCTTGGCTAGAAGGTGCAGGCTGGTCAGCAGGAAGCTTCTTCTTTTTCTTTGCAGCCATCCTGGGGTCAATGCCAGGGCGGCCAAGTGACTTGCGCTTCTCAGCCTCATTGTAGGCAAGCACACACTTATCAGCCAAACTCTTCATGCGCTCACGAGAGCCCTGAGCTTCTTCACGCTTCTTAAGAAAAGCTTCTTTGAGCTCATGCAGCATGACCTTGAAGTTTCTGACGTCTTGAACACTTAGCTTGGCCACATGCTTCTTGAATTGATCCTTCTCATAATCAATCTTGTTCTTCAGCTCAATGATGCGCTGAGCGAGAGCTAGCTCAGAAGCAATGGAGCCATTGAAGGCGACACTGAGGCCAATGGGAAGCTGCAAATCTTCAAAGCCGAGATTGGGGGTGTCGAGCCACTCATCAATGAAGTTGTGGATGATTGCCACATCAAAGAGACGCAAGTTGTTGAAGATTTATGCTTCTTCCTTGCTCTTTATCAGTTGCTCAAGGGCATCATCAGCAAGATCTTCATCTCTGGATAGATCAATGGGTTCTTCACGCAGAATGGCAGCAGGAGTTAAGGTTTGATCAGTATGCCTGACAATTTTCCTTTTCTTCTCCATTCTCTTGGAGATACGGGATTGATCTTCAGATTGCACACTGTCTTCAGGAGGTGCAGTGGTCAGTGGCTTTGCACGAGAAGCTTTTGGAGGTGCTGATTTAGAAGCCTTTTGCTTCTTTTGCTTCTGTGGCCTTGGAGGAGGAGCTGGGGCTTCATTAGTGTGAGCATCATTGTCAGAATGATCTACCCTGGCACCTTGGACCAAGATATAAGTGATGAGGCCATCAAGGTTGGAGAAGGGGCCGATGACATTTGGTTCTGCATCACGGGAGCCGTCAGCACGGGGAGCAGAGGGACCAGGGTTGAAGTCTAATCCCAATGACTTCTTGTTTTTCTTGGCCGAAGCATGGGCGAACTAAAGGTTGCGCTTGAAGAGAGCATCGTCACGACACCAGAGTAATGAAGTGGGATCGGCGTTTTCAGGTTGAGGTCCACGAACCATGCAAGGATAGAAGCCTTGCGCAATAGCTTCAGCTCTGTTCTTGGGTTGAAGTCCTCGATAGAGAATATCACCCCAAGGTCTCTTGATAGCATTATTCTCTACATATTCCTTGGTCACAAACTTGTACTTGAACCATTCTTCAGCCCAATAGCGTCGAATCCATTGGATTCATGTTTTGCGCTGATGATAAGTCTCTTCAAGATCTATCTTGTAGAGCTCTGCTAGGTCATCAGGCAGATCTTTGGATGTTCCTTCTCTGCGCTGTCTGCCACCCTTCCTTGCTGATTTTTCTGCAGCCATGAACTTCAAACTGAATGGCTTCAAGATGTTCAATGGCTTTAGAGACTTACGCTTGCTAGTCAAGCAGGAACTGGCTTCAGGAGAATCAATGTGATGCTGTAAGTATTCTACAAACGAATGCAGACTATGAGAACCAAGGGATTCTCCCACGGACATGTACTTGTGACAAAATTAGAGATGCGAGGGAAGGGGAAGAGGTCATATGCATTCTTGGAAGATTTTGAAGATAAATCAGTTTGAAGACATTGACCTCATGATGCGAAGACATTCACTTATATAGGTGAGTTGGTTCCAGATTTGTACCAATCCATGAATAAGTACAAGTGAGGAATCAAACTAGACAGGAAATCTAAGTGAATAGACTAGGCAATATGAGATGCAGACAGAATAGATCTAACATTGAATAGGCAGAAACCACTTTTGGTAAACAGGATGAATCTTGAAGATCAAAAAGGTGGTAAAAATATTGTTATAATTACCGCACGAAGAACTGCTAGATGGGATGAATAGGAGACCGAGCAGTTCAGCCCACCGTGCCCTAACTTGGCGACGGAGGACACCCACGGCAACGGCGGAGAGGATGATGTCCGCGGCCGGTGTGAGGACGGCGTCGGAGAAGTCGCGGCAGCTAAGCGCTTCGTCGCCGACGTCGTCGAGAGCTAGCGGTGGCGCTAGGGTTTTGTCGAGGTGGAGAGGTGGAGAGGTGGAAGAAGGATTTCTTTACCGCAGGGGACAAGTATTTATAAGTAGGTGAGCGGCACAGCGCAATTACGCTGGTGCCCCTGGCGGTTCACATCTGAGGGGAACGTGGCAAACATGCAACATACTCAGAGTTGTCCCACGTTCCCACGCCCGCCAGGAATGTCGGAGAGTTGTTCCGGCTTCTCCGGATTTCAACAATAAAGATGAGTCATTTGAAACAGATTTAATGTTTGTCTCTTTGCCTTCTGCTGACTAGGATGCAGAGAAGACATTTGACAGTTTCAACAGAATGCATATGGTTTGGACAGATAGAGTTTGAGATAGAAAGCATAGAGAGGTTAGGGTCCGATCACATTCACTTAGTTCAAAAGATTCAACTCGAAGACATAGCTATAAGTGAATGTTGTAGAGAGAGACTAGTATATATATATATATATATATATATATATATATATATATATATATATATATATATATATATATATATATATATATATATATGAAGCAATCAAATCATCATAGTGAAGAAAATCATGAAGATAAATTGAAACTGAAGACAAACCAAACGCGAAGTCATTGCAAAAATAACGCCATGAGTGAAACACTTCACAGAGAAATTTGGTGGTGGCGTTACCCACCGTATAGGAAATATTAGCCCCAGACACGGCGCACAATTATCGTGGTGCTCCGAAGTCAAATTCCATGTTAATGTATTCACACTCAAAGTGTAAGTCTTCATCGATTGAAGATATACCTTACTTTGTGTGTTGCACATCCAAGTCATCAACATGCATAAGTGTTAGGATGTGTGCCTGTTCACAGGACATTAGAGGATTCCAAGATATTTAGCTCACACCGTAACTTGCAAAACCTTTTCTCATCCAAGGGCTTTGTGAAGATATCTGCCAGTTGCTCTTCAGTGTTGACGTGAATGATGTTGATATCTTTCTTCATGACATGATCTCTGAGAAAGTGATGACGAATTTCAATGTGCTTTGTCTTCGAGTGCTGAACTGGATTGTTGGCTATCTTGATGGCACTTTCGTTGTCGCAGAAAAGAGGTACTTGTTTCAGGTTGATGCCATAGTCCTTGAGAGTTTGCTTCATCCATAGAAGTTGAGCACAACAAGATCCAAATAAGTTGCACTATCATTATCAACTCTGCATCTTTTGGCTTCAACATTATGAATATGTGTATCACCGCTATCGAGATTCAATAAAAATAGACCACTCTTCAAGGGTGCATGACCATAAAAGATATTACTCATATAAATAGAACAACCATTATTCTCTCGATTTAAATGAATAACCGTCTCGCATCAAACAAGATCCAGATATAATGTTCTCACGAAGCTCTTGTAGCTTGGTGGCGATGATTGGAGAATTCATCAATGACACTATCATCGTGAAGATTAACTCCCGTTGAATCAAGTGATTATTATACCCGCACATTACGAGTATATGTTCACCGATGTAACTATTCTCCTCCATCTTGCAGCTATAGAACTTATTGGAGACTTCATATCTCTCAATCGGGCATTTCCTTGAAATATTAACTTCAACTCTTGGAACATCTCATATGCTCCATGACGCTCAAAACGTCGTTGAAGACCCGGTTCTAAGCCGTAAAGCATGGCACCTTGAACTATAGAGTAGTCATCAGCTTTGCTCGCTGACATTCTTAACGTAAATCGGTTGCATTAGCAGCAGTTCGCACCCAGCGGTGCTTCCGGACGAACTCTTCGTGCGGCAGCAATGGGGATAATCCTCAGTTACGGACCCGATCCGTGTAATTGCTACCATCATCTTTCAACTTTTCTTTCTCAAGGAACGCATTAAAATTCAACGGAACAACAGCACGAGCCATCTATCTACAAACAAACATAGACAAGCAAGATACTATCAGGTACTAAGTTCATGATAAATTTAAGTTCAATTAATCATATTACTTAAGAACTCCCACTTAGATAGATATCTCTCTAGTCATCTAAGTGATCATGTGATCCAAATCAACTAAACCATAACCGATCATCACGTGAGATGGAGTAGTTTTCAATGGTGAACATCATTATGTTGATCATATCTACTATATGATTCACGCTCGACCTTTTGGTCTCCGTGTTCCGAGGCCATATCTGCATATGCTAGGCTCGTCAAGTTTAACCTGAGTATTCTGCGTGTGCAAAACTGGCTTGCACCCGTTGTAGATGGACGAGAGCTTATCACACCCGATCATCACGTGGTGTCTCAAAGACGACGAACTTTGGCAACGGTGCATACTGTGGAGAACACTTCTTGGTAATTTTAGTGAGAGATCATCTTAAAATGCTACCGTCAATCAAAGCAAGATAAGATGCATAAAGGATAAACATCACATGCAATCAATATAAGTGATATGATATGGCCATCATCATCTTGTGCTTGTGATCTCCATCTCGAAGCACCGTCGTGATCACCATCGCCACCGGCGCGACACCTTGATCTCCATCGTAGCATTGTTGTCGTTACGCCATCTATTGCTTCTCGACTATCGCTACCGCTTAGTGATAAAGTAAAGCAATTACAGGGCATTTGCATTTCATACAATAAAGCGACAACCATATGGCTCCTCGCCATTGCCGATAACCGGTTACAAAACATGATCATCTCATACAATAAAATAAAGCATCAAGTCTTGACCATATCACATCACAACATGCCCTGCAAAAACAAGTTAGACGTCCTCTACTTTGTTGTTGCAAATTTTACGTGGCTGCTACGGGCTTAGCAAGAACCGTTCTTACCTACGCATCAAAACCACAACGATAGTTTGTCAAATAGACTCGTTTAACCTTCACAAGGACCGGAGTAGTCACACTCGGTTCAACTAAAGTGAGAGAGACAGACACCCGCCAGCCACCTTTAAGCACGAGTGCTCGTAACGGTGAAACCAGTCTCGCGTAAGCGTACGCGTAATGTCGGTCCGGGCCGCTTCATCTCACAATACCGCAGAACCAAAGTATGGCATGATGGTAGGCAGTATGACTTATATCGTCCACAACTCACTTGTGTTCTACTCGTGCATATAACATCAACGCATGAAACCTGGCTCGATACCCTTTGTTGGGGAACGAGTAATTTCAAAAAATCCCACGCACACGGAGTGACAAATCCTAATCTCAATTATGCCAACCCAACATGTACCTTCGAAACACCTGAGAGAACCTTTATAATCACCCAGATTACGCTAGACGCTTTGGTAGCACACAAAGTGTTCTTCCGTAAACGGAGTTGCACAATCTCATAGTTGCAGGAACTTTGTATTAGGATTTCCTTCATGTGCCTGTTCACGTGACATTAGAGGATTCCAAGATATTTAGCTCACACCGTAACTTGCAAAACCTTTTCTCATCCAAGGGCTTTGTGAAGATATCTCGCCGATTGCTCTTGGTGTTGACGTGAATGATGTTGATATCTTTCTTCATGACATGATCTCTCGAGAAAGTGATGACGAATTTCAATGTGCTTTGTCTTCGAAAGTGCTGAACTGGATTGTTGGCTATCTTGATGGCACTTTCGTTGTCGCAGAAAAGAGGTACTTGTTTCAGGTTGATGCCATAGTCCTTGAGAGTTTGCTTCATCCATAGAAGTTGAGCACAACAAGATCCAAAGAGCAATGTATTCAGATTCAGCAGCTTGAGAGTGATACAGCTCGCTTCTTTGAAGACCAACAGACAAGTGATCGACCAAGAAAGTGACATGTGCCTGATGTAGACTTGCGATCCACCTTGTCACCAGCATAATCAGCATCCGAGAATCTCACCAAATCAAATTTTGAGCCCTTGGGATACCATAATCCGAGTGTTGGGGTGTAAGCCAAATATCGAAGAATTCGCTTCACAGCTAAGTGATGTGATTCCTTTGGTGCCGCTTGGAATCGAGCACACATGCAAATACTAAGCATAATATCTGGCCTAGATGCACATAGATAAAGTAAAGAACCAATCATGGAGCGGTATACCTTTTGATCGAACTCTTTACCATTGTCGTCGGGACCAAGATGGTGTTTGGCTGGCATTGGCGTTGTGTAGCCTTTGCAGTCTTCCATTCCAAACTTCTTTAGACAATCTTTGAGGTATTTTTCTTGAGATATGAAGATGCCATTTCTTTGTCGATTTAATTTGAAGACCAAGGAAGAACTTCAGCTCTCCCATCATGGACATCTGATATTGCTCTTGCATCATGTACCCAAACTCATCACTATACTTTTGGTTGGTGCAGCCAAAGATTATGTCATCCACATATATTTGGCACACAAACAGTTCGCCATCATATGTCTTCGTGAAGAGTGTGGGATCGAGGGATCCAGGTTTGAAGCCTTTGCTCTTCAGGAAGTCTTTGATCATATCATACCATGCACAAGGAGCTTGTTTGAGGCCATACAGTGCTTTGTTTAACTTGTACACCATATCAGGATGTTTTGGATCTTCAAAGCCAGGTGGTTGAGCGACATACACTTCTTCTTCAATATTTCCATTTAGAAATGCACTCTTCACATCCATTTGATATAGCAAGATGTTGTGATGATTAGCGTAGGCTAGCAGTATGCGAATAGCTTCAAGCCTAGCAACAGGAGCAAATGTTTCATCGAACTCAATTCCTTCAACTTGAGTATATCCTTGAGCCACAAGACGTGCTTTGTTTCTGACGACTTGACCATGCTCATCTTGCTTGTTTTGATATATCCATTTTGTTCCAATAATGTTATGCTTGCGAGGTCAGGTTGCTTGACAAGTTCCCAAACATTATTTAGCTTGAACTGTTGAAGTTCTTCTTGCATGGCTTGAATCCATTCAGGTTCCATAAAAGCTTCAGCAACTTTCTTGGGTTTTGATATTGACACAAATGAAAAGTGCCCACAGAAGTTTGCTAGGTGTGTTTCTCTTGACCGAGTGAGTGGACCAGGTGCATTGATGCTGTCAATTATCTTCTCAATTTGAACTTCATTACAACACGAGGATGAACAAGACGAAGACTTTGCTCTTGTTGATCATTGTCATCATTGGGAGGATTGTCTTTGGTCTGAGTGTTGTCTTCAGGTTCATTTGGAGCTGAGATGATAAGTTCCTCTTCAGGTTGTGCTTCAGAGGGCATGATTTCACCAGTTCCCATCAGCTTGATAGATTCGCTGGGCGGAGCTTCGTCTAGTGTACTTGGCAGAATCTCTCTCTGTGAACCATTGGTTTCATCAAATTTCACATCATAGTTTCAACGATTTTGTAGATATAAAGGTTGAAGACTCTGTAGGAGTGTGAGTCCTTTCCATAGCCAAGCATGAAGCCTTCGTGAGCCTAGGTGCAAATTTTGACTTGTGATGGGGATCCTTGATCCAGCATCTAGCTCCAAATACTCTGAAGTAACTAACGTTTGGCTTCTTGCCAGTAAGGAGCTCATAGGATGTTTTGTTCAGAAGCTTATGGATGTACACACGGTTGATGATGTGACAGGCTGTATCAATAGCTTCAGGCCAGAACTTTCTTGGTGTCTTGTATTCATCTAGCATTGTTCCAGCCATCTCAATGAGGGTTCTGTTTTTGCGCTCAACGATGCCATTTTGCTGAGGTGTGTATGGAGCAGAGAACTCATAAGTTATTCCCATTGTATCCAGATATAGATCAAGTCCTGTGTTCTTGAATTCAGTGCCATTCTCACTTCTGATATGCTTGATCTCCATGCCATAATTGTTCATTGCTCGATTGGCGAAGCGTCTGAAGACATCTTGAACTTCAGTCTTGTAAAGAATTATATGAACCCATGTGTATCTTGAGTAGTCATCAACAATGAAGAAGCCATAGAGACAAGCAGTTGTTGTGAGGGTGGAATGGTGAGTAGGTCCAAATAAGTCCATGTGTAACAGCTCGAAGGGTTGAGATGTTGTCATGATTGTCTTCGAGGGGTGCTTTGCCCTTGTCATCTTTCCAGCTTCGCAGGCACCGCACAAATGATCCTTCTTGAACTTGACATCCTCGATGCCAATGACATGCTTCTTCTTGACGAGTGAGTGTAAGTTCCTCATGCCAGCATGTCCTAGCCTTCGATGCCAAAGCCAGCATTCTGAAGCTTTTGTGAGAAGACATACAGCAAGCTGTGGACCTGCTGAGAAATCTACCATGTACAGATCATCTTTTCGATACCCTTCAAAGACTAGAGACTTGTCAGATTCCATTAGTACAAGGCAGCGATATTTTTTGAATAGCACAATCATGTTCAAGTCACAAAGCATTGAGATGTATATTGTTGAAACCAAGGGATTCAACAAGCATCACTTTATCCATGTCTTGATCCTTTGAGATTGCAACTCCGCCTAGACCCAATACCTTGCTTTTACCAGTGTTAGCAAACGTGATGTGACTCTTGTCGGATGGACGTAAGGTTGAGTCCATGAGAAGACTTCGATCACCAGTCATATGATTTGTGCATCCATTGAAGTTTTTGGTGATGTACCCTACAGTGCAGTTAGGAGGATAGGCTTCACAAGAGTGTTGTGAAGCATAAGCATTTGGCATATATAGGGATTGTCACAGTTTTGATCAAGGTTAGGACATATAGTATGACTGGTAAACGATGAAGATGTGAAGTATATAGAATGACATTTTATCATGCGTCCTTAATGTGTTTTAGGTCCCTAGCAATAGCATTGGACGCCTTTGATTTCAGGCTGGAGACCCTTTTTTGCAAAAGAGTTAGTTCTTCTTCGCCACCCACATCTTCAGGGGTGGCTTAGAAGAAATGAGTCTAAGTGCAGCATCTGAGAATTTCAGCTTTGAAGCCCTAGCAACCAGCCTTGCAGGAGATGAATGATACTCATATGAATAAGCGGAAAAGTTCTTAGTCCTATGAACATAGCGGTTCGAAGATACACGCTCATATTCATAAGTTTGAGCATGATTTCCCTGCAAAACATTGGCGTTAGGGTGACTCAAGTGAGTCTCAGATCAGATGAAGCCTTTGGGCCATATGAAGCTATAGGTCTGGGGTTTGTCTTCTTCCTTGGTGGTGTCATGACGACATTCACAGGAAGATTCTCAATGTACTGCTTAGGTACCCAGATCTTCTTCATAGGTGGTCCATTCCTGCAGTTAGTACCAATGTACCTGGCAAACACTTCACCATTCTGATTCTTGAACAGTTTATAATTTGCATCAAAGGATTCATCAATGATAATGGGATTAGCACAGGTAAAGCCAGATAAAGTGGATGGATCTACTGAAGGTTCCTTTGCAGCAACCCATGTGGTTTTGGGGTACCGCTTTCAAAGCTTCCAAAGACGAGCCATCAACATTCATTTTCCTCTCGAACCCAACACCCTCTTTCCTAGGGTTTCGGTTCTGAATCTACTTTTTGAGAACATTGCAAAGTGTCTGATGCCCTTTCAGACTTTTGTACATCCATGTTTCAAGCAATGTCTTCAACATAGCATTTTCATCAGCAATAGTAGTGGTATCCTCCACAGAGGGGTTAGTAACCACATCAGTAGGTGAAGACAATGAAACAGTAGCAGCAGTGGAACATTCAGCAACAGATGTAGCGTTATCACGCTCAATGCATTTTAGACATGGTGGTTCAAATCCATTCTGAGTGGGACTGATCTGTTGAGCGCGAAGGGACTCATTCACTTTTTGAAGATCTTCATGAGCCGCTCTCAATTTCTCAAGCTTCTGCTTCCTTTGAAGATAATCATAGGAGAGCCTGTCATAAGTAGTTGAGAGCGTTTCATGACGACTTTCAAGTTCTTGGTACTTAGCATGAAGATTTTTTATGTCTTCAACTAAGGACTGTGAACGGGTGATTTCCGCGTCCAACAGGTCATCGCTTTTGTCTAACAATTTTTGAGAATGTTCCATAGCCTTTTGTTGTTCAGTTGCAATTTTAGCAAGTGTTTTGTAGCTAGGCTTGGATTCACAATCAGAGTCATCTTCACTTGATGTTTGAAAGTAAGCATCTCGTGATTTTACCTTGGCACCACGTGCCATGAAGCAGGAGGTGGGAGTAGGATCGTCTACGACATCAACTTCAGCGTTGGTGTCGAAGTCATTGTCTTCAGTGTTGAAGATGGACTTGGCAACATAGGCTGTGGCTAGAGCCAGACTTGCTACGCCAGGGTCAGACACCTCTCCGGACTCCACCTCCGCCTCCTCAGAAGCAGACTCCTCCCCTGAATCCATTTCCTTGCCAACAAACGCACGAGCCTTGCTTGATGAGCTCTTCTTGTATGATGAAGACTTGGAAGAAGGCTTAGAAGAATATTTTGAGGATTTCTTCTTCTTCTTGTCATCAGAATCATATTCCTTGCTCTTCTTCTTCTTCTTCTTCTCATTGTCCCACTCAGATATGTAGTGACCAGGTTTCTTGCACTTATGGCAGGTTCTCTTCTTGTGGTCATGGGTGGAAGCTTCATCATTCCTTGAGCTAGATCGTGAAGACTTTCTGAAGCCTTTCTTCTTGGTGAATTTCTGAAACTTCTTCACTAGCATAGCAAGCTCTTTTCCAATGTCTTCAGGATCTTCAGAACTACAGTCAGATTCTTCTTCAGATGAGGAAACAACTTTTGCCTTCAAAGCGCGAGTACGACCATAGTTGGGACCATAGATATCTCTTTTCTCAGAAAGCTGGAACTCATGTGTATTGAGCCTCTCAAGTATATCAGATGGATCGAGTGTCTTGAAGTCAGGATGTTCTTGTATCATGAGTGCAAGGGTGTCAAAGGAGCTGTCAAGTGATCTCAGCAGTGTCTTGACGATTTCATGCTTGGTAATCTCAGTTGCGCCAAGAGCTTGAAGCTCATTTGTGATGTCAGTGAGGCGATCAAATGTGAGCTGGACATTCTCATTGTCGTTTCTCTTGAAGCGGTTGAAGAGGTTGCGAAGAACACTGATCCTTTGATCTCTCTGGGTTGAGACGCCTTCGTTGACCTTAGATAGTCATCCTGCACTAGCTTTCGACGCTTCAGAGCACTCACACGGCCATACTGTCCTTTGGTCAGATGACCACAGATGATGTCCTTTGCAGTAGAGTCCAGTTGAATGAACTTCTTGACATCAGTAGGGGTGACACCTTCACCAGTTTTGGGAACGTCGTTCTTGACGACATACCAGAGGTCGACATCAATGGCTTCAAGATGCGCACGCACCTTATTCTTCCAGTAGGGATATTTAGTTCCATCGAACACGGGGCAAGCAGCGGAGACTTTGATTATCCCTGCAGTCGACATATCTAAAACTCCAGGTGGTTAAACCGAATCACATAGAACAAGGGAGTACCTTGCTCTGATACCAATTGAAAGTGCTAGTATCGACTAGAGGGGGGGTGAATAGGCGATTTTTACGAAAGTCTTCAAAACATGGAAGTTTCGAAGACAAACAATAGAAATGACCTAGTTGATATGCAGCGGAAGATAAACAACCATAAGCAAGCCATAGTCAAGTATGCAAGTGAAAGTACAGGACTAATAGCAGCTAAGTAGTAAGGATCAGGATGGAAGATAGTATGAAGCCAATCAACAGTGGTAGTCAAGCAATGAAGTCAAACAGATACACAGATAGGCAATGACTTCATGAAGACAAACTTAAGTAAAGGAAGGAAGGGATAGAACCAGTCGCTTGTTGAAGACACAGGATTTGTTGGACCAGTTCCAGTTGCTGTGACAACTGTACGTCTGGTTAGGGAGGCTGAGATTTAACTCGGAAGACCGTGTCTTCACCTTATTCCGCTTGAGCTAAGGACACCCAGTCCTCGCCCAATCACTTTGGTAAGTCTTCAAGGTAGACTTCCAAACCTTCACAGACTTCGTTCACCGGCAATCCACAATGACTCTTGGATGCTCAGAACGCAACGCCTAACCGGCTGGAGGATTCACAGTCCTCAAGTGTAATAAGTCTTCAGGTCACACAGATAGAAAGACTTCAGTGATGCCTAACACTCTTTGGCTCTGGGTGTTTGGGCTTTGTCCTTGCAAGGAACTCTCTCTCTCTCTCAAAGGCTTCGAGGTGGGTTGCTCTCAAACGTCAAAAGCCGTGCACAAACTCTGAGCAGCCACCAATTTATGGTGTAGGGGGTGGGCTATTTATAGCCACTAGGCAACCCGACCTGATATGTCCAAAATGACCCTGGGTCACTAAGGAACTGACACGTGTTCCAACGGTTAGATTTCAAACACACGCGGCAACTTTACTTGGGCTACAGGCAAAGCTGACTCATCCAACTGGATAAGATTTGCTCTCATTGTCTTCGTCAAGACATAGGATTTGGGTTGAGCATCACTTCACCACTCGACTTAGTTCACTTGGACCCCACTTAACAAAGACGGTGGTTCCTATGACTCAACAAAGAAGAAAAGGAAACAACGAAACCACACAGTCTTCACGCTCCATAGTCTTCACGCAATGTCTTCTCATGTCATAGTCTTCAATATGAATATCTTCTCATACCACCATTGTCTTCAATGTCTTCACACATTTTTAGGGGTCATCTCCGGTAGGTAAACCGAATCAATGAGGGACACTACCTGCGTTATCCTGCAATTCTCACAAACGCATTAGTCCCGCAACCAACTTTGTTGTCAATACTCCAAAACCAACTAGGGGTAGCACTAGATGCACTTACATCATCCGTTGCATGGCAATCCCTACTCACTCACATTGATATCTATTAATGGGCAACTTCATAGCCCGTTGATATGCCTAGTTGATGTGAGACTATCTTCTCCTTTTTTGTCTTCTCCACAACCACCATTCTTTTCCACATATAGTGCTATGTCCATGGCTCACGCTCATGTATTGCGTGAAAGTTGAAATTTTTTGAGATTGCTAAAGTATGAAACAATTGATTGGCTTGTCATCGGGGTTGTGCATGATTAAATACTTTGTGTGATGAAGATAGAGCAACTGCCAGAATATATGATTTTGTAGGGATAACTTTCTTTGGCCATGTTATTTTGAGAAGACATGATTACTTTGATTAGTATGCTTGAAGTATCACTATTTCTTATGTCAATATGAACTTTTATTTTGAATCATTTGGATCTGAACATTCATGCCCCAATAAAGAAAATTACATTGAGAATTATGCTAGGTAGCATTCCACATCAAAAATTTTGTTTTTATCATCTACCTACTCGAGGACGAGCAGGAATTAAGCTTGGGGATGCTTGATACGTCTCCAACGTAATCTATAATTTTTTATTGTTCCATGCTATTATATTACCCCTTATGGATGTCTATGGGCTTTATTTTACACATTTATATCATTTTTGGGACTAACCTATTAACCGGAGACCCAACCCATATTGCTGTTTTATTGCCTGTTTCAGTATTTCGAAGAAAAGGAATATCAAACAGAGTCCAAACGGAATGAAACCTTCGGCAAAGTTATTTTTGGAACAGAACCAATCCCATGAACTTGGAGTGCAAGCCAGGGGATCATCGAGGAGGCCATGAAATAGGGGGGGCGCCCACCCCCCTAGGAGCGCCCTACCCTCTCGTGGGCACCTCGAGGCTCCCCCGGCCGACTTCTTTCGCCTATATAAGCCTACGTACCCTAAAAACATCGAATATGTAGATAGATCGGGAGTTCCGCCGCCGCAAGCCTCTGTAGCCACCAAAAACATCTCGAGAGCCCGTTCCGGCACCCTGTCGGAGGGGGAACCCATCACCGGTGGCCATCTTCATCATCCCGGCACTCTCCATGACGAGGAGGGAGTAGTTCACCCTCGGGGCTGAGGGTATGTACCAGTAGCTATGTGTTTGATCTCTCTCTCTCTCTCTCTCTCTCTCTCTCTCTCTCTCTATGGCACGATCTTAATGTATCACGAGCTTTGCTATTATAGTTGGATCTTATGATGTTTCTCCCCCTCTACTCTCTTGTGATTAATTGAGTTTTCCTCTTGAAGTTATCTTCTTGGATATCACGTGCCACTTGATGTTTGTTTTGGTGATCAACTTGCGGGTTCCGCCCATGAACCTATGCATAGGGGTTGGCACACGTTTTCGTCTTGACTCTCCGGTAGAAACTTTGGGGCACTCTTTGAAGTACTTTGTGTTGGTTGGATGAATCTGAGATTGTGTGCTGCATATCATATAATCATGCCCACGGATACTTGAGGTGACAATGGAGTATCTAGGTGACATTAGGGTTTTGGTTGATTTGTGTCTTAAGGTGTTATTCTAGTACAAACTCTTGAATAGATCGATCTGAAAGAATAACTTTGAGGTGGTTTCGTACCCTACATAATCTCTTCGTTTGTTCTCTGCTATTAGTGGCTTTGGAGTGACTCTTTGTTGCATGTTGAGGGATTGTTATATGATCTCTCTATGTTATTATTGTTGAGAGAACTTGCACTAGTGAAAGTATGAACCCTATGCCTTGTTTCCTACCACTGCAATACCGTTTACGCTCACTTTTATCATTAGTTACTTTGTTGTTTTTATATTTTCAGATTACAAAAACCTATATCTACCGTCCATATTGCACTTGTATCACCATCTCTTCGCCGAGCTAGTGCACCTATACGATTTGCCATTGTATTGGGTGTGTTGGGGACACAAGAGACTCTTTGTTATTTGGATGCAGGGTTGTTTGAGAGAGACCATATTCATCCTACGCCTCCCAAGGATTGATAAACCTTAGGTCATCCACTTTAGGGAAATTTGCTACTGTCCTACAAACCTGTGCACTTGCAGGACCAACAACGTCTACAAGAAGAAGGTTGTGTAATAGACATCAGTCTCACAGTGGGTCTGTTCGACTCGGTGATCTCCATCCCCGAGCCCATACTATCGGTTTAGCATCTCCATGCACATGACTTGTGAATAGTCATCAACCGAGTCGTATACTAGTCAAGGATACGTATACGCATAACCTTATCAACTAGGGACCATTAGAACAATCATCATACAATACATAGTTCCACAAACAAGTCACATACTTATTGATTCATATCATTGATGATGTTCAAGGACAATACAAAAGACTCATGAATACATAGGGAAATATCATCATCACATGATTGCCTCTTGGACATATCTCCAACAAATATGTATGCCAATGAAGACGAACATCTAAAAGCCCTAAAAGGCCCAGCTCACTTAGCCATCCCCGCTCACGATTCAAATTAAACTTACCTTTTCGGGTTGCTCACACTCAGTAGTTCATCCCCTCGCTCTCCCCTTCCGTCCCCACTCCTATTCCAAACTATATTTCTCGGACTTATCTCATGACTGCCCCTTCCTTCCCCGATTAGCTCACAAGATGCCTAGCCAGCCCCGTGCCAATAAGAGAAGGAGAAGATGGCGGCCCTAACATCAAGCTCGCCTATCAACTTCAGGCACCTCGAACTTGGTCGGTGTGCTTCGAGCTCACATCATCTCAGCCTTATTATCCATAGGGCCATAGTCCTACTGGAGCTCCTGTTTATTGTTGTAGCACGTGGGCCTGCTCGGATCTTGGCGCCGTAATTGCAATTTTTTTAAGAAAAGGAGGATTACCCCCGGCCTCTGCATCTGGCCGATGCATGCAGCCATTTTATTAATTATTCTCAGATACCTTACAAAGCATTACATCGGTAAGCCTGAAGCCACCATCTAGGCGACAATTGTCGCTACTCCTATCCCCTTGATGCAGGGGTGCCAAATGTCCGAGCCTAATACAAAATAGACATCGCACAACCTAACATCTAATGCCGGATGCCCCATCCTAGCCACATGCCGGGAATGGGTCACAGACCGGTCTGGCACATTCACCGAGGCTACCGTCACCGTTATCCACCTAACCATCTTCAGAGCAGGTACTGACGCAAAGACCTTGCCAGGTCAGCTGTCGACGCCACCATGGCGCCAGACAGCGCCACCGCCTTGCGCGAGGCCATCACGCCACGTCCAGCGCCGAGACCCCGCTACCCCATGCCGCCGAGACCCGCCGTCGTCGACACGAGAGAAGGCATGCCACATCACTCACGCTTCTTCCATCAGCGCCGCTCCACAACTGATGCCCCCAAGAGGGAACACGAGCGCCGCCATCGTCCGATACGGTGATCTTAGGATTTCTCCCGGAGCGGCATGAGCAGATTGACGATAGTTGCTTGACGATGCCTTCGTCAAGGTAACGACGTAGACGCCGCCATCTCCCGCCATGATCGGAGTCGTCTCGGTTTTCACCGGTGACTATGTCTCCCCAACTCGCCGCCGGTGCTAATAGTGGGATCCAAGATTTGTCACTACCAACCTGGCCAGCCGCCTGCGATGGAGAAGGCAGCTAGCAACACCATGCCTGGGCCAAGAGACCCGAACGTCCTCGTGCCGCGAAGATTACCCAAGGGGGATCTCCTTTTGCCGTTGTCGAGACAAGGCGCAGCCGCAGTGGAACTCAATCCACACCCCTCGGTCCCAGATCTGATCTCATCGCAGCCAAAATCTCAACAGCCAACGACCGCTAACCCGCTGCGCACTGCCGTTGGAGGAGGAGGAGGGAGATGGACGCTGCTGCCCTAATGCGTTACCGCCGGTGGAGGACTGCGCCGCTGCCACCGCCTCACCACAGGGGCTTCGCCCCGCGGCATCCTCAGCGACGGCGGCGGTAGTGGGAGCCGATGGAGGGGGAGGGCTGAGGGCGGTGTGGACGGGACTCCCCAGGGGCGGCGCCGCCGCCTCGGGGGAGAGAGGTCCCGCCGTTATTGCCATGGGTATGCTTGGGCTCTACCTTGACTGTTCTCAGGCTAACCTCCCCCACCTTGATTATAGAAATGATCCAAAGGCAAAGACAAGACTTCGATGGCTTTGGAACTTGGTTTGGAAGGCAGCAGTGCCCCCAAAGATGAAGCAATTTGCATGGAAAGTTATATCGGGCACTCTGCCCGACGAACATGTTGAAAAACAAGAGAAATGTCAGTACACGAGCTACTTGTGCAGTACGTGGGCGGGAAGATGAATCTACATTTCATGCACTTCTTGCATGCCCCGTTGCTGCTGCTTTATGGGATGCCATGCAGGAGATTTGGCCCATTCCTCACCGGGTGGATGTTCAATGGTCTGGTGATGAGTGGTTGTTCAATCTTCTTGATGGGCAATCGGATCAGTACAGAGATATGATTATTATGGTGCTTTGACGAACATGGCATCTTCGTAATGAGCTCGTGCATAGTAAAAATATTCCCCCCATGGAGGTGTCACGTTCATACCTGAGTAGTTATCTTAATTCTACTTGGCAGTTGGATACCATGAGTACTAGTGAAGTGATAAACGGTAAAACCCCAGTTGTTATTGAAGCTTCTCTAAAGGTAGCTAAAACAAAGCTGCTGCCGCAGCCATGGCCTTTACCGCCACCTGGTTGGGTAGCAATTTCGGTTAATGGATCTTGTTGTCAAACAGCCGGATCGGCCGGTTCTGGCATGATCCTAAGAGATGACCAGGGAGCGGTAATATTTGTAGCCTACAGCGGCATTTTCTATTGTAACGATGCACTGGAGGCAGAACTGCATGCTATCATGGAGGGTGTTAGTCTCAGGATCCAGCGCTCGGCTTTCCAGATGATGATCCACCGAGATTGTACAGTTGCATTGGCCGCTATTACTAATGGTTCCATGGATAGATCTGCTTATGGTCATATTATCCCTGAATTTAAGGGATTGTTGGAGAATATGGTGTTTACTCCGGTTAAAAGTTCTCGTGAACGAAATACGGTTGCACATTGTTTACCTACTTATGGTCGTACTGGGGATACTCCTACATGCTGGCTTAACCAATCCCCTCCTTTTATTGCTGAACTCGTTGCAAATGATTGTAATCCTTTGATCTTGGAATAAATACCCTATGTTTCCTCCCGAAAAAACTACAGGTGGTATGCATTATTTTACCTTTTTATGAGCCATTTTTGGTTAATCCCACTAACATTAATAAAAATATATTTCTTCTGGAACTAACGGTTAATACTCATGTTAGGAATATCTATTTGTTTAATATAAACTAGATGACATTAACAAAACACCAAGATGACACTTCATCTATTGTTGTGGCATGGTAAACTACACAATGTAATCTTGGCGAGTTCTTTTGGACACCCAACAAATTGTTCCTCGTCGGTTTTTCCTTGTTCAGTCGTTAATGTTATTTTGTATAAAACAAAATGCTTGTCTATCTCGCTTTAAAACATTAACAAGGACTCACGCGGCTGATGACAAGATGAAGACTCGAACTACCCAAAATGGACAAAACAAATTGTCTTTATATTGTTCTATGCGGGAGGGGGGAGCTTACTCTGTTGCAGTTTTACCAGGAAAAAAATAGCCACATTCGTCAAATTGAAAACTTTAATGTAGGAAATTTTGTAACCACAACAAACTACAAGGCAAGAGAACGGACAAGATTCATCTACGGGGTGCACCACCAGGCTAACGTTCTAAAAAAAGATTCTGAAAAAAGACAATATAATGAAAAATCAGGCTATGAAATAAAAAGCTGAACACACCATGTCGGCGTGCTCGGGCTCTACCTTGACAGCTTTAGGCTAACCTCTCCCACCTTTCTATATAAAAATGACCCAAAGGCAAATACAAGATGTTGATGATGAGACGACCACGCAGACACGTCGCCGCAACGACAACTAGAGGCAGCATGTATTATTTTACCTTTCGTGTGGGCCAATATTTATTAGTGCTACTAACATTAACTTTTTAAACTAACTACTAAGACTCGTGTCATGAATCTCTATTTATTTAGTATAAAAAGGTGCCATTAACAAAATAACAACATTAAGACTCATCGTAGCATCGTAAGCTACATACAATATAATCTTGCCGAGTTCTTTAGGACACCTAACAAACTATTTGTCGCTGGTTTTCTTCGTTCGCTCAATATTATTATTTAGTATAGAACAAAGCGCTTTTCAGTTCTCGCTTTAAAACATTAACAAGGACTCAAAAAGCCGCTAAGAAGACCAAGACTCGAACTGCGAAAATAGAAAAGAAAAGTGATGTTTATAATCTTCTATGACGGGAGGGAGGGAAGCTTACTCCGTTGCGTTTTTAGCAGGAAAAAATAGTGAGATTAACCAAATTGACTTATCATAGGAAATTTTGTAAGCACAAACTATACTAGACAAACATTGAACAAGATTCATTGCACTCCACCAGCCAGGCTAGCCTTCTAAAAAAACAAGACATACATAAAAAAAAAGCTGAACACACCATGTCGGTGTGCTAAGAGAGGTTGTGATGATAGTCACAACCCAGGAATCATTTATCAGTGATTGTAATTTTTTGTTGATAGCTTACCAAGATGACCACTTGGTGTCAATTGCACCAACAATCAACATTATAAACATCTGTAAAGAAGTGTGCAAAAGCGGTATGGGACTAATCAGTAAGACATGGGTCCGAAATTCTTTGCTAGTAGTCGCGTTAGTTGGGCCGGCCAGGCGAGCACGCTGGGCCTTAACCCAGTAACATGACAGACAATTACTTCCCATGCGGGTGACTTAGGCCGTTGGATCTGCTACCATATCTATCGTGCGTTGCTGCTGCCTGTTCGATGTTCGTTAGCAGTGAATTCGAGAGATTAACTAGTCCAGAAAGGATTCCAGATTTTTTTTGTTTTGAGCAGTTAGATTCCAGATGATTGACCTTGGGCCGTGGACCGGAGCCTCTCCGTCTGGAACCTTGGGCTCGGCATCAGGCTGTACACCGTGCTCTATATGGTAATTACTACGCCGATCATCATTTCACTCACCAAGTCACCATTGAGTGGCTGGGCGTAACAAGAACATGCATCTTTAGGGGATCGTCGGCTGGGGTGTCACGTTCGCAGTGATGACGTGGTGCATCCAGGCGCGGCTCGCTCTTCGTCTCCATGTTCAACCCGGTGGTGCTCGTCGTCGTCGCCGTTCTCGGTGGGCTGTCCTCGACGAGCAGCTGCACGCCGGAAGGTACGTTCCTTCATCCTAACGGCATTGTTCAGCATTTCTTCTTCTGAGAGTCCGGACGTTTTTTCTCTTTTTTCGCTGCAGTGCTATTGGGTCTGCTCTCATTGTTGGCGGGCTGTACATGGTGCTGTGGGGCAAGGGGAGTGAGATGAGCAGACCGGCGGCCCTAGTCGACGGCAAAAGTGAAGCCGAGATCACCGCGAAGGGCCCGGGGCCGAAGAGTGACACCGCTGATTCCTCCTCCTTGCTGGTTTGATATAGTAGGCTGTTACTCCAATTAGGAGCTGATGTACCACACTTTCGACACATTCATTGCGTGATTAATGAAATACAAATCATACATTGCGTGATCAGGTGCGAGTTGCAAGTAGTCGTCACTCATTGTCATCTGAATACACACCAAGCAGTTAATGCCATGATCATTATATTACCAAGACAGTATACATCAATTCTAAAAGGAAAAGGCAGTATGCTTTACAATGTTTTGGTCGTGTACAGTACTTGAAAAGCTTAGTTGAAGACATAGTTGCAAGTTAGTAATACCAATGTAAGGACATCTCTAGCCAATCCCTCAAAATCGGTTGAGGGACTAAATTGTGGGGAGTGCTTGGTACAACCCCCCCCCCCCCTAAAACGTATAGTGGATAGTATGGTAATTTCACATTAGGTATAGGAATACCCACCCGACGCCATACGTCCGCGCGCGACGGCATACGCCCGCCCGCGTATGCCGCAGCCGTCGCTGTACGTCGCGCTCGCCACAGATGCCGCGACCCGTCGCTGTACGACGCCCGCCACAGATACCCAAGCACCCGTCGCCAGACGTCGCTGTCATACGCCCGCAAGTCTCGACGTCGGCGTCGACACTTGTTGGAGGAAAAAAAATGAACCCTAACTCATCCTAGCCGTCTCCACGTCGGCCCACGCCTGCGTTAAGTCGCCGCCGTCCGGTCGCCGCCGCCTGGTCGCCCAAGGCCCCTCAGCGCCGCATGACTGCCGCCGCTACCGCCCAGATCCGTTGCCTCTGCCGCGCGTTCCATTCCCGTCGCCAGATGGCCGCCCACCCACGATCTCGTCGCCGCCTCCCTCCGAAAGCAGACGCCGCTACGACCAGCCGTCATCCTCACGCCGTCGAGACCTGCCTCCGCCGCCAGCAACGCCAGCCGTCGTCAGAAGAAATGGATCCGCTGAAATCCTGGCCGCCGTGCAAGAGGTTGGTTAAAGACAACATTGTGCTTGATGAAATAATTATTTTAGGGATGATGTTACACGGTGTTTGATTGATCGTATAATTTTTTTTTTAACTATGTATAGTTAGAGGAGGAGGGCGATTATGATGGCAATGATTACGACGAGGACAACGAAACCGAATCACTAAATATGAATGAACATGCTAAGGAGAACTACATGAGTTTGGATGAATCTTATAGTGGCAATGTAAGTGTGATCAAGATTGATAAAAACAATAATTATGATGGACCGCACGGAAATTTTCATAATTTTTTGCATCATGCAGCGACATGGCGATGATGATGATGATATGGATATAGATGATTCACTTGCCCAAAGTGCACTCCGGGTATGTCATAAATAAAATCAGAGAAGAAATGACATAATAACCATATTAGCGCTTACATGTTTTTTTGCAATGCGCAGATGAACGAGGACGGGAATTTCGAGGAATATTGTGGACGATGAAAGTGACAAATCGCACGTTGATCCATCTCATGATGACAGCTCTAGCAAAGTAAGTTTTCAAACTTACGTAACTACATTATTACATATTAAAATAATAACTGACCACTAGTAGAAAAGGGGCAATGGTCCAGCCGGTCCAGCCCATTAGTCGGTTCAATCGAACCGGGACCAATGGGGCATCGGACCGGTTCGTGAGCCCCGGGGCCGGCCGGGCCACGTGGGCCATTGGTCCCGGTTCGTCTCGACTTTTGGTCGGTTGGTGGGATGAACCGACCAATGATCCCCGCCTCTGGCCCACAACCATTCGCCCCGGTTCGTGGCTCGAACCGGGACCAAAAAACCCTTAGTCCCGGTTCAGTGCGACCAACGGGACCAATGGTGGTGCCTATATATACCCCCGTGCAAGAGCAGAGCACACCGCCTGCTTTTTCCGGCCGAGGGGAGAGGGCTTGGTGGTGCTCTAGCTCACCTCATATGCACACAAGGTGTTCGATGGAATGCCCGAGCCACACTACTTAAGGTTTCTCCTCTCCAAGCTCGACCGCCAAGCTCCATTTTCCTCCATATTTGTCTAGGTTTAGCGGTCCGTCACGCCCCATCCCCGCCTTCAACGTCGCCGATCACCCGCACCGATCTCATCGGCGGCACCACCGTGGTGAGCCTCTTGTTCTTATCTTCTTTCCGAAAGGAAAAATATTCTTATTTGTATGTTTAGATAGATATATACTTGTATAATTTTCTTACTTTTATTATTGCATCTTATATAGTGCGATGGTTTTGGTATCCGCCCCGTTGGCCCTCGCCCCTGCCTATGATTCGGATGTGGTATATATTATCTTTTCATAACTATTGGTTCATTTATTATTTATGACAATTATGCCGACCAACGTGACATAGATTTTATTCATCTAGGAGGTTGTTGAACCGGAAATTCCAACCGACCCTATTGTCGAGAGGTTAAATTTAGTTGAAGAAGAAAACAATTTATTGAAGGAAAAAATTAGAAAAATTGAGGAGGAGAAGATGATATTGGAGTTGCATGTTGCGGATGTCGTCGATGATCACAAGATCAAGATGGATGCAATGCGCTTGAAGATTAGAAAGATTAGAAAATATGCCATTCATACCGAGGCTTGGTATCATTATGTCGTTGGATCAGTTGTTACATTGGTTGCGATTATGATCGCATTTGTTTTCGCATTGAAATGTTTTACATAGTTTCAGTGTATGGTTTAATTAATTTAGATGCTCTGCAGAGCTTTATGTTGTTAGATGAGAACTATGTATGTACTTTGGTTTTAATGTGATGATGAACTTCTATTAATTTGGTCACTTAATTAATTATCTATTCATGATCTCTCTAATGATTTTTGACACACTTAATTATATATAATGCACACAGATGAACCGGCAATGGATGTACGGTTCAAGACACACCTCCGAGTACATTAAGGGCGTGCATAATTTTCTCAAGTGGCTGAGGCAAACAAGCAGAATGGTTTTATGTGTTGTCCATGCCCTATATGTGGAATCTGAAGTCTTACTCGACCGAAAATCCTGCACACCCACCGCTTTACAAGGGTTTCATGCCACACTATAATGTTTGGACGAGGCACGGAGAAATAGGGGTTATGATGGAAGACGGCGAAGAAGAAGAGTACGATGACAACTATGTGCCCCTGAATACGGTGATGCTCCGTAAGATCAAGAGGAACCAGACGATGTGCACGATGATGCTGCAACGGAGAAGCTGCTGAAGATCAAGAGGAACCAGATGATGTGCCCGATGATGATGATCTCCGCCAGGTCATTGTCGATGCAAGGACGCAATGCGAAAGTCAAAAGAGAAGATGAAGTTCGATCGCATGCTAGAGGACCACAAAAAGGGTTGTACCCCAATTGCGAAGATGGCAACACAAAGCTAGGTACCGATCGAATTGCTGCGGTGGAAGGCGAGAATGTCAGGCTCGATAAAGGATTTGAGAAGCTACTTAAAATATTGAAGAAGAAGCTTCCAAAGGATAACGAATTGCCCGACAAGACATACGCAGCAAAGAAGGTCGATGCCCTCTAGGATTGAGGTGCAGAAGATACATGCATGCCCTAATGATTGTGATCCTCTACGCGGTGCGTATAAGGATCTGAACGCATGCCCGGTATGCGGTGCATTACGGTATAAGATCGACGAGATGACCTCGGTGATGTTGACGGCGAGCCCCCAGAAGAGGGTTCTGCGAAGGTGATGTGGTATGCTCCTATAATACCACGGTTGAAACGTCTGCTCGTAAACGGAGAGCATGCCAAGTTGATGCGATGGCACAGTGAGGACCGTAAGAAAGACGGAAGTTGAGAGCACCACCGACGGGTCGCAGATGGAGAAAAATCGAGAGAAAGTACTGGGATGAGTTTGCAAGTGAGCCAAGGAACGTATGGTTTGCTTTAAGCGCGGATGGCATTAATCCTTTCGGGGAGCAGAGCAGCAATCACAGCACCTGGCCCGTGACTCTATGTATGTATAACCTTCCTCCTTGGATGTGCATGAAGAAATCTATATTTTGGGACCTACCCTACTGGAAAGACCTAGAGGTCCGCTCTTCGATCGACGTGATGCACATGACGAAGAACCTTTGCGTGAACCTGCTAGGCTTCTTGGGCGTGTATGGGAAGACAAAAGATACAATTGAGGCACGAGAGGACCCGCAACGCTTTTGCACGAAAAAGACGGCATGCCTCCAAAGCGAGATGAAGGTCCCGCCAGCTATGCTCTTACCAAAGAAGAGAAGGAAATCTTCTTTGAATGCCTGCTTAGTATGAAGGTCCCGACGGCTTTCGTCGAATATAAAAGGAATAATAAATATAGCAGAGAAAAGTTTCGAACCTAAAGTCTCATGACTACCACGTGATTATGACGCAATCGCTTCGGTTGCATTGAGGGGCTTCTACCGAAAACGTCCGATTAGCCATTGTGAAGCTATGTGCATTCCTCAATGCAATATCTCGAAGGTGATCGATCCGTAAACCATACCAAGGCTAAGGAGTGATGTGGTGCAATGTCTTGTCGGGTTTCAAGCTGGTGTTCCCACCATCCTTCTTCAATATCATGACGCACGCTCTTGTTCATCTAGTTGACGAGATTGTCATTCGGGCCCCGATTTCTACACAATATGTACCCCTTTGAGAGGTTCATGGAGTCCTAAAGAAATATGTCCGAATCGCTTAGGCCGAAGGAAGCATCTCCATGGGCCATCAAACGAGAGGATGTCATCGGGTTTTGTGTTGACTTCATTCCTGGCCTTAAGAAGATAGGTCTCCCTAAATCGCGGTATGAGGGGAGATGACCGAAAAGGCACGCTTGGAAAGGACTCAATAATATGCGAGGACGGATATTCTTGGTCTCAAGCCCACTACAGCTTCTGAGTAACTCTACCTTGGTGACCCGTATGTCGATGAACACAAGAACGATCTGCGCTTCAAACACCGGAGAAAGGCGACGATCGGATTACATGTGAACACATCAGACTTTCAGCAGCTTGGTTGGAAGCACGACGAGGTGACAGCACTGTTTGTGAGGAGCTGTACTTGTTATCCAGGGACCATCTTTGACCGTATTGATTTGGAACGGATCTGAGATAAATGGGAATACATTTTGCACGATTGACCAAGATCAAAAGAGCACCAACCAAAACAGCGTGTCCGCTTTGATGCAACAACCGAGAGGGAAAGGACACATATTATGGTTACATAGTGGACATATGGGAACTTGACTACGGACATGATTTTAAGGTCCCTTTGTTTAAGTGCAAATGGGTCAATCTGTCAGAGGCGGGTGTGTAGACCCACAAGACGGAATGACAACAAAGGATCTGAAAAATCTTGGGTACACCGACGAACCGCTCGTCCTAGCCAATGATGTGGCACAGGTTATCTATGTGAAGGACATGTCCAAGAGACCGAGAAAGAGAAAAGATAAGGAAGCAAATACATCATACGATGAGCCAAAGCGCCACATAGTTCTTTCGGGAAAAAGGGACATCGTGGGAGTGGAGGACAAGATGACATGTCTCAAGATTATGAAAAGTTTCATGAAATTCCTCCTTTAAAGTCAAGGCTGACCCAAAGATCCCGATAAACGATGAAGATTATCCATGGTTACGGCGCAATAAGCAAATGACACAAGCGAAGAAAAAGTGAAGACTTTCTCCGCAACTATTGTTCGCTTATGATACCATTATATTGTAACCGATGAGTATGATACCATTTTTCGTTTTGTACACGCACATGCTATGTGTGGGTCAATTTATGATACCATGCCAACTTTCAACTTTTTCAGAGTTCATTTGAAATGTCTTGTGGTTCGGCCCTCGTAATAATTAAAAATAGCAACAATAAGTATTTTGTTGTAAGTAGAAACAAAATAAATTAAATAAAGCAAGAAAGAAAACAAAAAAAGTGTTTTCAAATTTGAAAATTAGTAATGGCACTAACAGAAAGTTTATAATTTTCCTAAAACTAGAAGCAAAAAGATTTAAAAATAGAGCAAAAACAAAAGAAAATAAATAATGCAGAAAACAAAACAAAAAAACAACAATAAGTATTTTGTTGTAAGTAGAAACAAAATAAATTAAATAAAGCAAGAAAGAAAACAAAAAAAAGTGTTTTCAAATTTGAAAATTAGTAATGGCACTAACAGAAAGTTTATAATTTTCCTAAAACTAGAAGCAAAAAGATTTAAAAATAGAGCAAAAACAAAAGAAAATAAATAATGCAGAAAACAAAACAAAAAACAACAATAAGTATTTTGTTGTAAGTAGAAACAAAATAAATTAAATAAAGCAAGAAAGAAAACAAAAAAAAGTGTTTTCAAATTTGAAAATTAGTAATGGCACTAACAGAAAGTTTATAATTTTCCTAAAACTAGAAGCAAAAAGATTTAAAAATAGAGCAAAAACAAAAGAAAATAAATAATGCAGAAAACAAAACAAAAAACAACAATAAGTATTTTGTTGTAAGTAGAAACAAAATAAATTAAATAAAGCAAGAAAAAAAATGCCACTCTTTGGCCGCCACGGCCTGAATACGATCGGTATCCCTATTTCGGCCAGATTCAGCCCGCAGAAGGCCCGAAGGTCCAACAGCAACGGCGAGCAAGTAGGCCCATAAGCCTGCAGTTCAAAGGAGTTCAAGAGGGAGCGGCAGGGGCTTATAAACCATCGCGCTCCCTCTCAACTAGCGAGTGGGATTAAACTTTGGCCCGACGCTGGCAACGAGGCCTTTGGTCCCGGTTGGAGGCACCAACCGACTAAAGGGAGCTTTAGTCTCGGTTGTAGCCACCAACCGACCATAGGTCGCAGCTTCCGCCCTTTGGGCTGCCGAATTGAGGTGGTCCGGTTGGTGGCTCCAACCGACTAAAGGTGGCATTAGTCACGGTTGGTGCCACCAACCGACCACGCGCTTTGTATATAAGTGGCACTTTGCGTTTTGCGTTCATCGCCACATTGCCTTCGACGACGCCAACGATCGACGCCGCCAGCTGCCCCGACGCCGCGCCGCTTCCCCGCTGCCGCTGCCGCTGTCGCTGCCGCTCGCGCGCTGCTCGTCGTCGCCGCCTCCCCGAGTCCGCGCTTCGCCGTCATCGCCGCCAGCTCGCTGTCGCCGCCGCGAGAGCTCCGCCGCGTCGCCGTCGCCTCAAGGCGCCGCGCCCGTCGCCGTCGCCGTCGCCGCCGCCCGCCCAGGCCTCCGCCATCATTGTGAGCCGCCGCGCACGCACTGCCAGGCTCTTTTTTTTTTTCATTTTATTATTTTAGTTTTTTTTCTGTTCATATAATGCATATATATGTGTATGTGTATGTATATATGTTCATATATGTTATGTATATGTTTCATTTTATTATTTTTTTTTCTGTTCATATAATGCATATATGTGTATGTGTATGTATATGTTCATATATGTTATGTATATGTTTCATTTTTATTAGTTTTTTTTCTGTTCATATAATGCATATATGTGTATGTGTATGTATATATGTTCATATATGTTATGTATATGTTTCATTTTATTAGTTTTTTTTTCTGTTCATATATGTGTATGTATATATGCTCTGTTCATATGTGGCTATATATATGCAAAAGATAGATTTTAGAAAAGTTCGTTTTTTTCTGTTCACAGATTTTTTTGTTGATATTAATTATTGTAGAATATGCAAATGTTGGTATATTCATATGAACAATGCATTAGGCAAAACCTTTTTTTTTTTTGGAATTTTCTATTTGAACATTTTTTTAAAACAAGCAATACTAAAAGAATGAGAGGAAAAGGAAAATAAGAAGAGGAAGAAAGGAGAAAAGAGGAGAGGAAGAAGAGGAGAAATAAATAAGAAGAGGAAAAAAGAAGAAAAAGAAGAGGAGAAGAAGAAAGGAATAGAGGAGAAAGGAGAAATTCTATTTTTTCTTCTTCTCCTCTATTCCTTTCTTCTTCTCCTCTTTTTTTCTTCTTTTACTTCTTCTTCTTCTTCCTTCTTCCTTCTTCCTCTTTTCTTCCTTTTCCTTAATTATTTTCCTTTCTCGAGGGAGAAGAAGAAAAAGAAGAGGAGAAGAAGAAAGAAAGGAAAGGAGAAAGAAGAAACTTAAACACGAGCCGATACCCCCTCCCCGATATGTATATGTATGTCGCGTCGTTGTCGATATAATTAACCCCCTCTAGATACAACTGCAGCAGCCCCTCGCCCTCTCGCTCGACCAAAACTCTCGAGGACACCCAAACCCTAGAGAGAAAACGATGTTGAATAATAATTGACATGTTGTCAATATTTGCGTAAACTATGGAGCACTCCCGAGACGAAGAAATGGTTTATGTTGGGGAAATAATCGCAAATGGAAGTGATGATGTTGCGCCATTTCTCATCGACACCGCTGGTCGATGGATGAAGAAGAGGGCTATGATTATGATGGCTTCACTCATTAATGCCGGTACAAGAGGAGGACTATGTTCATGATGGCTCCGTGACACAATGGAGGTACAAGACGAAGGAGACCGTGCCGAGCCGAGTCACCGAACCGAGTCCGCCAGGTATATATATATTAGTTAAGCCCGTGCGACAAGTTAATTGATGCATCCATTGTTTTGGTATATGTACACATATTAAGTAATCGCCGTCTTTCTTCATTATAATTTCTAGCCCTCCGGATCGAGCACAACTTCGCACGGAGACGAGGCCCAAGAAAAGTTGAGCTCGGATGAAAAGTTTGAGATCATAGAAATCGCGCCGACGGCGAACCGATTGAACCCAACGGGACAAAGAAGGCATTTTCTTTCGGTCAGCGGGGTTCTTGTTAGGGACAGATCCCGATCAAGATCCAAAGAATGGTATAAGCTCGCTAAGGATGAAGACGCCGAGGTGTCTTATGTCAATGATATGCGTAAAGAAGATCTTTGGAATGAGCTGAAGGCAAATTTCACCCTACCGCCAGAGGAGGATCCGGAGAAGCCGCTTAAAGAGCAATTAATCAAGTCTTGTGCTCTTAAGAAGATGGCTGGCCTAATGAGGAGGTGGAGGAAAGAGCTGAACCAGTTTGTCAAGAAAAAGAGACACCAGAATTCATCGGCAAATATGAGAAGATCAAAGATCATCGCCCGCATTTGTGGCCCACATGACATCGGAAAAGAGTAAGAAGATGTCGGAGACAAACAAGAAAAATGCTGCGAAGAAGACGCTTCACCATCGCACGGGTCGTGGCTACCTCAAAGCCCGCCTAAGTAGTCCAAGGCTGAGCATGATCTCGCTTGAAAAGGGATCGAACCGAGACGATTTATGTTGCCGCGGACCGTTGCGGACTTGGTTCTTCGGGCTGGCGGAACCTTGGACCCGTAATGAGGGTGTCGATGGGACGAACGAGCAACTCGCAAACACCACCAAGAAACTTCGACAATATATTGATGCTGCGCAATGAGGGACGCTCCTTCCAAACAGGAGAAGGACGAGCTCACAATGGCCCTTGGGAATCCCGATCACCCGGACGGACACGAGGCACGCCAGCTCGCTTCGTGGAAGGTTGGTTTTCCGGACGCAGGGGTTACAAAACCCACGAGAGGAGGAAGAAAGTGGAGCATGACCAAATGCAGCGCTGCTTGGAAGGGTAATGGGGCTAGAGGATCGAGAAGAGGAACGAGAAGCAGCAGATCGCAACAAACGACATGCCAAGCTTCCCGGTTACCCCGCCATCTCAGCGCAGAAGCAGCGTTGCTTCCACCGAGCTGCTTCAGCCGGAGCATGTCTTGACGGCCTCGCCAGCTATCCCGTGGATGGTATCACGGAGTCTCAAAATTGCCACATTATGGCGCGATGCATGAATTTGAAGGTCAAGGCGGTTGTTGGCCAAGTTTATCCTAGTGGACCCGCACAACTTATCACCGCCACCGATTCCGTATGATTTGCTAAGGTGATGGTGGATGAAATAACGGAGGGATTTGAGGACCTCGAGCTTGAGCACCCTACCGGTGAAGGGAGACTAGGCTGGGTTACGCTCAAGACTCCATGCCTATGGCGGAAGGAGCTCATCGACCTTCGAATCTGGACGCCTCCGCCTCCTCCTCCTCATCCGCGAGTCAGGGCACTCCGCCTCCTCCGCCTCCTCCTCCGCGAGTGACGATCAGGCACGATGGCGGCACTCCGCCTCCTCCACCGCCTCCTCCTCCGCGAGTGAAGATCAGGCACGCGTGGCGGCACTCCGCCCCTTCTCCGGCGTGGCGGCACTCCGCCTCCTCCTTCTCCGCCCGCCCGGCAAGGGCGGAAGAGACCCGCCCGCCCGGCTGCTCGGCGCGTCAGTAGTCCTTCTCCTCCGCCTCGTAAGCAAGCACGAAGGAAGACAGACGCCAGCAGCCGCTCCGTCTGCTCCGGCGTCTAGCAGCACAAGAAGAGAGAGGCAATCAGACACGGTCCACCTCTAAAGCCTGTAGAGAAGTTACCGTATGAGAGGAGCAAGGAGGAAAACGATACGATCGTGCAGACCCAAGTGAAGGAGTTCTTTGAAGGGGTTAAAGCAAAGATACATCCACCTTCAAGGAGAAGGTCGATCCGTGAAAGCAAAGCGCACTCTCAATGCCCCGAGGAAACCACCAAAGTCTCCGCCGAGAACCAACTATGAGCGACATCGAGCAGACATATCTCCAAGCCAAGCGGTCGGGAACTACTATCACTGATAAAAGGTTAAAAGAACAACGGGCAAAGGGGAAAAAAATTGCCCAGCTCGGTGAACAAGCACAGCAATCGTGCCCCCCGCTGAATGTGTCTAATCCTCCGGGGACGGTGGCCGGTTATGGCAATCTTGAAGATTACCCGCCCGACGATGCACTTCCTGATTTCATGGAGGTGGACTTATTCAGATATCTAGTACGGGAAGCCTCTCGTCAAAGATGAAAAGTCTCGACAACAATGATGCGAAGATTCCACAGTTGGTACATGAAAACCCGCAGAGAGTCCGAGGGGACGAACACTTTGTATCTGAATATTAAAGAGGAGCACGACCTCGCTTCAAATGATCTGTTGTCTATTCCATTTGAGGAGTTCTTCGAGTTCTTCAATCAAAAGGCCCTCGATAAATTAATGGTCTTTTGCTACTGCTGTAAGTACTATTTCGTCATTAGTCTTTATATATAGCTCGGCTCTTTCATTGCATGTATTTATAATTAATTATCCTCAATATATTATGCAGATTGAAGATCGTCGAGTGCAAAAAAATGAAATCTATGATATTGGGTTCATTAACACAAATATCATAGATGTTTTTCTGGTTGAAAAGCACGCCAAGAGGCCGAGGACAACTTGCTACAATCATTGATCAAAATCAAAACAAAGATACCATACTCTTTCCTTACCACGGCCCGTGAGTGTTCTTGTCGTGTGCATATTCGGTTTTCCTTATTACTCGAGCGAGGTTAATGTAATTGATGAGTTATGCTTATGTAGGTACCACTATATTCTTCTCGAGATTAAGCTTGAGCGTGGACTAGTAACCGCCTTAGACTCTGACGGAAAGATCCCAGCACCTATGCGGACATGACCTGAAATGCTCAGCAAGTAAGTTCAATCGATCATTATCGCACCATATCGGCAACTTTTTGTTCATTTCTTGATATCTCAAGTAATAACAAATATTTTCTTTGTCTTGCAGGGTTTGGAAACAGTTCACCGCACAAGCTCCGGACTGCCAAGGAGCTGCGATATACATACCCGAAAGTAAGTACTATTGGCGCAAGATCTCCGCTGATTCTATAGCTATACTTTCATCAATGCCATTTATATAATGCTTCATTATCAGTTTGATTGACCTCTATTTCTCGTAAAGTGCTTGTGGCAGGAGGAAGGAATGATTTCGTGGATACTACGTGCGTAGTTCATCCACAACGCGACATTGAAAAACAAGCGGGCTACTCTAGAAGACAATATGAAGTGCGTAAGCAATAATATTCGCAATTTCATTTTATTACACCATCATTTCTGTTGAGTTTCATTCATATATATGTATTAATTAACCCCTTCTTCAAATTAATTAGACTAGGCAGATGCGGATGAACTCCTACCACCAGATCGCATGAAAGCAATTCAAGAGGAATTGGCGGGATTCTTTCTTGAACACGCCATCAAGAAAGCCGAGAATACCATGTGGAACTTGAATTCAAATGCTAGTGGTTTGTAATTAAGAGATCTTATATAGATTGTACATGTATGTAGCCAGTAAAACTTGTTGTTCGACCAATCTCTCGAGAAGGAGAGGTCGATCGATCACTTCTCTCGGTATGCATGACTTAACTTCAGATCAATGGTTCTCTCGATCACTTATGTATATTTACTACGAGGCCGAGCAAGCACGGACATAATTAAGAGAGGACACTTCTCTCTATTAATTAGCTAGCTAACAGAAACACCTAAATTAACCCCCCAAAATCCCCCACCCCCTCCTTTCAAAAAAACAAAAACCAGGCCATCGAATGCAGACACGTGGGCGACTTTTGGTCCCGTTGAGCCACCAACCGGGACCAAAGGCCCCGACCGGGCTCGGCGCCAGGCCACGTGAGAGCTCATTGGTCCCGGTTCGTGTTTGAACCGACTAATGGGTTGAGGTATTAGTAACGACCCATTAGTCCCGGTTCCCGAACCGGGACTAAAGGCCCTTACGAACCGGGACTGATTGGTGGTTTTCTACTAGTGGACTGACATAAATGGTTTAATGCATTAATTAACAGGGAGATGTAAATGGTACAAGTGGGAACGATGAGTATGTTGGTGATGATCTGTTTAATTTTGACATCGGATTTGATGAATATCAGCAAGAATCATTGGACATGCATTGTAAGGTCATGAGGAAGACGTTCAAGTCACTAGGAGAGGCTTACATTTTCTATAACCAATATGCTTACGAGCGTGGTTTCAGCGTAAGAAAGGACTCACTGAAATATTCAAAAGGTCCCGAGGAACTAAGCGCTTGAGAAAGTATCGCAAAGTAGAGCTGGGAAACGACCGCAAAACTTTGTACAATGGAAGGCAGGACCGCAGACCGAGAGGGGAGACTCGTTGCTTCTGCGATGCGCATATAACTTTGAAACTTGATAAAGAGCGTGACGCTTGGTATGTCAGCAGTTTCAATGATGATCACACCACGTTCTAGCTAGACCGGATGAAGTCACGTTTCTTGGTCTCATAATCGATAAAAGAATATCGAAAGCTGAGATCTTAACCATGGCGGTCTTGGAATCAGAAACATATGATTTATGATAATCTCGTCAAGAGGTATGGGTCATATGCAAAGGCTGGTTTTGGGAGAAAGAAGCTTTATAACATGTGTTATAGAGAAAAATGAAGTTGCTTGCACAAGGTGATGCGATAATCGCCATTGGGATCATGTTGACCGTAAAAGAGAGAGATCCGATTTCTTCTTTGAGCACACCGTCGATGAAGAAGGAAGGCTGAAAAACATATTCGTGTGATTCTCAATCACGCCGAGACTATGTTGACTACGGTGATGTGACAGTCTCCGATAGCACATACAGGATGAATAGGTATGGCATGCCATTTATACCTTTTGTCGGTCCGAACAACCACCGCTGCACCACGGTATTCGGTTGTGCTCTTGTGTCCGACGAGACGGAGGATACATATGTTTGGCTGCTTGAGACATTTTGAGGGCTCATTGTCGAAGAGGCCCAGTCGAGAATTACCGATGGAGATGCAGCTATGATTAAGGCCATAAGAAAGGTACTTTCGGAGGTTTGGCATCGTCTTTGCTCGTGGCATATTGAGAAGAACATGCGTAAACACCTTCATCATAAGTCTCTAAAGGAGTTCAGGTCTCTACTTTATTATGCCACTTCAAAGAAGGTATTTGAGGAGAGATGGGCAGCGTTTTGCGCCAAATGGCAGTCGGAGAAAACAAAAACATGGTTACGCCGGATGTACAAGAAGAAAAGGCTTTGGGCTGCATCATATTTGTCGTGGGTTTTTCTTAGGCATGCGAAGTAACCAGCTAAGTGAGAGTCTGAATTCATGCCTTCACTTGCATCTAGACTCGGTATGACTATTGTTGATATGATTGTGCACTATGAGAACTGCATAGTTCGTCTTCGTGAGAACGAGGCGCATGACGATTACACAAACTCACGACAGTTCCATTACAAGATTGGACGAGTGTAAAGATATTGAGAAATCAGCTGCCCGTCGGTTCACTGCGGCAAACTTTATATTTTGCAGGAAGATATGAAGAAGGCACGGAGCTTGAGGTCCTTGAGAAACCGAGAGGAGGAGACACTCACGATTCATACCGACATGGAAGAAAAATAGGATATCAGATTCACGTGGAGTACACCCTGTAACTCAAGAAACTGTGGAGGTGCAATGAAGCATGTATCGCAAGGACTTCCTTGCAAACATATTCTTCATGTTCGATTCAGCTACGCTTACGTGAGATACCTAAGTGTTTAGTGCTGCGGAGGTTGAGCCAAGTTGCAAGGGTGGACTTCCGTGAAGTGCACTAGCGATCTGTTTATGGGGATGGGCAGGTGCAGGTGACAGAGCTAGGTATAGTGAGTTGACCATCTTATCTGCTGAAGCAACTCATAAAGCATGTCATAAACCTTTTTATTCGACAAGTTGAAGACGGCTCTGAGGGACATAATAGATAATGATTACACTGAGGAGGATGAGCCTGGTGCGGGGGTACAGTTTGTGAACGACGATGCATTTGAGCCTAATCAAGATCATGGTCTTGTTCGTGATCCCGCTAAAGTGAACACCAAAGACGCACCAAAACAGAATGTTAAAGGCCGCGGTAAGGATGGTCCTGATTTCACTAAAAACGGGCGACCTAAAGCTTTTGATGAGAAAAGCAAACGTCAATGTGGACAGTGCGGTCTTACGGGTCATTATAAGTCCACGTGCCCTCAAAATCCTAAGTACGATATTCTTATGTTATTGCAAATCTTATTGTTCAACCTAAATTTATTTGTTTATTGTGACACTTATTGTGAATTAACACATATCTTATTGTTATGTAGGAATTTTGTTTGAATTGTGGAGTTTGGAAGATTGCTATGGAAGATTGCTTCACCCTTTCATTGGAGACTATTATTGATGTTCTACATATGTGATCTTTAATAATTGTTGAAATATGTTATATGAACTTATTTTACTTTGTTGATGTCAGACTATTTGCTACGATATACCGACATAAGTTGTAGTTTTGATGAAAGACTATGTAATGCAACAAGGAGTTTTTACTTTGTGTTTATTTGCACGTAACTGCCATCGCTGCTGTTGTTCATCGTTATTCGTGCTTTGCTGTCTAACGCCGTCGCATATAACCCCGCCGCCGCCATAACCCCGCCGGTTTTATTATTATTTGTCAAAAAATTTCGACAAGTCGCGGTGGCACCGTCCAACGATCAGCGTCGCTCGTCGCCGGGCGGCAAGACGAGGTAATAAGTTAGTTCGACAGCTCATGTGCCGCCGGGTATATAAGCGGTCGTCGCGCCCTCCGTCGGGCGAGGTGGGACTAAACATTTCGCCGTCGCGCCGAACTTGGGCCGTCGTCCGCCGCTTAATTGGGCGCCGCCCCGCCGCTGTTATTTGACGGGCCCACGTGGTCTCGCTGCCGCTGCAGTCGTGGCGGCTGCGGGCAGCCAAGTTTTAGTCCCACTCGCCGACGGAGGTCGCGACGACCGCTTATATACCCGGGCGCACATGAGCTGTCGAACGTCTTTGATAAATCTGCTATGCCACCCGTCGTCCGACGCTGCCTCGTTGACGGTGCCGCCGGTCTGCTCGACCTTAGACTAGCCGGCGACTTGTCCGCAATTTTTTTTTCTTAGGATGGACAACTACTTAACGCCGGTGTTATAAGCGACGCCGCTCGTGTTTCATGTCGGTCGGTGTTACACCCACAAAAAAATACATGTGCATTTTTATTAACGTTTAGCACTACAAGAAAACATGGACTGATGTATCACAACAATTTGACGACGACAAAACTATCAATATGCATATCAAGATTTCAAAATGAAAGACAATGGCTTGACGACAACATAATAATTCAAATGTCATTCTCGCCTTCAAAATAGTTCTGTCATCTTCGACACAAGATATCATAGTCGAAATAAATGTAAACATTATTTGAGCCTACAAAATTTTCTAGTACACAAAGGTTGCACATTTATTTCTTCTTTGCAAGCCGGGTAACTTTGTCCTTCACATCGTTGAGCGTATTTCCCTCCGCAAAAATAAGCTGCGCAATCATTAAGTCCCTCGATTTATCAATTGACTCCTATTAGAACTTCATATTAGTATAATTCAAATAGTATTACATTATGAATTTAATTTAATATAAGTATTTTCAATAAAACCAGACCTGAGAAAAATGGCTTGTCCATTTTTCACCGTTCCAATACTGAAAGCACCGAAGAACAAATAATCCATATGAATTGCTGGTCCATACAAACAATGGTTCATAAGTTCGAATTTCATGTAAGATATTACAAAAATATAAAAGTATTTACTCACCCGTCTTCTTGTTGTGGCATCTCATACGTTTTGATAGGCCATTTAGACACATCCGGATAATTCACAGCACCGCTAGCATTCGCATCACGTATGTCATATCCAATTTGTTTTCTCTGTTCATATAGATGATAGCACGAAAATATTTTAACATGGTTCAGTTACTAAATGATAGTTTCAATATGCTCATGTAAATTTATGTCGTACCAGCTCCTCAACTTTTTCTCTAATTTCTTTGTCAAGTTCGAGTCCCATCAAAGAATCAAGAACCTGAAACTCTTCCTTGGAGCGATGCATGACAACCGAAACCCAGTGGGTATTTCCCTTATTAAGAGGAATATGAAGCTGCATGACAACGCAAATATGATGCAATCAACACATACCCTCTTATTATTATTTCTATCGCATAAATGCATACATTAAGGCAGTTGAAATTACCTTATCTTTTTTGAAATACTCATCGGTGCATCTATTCACGGGTCCATTCTTCTTCGCCACAACTTTATTCTCATTTCTCCCTGGCTCGGTGTCCGATCTAATTTCAAGTAACCAGTTGACCAGATAGGTCGGCATTATATGACGATCATCACCAACAACTCCCAACAGATCATTTAATAAGCATTGATAACCTGAAAATAATTTATATGATGTATAACAAGATATTCCAATTTGCATTGAAAGGTAGCACAACAATAACTTACATCACCGGTTAGCCATTGATGGTCAAGAATTGTACAAGCCCTCTCCGCAGTGAGACCATCGCGCATGGCATCATTGAATATTTCCTTCTTTCTATGTTTTGCTGACCGCCATAAGCACGAGCAAACTTAACACTAGCTTTAATCACATCGTATTCATCTTGAATGACTTCTTTCTAATAGTTCTGCAATACAAGACGGTGATATGTTAAGAAGTCAATGATAACTACAAGGTTCAGCTAGAAAACAATATGATAAAACTTACTTGCTTTTGCTGTACGCTTTGCACGCTTTGTAGGTATAATAGGAATGTAAGGAGACTTCACATGGTTTGATAGCCTCCGCTCGCGTTTTCCTACACCCTCCTTTTGTACCTCATCTACTCCAATACAATCTATGGATCCACGTGATGCGATTTCATCTGTTCCTAAAGATGTAACGGATTTCGCCGATACCTCCGAACTTCGATAGGATCTTCTTTATCACCCTTGAAACTATCCCAATATTCAGGTGTGCAATAATAAGGTCTCTTCTCTTCGTAATCATTACTACCATCTTCATCATCCTCTTGCACATTCTTTTTTGCTGGTGTACTGAAATTGTCCACGCCAGGATTATATACAAATTCTTTACGAGGTCTCCCATCATAGTTTCTACTTTCACTATTTTCACCATACTCATTCTCTTCTTCTTTTCAATATCACCGCTTTGTAGAATACAACACTTTTGTTTATTTTCTCTATGACCCTCTTTGATTAAAAATTAGTTGTAATTACTTATATCACACATCAAAAAACATAGTGAACGGCAAAATCAGAACACTTGTACTGCAAGATAGCTCGCATCTGAAGCATATCCTCACGAATGTGCTTCAGCTCACCAAAATCCGATCCATCATAGTGTTTCGTGTAGCTGAAGCCTCGGATGTATCGACTCTGTTCTCCTTCTAGTAATGTTAGACTTTCTCGCATGGATCTCTTGTTCTTTTCAGCCTGTTCCATTCTAATTTTGTTTAAGCGGTACTCTTCAGTAATGGTGTCATCGATCTACAACATAAAGAATCATACAGTCATATTTAATTAATAATAAATTCAGACTTCAAATGGACAAATATGTATGTAACCTATTACCATTCCAACACCACGACCATATTGAAAGTCGTACTTGTCTCTTTTCTCCGCTGCCGCTTCTGTCCAATTCCTCATCAAGGGGCTCAACAGCGCTAAAGGATCATACTGTGGACCGGTGCTTGGCTGCACCTTCTCCCAATATAGATACTGCAACAGAAACAAAGAACCATTTAGCATGTGGTACATTATTACTATATAAAACAACTATTCAATCTAAAAAACAAATCATACCTGCAGAAGTGCAAGGTTGCCACGTGGCCATTCCCTAACACGACCTGGTTGCAAGACCATACCAATCTCCGACAAACAAAACCGCAAAGTGAATGCATTCCAATTGAACTTTTTTATCTGCCTGACATCTTGCACTAGTGCATAATAATTCTTCGGAATGTACTCATCGACATTGGTGCAATTATAGTCCCTAACAGACGAGAAACGCCATCGAACAAATTCATCGCTCGCGTTTTTATTTCTCACAATCTTCTCAATAAGATCATCAATCAATATTTTACCATTCTTCTTGTTAACAAAACTAGCTGGAATTTTTTAATTGCTTTGCCTTGGTCCATACTCACAAAACTAGAAACATCAACTCCTTCATTCTTCAAACCAAATATAGCGAACACATCATCAGGCCTTAGTGAAATCAATCCTTTTTTCCGCTGCCTCTTGCACCATGAATTTTTACTACTAGGATTGTAACCTTGAATCATAAGCGCAAGCAAATTATCACGCATCTTGACCGAAGGTATTCGTAATATGCCCTCCATCTCCGCTTTCAGAAACGTAAATCGCTGACTTGGTGTTAACTTATTAACAAGACTAACCCACTTTTCACGGAACATGCAATCACACCATCGATGTTCATACTGCATATAATAATATCTATGTGACGTTGCATGCAGCTAATGTGATATATACTATTAAAAATATTTAAAAATATACCTGCAGACGGGCGTTGACGACCGCGCCGACGGCGATGGTGACGCCCAATAATGCGGGTGACGACGGAGTTGACGGCTCTGGCCGACGGGCGACGGGCGACAGCGACGGCCACTAGTGCGAGGTGATGACGGGCGTTGACGGCGGGTGCAGAGGCTGTCGGGAGGGTATACACGTCGACTGGTGGGGGTGACGGCGGGCGTTGACGGTGGCGTGACGTTGTCGGGCGGGGAACGACAGCGCGGGCGGCGGCGGGCGACGGGATCAGATCGGGCGCGTCGTACGTGCGGACGACGCAAAGAACTACATGCGCGACGTGATTGGCCGACGTGAGCGTTGTCGGGAATATTCCCTCCGCTAGCGACGGCTCTGACAGATTTTTTGCCACGTCGGGCCCGCGGCAATTATTATATGTGCGACGGGCGACGGCAAGTTGCCTAGTTTAGTCCCACCTCGGCCGCCGAACGACGCCCTTACCAGCTTATATACACGCGTTAGTTAATCCATACGTGGTCAGAATTAATACTGTGATGTGGCTCTACCTAACTGCTGGGTAGTACAACTGTACGGGTTGTACTGACCCGGCAGTTGGGTAAAGTCACGCCGCAATATTAAATATGAATTTATTTATTTGCAGTATTTTTTTCATTTAGTATATTTTTTTAAAACTTTGCAGTGACCATGCAGGCCGCGCACGCCAAAATTTGTCGCGTTCCGACGCTGTACGGATTTTCTATGATTTTCCGCACCGAAAACACCTAAAACATCGCCGCGACGTGGACGCAACTTGCGTTAAGTAGTCCGTTCTGTTCATCTCGGCGTGGGGTCCCGGACGGGTCCCCACACGCCGCCGAAAGTTGGGTGCATTCCGCTACCCTAAGCGGCACTTGCTGTGCAAACGGTGGTTTCGGTATGGGCGGAGGGACCTCGGTCGCATTTCCCGGTCGCATCCACCAAAGTCGATCATTTTTTTCCACGGGCAACAAAGTGACTATGCAGGCGCGCAGACGCCAAAATTTGTCGCGTTCGACGCTGTACGGATTTTCTATGATTTTCCGCGACCGAAAACACCTAAAACATCGCCGCGACGTGGACGCAACTTGCGTTCAGAGTCCGTTTTGTTCATCTCGGCGTGGGGTCCCGGACGGGTCCCCACACGCCGCCGAAAGTTGGGTGCATTCCGGCTACCCCAACTGGCACTTGCTGTGCAACCAGGTGGTTTTGGTATGGGCGGAGGGGACCCTCGGTCATACTTCCCCAGGTCGCATCCACCAACGTCGATCATTTTTTTTCCACGGGCAACAATGACCATGCAGGCCGCGCACGCCAAAATTTGTCGCGTTCCGACGCTGTACGGATTTTCTATGATTTTCCGCACCGAAAACACCTAAAACACTGCCTGCACGTGACGCAACTTGCGTTCAGAGTCCGTTGTTCATCTCGGCGTGGGGTCCCGGACGGGTCCCCACATCGCGCCGCCAAAGTTGGGTGCATTCCGCTACCCTAAGCGGCACTTGATGTGCAACCGGTGCTTTTCGGTATGGGCGGAGGGACCCTCCGTCGTATTTCCCGGTCGCATCCACCAAAGTCGATCATTTTTTTCCACGGGCAACGGTGACTATGCAGGCCGCGCGACGCCAAAATTGGTCGCGTTCGACGCTGTACGGATTTTCTATGATTTTCCGCACCGAAAACACCTAAAACATCGCCCGCACGTGACGCGACTTGCGTTAAGTAGTCATTTTCGTTCATCTCGGCGTGGGGTCCCGTGACGGGTCCCCACACGCGCCGCCGAAAGTTGGGTGCATTCCGCTACCCTAAGCGGCACTTTTGTTCAACCAGTGCTTTTCGGTATGGGCGGAGGGACCCTCCGTCGTATTTCCCGGTCGCATCCACCAAAGTCGATCATTTTTTTCCACGGCAACAAAGTGACTATGCAGGCCGCAAGACGCCAAAATTTGTCGCGTTCGACGCTGTACGGATTTTCTATGATTTTCCGCACCGAAAACACCTAAAACACGCCGCGACGTGACGCAACTTGCGTCAGTAGTCCGTTTTGTTCATCTTTGGCGTGGGGTCCCGGACGGTCCCCACACGCCGCCGAAAGTTGGGTGCATTCCGCTACCCTAAGCGGCACTTGCTGTGCAACCAGTGCTTTCGGTATGGGCGGAGGGACCCTCGGTCGTATTTCCCGGTCGCATCCACCAAAGTCGATCATTTTTTTCCACGGGCAACAAGTGACTATGCAGGCGCAAGACGCCAAAATTTGTCGCGTTCGACGCTGACGGATTTTCTATGATTTTCCGCACCGAAAACACCTAAAACACGCCGCGACGTGGACGCAACTTGCGTTCAGTAGTCCGTTTTCATTCATCTCGGCGTGGGGTCCCCGGACGGGTCCCCACACGCCGCCAAAGTTGGGTGCATTCCGCTACCCTAATCGGCACTTGCGTGCAACCAGGTGCTTCGGTATGGGCGGAGGGGACCCTCCGTCGTACTTCTACCGGTCGCATCCCCCAAAGTCGATCATTCCACAAATATACGTGAAAATCTTCTGTTTTACATCTGTTTCTTTGGGTCGGTTTTGTTTCGATTTTAAAAGATTTTACTTACTCTATTTTAATAATGTTTTGATTTTAAAAGATTTTACATGTCGCAATATTGTCAAACGAATTTGATTTCTTTTCTCCATAGAAGCAAATTCACCTAAGCCGGGAGCAAAATTTTATTTCAGACATGCACATCTTCGTTGAAGCATGTATGTTCCTCATAGTGAGAATAATTTTTTATGGAAAGCAATTATTTGTTTAAATCGTGACAATATTGTGATTTTTAGACCCAAAAAATAAACCTAGATCACACTGAAATCAAATTCTTCAATGGTCACATCTGAAACAATATTTGGTACGCCCACTTAATTAAACATGACTTAATTAAACATTAAAACATAAAAACTTAATTATACATGACTTAATTAAACTTAATTAAACATAACTAATTAGGGGAGCCTAATCTACTACTTGGTTGAAAAAAAAAGAAAACCTAATCTACACGTCCTCGTCGAAGTCGGCGAGGTCCACGTGAAGGAAATATGCCCTAGAGGAAATAATAAAGTTATTATTTAATTCCTTATTTCATGATAAATGTTTATTATTCATGCTAGAATTGTATTAACCGGAAACATAATACATGTGTGAATACATAGACAAACATAGTGTCACTAGTATGCCTCTACTTGACTAGCTTGTTAATCAAAGATGGTTATGTTTCCTAACCATGAACAAGGAGTTGTTATTTGATTAACAAGGTCACATCATTAGTTGAATGATCTGATTGACATGACCCATTCCATTAGCTTAGCACTCGATCGTTTAGTATGTTGCTACTGCTTTTATCCATGACTTATACATGTTCCTATAACTATGAGATTATGCAACTCCGTTTACGGAGGAACACTTTAGGTGCTACCAAACGTCACAACGAATCGGGTGATTATAAAGGAATACTACAGGTGTCTCCAAAGGCAGATGTTGGGTTGGCGATTTCGAGATTAGGTTTTGTCACTCCGATAGTCGGAGAGGTATCTCTGGGCCCTCTCGGTAATACACATCACTTAAGCCTTGCAAGCATTACAACTAATGAGTTAGCTGTGAGATGATGTATTACGGAACGAGTAAAGAGACTTGCGGTAACAAGATTGAACTAGGTATTGATACCGACGATCGAATCTCGGGCAAGTAACATACCGATGACAAAGGGAACAATGTATGTTGTTATGCGGTCCGACCGATAAAGATCTTCGAGAATATGTAGGAACCAATATGGGCATCCAGTACCGCTATTGGTTATTGACCGAGACGTGTCTCGGTCATGTCTACATTGTTCTCGAACCGTAGGGTCCGCACGCTAAGGTTTGATGACGGTTATATTATGAGTTTATGTATTTTGATGTACCAAGGAGTTCGAGTCCCGGATGTGATCACGGACATGACGAGGAGTCTCAAATGGTCGAGACATAAAGATTGATATATTGGACGGCTATATTCGACACGGAAAGGTTCGGAAGTTTCGGAGAAAACCGAGTGCCGAGGGGTTACCGAACCCCGGGAAGTTATGGGCCTTAGTGGGCCAAGAGGGAGAGAGAGGGCCGCACCAGGAGGTGGCGCGCCCCTGTGGGAGTCCGAATAGGACAAGGAGGGGCGGCCCCCTTCCCTCTCCTCTCCCTCTCCTTCCTTCCCCTTCCTCCTTCCTAGTTGGACTATGAAAGGGAGTCCTACTCCCACTAGGAGGAGGACTCCCTCCCTTGGCGCGCCCCTAGGGCCGGCCGGCCTCCCCTTGCTCCTTTATATACGGGGTAGGGGCACCCTAGAACACACAAGTTGATCCTTGAGATCGTTCCTTAGCCGTGCGGTGCCCCCTCCACCATAATCCACCTCGGTCATATCGTAGCGGTGCTTAGGCGAAGCCCTGCGTCGGTAGAACATCAAGATCGTCACCACGCCGTCGTGCTGACGGAACTCTCCCTCCCCGAAGCTCTACTGGATTGGAGCCCGAGGAGCGTCACCGAGTTGTACGTGTGTCAAGAACTCGGAGGCGCCGGATTAACGGCGCTGGGATCGGTTGGATCGCGAGGAGAACGTACGACTACTTCCTCTACATTGTGATCGCTTCCGCTTCGGTCTACGAGGGTACGTAGACAACACTCTCCCATCTCGTTGCTATGCATCACCATGATCTTGCGTGTGCGTAGGAATTTTTTTTAAATTACTACGTTCCCCAACAATGGTATCAGAGCCTAGGTTTTTATGGTTTGATGTTTTTGCACGAGTAGAACACAAGTGAGTTGTGGGCGATACAAGTCATACTACCTACCAGCATGTCATACTTTGGTTCAGCGGTATTGTGAGATGAAGCGGCCCGGACCGACATTACGCGTACGCTTACGCGAGACTGGTTTCACCGCTACGAGCACTCGTTGCTTAAAGGTGACTGGCGGGTGTATGTCTATCTCACTTTAGTTGAACCGAGTGCAGCTACGCCCGGTCCTTGAGAAGGTTAAAAAGGAGTCTATTTGACGAAGTATCGTTGTGGTTTTGATGCGTAGGTGAGATTGGTTCTTGCTTAAGCCCGTAGCAGCCACGTAAAATTTGCAACAACAAAGTAGAGGACGTCTAACTTGTTTTTGCAGGGCATGCTGTGATGTGATATGGTCAAGACGTGATGCTATATTTTATTGTATGAGATGATCATGTTTTGTAACCGGTTATCGGCAATGGCTGGAGCCATATGGTTGTCGCTTATTTTATGAAATGCAACGCCTGTAATTGCTTTACTTTATCACTAAGCGGTAGCGATAGTCGTGGAAGCAATAGATGGCGAAACGACAACGATGCTACGATGGAGATCAAGGTGTCGCTACCGGTGACGATGGTGATCATGATGGTGCTTCGAGATGGAGATCACAAGCACAAGAAGATGATGGCCATATCATATCACTTATATTGATTGCATGTGATGTTTATCTTTTATACATCTTATCTTGCTTTGATTGACGGTAGCATTTTAAGATGATCTCTCACTAAAATTATCAAGTAGTGTTCTCCCGAGTATGCACCGCTGCCAAAGTTCGTCGTGCCTGCACACCACGTGATGATCGGGTGTGATAAGCTCACGTCCATCTACAACGGGTGCAAGCCAGTTTTGCACACGCAGAATACTCAGGTTATACTTGACGAGCCTAGCATATGCAGATATGGCCTCGGAGCACGGAGACCGAAAGGTCGAGCGTGAATCATATAGTAGATATGATCAACATGAGATGTTCACCATTGAAAACTACTCCATCTCACGTGATGATCGGTTATAGTTTAGTTGATTTGGATCACGTGATCACTTAGATAACTAGAGAGATGTCTGTCTAAGTGGGAGTTCTTAAGTAATATGATTAATTGAACTTAAATTTATCATGAACTTAGTCCTGGTAGTATTTTGCAAATTATGTTGTAAGATCAATAGCTTGCGTTGTTGCTTTCATATGTTTATTTTTGATATGTTCCTAGAGAAAATTGTGTTGAAAAATGTTAGTAGCAATGATGCCGATTGGATCCGTGATCTGAGGTTTATCCTCATTGCTGCGCAGAAGAATTATGTCCTTGATGCACCGCTAGGTGACAGACTTGTTGCAGGAGCAGATGCAGACGTTATGAACGTTTGGCTAGCTCAATATGATGACTACTTGATAATTTTGTGCACCATGCTTTATGGCTTAGAATCGGGACTTCAAAGATGTTTTGAACATCATGGACCATATGAGATGTTCCAGGAATTGAAGTTAATATTTCAAGTAAATACCCGAGTTGAGAGATATGAAGTCTCCAACAAGTTCTATAGCTAAAAGATGGAGGAGAATCGCTCAACTAGTGAGCATGTGCTCAGATTGTCTGGGTACTACAATCACTTGAATCAAGTGGGAGTTAATCTTCCGATAAAATAGTGATTGATGAATTCTCTAGTCACCATCACCAAGTTAGTAGAACTTCGTGATGAACTATAGTATGCAAGGGATGATGAAAATGATTCCCAAGTTTTTCATGATGATGAAATCGATGAAGGTAGAAATCAAGAAAGAACATCAAGTGTTGATGGTTAACAAGACCACTAGTTTCAAGAAAAGGGCAAAGGGATAGAAGGGAACTTCAAGAAGAACGGCAAGCAAGTTGCTGCTCAAGTGAAGAAGCCCAAGTCTGGACCTAAGCCTGAGACTAAGTGCTTCTACTGCAAAGGGACTGGTTACTGGAAGCAGAACTACCCCAAGTATTTGGCGGATAAGAAAGATGGCAAAGTAAACAAAGGTATATTTGATATACATGTTATTGATGTGTACTTTACTAGTGTTTATAGCAACCCCTCAGTATTTGGTACTGGTTCAGTTGCTAAAGAGTAGTAACTCAAACGGAGTTGCGCGAATAAAATGAAACTAGTTAAGGGTGAAGTGACGATGTGTGTTGAAAGTAGTTTCAAGATTGATATGATCATCATCGCACACTCCCTATACTTTCGGGATTAGTGTTGAAACTAAATAAGTGTTATTTGGTGTCTGCGTTGAGCATAAATATGATTTGATCATGTTTATTGCAATACGGTTATTCATTTAAGTTAAAGAACAGTTGTTGTTCTGTTTACATGAATAAAACCTTCTATGGTCATACACACCAACAAAAATGGTTTGTTGGATCTCGATCGTAGTGATACACATATTCATAATATTGAAACCAAAAGATGCAAAGTTAATAATGATAGTGCAACTTATTTGTGGCACTGCTGTTTAAGTCATATTGGTGTAAAGCGCAAGAAGAAACTCCATGCTGATGGGATTTTGGAATCACTTGATTATGAATCACTTGATGCTTGCTAATCATGCCTCTTGGGCAAGATGACTAAAACGCCGTTCTCCGAACATTAGAGCGAGCAACAGATTTGTTGGAAATCATACATACTGATGTATGTGGTCCGATGAATATTAAGGCTCCCGACAAGTATCATTATTTTCTGACCTTCACAGATGATTTGAGTAGATATGGGTATATCTACTTGATGAGACATAAGTCTGAAACGTTTGAAAAGTTCAAAGAATTTCAGAGTGAAGTAGAGAATCATCGTAACAAGAAAATAAAAGTTTCTACGATATGATCGCAGAGGTAAAATATTTGAGTTACGAGTTTGGCCTTCAGTTAAAACAATGTGAAATAGTTTCACTACTCACGCCACCTGGAACACCACAGTGTAATGGTGTGTCCGAACGTCATAACCGTACTTTATTGGATATAGTACAATCTATGATGTTTCTTACCGATTTACCACTATAGTTTTGGGGTATGCATTAGAGACAGCTGCATTCACGTTAAAAAGGGGCACCATCTAAAGTCTGTTGAGACGACACAATATGAAACGTGGTTTGGTAAGAAACCAAAGTTGTCGTTTCTTAAAGTTTGGGATTGTGATGCTTATATGAAAAAGGTTTCATCCTAATAAGCTCAAACCCAAATCGGAGAAATATGTCTTCATAGGATACCCAAAGGAGACTGTTGGGTACACCTTCTATCACAGATCCGAAGGCAAGATATTCGTTGCTGAGAATGGATCCTTTCTAGAGAAGGAGTTTCTCTCGAAAGAAGTGAGTGGGAGGAAAGTAGAAAACTTGATAAGGTAATTGTACCTTCTCCTTATTGAAAGTAGTTCATCACGTAAATCTGTTCTTGTGACTACTATACCAATTAGTGAGGAAGCTAATGATGATGATCATGTAACTTCAGATCAAGTTACTACCGAATCTCGTAGGTAAAACAGAGTGAGATCCGCACCAGAGTAGTACGGTAATCTTGTTCTGGAGGTTGTGTTACTTGACCATGACAAACCTACGAACTATGAGGAAGCGATGATGAGCCCAGATTCCGCAAAATGGTTTGAGGCCATGAAATCTGAGATATGATCCATGTATGAGAACAAAGTATGGACTTTGATGGATTTGCCCGATGATCGGCAAACCATAGAAAATAAAAGGATCTTCAAGAGGAAGACGGACATTGATAGTAGTGTTACTATCTACAAAGCTAGACTTGTCGAAAAAGGTTTTTGACAAAGTTCAAGATGTTGAGTACAATGAGATTTTCTCACTCGTATCAATGCTTAAAAGTCTGTTCGAATCATGTTAGCAATTGCCGCATTTTTGAAATCTGGCAAATGGATAAACAAAACTGTATTCCTTAATGGAGTTATCAAAGAAGAGTTGTATGTGATGCAGCCATGAGGTTTTGTCGATCCTAAAGGTGTTAACAAAAATGTGCATCTATGGACTGGTGCAAGCATCTCGGAGTTGGAATACACGCTTTGATAAGTTGATCAAAGCATATAGTTTTATACAGACTTGCGGAGAAGCCTGTATTTACAAGAAAGTGAGTGGGAGCACTACAGCATTTCTGATAAGTATATGTATGACATATTGTGGATCAGAAATAATGTAGAATTATTTTGTAAAGCACAAAGGAGTGTTTGAAAGGAGTTTTTCAAAGGAAGACCTCGGTGAAGCTGCTTACATATTGAGCATCAATATCTATAGAGATAGATCAAGACGCTTGATAAGTTTTTTCAATGAGAACATACCTTGACAAGATTTTGAAGTAGTTCAAAATGGAACAGTCAAAGAAAGAGTTCTTGTCGTGTTACAAGGTGTGAAATTGAGTAAGACTCAAAACCCGACCACGGCAGAAGATAGAAAGAGAATGAAAGTCATTCCCTATGCCTTGGCCATAGGTTCTATAAAATATGTCATCTGTGTACCAGATCTATTGTATACCCTACACTGAGTTTGGCAAGGAGTACAATAGTGATCTAGGAGTAGATCATTGGACAGCGGTCAAAATTATCCTTAGTGGAATAAGGATATGTTTCTCGATTATGGAAGTGACAAAGGTTCGTCGTAGTAAGGGTTACGCCGATGCAAGTTTTGACACCGATCCGATGACTCTAAGTCTCGATCTAGATACATATTGAAAGTGGGAGCAATTAGCTAGAGTAGCTCCGTGCAGAGCATTGTAGACATAGAAAATTGCAAAATAGATAACGGATCTGAATGTGAAAGACCCGTTGACTAAGATTGTCTCACAAGCAAAACATGATCACACCTTAGTACTCTTTGGGTGTTAATCATATAGCGATGTGAACTAGATTACTGAATCTAGTAAACACTTTGGGTATTGGTCACATGGCAATGTGAACTATGGGTGTTAATCACATGATGATGTGAACTATCGATGTTAATCACATGGCGATGTGATCTAGATTATTGACTCTAGTGCAAGTGGGAGACTGAAGGAAATATGCCCTAGAGGCAATAATAAAGTTATTATTTATTTCCTTATTTCATGATAAATGTTTATTATTCATGCTAGAATTGTATTAACCGGAAACATAATACATGTGTGAATACATAGACAAACATAGTGTCACTAGTATGCCTCTACTTGACTAGCTTGTTAATCAAAGATGGTTATGTTTCCTAACCATGAACAAGGAGTTGTTATTTGATTAACAAGGTCACATCATTAGTTGAATGATCTGATTGACATGACCCATTCCATTAGCTTAGCACTCGATCGTTTAGTATGTTGCTACTGCTTTTATCCATGACTTACACATGTTCCTATAACTATGAGATTATGCAACTCCGTTTACGGAGGAACACTTTGGTGCTACCAAACGTCCACAACGAATCGGGTGATTATAAAGGAGTACTACAGGTGTCTCCAAAGGCAGATGTTGGGTTGGCGTATTTCGAGATTAGGTTTTGTCACTCCGATAGTCGGAGAGGTATCTCTGGGCCCTCTCGGTAATACACATCACTTAAGCCTTGCAAGCATTACAACTAATGAGTTAGCTGTGAGATGATGTATTACGGAACGAGTAAAGAGACTTGCCGGTAATGAGATTGAACTAGGTATTGGATACCGACGATCGAATCTCGGGCAAGTAACATACCGATGACAAAGGGAACAACGTATGTTGTTATGCGGTCTGACCGATAAAGATCTTCGTAGAATATGTAGGAACCAATATGGGCATCCAGGTCCCGCTATTGGTTATTGACCGGAGACGTGTCTCGGTCATGTCTACATTGTTCTCGAACCGTAGGGTCCGCACGCTTAAGGTTTCGATGACGGTTATATTATGAGTTTATGTATTTTGATGTACCGAAGGAGTTCGGAGTCCCGGATGTGATCACGGACATGACGAGGAGTCTCGAAATGGTCGAGACATAAAGATTGATATATTGGATGGCTATATTCGGACACCAGAAAGGTTACGGAAGTTTCGGGAGAAAACCGGAGTGCGGGAGGGGTTACCGGAACCCCCCGGGGGAAGTTATGGGCCTTAGTGGGCCAAGAGGGGAGAGAGAGGGCCGCACCAGGAGGTGGCGCGCCCCCGGGGAGTCCGAATAGGACAAGGAGGGGCGGCCCCCTTTCCCTCTCCCTCTCCCTCTCCTTCCTTCCCCCTTCCTCCTTCCTAGTTGGACTAGGAAAGGGGAGTCCTACTCCCACTAGGAGGAGGACTCCCCCCTCCCTTGGCGCGCCCCTAGGGCCGGCCGGCCTCCCCCTTGCTCCTTTATATACGGGGGCAGGGGGCACCCTAGAACACACAAGTTGATCCTTGAGATCGTTCCTTAGCCGTGTGCGGTGCCCCCCTCCACCATAATCCACCTCGGTCATATCGTAGCGGTGCTTAGGCGAAGCCCTGCGTCGGTAGAACATCAAGATCGTCACCACGCCGTCAGGTTGATGGAACTCTCCTCCCAAGCTCTCTTTGGATTGGAGCCGAGGAGCGCCACCGAGCTGTACGTGTGTCAAGAACTCGGAGGCGCCCGAGTAACGGCGCTGGGATCGGTTGGATCGCGAGGAGAACGACGACTACTTCCTCTACGCCAGATCGCTTCGCTTCGTCTCACGAGGGTACGTAGACAACACTCTCCCATCTCGTTGCTATGCATCACCATGATCTTGCGTGTGCGTAGGAAAAATTTTTAAATTACTACGTTCCCCAACACCACGATCTCCCCCGCTCCGACGTCACCGTCGTCGTCACCGTCGCCGTCGTCGCTGCTCTTGCCGCCATCCTCCCAGTAGCCGTCGCCGCCCTGATCAAGCTGCGGCTGCGCCGCTTCGATGGCCGCCGCCGCGTTGAGTGCGGCCTGCAGCTCGGCGGCCTCTGCTGCCGCCGCCATAGCCGCCGCCGCGTCGAGTGCGGCTCGCAGCTCGGCGGCCTCTCTCGCTCGCCATAGCCGCCCGCGCCGAAAGTGCGGCTCGCAGCTCGGGCTCTCTTCGCCTCGCTGCCGCCGAAGCGGCCGCCGCTTCGCGGCGACGCCCGCGAGGCGATGAGGTAGCCGGGGCAGTCGTCGGGGTCGCCGTCCTCGCGCAGTGCGACCTGCTCCGGCGGGATGTCGACGACGGGAGGGGAGGCGGGCCGGGCGATGGCAGGAACCAGACGGCGGCGTGGCGCGGCTGCCGGAGGGTGATGATGGGAAGAGCTCGAGACGCGCGGCGCCGGAGGGGGGGCGGCGGGGCGGGCGCTGGGCGGACGACGAGCCGCCGGGCCCGACGACGAGCCGCCGATCCACATCTCCCGACGGGCCTGCGCGACGACGCCCTAGAAGTTCTTGCCCTTCCGAGAACCTCGCGCGCCGGCGATGTTCCACCGCCGCCCTCGTCTTTGGCGGAGCTTCGGTCGTCGCGCGCGGGCCCCTCGTCGGGTACCCGTCGGCGGTCATGTGGAAGACGCGCGGCAGACGGCAGCCCGGCGGCACCATCAGCCCGAGACGGACGAGCTCGTCCGTCTCCGGTGTGTCCAGGCTCGTCGGCCACGAGCTGCCGCCGCCGCCGCCGCCGTCGGACGCCATGGAGGCCGCCGGGAATAGGTGCTCGTCGGCGGTGGAAATGCGTCGGTGGGTGGGGTGAGCGGTCGAGGATCGTCGGTGGGTGTGGGCGGTCGAGTGCTGGGAGGCAGACGGGCGAAGGGGCGGCGTTTTAAAGGCAGCGTCGGTAGGTGGGGGCGCCGTCCGGTAGGTGACCGACGCCGCGGCGTAACGCCGGCATTAATGGCGCATCGGGCCGGCCGCCGCGTCGGGAACCGTCTTTGACCGACGCTGAGACGGCACGCAACCGCCCCGTCCACACACGTCGCGTCGCCCAATTTTTTTTTTGTCCTGCCGACGCCACGTCACCACGAGTACGTCGCTCGTCGTTTTTTCCAGGTCGTCATCGTACGTACGCATCGCGTCGTTTTTTTTTTCTAGGATCGTCGTACTACGTACGCGGACGGACGCGTCTACGGTGTACTCGGCAGCCCGTCGCGCGGGTACAGCCCCGTCGCGCGGGCGGGTACAATGCCGTCGCGCGGGCGGGGTGTTTTTATGTGCTGGGACGATCCTACCCTTTTTAATGAAGGGGTACGGGACGATCTCAGCCGTTGTTGTGTTTAGGGGGTTGTACCGAAGAACAAGTGCTAAATTGTTTGTTTTGAGGAGTTAAATGGGACCTAGCCAAACACCTAGCTGGTTTAACTCCTCAATAACTTGCAACAAGAACATGCATCTTTAGGGGATCGTCGGCTGGGGTGTCACGTTCGCAGTGATGACGTGGTGCATCCAGGCGCGCGGCTCGCTCTTCGTCTCCATGTTCAACCCGGTGGTGCTCGTCGTCGTCGCCGTTCTCGGGTGGGCTGTCCTCGGCGAGCAGCTGCACGCCGGAAGGTACGTTCCTTCATCCTGACGGCATTGTTCAGCATTTCTTCTTCTGAGAGTCCGGACGTTTTTTTCTCTTTTGTCGCTGTGCTATTGGGTCTGCTCTCATTGTTGGCGGGCTGTACATGGTGCTGTGGGGCAAGAGGAGTGAGATGAGCAGACCGGCGGCCCTAGTCGACGGCAAAAGTGAAGCGGAGATCACCGCGAAGGGCCCGGGGCTGAAGAGTGACACCGCCGATTCCTCCTCCTTGCTGGTTTGATATAGTAGGCTGTTACTCCAATTGGGAGCTGATGTACCACACTTTCGACACACTCATTGCGTGATTAATGAAATACAAATCATACATTGCGTGATCAGGTGCGAGTTGCAAGTAGTCGTCACTCATTGTCATCTGAATACACACCAAGCAGTTAATGCCAAGATCATTATATTACCAAGACAGTATACATCAATTCTAAAAGGAAAAGGCAGTATGCTTTACAATGTTTTGGTCGTGTACAGTACTTGAAAAGCTTAGCTTGAAGGCATAGTTGCAAGTTAGTAATACCAATGTAAGGACATCTCTAGCCAATCCCTCAAAATCGGTTGAGGGAGTAAATTGTTTGTTTTGAGGAGTTAAATGGGACCTAGCCAAACACCTACCTGGTTTAACTCCTCAATAACTTTACTCCTCGCATTGGCCGCCTCTTAAATTTACTCAGCCGCGGCTAAGTCTGAGGATAAAATTTCCCCTCCCCCCTCACCGCATCAACGCCGGTACCGTCCAAATCAACCGCGCACCCCCCCCCCCTCTCCTGTAGCACACATATTCGACCGGAGCCGAACTAGACTCCCCTGAAATGGTTGGATCTAGCCGTCAGAGGTCATTGCAACCGATTAAAAGTGCAGATCCGCGCCGCGGCACACAGCCAACCTGAGCATGTGGAGTGCACCACCCTCCCACTCCCTCACCAATCTACTACCGCTGCCGCCAAGAGGAAGTACCCAGGCATGCGGTGGTGGTGGTGGGGCATTGGTTTCGGAAAAAAGGATTGAGACACTAGTCGTCCGTACTAGCTTGGCTTTTTCAGTGGGCAGAGCTGGCGGAAAGGGCCTACGACTTGAAGGCGGTGAGCCTCTACATCAGTAGCCACAAGGTGCTAGAGGTCATCGCCATTGACCCCCAAGTGGTCTCCTGCCACGAGGTGCGGGAGAATTAGGTGGCCTTCGAGTGGCTCAAGGAGGCATGGGTCGATTAGGCGTACATGGCCGAGGTCCGTCGGAATCATTCAGAGGTCGTCGCCGAGGAGTGCCAACATCTCGAGCTGCACAAGAAGTGAGCTACTCACGAGGCCGGGCCTTCCATTTCGGCAATCATTGACCTTTGCTCCAGCGACCTCGACTTCGGGTCCAGCAACAACGACTACTTTGACGGCTCCGACCACAACGTGAATTGGGACGAGCTCATGAACCATGATGGTTATGTTTGTTTTAGTTATGCAATGTAGTTTAATTTCATGTTATGCGATGTAGTTTGAACCGAAACATGTGTTCGAATAGACTAATTTCAGTTTTTGTTTGAATGAAATTGTGTGGAAAAAAGTTGGGGACTTTTAAGATTTAAGCCAGGTACCACACTTCTTTAACACCTGACAATATAAGGCTTTAAAGTTCGAGGAGCATACGACAGGCTAAATTTTAAAAGATCGGCTAGAGATGTTCTAAATAGTTGTACAAATGCAGATAATGATAAGTATTAGAAAATTAAAAATTGTATGCAACTGTAGTATTTCATAACACAGAAAAGAATAATTAGAAAAGAAAAGTACTTTACTTTCTATTCTTCCTATTGTGGATGTCCTTCTAGACCATCTCAATAAGTGGACATGTCCTTTGCTAAGACTGCAACATGGCCCCAGAGGCATCTGTTATGGGCTAATTTTTTCCAGCAAGGATGCGATGGGATGGTTCTAAAATAAGATGGAAACAACCATGGTTTACTGTTCACCACGAATCCCACATTCCCATTGTTCCCGGGGCGTTAGAGTTAGGAGACCAGCGGCGGTTAAGAATATTACGTAGCCCAATTCAAAATAGATACATTATATTTATTTTTAAATGTAAAATTCGTACACTATATAGGACTCCCTCCGTTCCAAAATAAGTGTCTGAACTTTGTACTAGCTCTAATACAAATTTGTACTAAGCTCAAGACACTTATTCTGTACAAAGTTGAGACACTTATTTTGGGACGGAGGGAGTAGTATAGATTTGGAATATTGAAGGAACACACGGTATGCTACGCTAGCGCAAAATAAAAGTTTTCTACCGCGCACCCAAGATGATGCTGCTGGAAATAGATTACAAGATCGGATTTACCACTAGACGCGCAGTCACCGCAGCGGAAGTAGAGTTGGTGATGCATGTAGTCGATCTCTCGGCCCGTCTCCTCCTTGCGTTGTTGATCTCCAGCAAACAGCGAAGACCCACTAACAGTGATCTCCCGCGAACGGCACCTCGCGGTTCTCTCGAACGGTTCATCCAAGCATCGCCAATGCGATGCCTCCAAGGTATCCACACGTACGGGGAGCAGCGTCGAGCGGCAGAATGCTAGGTGCGGTCACTTGGCATGGGCGTGGGGAGTGGCGGTGGCTACCAGGGTGGGAAAAGATTAACCCTAAATGGTGCGCCCACTCCCCTTTATATAGACCTCCGAGGTGGGCTCAACACTTGAGCCCACTAGGAGTCCACATCCATTTTCCACTTGGATTCAATCCGAATGGGCTGCATCCCCTTAAGCGTGCGACCCTATAGGTTCATGTACACATGGACACGACCACAGTCGATAGTTGGTAGCGGCTCCTAGAAGAACGTGCCAACTCCCATGTGTGCGTAAAGTCGTTTCACCAACCTTGACAATGTGTCATATGCAACATTCCTTTTGCCTCAGGATATTTGTTGTCGAGCTCAAGGCGAGTACTTGTCACCCTTGTGATAGCTCGACACTGTTCTCGAAACTGTGATACAGATTCCCGAACTGGGTTAACACTGAACCCAAGTCGCATGGTCATGCTTTCCGAATCTGATCACTCGAGAGGGCCCAGAGAATATCTCCCCAAATAGGAGGGGCAAATCCCATCTTGGTCAGTCATGTCTCGTGGCATGTCTCACGACTCACCCGAAAGCTACCTTTATAACTATCCAGTTACGGAGTAGCATTTGATAGACCCTAAGTGAGTCGATCCTCATCCCGAGAACATGCGAGGACCTCAGGTCTAGGACATGGCATAGACATTGTACTTGAGACTAACAGATGACTATATCTTGCTGCATCTCAAAGTGGGTCTGTTCGACTCGGTGATCTCCATCCCCGAGCCCATACTATCGGTTTAGCATCTCCATGCACATGACTTGTGAATAGTCATCAACCGAGCTGTATACTAGTCAAGGATATGTGTCTGCATAACCTTATCAACTAGGGACCATTAGAACAATCATCATACAATACATAGTTCCACAAACAAGTCACATACTTATTGATACATATCATTGATGATGTTCAAGGACAATACAAAAGACTCATGAATACATAGGGAAATATCATCATCACATGATTGCCTCTAGGGGATATGTCCAACAAATATGTATGCCATCACAAATGATTTTTGGCCCTAAGTCGTAATGAAGAGGCACATCTAAAAGCCCTACAATAAAAGTCCCAGCTCACTTAGGCATCCCCGCTCGCGATTCAAATTAAACTTACCTCTTCGGGTTGCTCACACTCAGTCGTTCATCCCCTCTCTCTCCCCTTCCATCCCCATTCCTACTCCAAACTATATTTCTCGGACTTCTCTCATGACTACCCCTTCCTTCCCTGGATAGCTCACAAGATGCCTAGCCAGCCCCGTGCCAATAAAAAAGGAGAAGATGGCGGCCCTAACATCAAGCTCGCCGGTCAACTTAATTCAGGCACCCCGAGCTTGGTTGGTGTACTTTGAGTTCACATCAACTCAGCCTTATTATCCTTAGGACCATAGTCCAACTTGAGCTCTGTTGATTGTTGTAGCACGTGGCCTGCTCGGATCTTGGCGCCGTAATTGCCAGTTTTTTTAGAAAAGGAGGATTACCCCCGGCATCTGCATCTGGGCGATGCATGCAGCCATTTTATTAATTATTCTTAGATACCTTACAAAGTATTACATCAGTAAGTCTGAAGCCACCATCTAGGCGAGAATTGTCGCTACTCCTATCACCTTGATGCAGGGGTGCCGAATGTCCGAGCCTAATACCAAACAGACATCGCACCACAACCTAACGTCTAATGTCGGATGCCCCATCCTAGCCACATGCCTGGAATGGGTCACACACCGGTCCGGTGCACTCACCGAGGCTACCTCCGCCGTTGTCCACCTAACCATCTTCAGAGAAGGTACTGACGAAAAGACCTTGCCAGGTCAGCTGTCGACGCCACCATGGCGCCAGACAATGCCACCGCCCTGCGCGAGGTCATCACGCCATGTCCAGCGCCGAGACCCCGCTTTTCCATGCCGCCGAGACCCGCCATCGTCGACGCGAGAGAAGGCACGCCACACCACCTCACGCCTCTTCCATCCGGCGCCGCTCCACAAACGATGCCCTGAAGAGGGAACACGAGCGCCGCCATCGTCCATCCGGTGATCTTAGGATTTCTCCCAGAGCGGCACGAGCAGATTGACGATAGTTGCTTGACGATACCTTCATCAAGGTAACGACGTAGATGCCGCCATCGCCCACCATGACCGGAGTCGGCTCAGTTTTCACCGGTGACTATATCTTCCCAACTCGCCGCCGGTGCTAATAGTGGGATCCAAGATCTGTCACTACTAGCCTGGCCAACCGCCTTCGGTGGAGAAGGCAGCCACCACCATCATGCTCGGGCCAAGAGATCTGGACGTCCCAGTGGCACGAAGATTACCCTGGGGGGATCTCCTCTTGCCGTTGTCGAGACGAGGCGCAGCCGCCGTGGATCTCAATCTAAACCCCTCGGGTCCAGATCAGATCTCATCGCAGCCAAAATCTCATCCACCAACGGCTGCCGGAGATCTCCTGGCCACCGCTAACCCGCTGCGCACTGCCGTTGGAGCAGGAGGAGGGAGATGGACGTCGCTGCCCCCACGCATTACCGCTGGCGGAAGACTGCACCGCCGCCGCCGCCTCATCACAGGGGCTTCGCCCCGCGGCGTCCTCAGCGACGGCGGCGGTTGTGGGAGGCGATGGAGGGGCAGGGCTGAGGGCGGTGTGGATGGGAACTCCCCGGGGGCGGCGCGGCGCTGCGGCCTCGGGGGAGAGAGGTCCCGCCGTTATTGCCATGGGCATGCTTGTCTCTACCTTGACGGCTCTCAGGCTAACCTCCCCCACCTTGATTATAGAAATGATCCAAATGCAAAGACAAGACTTCGATGGCTTTGGAACTTGGTTTGGATGGCAGCAGTGCCCCCAAAGATGAAGCAATTTGCATGGAAAGTTATATCAGGCACTCTGCCCGACGAACATGTTGAAAAACAAGAGAAATGTCAGTACACGAGCTACTTGTGCAGTATGTGGGCGGGAAGATAAGTCTACATTTCATGCACTTCTTGCATGCCCCGTTGTTGCTGCTATATGGGATGCCATGCATGAGATTTGGCCCATTCCTCGCTGGGTGGTCGTTCAATGGTCTGGTGATGAGTGGTTGTTCAATCTTCTTGATGGGCAATCTGATCAGTACAAAGATATAATTATTATGGTGCTTTGACGAACATGGCATCTTCGTAATGAGCTCGTGCATGGTAAAAATATTCCCCCCATGGAGGTGTCATGTTCATACCTGAGTAGTTATCTTAATTCTGTTTGGCAGTTGGATACTAGGAGTACTAGTTAAGTGATAAATGGTAAAACCCCAGTTGTTGTTGAAGCTTCTCTGAAGGTAGCTAAAACAAAGCTGCTGCCGCAGCCATGGCCTTTGCCGCCACCTGGTTGGGTAGCACTTTCGGTTGATGGATCTTATTGTCAAAGAGACGGATCGGCCGGTTCTGGCATGATCCTACAAGATAACCAGGGAGCGGTAATATTTGTAGCCAACAGCGGCATTTTCTATTGTAACGATGCACTGGAGGCAGAACTACATGCTATCATGGAGGGTGTTAGTCTCAGGGTCTAGGGCTCGGCTTTTCAAATGATGATCCACCGAGATTGTACAGTTGCATTGGCGGCTATTAATAATGGTTACATGGATAGATGTTCCTATGGTCATATTATCCCTGAATTTAAGGGATTGTTGAAGAATAGGGTGTTTACTCCGGTTAAAATTTCTCGTGAACAAAATAGGGTTGCACATTGTTTAGCTACTTATGGTCGTACTGGGATAGTCCTACATGCTAGCTTAACCAATCCCCTCCTTTTATTGCTGAACTCATTGCAAAAAAAAAACTAGAGGTGGTGTGCATTATTTTACCTTTTTACGAGCCATTTTTTACCCTATCCCCTCCTTTTATTGCTGAACTCATTGCAAAAAAAAAAACTAGAGGTGGTGTGCATTATTTTACCTTTTTACGAGCCATTTTTTGTTATATTTCTTTTGAAACTAACGGTTAAGACTCATGTTAGGAATATCTATTTGTTTAATATAAACTAGATGACATTAACAAAATACTAAGATGACACTTCATCTATTGTTGTGGCATGGTAAACTACACAATGTAATCTTGGCGAGTTCTTTTGGACACCCAACAACTTGTTCCTCGTTGGTTTTTCTTCGTTCAGTCGTTAATGTTATTTTGTATAAAACAAAATGCTTTTCTATGTCGCTTTAAAACATTAACAAGGACTCAAGCGGCTGAGGAGAAGACGAAGACTCGAACTACCCAGAATGGACAAAACAAATCGTCTTTATATTGTTCTATGCGGGAGGGGGAAGCTTACTCTGTTGCAATATACCAACGAAAAAAATAGCCACGTTCGTCACATTGAAAACTTAATGTAGGAAACTTTATAACCACAACAAACTACAAGCCAAGACTTCAGACAAGATTCATCTGCACGGTGCACCCGCCAGGCTAACGTTTTAAAAAAAGATATTGAAAAAAGACAATATAATGAAAAAACAGGCTATAAAGTAAAAGGCTGAACACACCATGTCGGTGTGCTAAGAGAGGTTGTGGCACATTTGTAATGTGCAAATGTCGTTACAACCCAGGCATCATTAATCAATTGATTGCAAATTTTTGTAGGTAGCTTACCAAGCTGACCGCTTGGTGTCAATAGTAATAAGAATCAACATTATAAACATATGTGACAAAGTTTTCATAAGCGGTATGGGACTAAACCTAACAGACCAGGGACAAAAAATTTAGAAGCACTGCTATACCCTAATAGTCGTGTTGGGTGGGTCAGCCTGGTAAGTACGCTGGGCTTTAGCCCAATAACAACATAGCCACGCCATTACTTCTGATGCCGCCTTTGGGTCTGCTATATGATCCAGTTGATGAAGGGGCGCTGATAGCCTAGGCCTAATACCAAACAGACATCGCGGCCAAACCTAAACATCTAAGACCTGAGGTCCCAAACAGGACGCCTGCCGGGTATGGGGCACCTACCAGTCCGGCGCACTCCTCAACCAGGACGCATGCCCGGGTATGAGGCCGCCGCAGCCACCTGCCACAAATCCATCTTCAGAGTTGTACTGTTGCATCTACCGTGCCAGGTCTCTCTGCCATCGACGCCACCACAACGCCAGACAGCGTAGTCCTCCTGCGCGAGTCCATTCTTGCACATCGAACTCCGAATCTGCATTGCGCCACGCCGTCGAGATCTGTCGCCATCAAATGTGTAGGATGAAGCACCGCTCCAGCAAAGATGCCGTCCGCTGGTCCCGTGAAGCCGAGTGCACCTCCAATAATGCCGCCCCTAAGGGGATAACGACACATGCTTGCCGCCAACATCCGATCAGCTGATCTAGGGTTTCCCCCAGAGGTATTGAGTGGAGTTGGGAGCTTCACCTTGATGATGCCTTCATGAAGGAAACGATGATAAGGGCATCGTCATCAACGGCTCCGGCCATCGACCGAAAACCAGGTTTTCACCCGGATCCCTCCCAAGAAATCCACCCGACAACATGTGCACCATCTCGACCGCCTTCAAAGCCCCAGATCCAGCCGCCTAGATCCGGCGACCAAGCGCAACAACAGTGCCACTGTAGGAGCCCTGGCACACTGGCCACAGCCTGATTATGCCACCACTGGAGCCTAGGAGGAGGGATCCCACCCACCTCGCCAAGCCACGAGAGCCGCCGAGATGGATCCCGCGCGCTCGTCACCGTCTCTGATCCGAACCAATCCATAGCAGGTCGCCGTCACAGATCCGCCTTGGACAGGGACACCACACCATGCCACCGCGGGAAGCCCTAGCTTCACCAGCCGCCACCCTCCAGGGCCGCCGCCCCGGGATCCAGACAGAACATCGCCGTTACCACCGGCCATGTTCCACCGCCGTCGACCGGCCAAGCTGCTGGCCACTGCGACCTACGCCGCCATGACCAAGCATGCTCGTCGAGCAGCCGACACCACCAGATCTTCCACGAAGCTCGACGCTCCGCCGCCTCCTGCCTCAGATCGGCCGCGCCGCCGCGACGACAGTTCAGATCGGGGAGGGGGGCCCCTGCGCCCGGGTGACCCGCCTCACCCAAAGGAACGCGAGAGGGAAGGGAGCCTCCACCGCCGCCGTCAGCCGCCCGGGGCTTTGCCCGGCGGCCTCCTCCAATGGCGGCGGAGGGGAGGGGAGGAAGGGGTTGGGATCCCGGCGGCGGTGGGGGTAGGGTTCCGCCCGAGCCGCCCTAGCGGGAGGCGGCTCTGGGGGCTTTGAGTTATTTTTGGCCCCAAGCGGTACTAAATAAGCACATCTAAAAACTCTACAATAAAAGGCCTGGCCCACTCAGCCATCCCCGCTCGCGATTCAAAATTACTTCTTCGGGCTACCCACATTCAGTCTTTCACCCCCTCGCTCTTCCCTTCCATCCCCATTCCTTTTCCAAACTATCTTTCCTGAGCCTCTCTCACGACTATCCCTTCCTTCCCCGACTAGCTCACAAGATGCCTAGCCAACCAAGTGCCAATAAAAAAAGTTAAAGATGGCGGCCCTAACATCAAGCTCGCGAGTCAACTTCAGGCACCTCGAGTTTGGTTGGTGTGCTTTGATTTTACATCAGCTCGGCCTTACTGTCCCTAGGGCCATAGTCTTGCTTGAGCTCCTGCTGATTGTTATAGCGCGTGGGCATGCTCGGATCTTGGCGTCTCTATTGCCATGGGCGTGCTCAGGATCTAGCTTGACGGTTCTCAGGCTATAGAGATGCAATGCTGACGACGCTTGGCAGAAGATTTTTGCACGATGGCCCAGATCAGCTCGTCCATACATACCATCAAAGTGCAGGCAGACGGTTGGATTTGCCATCCTGCAACCTTCAAGCAAGTACGCATCGTCCATGTGGAAGATTCGCTGGGGCTAACCTCCCCCACCTTGGTTACAACAATGATCCAAAGGCAAAGACAAGATGTCAATGGCGACACGACGAGGTACACACGTCACCTCAACGGTAACTAGAGGTGGTATGCATTATTTTACCTTTTTGCGGGCCATTTTTTGTTAATGCCACTAACATTAATAAAAATATATTTCTTTTGAACCTAACGATTAAGACTCATGTTAGGAATATCTATTTTGTTAATATAAACTAGATGCCATTAACAAAATACAAAGATAGCACTTCATCTACTGTTGTAGCATGGTAAAGTACACAATGTAATCAGGGCGAGTTCTTTGGGACACCCAACAAATTGGTCCTCGTTGGTTTTTATTTTCAGTTGTTAATGTTGTTTTGCATAAAACAAAACACTTTTCTGTCTCTCTTTAAAACATTAACACGGACTCAAGTGGCTGATGAGAACATAAAGACTCGAACTACCCAAAATAGCCAAAAGAAAACGTCTTTATATTGTTCTACGTGGGAGGGGGAAGCATACTCTGTTGCAGTTTTACCAGGAAAAAAATAGCCACGTTCGTCAAATTGAAAACGTAATGTAGGAAATTTTGTAACCACAACAAACTACAAGCTAAGACTTTGGACAAGATTAATCTACGCGGTGCACCCGCCAGGCTAACGTTCTAAAAAAAGATATTGAAAAAAGACAATATAATAAAAAAAACAGGCTATAAAAATAAAAGGCTGAACACACCATTTTATCAGTGGGTTGCAATTTTTTGTACGTAGCTTACCAAGCTGACCGCTTGGGGTCAATTGCAATAAGAATCAACATTATAAACATATGTGACAAAGTTTCCATAAGCGGTATGGGACTAAACTTTACAGACCAGGGACAAAAAATTCAGAAGCACCGCTAGACCCTAAGAGTCGTGTTGGGTGGGTCAGCCTGGCAAGCACGCTGGGCTTTAGCCCAATAACAAGATAGCCATGCCATTACTTCCGATTCCTCCTTTGGGTCTGCTATATGATCTCTACCGTGCTGCGTTGCTGGCCGTAAGATACTGAACGTGTTGATGCTATGGCACTTGCACTTTGGTAATCAGTTTCAGTTTATTTTCTGCGAGAAAAAAAGAGCACAGAATGATTTTCATGGCGAATCGATTCCCAGTGAATCAGTTTATCACCAGTTTTGAAGTAGCATGTTGTGATTGTTCTGTTCATACACTAGCATGATTGCAATGTCTTGGTTGATCGATTCCGATTCCGAGTGTATGTACATGCACTGCAAGCTTTGATTGACAACTCCCACGAAACAAAATCACTAGACTGAAGAAGAAGAAGCTACTGCAAAATCCTATCCTGATGCTGAATACACTTTTACCAAGTGAAACTATAGAAAACAAAAAAAAAATCTCTCTTGACCGGCAGGGATCACCGGAGCGCGGCCCTCCTCCGGCTGAACCGGCGGGCGGTGGCGAGCAGGCCGACCCCGACGCACACCGCCCAGGCGCCCATCTCCAGCGCCCACCGCATCGACTCGGCCTCCACCTCCTCCTCCTTCAGCCTGTCGCCGTCGTCGTCGTCATCGCTGCTGCTGTCTCCGACCATCTGCCACTCGTCCCCGCAAGCCCCGCACTCGCACGACCCCAACGAGGACGCGTCCTCCTCCGGTATCCCCTCGAGCGGCGTCGCGCACCGGACCCGCCTCGCCGCCCTGGCCCTGGCCCTTATGAGCACACCGCCCTCCGCGAGGACCAGCACCTCCGCCACCCGCGAGCGCGACCCGGCCGGCCGGCGGCACTCGACGCGCCACCCTCCTCCGCCGACGCGCCGCGCGAAGAAGGCGCCCTCCGCCGCGAGCTCCTTCCCGGCGTACACCTCGAAGCGCGCGCCCTCGGCGGCCGAGACGCGGTCGGCGCTCGCGTAAGCCGGCGCATCGTCAGCCACGCCGGCGACGCGCAGGAGGGTGGCTTCGGCGGGGCACGCCGGCGGGAGCGCGCGGCCGGCCAGCTCCAGCGCGGCGCCGCCGATGGCCGGGCGGTAGACGAGCGTGAGCTCCGCGGGCGGCGACGACGTGGATGAGTGGGAGGAGGAGGAGGAGAGGCGGAGGTAGAAGGCGCGCACGTGGAGCCGCCGGGGCCCGAGCGGGCGGAGGTCGTCCACCGTCCCTCTGCACATTGCCGGCGAGCACAAGCACGTCAGGTACTCTAGTGGGTAGGATGTGATTCCCTTGCTAGGTTTTCACTTTGGCCTTCCTTGTGGTGCTGTTTGTGTGCGAGTATGGTGATGATCTCTGGTCTTGTCTTCTGGTAGATAAAAGCGCGGGCGAGAACGAGACCGAGCGGGTGTATGGATCGGTGGGCGCGGGAGCTCGTGGTTTTGGGCGTGGCGTCCGTCAATGGAAACAGCAGAGCACACGGTTTGTTTGATCTGCTCTCGTCTGGTGTGGCTTGGTTTGGTTGGTGCCGACCGAGCGCGGGCCGACAGGGACTCACGTCCGCCTGATAGATATTTGTTCTAGGTTGGTTTGTCCTCTTGCTCCGTCACTCCCGGCCGGGTGGGAGCACACGGTTTGGGTTGGCAATGGCGGCATGCGTGCCACCTGCGCCGGAAACCACCACACCACTGGACTGGACTGGCCTGGACTCGCGACAAAGAGGGAGCTTTGCGTTGCTTCGCAGCTGGCCGATTTTATTTTATTTCTGAACACAGCCAAGTTTGTTGTCGGGCTGATCACAGCCCGATGCGTCACTAGAGTGAAGGGAGTCTGCGTCCCTTCTGGTAGGCAACTCTCCCCTGCTCGCTCTCGGGGTCTTACACCGTCTCCAACGTCGACCAGCAAATCTTTTGCATGCATTAGTTTTCTATTGTTCAGACCGTGGAAGTCATTTAACATGATCCTATATCATTCCATGCCGCATCCCGACGTACTCCCTCCGTTTCTTTTTAGTTCGCATATAAGATTTGGTCAAAGTCAAACTACACAAAGTTTGACCAAATTTATATAAAAATATATGAACATCTACAACATTAAAACCATATAGTATGAAAATATGTTTCATGGTGTATCTCATAATATTGATTTCATATTGTGAATGTATATATTTTTTAATATAAAGTTAGTCAAACTCAACAAAGCTTGACTTTGACCAAACCTTATATGCGGACTAAAAAGAAACGGAGGGAGTACTTTCTCTCGTAAACGAAGACAAACATGAGGCGATTTACGAGAGTCCGGACCCATACCACACCCGCTTCTGACCACCGGCCCTGACCCACTCAAAATCCCTCCATCAGCGGTGCTTTACGGTTAGCATTGCTCCATAGCGTGAGCGCCTGCATTCATGACCGCCCAGAGCGGACGCGGTCGCTCACTGGCGTTGGCATTGAAGCGCCCGGCGGTGGCGCAGGAGAGCGCCGCCCCCACCGCTTCCCAGTCCAGGCAATTGCTGCGCGTTGAAATGACACGACGGCCGTCCATCCGTCCGTCTGTCGCCCACATTGATGGCACATGGTTGATTACCATTTTTCAAATGCTTGATTAACATGTATATATACATGATAAAAAATCATCATTTTTAATACATCATCAACATTTTTTATATACATTAACATTTTTCAAATGCTTGATCACCATTTTTCAAATACTTATTCAACACTTTTTTCAAATGCTTGATTAACATGTTTATATGCATGATAAAAAAATTCATCATTTTTTAATACATGGTCAACTTTTTTTATACATATTTAACATTTTTCAAATGCTTGATCACCAATTGTCAAATACTTATTCAACATTTTCTAAAAGGCTTAATTAATATATTTTTTAATACATGATCAAATAAGTTATACATTTTTTGTATACATGATAAACATTTTTTTTATACATATTTCACATTTTCCAAATACTTGGTCAATATTTTCCATATGTTTTTATATTTTTTGTAAGACATATATTTAGAATATTTTAAATTATAAACAAAATTGAAACATTAAAGCAAAAAAAGCAGAAAAGGTAAAAGATAACGGAAAACATGAGGCTGGTGGCTCACGCGCGCCTGGGCTGGCCCAACTCGGTCTCGCCTTCCTCCACATCTCGCTCAAGGCGAGACATAGGGGCGCCCCTTTGACTGGTTGGGGTTTATTTTTCTTCTGATAATTGAGCGGCTGGGCTTGGACAATGTCTAGTACTTTTCTTTGGTTCGGCTTTGGGCTTTGATCGGCTAGTTATTGGAAACGACTGAAACAGTTCCCCTCTCGTTAGGGTTTTCTCCTCCCGGCGGCGCTCGCACGTCGTGGAGATCGCGATCCCCCTCCCCCCCCCTCCCCCGCCTCCCTACCACCGATCGCTGACGCCCCCCCCCCCGGCGGCCGGCATCGTGGCTGAGAAGAGGTGGGCCTAGGGAACATCCTGCCCGCGGAAACCGCTATTTTTCTCGGGCAAGAGATCTGATGGAGGGCTCAACGTCGGCGTCTGAATCGGCGATGAAAGACATGGAAGCAATCATGAAGGAGTTAGGTCTGAAAGAGGATGATTTGGTGGACATAGTGGTGGAAGACGGCGACATACCGGAGGAAGCGGCCCGCTGGATGGCAATCGCACGTGTGCATATTGAGAAGCAATATAGTCTGTACTGGTTCTTCCGAAACATGAGGGTCGCCTGGGATCTAGCACAAGAGGTCAAATTCCGACCACTAGAGGATAACCTATACACACTACAATTCTCTTGCCTTGGTGATTGGGAGCGTGTAATGGAGGATGGGCCATGGACCTTCAAGGGCAAGGCGGTCATTATCGAGCCATATGACGGAATCACCAGACCATCAGCGATTAGTTTGAACAAGATTGAGATGTGGATCCAAATTCATGACCTCCCGGAACTGTTCTTTCCCCTGATCAAGTCCCTGGCAGGAACCGTGGGTGACTTTATCTACGCCGAACCCAAATACCAGGATTTAGGGTAATTTTTTCAGGGTGCGTGTGAAGGTGGATGTCACGAAGCCCCTCAGGAACGTCGTCTCGCTAGTGGTGAAGAAGAAAAGGGAGATCTTTAGGGTCAAGTATGAGAGATTGCCCGACTGGTGTGTTGTCTGTTGTATGTTGGGTCATCTGTTTAAAGAATGCGGCGATGGAATTCATCCCCCATCGGCCCTTGTTTTCAAAAACCTCAGGGCAGATTGGTTCAAGGGACCAGGCCGTGGCCCGGGTGCAGAGAATGCCCCGGGTGGAGGTAGGGGGCGCGGAAGAGGTAGAGCTAGCCGCGGAGCAGGCCGTGGAGCAAACCAGCAGGGAGCAGGTCAGCATGATAGCACACAGTGGATGGGTCGGGGTGACCCAAGTCTGAATAACGATGTTGATATGGCGATGGCTGAGAGCAACAGAAAACGGGAAGCGTCACAAGTTAACATGGGGGCGCCGGTAATGCCAGTTCTTGCAGAAAACAGTTCCGGGCAACCTCACCTCGCCTTAACCCCTCCGGTGGTACCCCACAGTCCATCCTCCAAGCAGGAACCAAAGAGAACGAAAGCCATTGTTTGTATGTTTGAGCAAGGAAACTTGAAGGACACATCTAGCAACAACCCTACTGATGCGCGTTTGGCGGGCTCCCTGGAGGAGTCGCGCCGAGCGCAATGAGTTTACTCTGCTGGAACTGCCGCGGGGCTGGCAAACCCGCGACAGTTCATGAGCTTCGTGACCTCATGAGGCAACTTGCCCCCTCTATCGCATGTATTGTTGAAACTCAAATAGAGGGCTCTCGAGTAGAGAATCTAGCAGGAACTTTAGGTTATGATAAGAGTTTTGTTGTTAGTAGTCGTGGAAGAAGTGCAGGATTATGTATCTTTTGAAATGATCAAATAAAGCTTGAAGTTGTCGGTTATTCTGATTACCATATTGATGATGTTGTGGATGCAATGGTAGATATCAGGACAAGAGTTACTTTTGTGTATGGGGAGGCGCAAGCAAATGAACGGTACAGAACATGGGACACGTTGAGGGGCATCGTCGGAACTAGTGACTTAGCATGGCTAGTCATGGGGGATTTTAACGAGGTCCTCCATGCACACGAACATGATGGGGTGGGAAACAGGACTCAGGCTCAGATGGATTTATTTCGTGATGCCTTGGATACTTGCGGACTCTCAGATATAGGATATTCAGGAAGCAATTGGACTTTTGAGAAGAAGGTCACCGGTGGTACTTTTACCAGAGTAAGATTGGATCGGGGCGTAGCAAATCCGGCCTGGTCTGTGGCATTCCCCGGAGCAACGCTTGAGCATAAAACAGCCGCTACATCCGATCACGTGCCCATCTAAGTACGCTACAGTGGCTTGCATGCATGCAGCAGTGGGCAAGGCCTTTTAAGTATGAAATTTGTTGGGAATGAGATGAAGCATTGCTGGCTGTGGTGGAGACCGCATGGGCAGCTAGTGCGGCAGCCTCGGTCCAAGAGCTAAAGAACAAGATGCATGCACTGGCGGGAGATCTAACCAGGTGGGATCGCACGCACTTTGGCAATGTTCGCCAGGAGATAGCTCGGTTGAGGATACAGCTACAGGAGCTCTGCGATTCCCTAGGAAGATCCGGCCCTAATCATTTGGAAACTAAAATAGTATATCGTCTTACCGAGCTATACCACAGAGAAGAAATGCTTTGGATGCAAAGAGCAAGGTTGGAGTGGCTCACACATGGGGACAAGAATACTTATTTGTTCCACCTCAGAGCTAGCAGAAGGAGACGGAAAAATCTGATTCGAGCTCTATAGCGACCGGATGGGCAACTAACCGAAGATAAACAGGAGATGGAGGCTTTGACTACTGCTTTCTATGAGGAGTTGTATACGTCGGAAGGGGTCCAGAATATGGATCAAGTATTGGACACAGTGCCACGTAAGGTTACCCAGCAGATGAACGACTCTCTCAACGCGCCATACACCCAAGAGGAGGTGAAAAATGCACTCTTCCAAATGTTCCCATTAAAAGCTCCCGACCCAGACGGATACCCAGCACATTTTTTTCAGCGACACTGGGACATATGTGGTAATGAAGTCACTAGTGTGGTCCTCAAAATTGTCTAGGGCACGGAGACGGCCGCTAGCATAAATGAGACAGTGTTAGTCCTAATCCCCAAGGTAAAAAAATTCCACTCTCCTATCTCAGTTCCGACCGATCAGTCTGTGCAATGTATTATACAAGATAGCATCCAAAGGTAATTTCTAACCGCCTGAAGCTAGTATGACCTGACATTATTTCTGAGGAGCAGTCAACATTTGTGCCAGGCAGACTGATCATGGACAACATTATAACTGCTTATGAATGCTTGCATTTTATGAAGCGTAATAAAGCGAAGAAGCATCAATCTTGTGCTTTGAAACTTGATATGATGAAGGCATATGACAGAGTCGAATGGGAATATCTGAGAGCCATTATGCTAAAGTTGGGCTTCACAGAAAGGTGGGTTGACATAGTGATGAATCTTGTGACCACAGTGAAGTTCTCCGTCATGTTTAATGGTAAGAAATTACAGGAGTTTGTGCCTACCCGTGGAATCAGATAGGGAGATCCAATTTCCCCATACTTGTTCTTGTTAGCAGCAGAGGGCCTTTCGTGCCTCCTTAAATCCAGAAGTGAGTTATCCAATCTAAGTGGTTTGCAGGTAGCTCCCTCAGTGCCACCAGTGAATCACCTTTTATTTGTCGATGACAGCCTGCTGTTCTTCAAGGCTAATAGTGTGGGAGCAAATGAGGTAAACTAGGTTCTGAACTTATATTGTCAGGCCACTGGTCAATGCATAAATTTTTCAAAGTCGTCAATCTTTTTTAGCAAAGGAGTGCCAGATAGTGTGAGAATGCAGATTAAATAGTTGCTTCATGTCCCAAACGAGACACTTAATGAGAAATATTTGAGAATGATGTCTGATATTGGCAACTCGAAAAATGGGGCCTTCAAATATTTAAAGGACAGGCTTTGGAGCAAAGTGCAGGGGTGGATTGAAAACACAGTATCAATGGCGGGTAAAGAAGTCCTGGTCAAGGCCGTAGCTCGGGCGGTGCCAGTTTTTTATATGTCTTGCTTCAAGCTGCCTAAAGGACTGTGTGAACATCTCAACATGTTGATTCGGAAATTTTGGTGGGGGAGCAAAGAGGGCAAACGCAAACCTCATCACTACTGGAAACTGGGAATTTGCCATCAGCCAGCTCTTTGCCATCTGCCAGCTGATGGCAAAGGACGTCTTTGCCATCTGCTTATAAAAAACAGATGGCAAAGAACTGACAGACGGCAAAGAACATGGTTGCCATCAGCCAATTCTTTGCCATCTGCTAGTGGATGGCAAATAATCTTTGCCATCTGCCAGCAGATGGCAAAGGGGTGGGTAGGGGTCCAGTGCTGTAGCAGCCTATCAACCCACCTCTTTGCCATCTGCCAGCAGATGGCAAAGAATCTTTTCCGTCTGTTGACAGATGGCAAAGAAGTGGGTGGGGCCCAATGGATAACGGCGTTGTAACGGCCAGTAGCCCCACCTCTTTGCCATCTGCCAGCAGCTGGCTGATGGCAAAGATATGGGCCTTTGCCATCCGCTGGCTGATGGCAAAGAGGCCTCTTCTTCTAAAAAAAATTCTCCTCCCCCTCTCTCCCAGCCCGGCCCCACCCCTCTCTCTCTCTCCCAGCCCGGCCCCACCCCTCTCTCTCTCCCCACCTCACCCACCCCCACCACTGTTACCTAAAAAAATCACCCCCACCGCAGGGCAAGACCCCAACCGCCGGACGACGTGAAGACCGCCGCTGCCCGCCACCGCCCAAGACCGCCATCGGCCCGCCCTCCCGCCACCGTAGGCCTCCCGCGCCTCCCGCCACCACAGCCCGCCTCTGCTCCGTCCCTCGCCGTTCAGTGGCGCCGCCTGCCACAGGCCCTCCTGCCACCACAGCCTCCCTGCCACCATGGCGTGCCCCTTCCCGCAGCCCACCCCTCCACCGAGCCAGGCCGCGGCGCCGCCCCCTTCCCGCGGCCCTCCCTGCCACGGCGCCCTGGTATGTTTCCTGGATTTGTGCGTGTTTCGGCCGGGAGTATTTCTGAGATGGATGAGTTGCTTCTACTTTCAGAAGATAAGGATATGCTCTGTAGTTTGTGTTGCCGTTCTAGTTCCCAAATGTTGATTGTAAATTTTTACTATGGATTCTCTACTAGATAGCATGGCGAAAATGTTTCTGGACATTTTGATCCCGAGTATACTTGCATCTGAACAAACATTTTGACTTAATCATACTTGAACAAAAACACCGCTGATTATTGGTTACTCAGAAATGACAATATAACTTTCTGCAAAGAAATATAAAATTAAAGAATGATTTAAAGTGCATCACAAATCAGTTTTTCAACGCAATTTAATCTTGCGGCTGTCATCCAAGCCTGATTACCTTGTGCTCCGGTGGTGTGGACTGAATCAAAAGAGTATACCATCAGATAAAAAAAATAACCAAAATGAAGCTGCATTTGTCTCTGTAAATCTTCCATATGCATAGCAGGAGGCCTAGTCTGGAAACAAAATACATTCAGTCTAAACTTTGCAACGATCTTGAGTTTCTCCGAAGTGTCATGACAGCAGTGACCCTGGGCGTTGAACTGAAATTGCTGCATCTCTGAAATATAGGTGATTTATTTATAGTAACACACATCACACCTGCATTAATTAGTTGTTACTTCCTTCCTTAATTTTAGTAGGTACTAGGTGATAAGATAACATTCGGTCTGCTGTTTTCTGAAACTGGTAGCTAGAGACATGATCCTTGCACTAGTTACAAGGTTCTGCATTGCATTGGGAAATGTTTTTCTTTTTGTTTGATCACATGCCTCGGCATGCATGCTTGATCATACATACAATATGACTGTCTGCCCCAACTAAGATAATCGGCGCGTCGAGTCTCTTGTAGCTAGTATGCCTGTTCTATATGTGATCAAAGGATTTTATTACTATATAGTAAGTAGAAGTGGTTCTGACCTGGTGATCTTCCTGGGATTTCCCTCAATGTTTGGCTATTTGGTGGGTCGCAAGCTGATGGGCAGTTGTTCGCCATGGTCCAGGGTATTTGTGGTTCAGGTTTAGTTGAAACCGGGTGACAGTCTAGCCCGACCCATTTTTTAGAAATAGAAAGCATACAGTCGTCGGGGTGGTTTTTTTTGGACATACAAGTGTTCTCTATTTATTTGTCCGGAAATGTGAATGATACCGAATTGGAAAACAATCAAGTACTAAATAGACACTCCCTATTTATTTGTGAATTATGAGTTAGGTCATATATTTTCCAATTTTGTTATGAAAAACATCATATATATTTGCGTTGATCGGGTGGATTTAAATGTGCAGTTGTTTCATCGCTGTGAGGGTCTGGTGTTCAACGACCTCCCCGTGCGTTCGACGAGCTCCGCCCCTGCGTTCGTGGGTGAGCACAAATGACATCTCCTCCTCTCCCCCTTCATTTGCTCTGTTCGGTCTTCGTGCCGATGAAACTTGCTAGCTATAGGTGTATGCAATCATCGGTATGCGTGACCACTATCGTCTCCGTGCGAAGGGTTACATCTATAAATATGCATTCATTTGCATATTTATAACCGTAATTCTTTCGAATTGTCCAACGTTATCCATGGACAGCCAGTATGTGTAGATTGGGTTCGTTTTCCCATATGCTGCTCCGGATCCGATGCAGAATTTCGTCAGTGCCTCTCTGTTGTTCTCCGGGTACACATTCTCTCTGCTTATTGCTGAGACGTGTATCAGGAGAACAGCGGGGAGGTGCTGCCGAAATTTTGTGTCGGATCCGGAGCAGAGCATGGGAAAACGAACCCAATCTACACATACTCGGGTGGGATTAGGACCTATCTTTACCTATTAGCGTCTAGGTTGCATGGACGTAATAAAACTGAGAAACTCTATTAACTGATGAATATGGTTTGCTGAGTTATGTATGTATTTCTTGTGTGTCCAGTAGCTAGGCAAGATGAGTGATCGTGCGTGGATGTACACGGTCACCCTAGTCAGAAAGAAATGACCCCTGAATGGATGACAAAAACCAAGGGGTTTATCAGAGCCGCATTTGCAAATGGACAGAAAACAACCTGGTGCCCCTGTGTCGAATGCGACAACCATTGTAAGATGACAGAGTTTGAAATGATCAAACACCTGCAGAAGTGGGGTTTTACGCCCGGTTATACGATGTGGACATTTCATGGTGAGTCTGCCCAACGTTCCAGAGCTGAGGAGGGCCGTCGTCGCATCGACGAGCATGGTACCGGGATGGAAGACATGGTGCAAGACTTTGATGATGCTCGGGATTCGGACGATGAGATGGAGGAATCTGCAAAGGCCTTCAATGATATGTTGGAGTCTTCGAAGCGTCCTCTCCATGAGCACACCGAGCTTTGTCAGCTGGATGCCATCGCACAAGTAATGGCTCTGAAGGCCCAATTCAACTTGGGCAGAGAATGCTATGACGCGATAGTGACACTATTTGGACGCTTTCTACCCAAAGGCCATATAATGCCTGCAAACCTGTACCAGTCGGACAAAATCCTCCGTGTACTTAAGATGCCCTATGAGAAGATAGATGCCTGTGAGAATGGATGTGCCTTATTTAGGCTCCAGTATGCGGACTTGAACTATTGTCCCATTTGCAAGTCTTCCAGGTATGTTGAGGTAGACAATGGTATGGGTGAGAAGAGTCAGACCAAAATCCCCATTAACGTTCTTCGGTATATGCCAATCTTACCAAGACTTCAACGTCTATTCATGGTCGAAGAGACGGCCAGACAGATGACATGGCACAAATTGGGCAAAAGAACCGAACGGGATGCAGATGGGAATCTGATGATGGTACACACATCGGATGGTGCTGCATGGAAACACTTCGATGCATTGCATGGTGAAAAGCGGCAGATCCAAGGAATCCTCGAGTAGCCACAAGACGGATGGGTTCAATGTGTTTGGTATGATGGTAGCCCAATACAGCTTGTTGGCCTGTATTTGTCATTCCACTCAATCTCCCCGGACAGATTATGCAAAGAAAGAACATTTTCCGACATTGATAATTCGGGGCCCAACTATCCGGGAAGAATATGAATGTGTACATGCAGCCGCTTAAGGATGAACTGCAAGAAGCTTGGGATAATGGGATCAAGACATACGACGCCGCTACAAAAAAAACTTCCTAATGCGTGTGTGGTACATGTACTCAATGCATGACTTGCCGGCGTATGCGCTATTCGTTGGCTGGTGTGTGCATGGAAGGTTCCCGTGCCCGACATGCAAGGCAGCTCTTGAGTTTTATCGGCTGCAGGCGGGTGGCAAGTTTTCTTGCTTCGACATGCATAGACAGTTCCTGGATCCTCACCATAAGTTCAGAAAAGACAAGAAGAACTTCATCAAAGGTAGAGATGTCAAAAACTCTGCACCACCTCTATTGACAGGCAAACAGACCCTGGATCAGTTAAACGCTCTCGAGCCGGATCCAAAGCGTCCAGGGTATTTCAAGGGGTATAATACGGAACACGCCTGGACCCACAAGATATGCTTGTGGGATCTGCCGTACTTCAAAGACCTCCTTTGCCCACGCAACATCGACGTGATGCACACTGAAAAGAATGTCGGTGAGGCCCTCTTTGGTACATTGTTCGGCATAGAGGGGAAAACGAAGGATAATCCTAAGGCCAGAGTCGATCAGGAGGCTCTATGTGATAGACCGCTACAAAACATGAAACAACCAAAAGGAAAGAAGAACTGGGCGAAGCCAAAGGCATGGTTCAATCTTGGAAGGCCGGTTATGAGGGAAATACTCCTGTGGGTGAAAAAGGAGTTGATGTTCCCCGATGGGTATGCATCGAATCTATAGAGGGGAGCGAGCCTTGAAAAATTGAAAATATTTGGTCTCAAGAGTCATGATTGGCACATATGGCTTGAGCGGGTAATGCCGGTGATGTTGCGTGGCTTTATCCCTGAGGATAAATGGCTAGTACTGGCAGAGCTGAGCTATTTCTTTCGTGTTCTATGTGCGAAAGAATTATCGCCTGGCTTGCTAGAAGAAATGGAAGAGTTGGCGCCGGAGTTGATCTGCAAGTTGGAGAAGATCTTTCCACCTGGCTTCTTTAATCCAATGCAGCATTTGATTTTGCATCTCCCGGCGGAGGCACGATTGGGGGCCCGTACATAATCGTTGGTGCTACGAATCGAGAGGATGCGAAGACGCTCGAGCGAGAATGTAAAATAAGCGTCGAATTGAAGCATCGATGGCGAGGCATTCATTACTGAGGAGGCGGCAAACTTCGTGACAGCACACTACAAAGCCAAAAATCGTCATTTGCATAATCCGAAGCCTCGGTACAATGTTGGCGACCCTAAAAAGGGTGGATCCAACCTCAGCCTATTCAAAGGGAAGCTCGCACCAGCCGGTGCTTATACTCCCTTATTGTTGGATAACGACGAATGGCGGACCATTACGTTGTATATCTTGAACAATCTAACAGAAGTGCGGCCGTACATCGAGTAAGTTCTCGGTACATTATTTCGCAACCTCTACTTCATTTGAACTGCTCTTATTCCTGGATATTTGATACAGTCGATACGTCGCCAAATTCTCGTATGGAGCGGTTATCCAAAAGGATTCCATTGAAGAGTATGAGCTTCTGGCAAAGCATGGAGGCGGCTATCCTGGTTTCATCTATTGGTTCAAACAAACGGTAATTTCCATTAGACCATTTCATTTCTTCTTCTAATTTCTGGCTAATGCAACAATCCTTTCGTATTAAACTTGTAGTCTAGTTCAGAGTCTATGGACGCCGAACTAAGACAAGTCGCTAATGGTTTTGACTATAAGGTCCATTCATTTGACAAATATGACATCAACGGGTATCGCTTTCGTACCTATGGCAAAGAGCTATCTATGGCCGACCGAAAGTCTACAAATTGTTGTGTCTCTGCTATTGGCGAAGGAGATACCGAGTATTATGGAAGAGTTGAAGCAATTTATGAACTTCTATTCTATGGTGCAAACCCACCGAACGTCGTAGTCTTCAAATGTCATTGGTTCCAGCCGAAAGAGACTAGAAGGACTCATGAACATCTAGGGCTAGTTGAAATCAAACAAAGCACCCATTTGGATGTTCCCGATGTCTATATTACGGCTCAACAGGCAACCCAAGTTTTCTATCTACCGTGAGCCTGCCAAAGTGATCCAAATCTCCAAGGTTAGGATGTCGTTTATGAAGTGCCGCCACGTGTTGGATCACCTCCCCCCAATGAAGAGGATTATGAACCTCACGTTAATCCAGACACATATGAAGGAGAATTGTTCCAAGAAACACGTCTTTCCAAAAAACGTTTCAAGAACCGCTCACCTCATAACATTCAAGTAGACAGCGACAGTGAATCCGAGCCTGAGCAGGAACAAGAAGAGCCTGAACAAGAAGAGGTTACTGCTGCGGATGACCTGTCAATGCTTGACCGATTGCAAGCAGGAGGCCTTCCAGATGTTGATGAATTTATTGATGATGATGATGAGCACGTCATTACTGATAGTGATGAGGATGATGCATTTATTGACCACGAAGCATATATAGATGATGATGATGCATTTATTAATGATGACGATGAAGATTAATATTATAGTTCATGTCAGGTATTCCATTATTATTATATACATATATATTATTAATTAGTTCAAGTTTTAACCTAGCTAGCTCTAAAATGAGCTATACTTAGCATTTATTCCTCCAAAATGAATTTGTATGCTTAGCTAGCTCAAAAAATGACATAACAACCTTAATTAGCTCAAAAATGACTTTAACCTAGGATAGCTCTAAAATGAGCTATACTTAGCATTTATTCCTCTAAAATGAATTTATATACATATTATTATTCATGTCGGTATTCATTTTTTATGTTGTACTAATTTCGTTTACTCTTTGTCATTCCGTGTTGATGGATGGTGGGCGTGGGTCGAGGCGCTCGGGCTCCTACCTCGGCGCGTGGTGGGAGGGGTAGTTCCATTCCCCCCCATAGCCTCCGGAGAGCGCTAGATCTCGGTTTGCAGAGTCCAGCGACGGTCGCTTCTTCTTCGGCCGGGACAGGTCGGGGGGGGGGGGTAAGAAGAAGGAGAAGGCTGCTAGAGGTGGACGTGGCGTCGGGAGAGGTAGGAAGGCTGCTACGCCTTCCTCGCCGCCACCCCAGCTGAGTCACCCAATGTAGGATCGAAAGTATGTCTAGAGGGGGGGTGATTAGACTACTTGACAATATAAAAATTCAGCCTTTTGATAAAGACAAGTTTTTGGCAAGTTCACAATTATGATCAAGTCAAGTATCACCCTACACATGCAATTCTAGAGTATAGGCAGCGGAAAGTAAATTGCACATGTAGTAAAGAGAGGTGGAGAAGAGCAAACGCAATTTGGAGACACGGAGATTTTTTCTCGTGGTTCCGATAGGTGGTGCTATCGTCAATCCACGTTGATGGAGACTTCAACCCACGGAGGGTAACGGCTGCGAGAGTCCACGGAGGGCTCCACCCACGAAGGGTCCACGAAGAAGCAACCTTGTCTATGCCATCATGGCTCACGGCCACGGAGGGCTAGCCTTACTGGGTAGATCTTCACGAAGTAGGCGATCTCCTTGCCCTTACAAACTTCTTGGTTCAACTCCACATCTCGACGGAGGCTCCCAAGCGACACCTAACCAATCTAGGAGGCACCACCCTCCAAAAGGTAATAGATGGTGTTGATGATGATGAACTCCTTGCTCTTGTGCTTCAAATGATAATCTCCCCAACACTCAACTCTCCTCACTGATTTGGCTGTGGTGGAAGAAAGGATTGAGTGGAAAGCAACTTGGGAAGGCTAGAGATCAAGCTTCATATGGTGGGAGTGGAGCAACTTGATCTCAACACAAGGGTAGGTAGTTCTCTTCTCGAAATGTAAGGTAGGAGTGGTAGTTCTTTCGATGGCTCTCTCCACGAGTGAAGAGGGGTGGAGGGTATTTATAGCCTCCACACAAAATCCAACCGTTACACACATTTGACCAATCTCGGTCGGACCGAAGTTGACAACTCGGTGAGACCGAAAGTTCAAATCATGTGAGCGTTGGGATTTTCGTGGGACGAAAATACAAACTCGGTGAGTCCGATTTGTGTAAAGACTATGGCTTGCCAATCTCGGTGGGACCGACTTCATCATCTCGGTGACACCGATTTGATGACTGAAGGTCACTGAAGCTTGGCAACACAAGTTTCGGTGAGACCGAGTTCGAATCGGAAAATCCGAGATTTCTAGGGTTTGGCTATATGGCTGAGGTGGTTCATCTCGGTGTGACTGGTTTGGAAAATCGGTGGGACCGAGATTACTTATGAGTGTATTATGGAAGTGAGAGTTCTTGATAGTTTAGGAGATGTATCACTAAGCACTTTGAGCAACCGGATCATCAACATAACCTCATCCCTTTTAATAGTATTGGCTTTCCTATAGACTCAATGTGATCTTGGATCACTAAACCAAAATGGAGTCTTGAGCTTTTGCCAATGCTTGCCTTAGCATTTTGAGGGTCCACTTCTTCAGTCCTTGCCTTACCCATATCACTGAACTTTCTGAAATGATTCTCAAGAAACTATTAGTTCAATTATATATATGTTGTTATTAATTACCAAAACCACCCGAGGATTAGTTGCACTTTCAATCTCCCCCTTTTTGGTAATTGATGACAACATATAGATCAAAGCTTCGACAAAGGATATAATCAATGAATAATATCGTCGCTTTGAGAAGTATGTGATAAGCAAGAGCTCCCCCTAAATTTGTGCATTATTTAAGATTTGCGTTCACTACTAGGGAAAACCTTATACACAGAATATTACCAGTAGCGCTTGTCAAAATGAGGCACTACTGCTACTTTGCAGTAGCGCGTTCAGCAGAACCGCGCTACAGTTACCAGATAGCAGTAGCGCTGTCCTCGCGGAAAGCGCTACTACTACAATTGCCACACCGTTCGGCGTGGTAGGCATAGTAGTAGCGCCCATACTGCGGACAGCGCTACTACTATGGTATTTAGCAGCAGCAGCTTTTTGCTTCCCACTTCTGATTAAAGCTACTTCACCTTACCCCCGCCCCCCCGGCCTGATTCCCTCTCCTCTGCTTCCTCCCCAATTCCCGACCCGCCTCGCCACCGCCGTCTCCCCGACCCGCCTGCTTGCCGTCTCCACCGACCCGCCTCGCTTGGCGCCTCGTGCCGCCGTCTCCCCGACCCGCCATTGCCGTCTCCCCGACCCGCCTCGCCTGCGTCTCCCCGACCCGGCCGCCTGCCGTCTCCCCTACCGGCCGCCTCGCCCGCGCCTCGTGCCGCCGTCTCCCCGACCCCATCTCTCTCCCGCCCTCTGTAAGCACTCTCCTTCCGATCCCTCTCTCCCTTCGATCCTCTTCTCTGCTTAGTATGAACCCTAGGTATTTAGTGCTAGTTAGTATGAACCCTAGGCTATTTTTAGTGCTAGTTAGTTAATTACTTAGATGGTAATTAGGGCAGTAGTTCCTAGGTACTAATTAGTTAGTAAGAATTAGGTACTAATTAGGTACTAGAATATTTTTATTTATAGTATTATTTTTAGTAAGAACTAGTTGAATTAATAGAACTAGTTAGTAAGAACTTGTTTCTATTTTTTAGTTAAAGCAATTTTTCCCGCCTCGACGTGGACGATGCCTATCCCGCATCCTCGCTGCCGAGTCGGCGGAGGATTTACACCTGCTTGACCAGATCGGCCATGTTGGGACCTGGCTCCGCCGGGTGGTACTGGAGGCGCTACCTACCGGGGCGAGGTTGGTGAGGAGCCAGCCTGTCGTTGACCAACCTTGCTTGGTGGCGGTCGCGTGGGCGATGGCGATCCAGAGGCTCGAGGACTCATGGAGGTGGTGCGCCACCGTGTCGATGAGGAGGATGCGCACGTCCGTCGCTACTTGTTTGCGTTGGAGCACAGAGCCGTTCTCCAATACTGGCAGGTTCTTCGGGATCTCACCGAGCTATGATCCCGTGATGGTGCCTTCTCTGTGGTGTCCACCGCCTGCGCCGATACCCGTCGTGTGCTAGAGTTTTAGTTGTATTAGTGATGTTATATGTATGACACTATTCGTGATGTATTAGTGACAATATTTTGAAATGCATGAGATGATCTACTTTTGCTTATTGAATGCATGCTAATTTGAGTCCTATAAGATATTTTGAAATGTATATCTTGTGTTGCTCAATATCCAAGTGGCGGTCATGTTTGCAGGTTACACCTCCGAGTGGCCTATGTTTTGCCGGAGTGTTGATTCATTTCGTTCGGCAAATTTCAGCGCCGATATGTCCTATTTTAGCAAAGGTCATGCCGGATTTTTCCGTGAATTTTGGCATGACTTGTGCTAGAATATATATGTAGGAAATATCGAGTGCCCCGGATTTGTGTGTTCGATATCTTGGTAGTTGTCTTGATCGATTTTCAATTAATGTTTTAACTATGAACATAGGAAATGTCGACGACGAGAAGGATTTCGGTATTTGCAAATATCGCGAAGACGAAAGCGGCTCGCAAGCGACGGAATCTTCCTAGATGATGATAGGCGCTCAACATCAAGCTGGACGTGAACTTCAAAGTGGATCTGATGAAGTCACAACGACAAGTCTTTTTTCGTAATTAAGCATGACATCTGCTTTCATTTGCTTCAACTTATATTTTTTAACTATTCTACTAGCGTATCCCCGCCATGCAAGAGTTTTTGTATTGGATAAGATAGGTTTCAGTCATAGTATGGAGGAAAAGAAAGTTTACTTGAAGACCGAGCATGGTTATATTTTCCATGCGGTTATACAATTCAGACGACTACACCTATTTTGGATGCAAAACATGGCGAGCACTATGCAAGACTTATGCATTTGAGCCTGGTATGGTTATCACCTTTGATATTCGTCAGGAAGATGATATTGAAGGTAATACCGACATCTGGGTCAATGTGCAAATGCCTCGATTATACCATTATGTAAGTTTCTCAACCATATTTATGTCTTTGATATTGTTTATTCAAAATAATTGACAACTACTTTGTATTGTCACTTATTTCGTGCAAGCAAACATGTCCAGCGCTTGGTAGACAGGACCAGATATCTTGTCACGGGCTGAACTCAATCTGCGAGGAGCTCGGTCATTATGTTTCATGGCTTGAGGATCTTGATATGTCAAGACAAATTTTCTTCATGCATTTAGAAATCTTAGTATCGAAAATGTGCGACCCGTAGTGTTCATAATGAACTACGGTCACATCCATTTAGGAAGGATGGTAAGATTTTTACTTTTTATCCTCATTGCATCTTTTCCATACATTATTTTTGAAGCTAAACTTCATTGCTAAGTATGTTACCATACGATGTTCTTCAACAGGACTCCCGATGAATGTTGTGCCTTATGGGATCGAGACTAAAGGTGTCATGAGTATTGTCAACTTACGGCCAAGATATCCTACAACTTACTTTAGTGCATTCAAGATTAGCGACGGATGCTTAATAGTGCAAGACTGGACCAAATATGTGTTGGGGAGCGCAGAGAAGTACTAGGGAGCAGCAACGAGACGCCTTCCACGATTAGGAGACAGGTTCATCTGCATGCTTCAACTTGATCAAGGAGGAGAGCTATACATGTTTTATGTTCTTTTACCTAAGAGAGAGCAGCAGGAGTGAGTAGCAGGAGTGAGTAGTGGCTAGAAATGAGTTTCGAGGATGATGATGTGCTACACTATTACTATGATGATAAAATAGCTAGTGTTCGTGGTAATGACTATGATGTTTATTATTAGCTAGTGTTAGTGGTGATTAAATAAATAATGATGGTAATGACCATGATGATGATTACATATCTTGTCTTTGGCGGATTAGATTCAAGTGGAGGCAACATGTGGTGCACATCGAAAGTACTACTAATCCAAAGTAGATCAAGTTTGGATTAGTAGTATACTTTTGACATGCACCACATATTGCCTCCACTTGAACCTAATCCACCTTCATTTAATACACTGTTATGGACATAATGATGTAAACCTCTTAACAGCTGGTATTGTACCAATATTTGTATGATGGCGCATAAATACACTAAAATAAAAAATTATAAAAAAATACTAGTAGCGATGGGTGGGAAACACGCTGCAAGTAGATAACTTAGCGAGAGCGCTGTACTAAACAAGCGCTGCAGCTATTTGTACTAGCGATGGCAGCGTGATGGCACGTGCTATCGCTAAGCATTAGTATGTAGCGCTTATTAGTAGCGCTGCTTACCGCGCTACTAGTAGGCACAAAACACGCGCTACTGCTAGGGTTTTCCCTAGTAGTGGTTTGAATGCAAATGCACAATCGATTAGGATCATGGGTCACTCTTCCATGTCACATACATCTTGGTGGAGCGCACAAAATGATAAGAATGAATAGCATGCACCCAATCACCAAGACATGAGTAAATGGTCATACAAGATAGGAATAGCATATGATAAGCATTAAGCACACATTAAGGCATAGTACGACCAAGCACTCATTAAGGCATAGTATCAAACACACAGAATGTCACGAAAACCAAAAGTATCTCAAAGAAACCGCAAAAGAACGAAAGAGCAAAAGCGACAGCACTCTCTCTCTCGAAGTCCTATGATCTATACAATTTCTCCCCCTTTGGCAACAAGTTACCAAAAAGTTCGAAAAGGCATAGAGCTAAGCGTCGCTGGGGACTCTGCTGACGGCTCCTGTCTGGGTTGATGTTGGAGTTGATATGGCAGCATCGGCGAAGACTTCAGCTGATGTCTGTGGAGCTGGAGGAGTGGTCACTGGAGCTGGAGCTGGAGCAACTGATGGAGCTGTGGAGGTGCTCTTGAAGCTGTAGTCCTGGTGTCGATCCATTGGAATAGCAGTGATCGGGTCCTGTGGGAACCGGAGCGATCTGCTCATAAGCATCTGGACTAGGTCATCCTGCATCTCACGCATGAGCTCTTCCTTCTCCCTCTTTGCTTCCTCAATATCTGCCTCAAGCTTGTTGTGATTACTTGCACTTGATCGGCTTCACATCCGAGCATGGATCTTGTCTTCAACAATCCTCTCAAGGCTCTCCGAGACTGTACAATGCTGGCAGCGCTGTTCAATCCTTTGGGTAGCTTCAAGGAGCTGCTCTCCAACACTCTTTGGTTTAGCTGCTGCTGCTGCTGCTTCCTTCTCAGCTTTAGCTTTCTTGGCAGCTTCAATCTTTGCTTGACCTTCAACTGACGTTGGATCCTCCTCATCCATCACAACATCATTGTCCTCATGCTCAGGCTGCAGTGGCAAGTGTGGTCTATCCAACAAGTATGTGCCCGTGCCAAACTTGGCATTGATAAGCATCTGAATATGCGGGGCAAATCCACACGACCTCTTCTGGTCAGCTGCAGTCCTCTTGATGGTCTCAACTATCAAGTCCATCACCTTGAAAGGTGCCTTCTCATCAAGTATATGCAGCATGTTGATAGAGTACCCTCTGATCATGCGATGATCTCCAGACTTGGGCATCAAGGTATGCCTCGTAATAGTGTTTGTGGTAGGTGGACCTGCCCGAGATAATACATCGAGCCGAGCTTCCATATTGCCAAATCCTTATTTGGAACCTCTTTGTACATATTCTTCATAGATTCATGGTTCTTCTTGGGAATGCCATAGACATCAACATCATCCTCTCTCTCAGACTTTGGAGCATTGAAGTTCTGCCCATTCTTCAACAGTTGAAGAGAGCTTTGGCCTTCAGTCATCCATGTGATCTTTCCATCGGATAGAAATGAGTGTGGCATAGAATTGCATAATCATTTCATCATTCCAACTTGTCAACTTTGACCAACAAAATCTGCAACACCACATGCAAGTGAAGCTCTCATGCACATGTGGAAAGAAGTCTCTGTGCTCTTCACTTGTCAATGTATTTCCAATCAACAACTGTGTCCGCCACTATGGGCTTCTTGTCCATCAGCCAGATCTCATAGAAGTCCCATCGCTCTCGGTGTGGAATCTTGGATCAACAGCAGTTCTTCTCCTCACAAAGATATGGATCAGCTTGTCTCCATAGCCCGAGACCTCTATCCTTCCTTTCCTTCATGTTTTCAGCTTGAGGATGAGCATCATTGTGAAGTGGCAGTTTCGTCGAAGTTTCAAAGAAAACGGTGCCTCATCATCCGACACACTGGTGGCACATCATCTTTCTTCTTTTCTCGATCTTTGGGATGTTCCCGGTCTTCTTGGGCTTGGCAGCAGGCTTTGCTGGAGCTGCCTTGACTGGAGCAGATGGCTTTGGACTTTGAAGTGGCTCCTGCCTTGATGGCATCACCCATGAGCTTAGGCTTCGAGGAGGCTGGGGTGCTTCCTCATCCTCATCTTCCTCTGCTGCATCATCATGCACAATCCTCTTCCTCTTGGAAGTTTTCTTCACCTTGCTTGTAGTTTCCTCTTCCATACTCAGCTTCTTGGCAACAGTGGACTGCTTCACTTTCCTGGTGCCCTTCTTGGTCTGCTGACCTTGAGGCTCTTTGGAAACAACTTTTCTCTTTGGCTTGGAGGAGACCTCTTCCTCAACAATGAAATCAGAATCTTCTTCATCAGAGTTCCTCTTCTTTCTGGCCCTGGTGGCTGCAGGAGGCAAACCACTTGGTGTACTCCTCTCACCATCATCTGATGAGCTGCTGGGATCAGGACTAGTGCCTGCCTCTGGAATATCAGCAATAGGTGACTCGGACCTGTCTCGCTGTCACTTGGCATCGACATGGTGACAACCTGTGAATAGTTAAGGTGTAGGCGAGTAGAAGAGTTATCACAAACTGCAGAAGATTTTGCAAAAAAATGAGTTCAAATTCTAGTATTAGGTTTTCACAGAAGACATTTCGTCGACCGAGTTTAAAATTTGGTGAATCCAAGTGTTCAAACGAAGCATTCACACCACTTTCGGTTGGACGAAGTGGGTTTCGATCCGCCGAAAACACTAGGGTTTCACTAAATCCTCATTTCGTCACACCGATTTGCACAACTTCGGTTGGACCGAAGGTGCTTGAGGCAATGGCCAGAGGCCAAATCGGTCATACCGAGAATGTAAAATCGGTCTCACCGAGATGTGTTCGCGGAAACCTAACCCTAAAACTTTTACTCAATTTCGTTCAAAGGAACTAATCTTGTGTTCGGAAGATTTCAAACGTGGCAAGATTATAGGCAAACCAAACGTGCATTGAATCGGAGATGGGAGCACGAGTGGGATCGAAACTCACCCTAACTTGGTGGAGTTCCTCTACGGCGGCAACGGCGCGGAGAGAATGTCCGTTGACGGCGACGGAGACTGCGGCGAGGGCGCCTGGCGGCATTTACGGAGACGATCCGGAGACCAAAGCGACGGCAAGAACGGTGTGGGGCGAGGCGTTTTGAAGTAGAAATCAACGCGGCCCTCGAGTATATATACCCTTTGTTGTCGGTGGGACCGAGTTGTAAAACTCGGTGGCACTAAGATGAATAACGCAGTTATACACTTGATCACGCCGAAAATCACAACTCGGTTTCACCGAGGTGAAAACCTAGATCGATCTAAATGTTTTCGGTTTGACCGAGTTTGAGTGGGTTGGTCGACCGAAATCACTTAGAAGGTTTTGGAAGTTAGCCTTTGACGGATCGGTGGCTCAAGTGCTCCTCACTCGGAGGGTCCAAAATGACTTATTCAAAGTTTGTGATGTAAGCATGAATAGAATTTGAGACAAGAAAGCATAGATAGATAGGGAGGAACTTAGGCATTCTTGTCCATCCATTTGGTCGAGAAAAATCAAAAGACCAAAACAACAAATGGATGTCCTTGAATGGATAAAATCATGCATCCAACATGCTCACACAATAAGATAGCAAATGAAATATGTGTCAAACATGCACAATCAAAACTCTAGCTACTATCACACAATTTGTCGATGACTAGGTCATCTATATATGAGTATATTGACTTAGGAGCCAAATGAGAACATTTGATCATAGGTCATACTCATCGTTTAAGCACAAGTGGGGTTACCACTTTTACATAAAGCATTGATGTGTTCACATCATTTGAAGATGCTTTAGCTCAATTCTTTAGAGCAAAGCTCCCCCTAGATGTGAGAACCCCTTTTAAAGGGTCAAACTAACCTTGGGTTGTCGTAGAAGACTTCATGTAGATGTTGAAGATGTGGATGCTCAATGTTGATGAAGATCATCAAGAGTTGGGAGCAATCCTTTGGATTTGGGCACTTTCAATACCTACATGGGTTAGTCCCACAAGGAACAAACAAGGATATCCATGGACATAGATTGAAGTTCACAATAGATGATGTCCATGAAAGCAATGATTACCTTGTCCCTTGACTTACCAACAAGAGGGTTTGTAACTCCATGAACTAGTGCAAGATGTGGAAGTTGATTGCACAAGTTTTTGCCAAAAAGAATGTGAGTGAAGTATGTTGGCGGAGTCACCCTCAAGAACTCTCTAGTTCTTCTTCTTCGGGATCCACATCATCTTGATGGGAATCCTTGGGATTGTAGTTGAGCTTGACGAAGTAGAACTTGACGTTTCCTTGGGAACCCACTTGACCGTGGCTTTAGGTGCTTCAATAAATGCATCAATCTCCTCTTGAAGCTTGTCCTTGCCTTTTAGCTTGTGGTCTTGTGGTGGAAGATCATCTTGAGCTTGTTCCACATTGGAAGAAGTAGGATCGTCCTTCTCCTTTTGAGAAACAAACTTTGGAGTGGGATATTGACCTTCTTCCCATTCAACACCCTCGGTGTTGAACTTTCGCTCAAAACCAATTCCTTGATTCTTCCGGTGCCTTCCTTGCTTGCGAACAATTTCCTCAAAGTTCTTGCTTCCGCAAGGCTCTTGTAGACACCTTTTCTATAATCCCTTTCAATAAACTATTTTCTTGCTCAAGTGTAACTTGGCTTGAAACATTGTTAGTGGAATCAAGAGAACTACTAGAAGCAACAATATTGGATTTAGCATGGTTATTGTTACTACTAGATGAAGAATTTTCTTATGCTTGTCATGCTTAGTTTTAATAGGTGGCAAGAAATTAGACAAGAGAAGTCGTTTGGCAAGATATGAAGAACTCTTCTTTCGAAGATCGTCATTGATTGCTTTTAGAAACTCATGTTCTTGCTCTAGATTGAGCTTCTCGAAGCGTAGCTTCTCATGAGATCTTAGGAGCTCTCTATGATCTTCTTGAGTTGTTTCATGAGCTAACTTAAGAGTGTTTAGTTCTTTAGTTAGACGCTCAATCTCCTTCATAGCATTGTCATTCGACTCTTCTTGACTATAAAGACTATTAGCATGTTCATCATTACTAGGCTCACTAGATTTGTCATGTAAAAGCTCATCTTCACCAAGCAAGTCATCCTCATCACTATCAAAGTCAATAAATTCAGGTGTGATACCTTGGGGCCTTTTGCCATGAAGCATCTTCCAATTCCCTCATTTGGTGAATCAAACAAGTCATAGGAGTTGGAGTTGGAGGATACGAGAGCAAGACCGCAACACCTTCATCTTGATTGTAGTCGGAGTTGGAGTGATAGATTCTTTCGGAATGATTGTCGAGTCGGAGCCGGAGACCCATTCACCTACATGAGCTTGATGTTTTCTTCTTGTGTAGCTCCTTGATGACTTGTCTTTCCTCTCCGAATCCTTGCTTCTCCGAGAGGGTCTTCGTTCATAACGATCATCTCTACTCCTTCTCTCTTTCGAGGTGACTCTTCTCTTGAGCTTCTTCTTCTTGGAGATTCTTCTCTTCTCTTGTGGGGAGCCGAACACTCATTTGAGTAGTGTCCGGTCTTCCACAATTGTAGCAGATTCGATCATGACTAGAAGATCTCTTTTCATCATATGATCTAGACTTTGAGCTTCTCTCTTTGCTTCTACTCTTGTAGAATTTGTTGAAGTTCTTCACCATTAGGCTTATCTCTTCATTGGAAACTAGCTTGTCACTTGAGGTTGTGGGAGCATCACTTGTAGCTTTGTAAGCACCACTTGACTTGTTGTGAAGCTCTTCCTTATCTTTAAGTGTCATCTCATGAGCAACAATTCTTCCAATGACTTCGGTTGGCTTGAGATTCTTGTAGTTTGGCATCATTTGGATCAAAGTGCACACGGTGTCATACTTTCCATCCAAAGCTCTGAGAATCTTCTTGATGATGAATCGGTCGGTCATTTCTTTGCTTCCTAAGCCGGTAATCTCATTGGTGATGAGAGCGAGCCTAGAGTACATTTCAGCGACTCCTTCACCTTCCTTCATCTTGAACTTGTCAAGTTGACCTTGAAGAACATCTAGCTTTGATTCCTTCACGGACTCGGTACCTTCGTGCATTTCAACCAAAGTATCCCAAATCTCTTTTGCATTCTCAAGACGGCTGATTTTGTTGAACTCCTCGGGACACAAAGCATTGAAGAGAATGTCACAAGCTTGAGCATTGTTTTGCAACATCCGCAATTCATCCGTTGTAGCCCGCGATCTGGAACTTTTCCTTCCTCGAAGAACTCACCTTGCAAACCAACACAAATAATGCCCCATGCGGCGGGGTTCTCGCCAAGAATATGCATTTTCATTTTATGCTTCCAACAAGCAAAGTTTGAACCATCAAAGTAAGGACCTCTCTGAAAATTACCCTCACTAGACGCCATACTCTCCTAGGTTGTGAAACCAAGCTTATGGAGTCCAATGCAATGGAGACCAATACAATGGAGACCAAAGTTCGATACCACTTGTAGGATCGAAAGTATGTCTAGAGGGGGTGATTAGACTACTTGACAATATAAAAATTCAGCCTTTTGATAAAGACAAGTTTTGGCAAGTTCACAATTATGATCAAGTCAAGTATCACCCTACACATGCAATTCTAGAGTATAGGCAGCGGAAAGTAAATTGCACATGTAGTAAAGAGAGGTGGAGAAGAGCAAACGCAATTTGGAGACACGGAGATTTTTCTCGTGGTTACGATAGGTGGTGCTATCGTCAATCCACGTTGATGGAGACTTCAACCCACGGAGGGTAACGGCTGCGAGAGTCCACGGAGGGCTCCACCCACGAAGGGTCCACGAAGAAGCAACCTTGTCTATGCCATCATGGCCTCACGCCCACGGAGGGCTAGCCTTACTCGGGGTAGATCTTCACGAAGTAGGCGATCTCCTTGCCCTTACAAACTTCTTGGTTCAACTCCACATCTCGACGGAGGCTCCCAAGCGACACCTAACCAATCTAGGAGGCACCACCCTCCAAAAGGTAATAGATGGTGTTGATGATGATGAACTCCTTGCTCTTGTGCTTCAAATGATAATCTCCCCAACACTCAACTCTCCTCACTGATTTGGCTGTGGTGGAAGAAAGGATTGAGTGGAAAGCAACTTGGGAAGGCTAGAGATCAAGCTTCATATGGTGGGAGTGGAGCAACTTGATCTCAACACAAGGGTAGGTAGTTCTCTTCTCGTAAATGTAAGGTAGGAGTGGTAGTTCTTTCGATGGCTCTCTCCACGAGTGAAGAGGGGTGGAGGGTATTTATAACCTCCACACAAAATCCAACTGCTACACACATTTGACCAATCTCGGTCAGACCGAAGTTGACAACTCGGTGAGACCGAAAGTTCAAATCACGTGAACGTTGGGATTTTCGGTGGGACCTAAAATACAAACTCGGTGAGTCCGATTCGTGTAAAGACTAGGGCTTGCCAATCTCGGTGGGACCGACTTCATCATCTCGGTGACACCGATTTGATGACGAATGTTCTGAAGCTTGGCAACACAAGTTTCGTGAGACCGAGTTCGAATCGGAAAATCCGAGATTTCTAGGGTTTGGCTATATGGCTGAGGTGGTTCATCTCGGTGTGACTGGGTTTGGAAAATCGGTGGGACCGAGATTACTTATGAGTGTATTATGGAAGTGAGAGTTGCTGATAGTTTAAGAGATGTATCACTAAGCACTTTGAGCAACCAGATCATCAACATAACCTCATCCCTTTTAATAGTATTGGCTTTCCTATAGACTCAATGTGATCTTGGATCACTAAACCAAAAATGGAGTCTTGAGCTTTTGCCAATGCTTGCCTTAGCATTGTGAGGGGTCCACTTCTTCAGTCCTTGCCTTACCCATATCACTGAACTTTCTGAAATGATTCTCAAGAAACTATTAGTTCAATGATATATATGTTGTTATTAATTACCAAAACCACCCGGGGATTAGTTGCACTTTCACCCGACCACAGGGCTGCTCCGTCTGAGATCGAGCCATCTGAGGTGGACCCGTCTCGGACTCCACTCCACGAGCCTCCGGCCGATGAGCCTATGGGAGACGCGCCTACGACCGACGAGCCTCGGGCCGACGACGAGCCTCGGGCCGCCGAGCCTCGGCCGCCGAGCCTCGGGCTGCCAAGTCTTCGCCCCACGAGACTCCGGAGCTCAGATGGGGTCACGCTGAGTCGGAGCCGAGCCCATGGGAGGACTGGACGGAGTCGAGTGCCCGTAGTTGTGTTCAGGGTGGAGACTATAGTCCTGATAGCTATAGCGAGGGTGAGTGGGTTGAGGGGCGCAAAGTCTACCAGCGTGGTCGTACAAAGCTCCCGCCTACCCCGGCGACCCCCGACAAGAGGTGGTTGATTGCGCCTAACGGGGAGAAGTAAGTGCATTTACTCTTTTTTTAACCTTTTGCCTTGACGTTTCTTTGAATATCTAATGCGTTGGCCTTGTCATACTGCAGTTCTTGGACACACGGAGATGGTGTCCGCAGGCACAACACTTGTCCTTGGTGTGATTTGTCGCTTGATGCTTCCCGGGGTGGGTCACACGTTGCGGTGAGGGCCGGGTTCGAGCTAGGAATGACACAGGAGCACTACTTGGCTGCCCCAGCCCGCCGGGCATAGGGTCGGCGATGTCGAGTGCGTGCACGGTGGCCGACATTGTGATCGCCACGCTTTGGGTAATTTCTCCTTTGCCATTTACGTTGTGTTTTCTTCTTTGATTGCATACCTTCTACATGTGTTTTCTTGTTTGATTGCAGACCTTCTAATCCGTGTTTTCTTGTTTGATTGCAGACCTTCTCTGGTGTCCCGAGGACGAGGAGGAGGCCAGCGGCTCGGGTTATCGACGCCGAGTGTAGGCGCCTACTTGGAAACTTTCGCACGAGGCTCGGACGCAGCTGTTCGAGACTACTTCGCCTGACCGGTATTAGGAGGAGAAAAGAGAAGTGCCGGACAAGTATCTGAGTAAGGAGAACTACATGAAGGTAATTACCTATTCTTAAGGCCTTGTACTTAGTTTCCTTGATTTGATTCAGAGGTGAAGCGCTCAAATTTCTCTTGCTTAACTTAGGTGCCTCCAAGATGGTGTGCGGACAAGATGGACTGCTGGGAGGTGTTGGTGGATGAGTGGTGCTCTCCCCCCCAGCGGCGTCGCCCACAACAAAGCAAAGGAGAAGCATTTCAAAATGAAAGGTGTGCCACACCATCTAGGCAGCGTCGACCTACATGGGTACAGGGAAAAACTGGGTATGTGTGGTTTGCTTCATGATTCATGCAAATTCATTCTTTGTGCTAGCTTGAGTCCTTAACTAATACTCTGTTCCTCTCTTTTAGTCAAGACACAACAAGGCTCCAAAGTGCGAGCTGTTCGACCTCTATGGCATGTCCAATATTGCACCGCATAAGAAGGCCAAGTTATTCTCCGAGTCGACCTCGAAAATGCAAAGAACTTCAGAACGAGGCCTCCCACCACAAGATGGTGCGCACGTTAAGCGAGGGAAGGCGAGGAAAGGGCCGGACTTTAACCCGAGCCGCCTCTTGATCCAGAGCTGGTGATGATATCTGGTGGCGGGAGGTCCCATGGCTCGTTAGCCATTGGTAATGGATCGATCGTTGTAGTAGCACTCTCCGCAGATCAAGCGCTGCACCATGTCCGATCTCGAGATACCGCCTTATTCGACCAAATAAATCGAATTCCAGGTTTGTTATACGGACTCGAGAGCCTTTCCTCCATTACATTGTGTTTGCGGCCGTCGATGATTACAATGCTAACGAGTGGTGTTGCGAGCTGCTATTGAGGCGAGAGAGTAAAGACCTGTGCTGCTTTTGAGGAGAGGGACCGACAGTTGGAGAGGGACCGGCAGGCGGCGGAGAGGGACAGGGAGAATGAGGAGAGGACGGTTAGGCTGTTGGAGGAGGAGAGGAACCGGAATGACTCGGCTAACCGGGCCATGTACGATCTCTTCGTGGTAAGTTTCTTCTGCATATTAGCTAAATCATGCACGCAATGTTCCTTTCATTAGTAACTAATATGACTGACTCGTCAAAACCAAATGTGCAGTCCATGTGCGAGAAGAACGGCCAGACCCCTCCGCCGATGCCAGTCATTGCTCCGGCGGGCACGGTGAGTTTCATTTGAATGGTCATTAGTTACTAGTCTTCACATTTGAGTGCATCATGCTAACGATACATTGAAAATAATCTTTGGTGCAGCGTAACTCCCGACAAGCATCGACCGATCCTTCTCCGTCTGCCACTGGCGCGACCGGTCCTACACCTACACCTCTGTGATGACGGTAAGTTTCCCAAGTGTTTTGCTTAATAGAGTTTTGTTGTGATGCCATGTTGTATCTACACATATCGTGCATAATGTGTGTATGTTTGAAATGCATTGTATGTGTGGGATTCGACACCTAGTCGTGTGCCTTTGGTAGCCTTCCATACAGGAAATGCCTCCTAGTGCTTCCATCGAGCCATGGTAGTTCGCATCGCTCCGGAACACATGGATTGACCGGCATGTGTCCTTCTTTGCTCTCGTGTGCGTCCCTACGGGAAATGTCACGTGTGTATCACCAAGTCCTTGTAGCTTACTACGACTTGGTTGCACTCGCTTATGACCGACACGTGCATTGCTGGGTCATGTATGCCTGTCCCTGTACGTTTGTGCCACCTTGGTTCTATGACTAGTCATGTCGGCCCGGGCTCTCTGCCATATGGATACTAGCGACATAATCATATACTTAGCATTTTTTCCTCCAAAATGACTCAATATGCTTAGCTAGCTCAAAAATGACATAATAAGCTTAATTAGCTCCGAAATGACATATTTAACCTAGGATAGCTCTACAATGACCTATACTTAGCATTTTTCCTCCAAAATGACTTAATATGCTTAGCTAGCTCAAAAATTACATAATAAGCTTAATTCGCTCCAAAATGACCTATTTAACCTAGGATAGCTCTAAAATGACCTATACTTAGCATCTTTTCCTCCAAAATGACTTAATATGCTTAGCTAGCTTCAAAATGACCTATACTTAGAATCTTTTCCTCCAAAATTAGTTAATATGCTTAACTAGCTCTAAAACGACATGATATGCTTAAGAAATGACATAGTTTAGCTCCTAAATGACTTCACATGCTTAGCTAGCTCCAAAATAACATAATAAGCTTAATTAGCTCCAAAATGACATATTTAACCTAGGATAGCTCTAAAATGACCTATACTTAGCATTTTTCCTCCAAAATGACTTAATATGCTTAGCTATCTTAAAAATGACCTATTTAACGTACGATAGCTCTAAAATGACCTATACTTGGCATCTTTTCCTCCAAAATGACTTAATATGCTTAGCTAGCTCTAAAATGATATAGTATGCTTAAGAAATGACATATTTTAGGTCCTAAATGACTTCATATGCTTAGCTAGCTCCAAAATGACATAATAACCTTACTTAGCTTCAAAATGACCTTTTCAACCTAGGCTAGCTCTAAAATGACCTGTACTTAGCATTTTTTCCTCCAAAATGACTTAATATGCGTAGCTAGCTCAAAAATTACATAATAAGCTTAATTCGCTCCAAAATGACCTATTTAACCTAGGATAGCTCTAAAATGACCTATACTTAGCATTTTTTCCTCCAAAATGACTTAATATGCTTTGCTAGCTTCAAAATGACCTATACTTAGAATCTTTTCCTTCAAAATTAGTTAATATGCTTAACTAGCTCTAAAATGACATGATATGCTTAAGAAATGACATAGTTTAGCTCCTAAATGACTTCACATGCTTAGCTAGCTCCAAAATAACATAATAAGCTTAATTAGCTCCAAAATGACATATTTAACCTAGGATAGCTCTAAAATGACCTATACTTAGCATTTTTCCTCCAAAATGACTTAATATGCTTAGCTATCTTAAAAATGACCTATTTAACCTACGATAGCTCTAAAATGACCTATACTTAGCATCTTTTCCTCCAAAATGACTTAATATGCTTAGCTAGCTCTAAAATGACATAGTATGCTTAAGAAATGACATATTTTAGGTCCTAAATGACTTCATATGCTTAGCTAGATCCAAAATGACATAATATCCTTACTTAGCTTCAAAATGACCTATTCAACCTAGGCTAGCTCTAAAATGACCTATACTTAGAATTTTTTCCTCCAAAATGACTTAATATGCTTAGCTAGCTAAAAAATTACATAATAAGCTTAATTCGCTCCAAAATGACCTATTTAACCTAGGATAGCTCTAAAATGACCTATACTTAGCATTTTTTCTTCCAAAATGACTTAATATGCTTAGTTAGCTTCAAAATTACCTATACTTAGAATCTTTCCCTCCAAAATTAGTTAATAAGCTTAATTAGCTCCAAAATGACCTATTTTACAGATATAAGTTGCATCATAATAATCTTCACATTTTAGTTGCATCATAATAATCTTCTTCTTCTAGTCTTCTTCTTCTAACTTTCTTCTTTCCTATTTTACAGATTTGCTTAATTGATCACGGAAGCTTGGGTTGATGGAGTGCTTGTATTTAGTTTTTGTTTTGACCTTGTGAAACTTGCTACCTATGGATGAAACTATGTAATATTGATGAAACTATGTATATGTACGGATGAAATTTGGTACTATTGGTAACATGTGTTGGATACATATGTGTTCATGACTATTGATAATATGTGTTGAATATGCTATATTGGTCATATAAATATATTTGTGTTTGATTTTGTGAAAATGAATTGATATAAGAAAAAACAGAATTAAATGGGGCAATATAGTCACTTTGCCATCTATTTGGCAGATGGCAAAGAGCTTTGCCATCGGTTGGCGTGATGGCAAAGAGGCCACGGTCATCTACTGTTTCATTTGGCTGGCTTTGTTTGGGCTCTTTGCCATCTGTTGGCAGATGGCAAAGAGCTCGCAGCCTTTGCCATCGGTGGCAGATGGCAAAGAGCTGCAACCTTTGCCATCAGCTGGCAGATGGCAAAGAGCCTGCAGCCTTTGCCATCCGCTGGCAGATGGCAAAGAGCCTGCAGCCCATCCATTGGCAGATGGCAAAGTATGCCGTTAGCCTTCTAACGGGCTAACCCGTTAAGAGGCTTTGCCATCTCGCCGGCAGATGGCAAAGCCACGAGCTCTTGCCATCACCCGCCAGACGGCAAAGAAGCCTTTACCGCAGGGTTTCGGACGACTGGTTTGCCATCTGCTGGCAGATGGCAAAGCCTTTGCCATCTGCCGACCATGCCTTTGCCATCTGCCATGGCAGATGGAAAACTGCCAGATTCTAGTAGTGCATTGGGTCTCTTGGGAAACTATGACTCAACCGAAAGGTATAGGGGGCTTGGGTTTTAAAGATTTTGAGCTTTTCAATCTTGCCATGCTTGCGAGGGAGGCTTGGAGGATCCTACAGAATCCAGAGGCATTGAGTGCAAGGATACTACAGAGCATATACTTCCCAAATTCTGACTTGCTACATGCTACCCTCGGGAGCCATCCCAGCCAGGTGTGGAGGTCTATTATTGAGGGAAGAGACGTCTTAAGTCAAGGCTTAATTCGGCGTGTGGGTAACGGCACCACGATACACATCTGGAATGATAACTGGCTACCAAGGGATGAGATCCTTCGCCCGTACGGCAGCCGAGTACAGCACCCACCAACTATGGTGTCTAGGCTAATTGACCATACGTCCGCGACCTAGAACAGAGCTATGGTTGAGGCAATTTTTATGCCAATGGACGCTCGAGTTATTATGGGAATACCCCTCTGCACATGCAACATTCCTGACTTTTGGTGTTGGCATTATGATAAGCATGGGTCTTTCACTGTTAAATCAGCGTATCATATGCTAATAACAACAAAACAGAGGAGGGAAGCTTGGCTTGATGAAACCTCGGGCTCCTCCAGTTCAAATGCAGAGGAAAAATCATGGAAAACGCTGTAGAAAACGAGTGTCCCTGCCAAGGTGAGGATGTTCTTGTGGCGCCTATCTAAACATTCCTTACCAACGAATGACGTTCGTATGCGTCGCCACATGACGGATTCAGCCAGCTGCGGGCTGTGTGGCACGCCGGATTCATGGCGGCACTCTCTCATTGACTGTGCCGCTTCAAGATGCACTTGGGCTCTCAACGACAGTGAGGTGTTGCAACGAATGACGGAAGTTTCCGAACCATCAGCCAAACAATGGCTTTTTACTCTAATGGAATCCATGTCACAGAAGGAATTTACGTTGCTTGTAGTGACTTTATGGGCCATTTGGTCGGCACGTCGAAAGGCAATACATGAGGGTATATTCCAGAGCCCACACTCCACACACGCATTCATAACCAGGTTTATTTCAAACCTTGAAATTGTTGGTGATAGCAAGCTGCATGCTGCCCAGGGACCGATATCGCATGTGGCTCCGAGGTCTAGATGACCCAAGCCCCCCCCCAATGGGCTATGCAAAAATTCATGTTGATGTTGGGGTAAGATTTGAGCGCGGAGGATCTGCAGCGGCTATCTGCAGGGATGAGCAAGGATTTTATCTTGGAAGTTTTGCACTAGTCATCTACGGGGTTTGTGATCCGGCAGCCCTGGAAGCGATTGCATGTCGGGAGGCGCTAGCCTTGGCAGAAGATCTCAATTTGCAATAGTTCATCGTTGCTTCCGACTGTAAACAAGTTGTTTCAGATATCTCTAAGGGGGGCAGAGGGCGGTATGGCGCCATCATAAGCGAAATAAATCTCAAAGCTGCTACTTTTAATTGTAAGTTTGGTTTCGAGGGTCGTGCCGCAAACTATGAGGCACATAAACTAGCTAAATTTGCTCTTTCTCAGGGTCCGGGGCGCCATGTATGGTTTGGTAATCCCCATGATCCTTCTTGTATTCCACCTCGTGTGGACTTTGGTGATGAATAAATTGTTCTCCACCCCTAAAAAAAGACTGAAACAGTGTAAATTTTTAGTCAACTTTGGACATGAGAAGTAGCTTCTTTGTTATTCATTGGATTCACAGTTCGCTTGTCATAGTGGGGAGTAACTTATACTAGTGTCATGCATACGACACTAGTCTAAATTACTATCTTTATAGTGCAAAGTAACATAATAATAGTGTCATAGATGATCTCGTTTATCAACTTGTAGACTCATCTTGTCTTGGGAAGCGCTATGTTAAAGTAACATATTAGGCCCCTCCCAATGCTCCACCATGTATAGGTGTTAAGCCTTTCACGTAGGCAAAAACTCTGATGTGGCAAGTTATTTAAGAGGAGAGAGACGAGTGCGGTGACCCCAAGAAAAAACAATTCTAAGCGCGTGAACCTATGCAAAACATTTAAAGGAAGTAAGTCCACCAATGCATGAAGAGATTTAGTTGCTAAATCATTAAATGAAGTAAGCTTAGTAACCATAAGCTAAGCACCTATGCATTGGGGAGTATAGTTGCTAAGCTATTTAATGTGATTAGCACCTCATCTAAGCACACATGCATTGGCAGCAGCCTTATGTTACCACTTCTCATGAATAGTCATAGTGGGTAGTAACTTAGATTAGTAACATGCATATGTTGCTAGTCTATGTTACTACCAACATAGTGGGTAGTAACATAAGTATAGTGTCATGCAAGCCTTCATTTATTATGTTGTAGACTCATTTTGCATTGGGGTGCGTTATGTTACGGTAACATATTATGTTATCACAAGCATCTGTCTCCTCATTAACTTCATGCCACATACGCATATATGTCTTGGGGTGCGTTATGTTACTACCTAAGTTACTCCCACTAGTAGAAAACATGGCTTTGGTTGAGGCCTGGATAAAGGCATTAATCCTGGTTCACTCACAAATAGGGACCAAATTAAGGGGGCATCAGTCTCGGTTCGTGAGGACAGGGTGCCGACCGGGCCTCGGGGGTCATTGGTCCCGCTTCGTCTAACCCATTTGGTCACGGTTCCAGACACGAACCGGGACCAATGGACCTCGCTCCTGGCCCACCACCATTAGTTTCAGTTTTGTGGCTTGAACCGGGATCAAAGGTTGTCCTTTTGTCTCGGTTTTGGCCACAAATCAGAACTAAAGAGAGGCCTATATATACCCCTGCCCCTGCCCGCGAGCAGAGCCACTGCTCTGTTTTTTTTTGGCCGGCCGTGGGAGAGCTTTGTGGTGCTCTAGCTCACCTCCTATGCACATGAGGTGTTCGATGAAATGCCCGAGCCACACTTAAGCTTTCTCCTCTCAAAGCTCCTTGTGCAAGCTCCATTTTTCTCAAGATTTGTCTAGGTTTAGCGGTCCGTCTTGTCCCGTCCCCGTCCTCACCGTCGTCGATCGCTCGCGCCGACCTCGTCGCAGGCACCACCGTGAAGAGCCTCTTGTTGTTATCTTCTTTCTAAAAAAATCTTACTTGTATGATTTAGATAGATACTTGTATAATTTTTTTACTTTTACTATTGTTTGTTATTATATAGTGCGATAATTTTGGTATCCGCCTCCGTCGGCCCTCGTCCTGTCTATGATTCGGATGTGGTATATTAATTCTTTTATAACTATTTGTCCCTCCTCCTCATTCCTCCCTAACTAGCTAGATTAACTAGGTTGGCTAGCTAGGTTAACTAGTTTAATTAGGTTAATTATCTATGTTAACTATCTAGGTTAATTAGGTTCATTAGGTTAACTAGGTTGGCTAGGTTAATTAGGTTCATCGGGTTAACAATGTTTTGGTTGTGTATAGTACTTGAAAAGCTTAACTTGAAGACATACTTGCAAGTTAGTAATACCAATGTAGGAACACCTCTAGCCAATCCTCAAAACTGGTTGAGGGAGTTTAACTCCTAACAAATTTTATTCCTCGCTTTATCTGTCGCTTATATTTAATCGGCGGCGGCTCAGTCTAAAGGTAAAATTCCCCCTCCCCCTTACGCTGACCTTCTGCCTCGCCAGCTTCGCATCGACGCCGGTACCGTCCAAATCCACCCTGTCCCCCCCCCCCCCCTGTGGCACATATATTCGACCGGTGTCGCCCCGGACTCCCCTGAAATGGTGGGATCTAGCCGTCAGTCGTCGTTGCAACCGATTTAAAGCGCAGGTCCGTGCCGCGACACACAGTCGACCCAAACACGAGGTGGTGCGCCACCCTCCCGCTCCTTCACTAACCTGTCGCTGCCGCCACTGAAGAGAAAGTACCACGACGTGCCATAGTGGCGGTGGGGGCGTTGCTTTCGGAAATAAAGGACTAAGACACTAGTCATCGGTACTACTCCCTCCGTTCGGAATTACTCGTCCAAAAAATGAATGTGTCGAGATGTATTTTAGTTGTGGATACATACGTTTTTGTGACAAGTAATTTCGAACGGAGGGAGTAGCTTGGCTCCTTCCATCCGGCGGTGCCGGCGGCGAGGACCTTCGACAAGCCAGCCCATACGTCCTCATCTCCTGCCGGAGCGTCATAGCCTCCGTCTTCCTCGCACCCTTCGCCGTCTACTTCCAGAGGTATATATGTGCCTGCTTCTCGACTTATTTCCATAGTATCTACTGTACAACAATTGACAAGTTGAGAGACCATGTTCTCATGGAAACAATCATTCCAGACGGCTTTTGTAGTTCTTACAACAGAGCGTTCAAACTTACAAACATTAGTTCACGGGTCTGCTAGTTTTCCATTTACTTTTGCTTGCCTTAGTAGGATTTACATGTATACTATAAATGGACGATGATCACCATGAAAGAAATTGTGTTACGAACTGTTTTCACTTACTTTAAAATGTTTTATTCGATCTAAGTTAGATAATCAAGGTAAGCACTTGACGCAGGGATAAATGGGCGATGATCACCAAGAAAGTAATTATCCAGATACTCATTTCGTCCACTCCCGGGTATGTATGTACACGTATCATTTCAGCAAGGTAATAATTATTTCTCCCTGCACGGCACTTGATTAGTTGCAGCAATGATCTCCAGGAAACTATCATCAAAGGACAAAATAGCCTAATATGGCTGCATGGGCAAGTCTAGTCTAGTAAAAATGTGATACATCTGAGAGAGAAGGAACGCGCGTCTTTGTGTTTGGCAAAAGAAAAGGGAACGCGCGTCTTTGTGTTTTGCTCTTGCCGATCCTTTTTCTGTTTGCTGTTGCCGGCCTACACACACATATGCCAGCTGAATATTGCTAGGTCTGCATCACCACACAGCACGGACACTTACAAACCAAAGACTGGTCAACCCAGATGGCTTGCCTGATCATCCTTTGCGTCCTAAAGCGGATTTTATATTGCAGACTTGAGCACTTCCCGAACTTGTTCAGATATTATTTTTGAGATGATGGTTCAAAATTTTAACTGATGGAATAACATCCCTAAAGAGATGAGATGTAATTAATATTTGGGATAGACCAAGTTATATTTGGGATAGTCCATCGTCACAGATGATTCTTGCCCAAAGTCTTTCGGAATAAGCGCAAATAAGTCCCCAAAACCATAAAAGGCCCAGCCAACTAAGCAATCCCAGCTCCTGGTTCAAAACTTACCCCTTCGGCTCACCCACACTCAATTGTTCATCCCCTCCCATCCCCACTCCGACTCCACAATATCTTTTCCACACTTCTCTACTGACTGTCCCTACCTTCCCCGGCTGGCTCACAAGATGCCTAGCCAGCCGCATGCCAATAAGAAAAGAAGAAGACGGTGGCCCTAATATCGAGCTTGAGGGTCCACTTCAGGTACGTCAAGTTTGGCTGGAGCTCTATGATTTTTTACATCAGCTCAGCCTTAGCGTCCCCAGGGCCATGGTCTTGCTTCAGCTCCTGTTGATTGTTCTAGTGCCATGGGCCTGCTCTGGTCTTGGTGGCTGTGTTGCCATGGGCGTGCTCGGGATCTACCTTGATAGCTCTCAGGTTAACCTCTCCCACCTTCCTATATAGCAATGACCCAAAGGCAAAAACAAGATGTTGATGATGATACGACCATACAGACACTAGTAGAAAAGGGGGCATTTGTCCCGGTTCGTAAGGGCCTTTAGTCCCGGTTCATGAACCGGAACTAATGGGTCGTTACTAATACCCCCACCCTTAGGTCCCGGTTCAAATACGAACCGGGACAGATGTGCCTCCACGTGGCCGGTGCGCCGAGCCCAGTCAGGGGGGCCTTTGGTCCCGGTTGGTGGCACCAATCGGGACCAAAAGTCCATGTTTTTTTTTTAAAAAAAGTGGCTGCTTTAGGTGTTTTGGGGGTTATTTTTAGGTTGTTATTAGCTAGCTAATTGAGAGAAGTGTCTTATTTTATATCTTCGTCTTTGGTTTACCAACCCAGCTGCTATGTTCATTTCACCCGCTGATATAATAACTCATGCGTGCTCGCATCATACATCATCATATATAATAACAAGTCCTATTAATCATGCATCATCATACAACTTCTACTCGTTATTAATAATAAGTCATACGATCATCATCCTCATAGTCATCGAACCCAACCCTACATAATTGTTCTTAGCACATGATCATCAGTATCAGGTAGGACCTAAACACCCTTAAGGTAAAATAGCATAAAACAATATAGACCCTGACTCTCCATTATGAAGAATGGAGATCATCATGTCTCCAATTCTTGCCCTTCGCTGCCTTTTGCTTCCAAGAAGCTCCTTACGACTGTCCATACATTTTTTCCATTCTTTGATTGTCATGTCTCCACTTCTTTTAGAAAGCCGGTATGGACAGTTGAGATTCGTAGAAAGACCTGGTTGTATATTCAAAACATGAAGGATACAGTGCGTATACATCAGATGAGGCACACAATCATTCGGGATTATCTGTTGAAAAACATAGTAATAAGTTCGTAGTTAGCAATGATGTACTAGTTTTAGAAGTGTGCAAAAAGATGCACGGATGTCGTAATAGTAAAAAATCTTACCAGGGTATCTCCATGGTAGTTACCGTAGTTCAACACGTGCACTAGTGGCACGTATTGACCATAATGTTGAGGAGTTTGATTGTAGATATTGTAATTCTCAAGATCAGTACAAATGCGACCAGATGATTTTCTCCTGATAAGTTAATTCGGAGCCTTCGGTGTAGTAGGTTCTGCCTACCATCTTCCGCACATTCTTTGAAGAACAAAAATAAGCTGTCAATGGAAATAAGTTGTCAACTATTTTGAAATAAACAATATAAATTACTTAATAACTATGTTAAGTCACATGGGGGAAGAATTGGAGGTGTATCCACAAGGACCCAAATCGAAGGTCTCTCTTGCTCGATTGTAGGATCACCAAGATCCATGGTGACAAGCATACCCTCATCAAAACCATACATCTTGCAAAGTGCTTCCCAATTTTTGCAACCAAAATGGGTTACACTCTCAGCATTGTACAGCTTTACACTAGTAGAAAAGGGGGCAATGGTCCAGGCCGGTCCAGCCCATTAGTCCTGGTTCAATCCAGAACCGGGACCAATGGGAGCATTTGACCCGGTTCGTGAGCCCCGGGGGCCGGCCGGGCCACATGGGCCATTGGTCCCGGTTCGTCTGGACCTTTTGGTTCCGGTTGGTGGGTTGAACCGGGACCAATGTGCCGCACTCCTGGCCCACCACAATTGGTTCCGGTTGGTGGCCTGAACCGGGACCGAAGGCAAACCTTTAGTCCCGGTTCATACGACCAACCGGAACCAATGGTGGTGCCTATATATACCCCCCTCACGCAAGAGCAGAGCACACTGCTCTGTTTTTTCTGGCCGAGGGGAGGACTTGATGGTGCTCTAGCTCACCTCCTATGCACACAAGGTGTTCGATGGAATGCCCGAGCCACACTACTTAGGGTTTCTCCTCTCCAAGCTCGGCCGCCAAGCTCCATTTTCCTCCATATTTGTCTAGGTTTAGCGGTCCGTCACGCCTCGTCCCCGTCTTCAACGTCGTCGATCACCCGCACCGATCTCATCGTCGGCACCACCGTGGTGAGCCTCTTGTTCTTATCTTCTTTCCGAAAGGAAAAATATTCTTATTTGTATGTTTAGATAGATATATACTTGTATAATTTTCTTACTTTTATTATTGCATCTTATATAGTGCGATGGTTTTCGTATCCGTCCCCGTCGGCCCTCGTCCTGTGTATGATTCGGATGTGGTATATATTATCTTTTCATAACTATTGGTTCATTTATTGTTTATGACAATTATGCCGACCAACGTGACAAAGATTTTATTCATCTAGGAGGTTGTTGAACCGGAAATTCCAACCGACCCTATTGTCGAGAGGTTAAATTTAGTTGAAGAAGAAAACAATTTGTTAAAGGAAAAAATTAGAAAACTGAGGAGGAGAAGATGATATTGGAGTTGCATGTTGCGGATGTCGCCGATGATCACAAGATCAAGATGGATGCAATGCGCTTGAAGATTAGAAAGATTAGAAAATATGCCATTCATACCGAGGCTTGGTATCATTATGCCGTTGGATCAGTTGTTATATTGGTTGCGATTATGATCGCATTTGTTTCGCATTGAAATGTTTTACATAGTTTGATGTATGGTTTAATTAATTTAGATGCTCTGCAGAGCTTTATGTTGTTAGATGAGAACTATGTATGTACTTTGGTTTTAATGTGATGATGAACTTCTATTAATTTGGTCACTTAATTATCTATTCATGATGTTCGTAATGATTTTTGACACACTTAATTATATATAATGCACAGATGAACCGCAATGGATGTACGGTTCAAGACACACCTCCGAGTACATTAAGGGCGTGCATAATTTTCTCGAAGTGGCTGAGGAAAACAAGCAGAATGGTTTTATGTGTTGTCCATGCCCTATATGTGGGAATACGAAGTCTTACTCCGACCGGAAAATCCTCCACACCCACCTGCTTTACAAGGGTTTAATGCCACACTATAATGTTTGGACGAGGGATGGAGAAATAGGGGTTATGATGGAAGACGGCGAAGAAGAAGAGTACGATGACAACTATGTGCCCCCTGAATACGGTGATGCTCCAGAAGATCAAGAGGAACCAGACGATGTGCACGATGATGCTGCAACGGGCGAAGCTGCTGAAGATCAAGAGGAACCAGACGATGTGCCCGATGATGATGATCTCCGCCGGGTCATTGTCGATGCAAGGACGCAATGCGAAAGTCAAAAGGAGAAGCTGAAGTTCGATCGCATGCTAGAGGACCACAAAAAAGGGTTGTACCCCAATTGCGAAGATGGAAACACAAAGCTCGATACCGTCTTTCGAATTGCTGCGGTGGAAGGCAGAGAATCTTGTGCTCGATAAAGGATTTGAGAAGCTACTTAAAATATTGAAGAAGAAGCTTCCAAAGGATAACGAATTGCCCGACAAAGACATACGCAGCAAAGAAGGTCATATGCCCTCTAGGATTGGAGGTGCGAAGATACATGCATGCCCTAATGATTGCATCCTCTACGCGGTGCGCATAAGGATCTGAACGCATGCCCGGTATGCGGTGCATTACGGTATAAGATCGACGAGATGACCTCGGTGATGTTGTGGCGAGCCCCCGGAAGAGGGTTCTGCGAAGGTGATGTGGTATGCTCCTATAATACCACGGTTGAAACGTCTGCTCGTAAACGGAGAGCATGCCAAGTTGATGCGATGGCACAGTGAGGACCGTAAGAAAGACGGAAGTTGAGAGCACCACGACGGGTCGTGATGGAGAAAAATTGAGAGAAAGTATGGGATGAGTTTGCAAGTGAGCCAAGGAACGTATGGTTTGCTTTAAGCGCGGATGGCATTAATCCTTTCGGGGAGCAGATCAGCAATCACAGCACCTGGCCCGTGACTCTATGTATGTATAACCTTCCTCCTTGGATGTGCATGAAGCGGAAGTTCATTATGATGCCAGTTCTCATCCAAGGCCCTAAGCAACCCGGCAATGACATTGATGTGTACCTAAGGCCATTAGTTGAAGAACTTTTACAGCTGTGGAATGGAAATGGTGTACGTACGTGGGATGAGCACAAACAGGAGGAATTTAACCTAAAGGCGTTGCTGTTCGTGACCATCAACGATTGGCCCGCCCTCAGTAACCATTCAGGACAGACAAACAAGGGATACCACGATGCACGCACTGCTTACTTGACACCGATAGTATATACCGCAAGCTGCGGGAAGAATGTGTACTGGCCATCGCCGATTTCTTCCGACCAACCATCAATGTAGAAAGAAAGGCAAGCATTTCAAAGGCAAGGCAGATCACCGGAAGAAGCCCGCCATGCGCATCGGTGATCACGCATTTGCTATGGTCAATGATTTACACGTGATCTTTGGAAAGGGTCGGCGGACTAGCTGTTCCGAGTGACGCCGAGGGACACGCACCCATGTGGAAGAAGAAATCTATATTTTGGGACCTACCCACCGAAAGACCTAGAGGTCCGCTCTTCGATCGACGTGATGCACGTGACGAAGAACCTTTGCGTGAACCTGCTAGGCTTCTTGGGCGTCTATGGGAAGACAAAAGATACAGGTGAGGCATGAGAGGACCTGCAACGTTTGCACGAAAAAGATGGCATGCCTCCAAAGCAAGATGAAGGTCCCGCCACTATGCTCTTACCAAAGAAGAGAAGGAAATCATCTTTGAATGCCTGCTTAGTATGAAGGTCCCGACCGGCTTTCGTCGAATATAAAAGGAATAATAAATATGGCGAGAAAAAGTTTGTAACCTAAAGTCTCATGACTGCCACGTGATTATGATGCAACCGCTTCCGGTTGCATTGAGGGGCTTCTACCAAAAACGTCCGATTAGCCATTGTGAAGCTATGTGCATTCCTCAATGCAATATCACGAAGGTGATCGATCCGAAATCATACCAAGGCTAAGGAGTGATGTGGTGCAATGTCTTGTCGGTTTCGAGCTGGTGTTCCCACCATCCTTCTTCAATATCATGACGACGTTCTAGTTCATCTAGTTGACGAGATTGTCATTACGGGCCCCGTATTTCTACACAATATGTACACCTTTGAGAGGTTCATGGAGTCCTAAAGAAATATGTCCGCAACCGCGCTTCGGCGAAGGAAGCATCTCCATGGGCCATCAAGCGAGGATGTCATCGGGTTTTGTGTTGACTTCATTCCTGGCCTTAAGAAGATAGGTCTCCCTAAATCGCGGTATGAGGGGAGATCGACCGAAAAGGCACGCTGGAAAGGACTCAATAATATGCAGGACGGATATTCTTGGTCTCAAGCCCACTACGATTCTGCAGAACTCTACCTTGGTGACCCGTATGTCGATGAACACAAGAACGATCTGCGCTTCAAACACCGGCAAAGGCGACGATTGGATTACATGTGAACACATCGGGACTTTCAGCTTGGTTGGAAGCACGTGTCGAGGTGACATCACTGTTTGTGATGAGCTGTACTTGTTATCCGGGGACCATCTTTGGTGTATTGATTTGGAAAGGATCTGAGATAAATGGAAATACATTTTACACGATCGACCAAGATCAAAAGAGCACCAACCAAAACAGCGGTGTCGCTTTGATGCAACAACCGAGAGGGAAAGGACACATATTATGGTTACATAGTGGACATATGGGAACTTGACTACGGAGTAGATTTTAAGGTCCCTTTGTTTAAGTGCAAATGGGTCAATCTGTCAGGAGGCGGAATACAGGTAGACCCACATGACGGAATGACAACAAGTGGATCTGAAAAATCTTGGGTACACCGACGAACCGTTCGTCCTAGCCAATGATGTGGCACAGGTTATCTATGTGAAGGACATGTCCGATGAGACCGAGAAAGAGAAAAGATAAGGAAGCAAATACATCATACGATGAGCCAAAGCGCCACATAGTTCTTTCGGGAAAAAGGGACATCACGGGAGTGGAGGACAAGATGACATGTCTCAAGATTATGAAAAGTTTCATGAAATTCCTCCCTTTAAAGTCAAGGCAGACCCCAAAGATCCCGATAAACGATGAAGATTATCCATGGTTCTGGCGCAATAAGCAAATGACACAAGTGAAGAAAAAGTGAAGACTTTCTCCATAACTATTATGATGATACCATGCCAACTTTGTAACCAGCGAGTATGATACCATTGTTCGTTTTGTACATGCACATGCTATGTGTGGGTCAATTTATGATACCATGCCAACTTTCAACTTTTTCATAGTTCATTTGAAATGCTTTAATGTCTTATGGTTCGGCCCTCGTAATAATTAAAAATAGCAACAATAAGTATTTTGTTGTAAGTAGAAACAAAATCAAATAAATAAAGCAAGAAAGAAAACAAAAAAAATGTTTTCAAATTTGAAAAGTAATGGCACTAACAGAAAGTTTATAATTTTCCTAAAACTAAAAGCAAAAAGAATTAAAAATAAAGCAAAAACAAAAGAAAATAAATAATGCAAAAACAAAACAAAAAACAACAATAAGTATTTTGTTGTAAGTAGAAACAAAATAAAATAAATAAAGCAAGAAAGAAAACAAAAAAGTGTTTTCAAATTTGAAAAGTAATGGCACTAACAGAAAGTTTATAATTTTCCTAAAACTAAAAGCAAAAAGAATTAAAAATAAAGCAAAAAACAAAAGAAAATAAATAATGCAGAAAACAAAACAAAAAACAACAATAAGTATTTTGTTGTAAGTAGAAACAAAATAAAATAAATAAAGCAAGAAAGAAAACAAAAAAATGTTTTCAAATTTGAAAAGTAATGGCACTAACAGAAAGTTTATAACTTTCCTAAAACTAGAAGCAAAAAGAATTAAAAAATAAAGCAAAAAACAAAAGAAAATAAATAATGCAGAAAACAAAACAACAAAACAACAATAAGTATTTTGTTGTAAGTAGAAACAAAATAAAATAAATAAATAAAGAAAAAAAAGTGCCACCTACTCGGCCCCCACGGCCTGAATACGACTTGAATCCCTAATTTGGCTAGGATTCAGGCCCGCAGAAGGCCCAGAAGGCCCATCAGGCAAAGCAGGAGCAAGTAGGCCCATAAGCCTGCAGTAGGAAGGAGTTCAAGAGGGGAGCGGCAGTGGGGCTTATAAACCACTGCGCTCCCCTCTCAACTAGCGAGGTGGGACTAAACTTTGGCCCGATCGCGGCAAAGACGAGGCCTTTGGTCCGGTTGGTGGCACCAACGGGACTAAAGCAGATTGGTCGGTTGGTGCCACCAACCGGGACCAAAGGCCGCAGCTTCCGCTCTTTGGGCTGCCGAAAAGAGGCCTTTGGTCGGTTGGTGGCTCCAACGGGACTAAAGCAGATTAGTCGGTTGGTGCCACCAACAGGGACCAATCTCCTTGTATATAAGTAGCACTTGCAGTTTTGCATTTCATCGCCACCAGTTGCCCCTCGACGACTTGAACACATCGACGCCGCCAGCTGCGACGCCGCCGCCGCCGCTTTCATTGCCGCTGTCGCCGTCGCCGCGCTTGCCGTCGTCGTCGCCGTCCTCCCGAGCCGCGCCGTCCTCCCGAGCCTCGCTCGCCGTCGTCGCCCTTGAGCTCTGCCTTCGTCGCCGCCAGCTCGCCGCGTCGCTGCCGCCCGCCCAGCGCCCGAGCCCCTCGCCTGTCGCTGCCGTCGCTCGCCAGCCGCCACTACGCCGCACCGGCTCTATTTTTCTTTCATTTTATTAGTTTTATTTTTTGTTCAATGTATATATATATATATGTGTATGTATATATGTGGCTATATATATATATGTGTGTATGTATATATGTGGCTATATATATATATATATATATATGCTCTGCTCTTTTTTTTCATTTTATTAGTTTAGTTTTTTGTTTATATATATATAATGTATATGTGTATGTATGTGGCTATGTGTATGTAATGTTTAAAATTGTTCAGATTATGTTTTTGTTGATATATGTATTTATTGTTCATATGTGTATTAATGTTTTCATATATGCAAAAGATAGATTTTTAGAAAAGTTCGTTTTTTTTCTGTTCATAGATTTTTTTGTTGATATTAATTATTGTAGAATATGCAAATGTTTGTATATTCATATGAACAATGCATTAGGCAAAATCTTTGTTTTTTTTCGAAATTTTCTATTTGAACATTTTTTTAAAACAAGCGATACTAAAAGAATGAGAGGAAAAAGGAAAATAAGAAGAGGAAGAAAGGAGAAAAAGAGGAGTGGAAGAAGAGGAGAAATATATAAGAAGAGGAAAAAAGAAGAAAAAGAAGAGGAGAAGAAGAAAGGAATAGAGGAGAAAGGAGAAATTCTATTTTTTCTTCTTCTCCTCTATTCCTTTCTTCTTCTCCTCTCTTTTTTCTTCTTTTACTTCTTCTTCTTCTTCCTTCTTCCTTCTTCCTCTTTTCTTCCTTTTCCTTTCTCGAGGGAGAAGAAGAAAAAGAAAAGGAGAAGAAGAAAGGAAAGGAAAGGAGAAAGAAGAAACTTCAACACGAGGGGGTGGTACCGATACCCCCTCCCTGATAACATTATTTTCCCATGTATATGTATGTCGCGTCGTTGTCGATATAACCCCCTCTAGATACAACTGCAGCACCCCCCTCGGCCCTCTCGCTCGACCAAAACTCTCGAGGACACCCAAACCCTAGAGAGAAAACGATGTTGCAGGTCTCCCACGCACCCCTCCCTTGGCGCTCCTACCCGACAAATTAACTCTCTCGAGGCCACCCAAATTTATCAAGTTAAAAGAGCGTTATCGTTGAGGCCACCCCAAACCCTTGAAGCTTTGTGTCGAGGCGACCCCAAACCCTAGAGAAGCAGCGTCGAGGCCACTAACATGATTCCTTATTGTGATTAGCTAGCTAGTTCTCGTTTGCCACTATGTACCATGTTTGAATAATAATTGACATGTTGTCAATATTTGCGAAACTATGGAGCACTCCCGAGACGAAGAAAGCGAAGCGATGTTGGAAATAATCGCAAATGGAAGTGATGATGTTGCGTCATTTCTCATCGACACCGTTGGTCGATGGATGAAGAAGAGGGCTATGATTATGATGGCGACCCATTAATGCGGTACAAGAGGAGGACTATGTTCATGATGGCTCGGTGACACAATGGAGGTACAAGACGAAGGAGACCGTCTGATTGCTCGGTCACCGAACCGAGTCCGCCAGGTATATATATATTAGTTAAGCCCGTGCTGACAAGTTAATTGATGCATCCATTGTTTTGGTATATGTACACATATTAAGTACTGTCGTCTTTCTTCCTTATAATTTCTAGCCCTCCGGATCGAGCACAACTTCGGCAAGGAGACGAGGCCCAAAGAAAAAGTTGAGCTCGGATGAAAAGTTTGAGATCATAGAAACCGCGCCCGACGGCGAACCGATTGAACCCATCCGGACAAAGAAGGCATTTTCTGCTCAGTGCGGGGTTCTTGTTAGGGACAGGATCCCGATCAGCATCCAGCAATGGTATAAGCCTGCTAAGGATAAAGACGCTGAGGTGTCTTATGTCAATGATATGCAGAAAGAAGATCTTTGGAATGAGCTGAAGGCAAATTTCACCCTACCGCCAGAGGAGGATCCGGAGAAGCCCGTTAAAGAGCAATTAATCAAGTCTTGTTCTCTTAAGAAGATGGCTGCCTAATGAGGAGGTGGAGGAAAGAGCTGAACCAGTTTGTCAAGAAAAAAGAGACACCAGAATTCATCAGCAAATATGAGAAGATCAAAGATCACTGGCCCGCATTTGTGGCCCACAAGACATCAGAAAAGAGTAAGAAGATGTCGGAGACAAACAAGAAAAATGCTGCGAAGAAGAAGCTTCACCATCGCACGCGGGTCGTGGCTACCTCAAAGCCCGCCTAAGTGGTCCAAGGCTGAGCATGATCTGCTTGAAAAGGGACCGAACCAGAGACAATCGCTGGCAGACCGTTGCGGACTTGGTTCTTCGGGCTGGCGGAACCTTGGACCTATGAATGAGGCGATGTCGATGGGACGGACGAGCAGCTCGCAAACACCAGTCAAGAACCTTCGACACTATATCGATGCAGCGCAGCGAGGGCGTTCCTTCCAAACAGGAGAAGGACGAGCTCACAATGGCCCTTAGGAATCCCGAGCACCACGGGCGGACACGAGGCACGCCAGGCTCCCTTCCGTGGAAGGTTGGTTTTCGGACGCAGGGGTTACAAAACCCACGAGAGGAGGAAGAAGCTGGAGCAGGACCAAATCAGCGCTGCTTGGAAGGGTAATGGGGCTAGAGGATCGAGAAGAGGAACGCGAAGCAGCAGATCGCAACAAAGCGACATGTGAAGCTTCCCGAAGCTACCCGCCATCTCATTGGAGAAGCAGCGTTGCTTCCACCGAGCTGCTTCAGCGGAGCATGTCTTGACGGCTCGCCAGCTATCCGTGGATGGTATCACGAGTCTCAAAATTGCCACATTATGGCGCGATGCATGAATTTGAAGGTCAAGGCGGTTGTTGGCCAAGTTTATCCTAGTGGACCCAGCACAACTTATCACCGCCACCGATTCGGAAGGATTTGCTAAGGTGATGGTGGATGAAATAACGGAGGATTTGAGGACCTCGGCTTGAGCACCCTACCGGTGAAGGGGAGACTAGGCTGGGTTCTACTCAAGACTCCATGCCTATGGCGGAAGGAGCTCATCGACCTTCAGGCTGGGACGCCTCCGCCTCCTCCTCCTCCTCCACCGGCGAGTCAGGGCACTCCGCCTCCTCCACCGCCTCCTCCTCCGGCGAGTGACGATCAGGGCACGCGTGGTGGCACTCCGCCTCCTCCACCGCCTCCTCCTCCGGCGAGTGAAGATCAGGGCACGCATGGCGGCACTCCGCCTCCTTCTCCGGCGCGTGGCGGCACTCCGCCTCCTCCTTCTCCGCCTCGCCAGCAAGGGCGAAAGAGACCCACCGCCGCCCCGGCTGCTTCAACGCGTCGTAGTCCTTCTCCTCCGCCTCGTAAGCAAGCACGAAAGAAGACAGATGCCACAGCCGCTCCGTCTGCTCCGGCGTCTAGCAGCACAAGAAGAGAGAGGCATCTGATCGGTCCACCTCTAAAGCCTCTAGAGAAGTTACCGTACGAGAGGACCGAGGAGGAAAACGATACGATCGTGCGGACCCACGTGAAGGAGTTCTTTGAAGGGGTGAAAGCAAAGATACATCCACCTCCGGAGGAGAAGGTAGATCCGGTGAAAGCAAAGCGCACTCTCGATGCCCTGAGGAAACCACCAAAGTCTCCGCCGAGAACCAACTACGAGCGCATTACTGAACAGACATATCTCCAAGCCAAGCGGTCGGGAACTACCATCAGTGGTAAAAGGTCAAAAGAACAACGAGCAAAGGGGAAAAAAATTGCCCAGCTCGGCGAACAAGCACAACAATCGTGCCCCCCGCTCAATGTGTCTAATCCTCCGGGGACGGTGGCCGGTTATGGCAATCTTGAAGCTTACCTGCCTGATGATGTACTTCCTGATTTCATGGAGGTGGACTTATTCAGATACGAGTACGGGAAGCCTCTTGTCAAAGATGAAAACTCTCTGACAACAATGATGCGAAGATTCCACAGTTGGTACATGAAAACCTGCAGAGAGTCTGAGGGGACGAACACTTTGTATCTGAAAATTAAAGAGGAGCACGACCTCGTTTCAAATGATGTGTTGGCTATTCCATTTGAGGAGTTCTTGAGTTCTTCAATCAAAAGGCCCTCGATAAATTAATGGTCTTTTGCTACTGCTGTAAGTACTATTTCGTCATTAGTGCGTATATATAGCTCGGCTCTTTCATTGCATGTATTTATAATTAATTATCCTCAATATATTATGCAGATTGAAGATCGTCGAGTGCAAAAAATGAAATCTATGATATTGGGTTCATTAACACAAATATCATAGATGTATTCTAGTTGAAAAGAAGCGTCAAGAGGCCGAGGACAACTTGCTACAATCGTTAATCAAAAATCAAAACAAAGATACCATACTCTTTCCTTACAACGGCCCGTGAGTGTTACTTGTCGTGTGCATATTCGGTTTTCCTTATTACTCGGCGAGGTTAATGTAGCGATAAGTTATGCATGCGTGTGCAGGTACCACTATATTCTTCTGGAGATTAAGCTTGAGCGTGGACTAGTAACCGTCTTAGACTCCAGACGGAAAGATCCCAGCACCTATGCGGACATGACTGAAATGCTCAGCAAGTAAGCTCAATCGATCATTATCGCACCATATCGGCAACTTTTTGTTCATTTCCTGATATCTCAAGTAATAATAATTATTATCTTTGTCTTGCAGGGTTTGGAAACAGTTCACTGCACAAGCTCCGGGATTGTCGAAGGAGCTGCAATATGTATACCCGAAAGTAAGTACTACTGGCGCGCATCTCCCGTTGATTCTATAGCTATACTTTCATCAATGCCATTTATATAATGCTTCCTTATCAGTTTGATTGACCTCTATTTCTCGTAAAGTGCTTGTGGCAGGAGGAAGGGAATGATTTCTGTGGATACTACGTGTGCGAGTTCATCCACAACGCGACTTCGAAAAACAAGCGGGGCTACTCTAGAAGACAATATGAAGTGCGTAAGCAATAATATTCACAATTTCATTTTATTACACCATCATTTCTGTTGAGTTTCATTCATATATATGTATTAATTAACCCCCTTCTTCAAATTAATTAGACGTGGCAGATGCGGGATGAACTCCTACCACCGGATCGCATGAAAGCAATTCAAGAGGAGTTGGCGGGATTCTTTCTTGAACACGTCATCATAAAAGCGGAGAATACCATGTGGAACTTCATTTAAAATGCTAGTGGTTTGTAATTAAGAGATCTTATATAGATTGTACATGTATGTAGCCAATAAAACTTGTTGTTCGACCAATCTCGGAGAAGGAGAGGTCGATCGATCACTTCTCTCGGTATGCATGACGAACTTCATCTTGAATGGTTCTCTCGATCACTTATGTATATATACTACGTAGCGTCGACCAAGCACGGACATAAGAGAGGACACTTCTCTCTATTAATTAGCTAGCTAACACAATATACGAAACACCTAAATTAACCCCCCCAAAACCCCCAACCCCCCTCCTTTCAAAAGAAAAACAAAAACCCCAGCCAATGGAATGCAGACACGTGGATGCCTTTTGGTCCCGGTTGGAGCCACCAACCGGGACCAAAGGCCCCCTGACTGGGCTCGGCGCACAGGGCCACATGGAGGCACATTGGTCCCGGTTCGTGTTTGAACCGGGACTAATGGGTTGAGGTATTAGTAACGACCCATTAGTCCCGGTTCCCGAACCGGGACTAAAGGCCCTTACGAACCGGGACTAATGGGTGGTTTTCTACTAGTGTTACTTGAAAATCCACACCATGATGGGTACTTAGGATAATTATTTTGGTTTCCATACTTTCATGGTCTTCAAAACTCATCCTCTCCAAGACATAGCGTCTTGCATAGCATGGGATAAGCTAGTCAAATTGGAAAAGATGAAAAATACACGTTAAAATAGTTTAAGTCGTGCTTAATTACGAAAAAAACTATTGTCGCTGCTATGCACTATATGAACATCGAAGGTCTCCTCGAGCTTAATGCTGAAGCACCGATCTTCGCCCAGCTCAATGAACACATCGCACATACCTCGATTCGTCGTGGCACGATCGCACTTCTAGGCGGTTTTCATCGTCCGAGTACGACATTTCCGGCCTATGTTCATAATTCAAATATTAAACTAGATCATTATTATTAATGACAGGTTGACTACCGGTGATGTACGTAGCTCCTCCTTTTATTTCCGAGTGCATTATTACACCAAATTTTCTAGCACACGGGAATGAAGGAGAACTTATCCAATATGAGCATTCCATAAGCAAAACAAAATCATAAAATAAGCAAAACCGAATCATAAAATAAAGTAATATTCAAATTAGCATGCATTCAATAATTATAAGCAAAAGTACATCATCTCTTGGTGTCCGTACATCGTCAAATATTATCACTAATATAGCATCACTAATACAACTAGAAGCATGGCGCCCGGCGGTATAAATCGCATGGCGGTGGGCACCAAAGATAAGGAACCATCACAGGATCATTGCTCCAGTGAGATCCCGAAGAACCTACCAGGTATTGTCGAACCTGCCCTCCAATACAACCATGTAGCGACGGATGTGCTCGTCCTCGTCGCTGATACGGTGACGTACCACCTCCGCAGTGTCCGGAAGCCTCAGCACCGTCACTGGCCCACGCGACCGCCACCAAACAAGGATCGAGTCAACAACGGGCTGCCTCCTCACCAACCTACGTCCCCCGGAAGGTAGCACATCCCAATACCAGCCCGGCGGAGCCCAGTCCCGAACATGGACCTAATCAAGCAGGCCTCCACCACCGAGTCGACGACAATGAGGATGCGGGATAGGCATCGCCGACGTTGATGCGGGAACTACTTCTATATATATAGTTAAATAAAGTAGTTTTATTAATTAAATAAACTAGCTAGTTAAACTACTAAGCACTTACTATAAATAAATAAAGTAGTACTTACTAAAAACAAACTACTTCCATATATAGTAAAATAAAGTAGTTTATTAAATCAACTAGCTAGTTCAACTATATATGAAGCACTTACTATAAATAAAATAAAGTAGTACTTACTAAAAATAAACTAGTATTTTTCCAACTAATTATATTAAACACTTTCTCTTCTTATTTTTTTCCTTTTTCTAAATACTATGAACAAAAAAATCATTAAAATTCTATGAACAAAATTACAACAGAAAAAATCATAAAAATTCTATGAACAGAAAAAAATCATAAAAATTTGACATATTCGATCTTTGCATATATATGAACATACAAACATGCATATTCAACAATAATATCACCAAAAAATCTATTAACAGAAAAAATCTAACACAATATGAACAAATTAATTACACAATCTAAACTAACATACTATGAACTACACATCCAAATTACTACACATCTAATCTAACAAAAAAATCTATGAACTACAAAAAAATCTAAAAAAATCTAACAAAATCTAACAAAAATCATAACAAGTTGCTCACGACGACGGCAACGGCGACGGCGACGGTGAGTAGTCTTGGGTAGTGCGCGAGCTGGGCGGCAGGGGACGGCAAGCGCTGGGCGGGCGGGGCGGAGACGGCAGAGGCGAGGCAGGGCGGCAGCGCAAGGCAGCGACGGCGCGGGCCGGGCGGCAGGGACGGCAGCAGCTGGCGGGGCGGGCGGCGACGGCGCGGACTGGGCGGTAGGGGACGGCGGCGCAAGGCTGGGCGGGCGCGGCGGGCCGGGTAGGGGACGGCGGCATCGGGCGGGCGTGGCGGCAGATGGCTGCGTGGGCGGAAGCGGCGAGGCGGCGGCGTGGCGGCGTGGCGGCGGCAGGTCGGGGCAGGGGCGGGGCAAGGCGTCGGGAGAGGAGGAGGAGAGATCGAAGTGGGGATTCGCGGTTCTAAAATTTTCCTAAATGCTACTTATATAGCAAAGGCTTTGGTCCCGGTTCGTGGCACAAACCGGGACTAATGCACCCTTTAGTCCCGGTTGGTGGCACCAACCGGGACTAAAAGAGAGGCATTGGTCCCGGTTGGTGCTACCAACCGGTACCAATGCACCCGTCTAATTACTTATTTATTTTCTGCAGCTGTTTTTTAGTTGATTCTTTCTGCAGCTGTTTTTAATTAGTCCCACCTCGCCAAGCGAGAGGCACTCACAGCGGTTTATAAGCCCTGAGTGCACAGACGATGAAGAAGAGGCTCAATGCTCACCTGCACGTTGCTTAGCTTCAAGCCTTGAGGATTAGGGTAGACTGCACAGAGCTATGTGCAGTGCAGTTTACACTATTCCGAAAGGCTTGAAACTAGTTAACGAGCATTGCACCTCTTTTTTATTTTTAATGACTTATTACCACTCAGAAATAAATAGAAAAAAATAAAATTAGGAGAAAAAAAACTATATAAAAAACTACTCTGAAATAAATAGAAGAAAAAATAGTTGTGATTAACTTTACTAAAAAAATGAGCATAGATGCTTATTTTTAATGACTTATTACAACTCAGAAATAAATAGAAGAAAAAATAGTTGTGATTAACTTTACTAAAAAAATGAGCATAGATGCTTATTTTTAATGACTTATTACAACTCAGAAATAAATAGAAAAAAATAAATATAGCAGAAAAGAAAAAAACTATATAAAAAACTACTCAGAAATAAATAGAAGAAAAAAATAGTTGTGATTAACTTTACTAAAAAAATGAACATAGATGCGCTTATAGAGAGAATTCAATATAAATTCATAATAAATTTCTACTAACTTCAGAGAAATTCTGTATGAATTTAGGTCAAATTCCCTGTATAAGGGCATCTATTCTCATTTTGAGAGGAGCTCAACAAGGCAGAGAGGGAGGGGCTTATAAACCTGTGTGAGCCCACTTCGGTTGGCGAGGTGGGACTGAACTCTGGCCGCAACGAGGACCAACCCTTTAGTCCCAGTTGGTGGCATGAACCGGGACTAAAGGGCTGCCTTTGGTCCCGGTTCAAGCTATGAACCGGGACCAATAGTGGTGGGCCAGGAGCGAGGACCATTGGTCCCGGTTCATCCGTCCAACCGGGACCAAAAGGTCTAGACAAACCAGGACCAATGGCCCACATGGCCCGGCCGGCCCCCGGGGCTCACGAACCGGGTCCAATGCCCCCATTGGTCCCGGTTTTGGACTGAACCGGGACTAATGGGCTGGCCCTGCCTAGACCATTGCCCTGTTTTCTACTAGTGAGACATGTCCCATGAACAACCACTACTAGGAAAAGGGCTATAGTGTAAGTGCATCTAGTGCCCCTTAGTGATTTTGGTGTATTGAAGACTTATAGGTTAAGGGACTGATGCGTTTGTGAGTGTACACAGGTCTATAAGTCAATGAGGAGTTTGATATTTACAGAGAAAGTCGACCCTAAAATGAAGTTCTTGGTGAAGACTTTGATATTCGAAGACTTTTCAAGACTTTGAAAGTGAAGAAATTGGTGTGACCTTGAAGACTTGGTATTCATTCGAGGAACATGAAGCGTGAAGACTTTTGTTTTCGTAGTTTCATTTTCTCTTTCTTGAGTCATAGGAAACACCGTCTTTGTTAAAGGGGTCGAGGAAATACTAAGGAAAAATTTCCATGTGATGCTCAACTCAAAATCCTACACCTACCAATCCCTTGAGTGAAGCCATTGGAAATCTCATACGATTCATCAATTTCTTGATGGATGAGACGCAGTTCTTACAGTCATCGATGACTTTCTTTCGATCGAGGAGTTAGGAATTCGCCAGTCTGAATTTCCTACACGATGAGGAACATGATAGCCCCGAGGAATTTGAGAGTCAAATTTCCGACCGTTCTTTGTCTTCTTGCTACCGGCTGTCCCAAAATATCTTATCCACCTAACGGTCATATCATTGAAGGGCATTTATGTCTTATCATGTCGGGCTGCTCCTAGGCTATAAATAGCCGCCCTATAACCACTAGTTGGTTGGCTGCTCGAGAGAACTTGACACTTGTCATTTGAGAGCAACCCATCCTCCGAGGACTTTGAGCGAAAATCATCAAGTGAGGAAAATCCCAAAACCAAACCCCACAAACCCAAAGTGATTGAGCATCATCAAGAAATTGATCCGTGTGGATCCGACGCTTGTTACCTTTGAAGACTGTGCTTCTTCCAAACGGTTAGGCGTCAAGGTCTAGAGCATCAAGAGGAATTGTGGATCGCCGAGTAACCAAGTCTGCGAAGGTTTGAAGTCACCAAGACTTACCACGAGTGATTGGGACGAGGCTGCGTGGTCTTAGTTCAAGGAGAATATGGTGAGGACTGGGTGTCTGAGTTGCGGCTCGATGATCGGGTGTCCGGATCTGCGTATCCTCGAGTTTAAATACTCAGCCGCTCCAACCAGACATACAACTGAGACAGCAGTTTGAACTGGTTTACCAAATCATTGTCTTCACCAACTAACTGGTTCTATCTCCTCAACCCTTTCATTTCCTCATTATTGTGTTGAATGTTTGTTCATATCTGTGCTTGAAGACTTTGACTGAAGATTTTCACAAATTCCTCAGTTCAAGTTCTTCAGTTTGTTTGTCTTCGTCCTGTGTTATCCTGTGATTACGCTTTCTGTACTCTGTGCTTGTCTTCATTTCATCATGATGACCATGCTAGTATCCTGTTATGTTTACTTCTGAGTACTTATTCCGCTGCAAGTAGTTCTTCGCTAAGGAATTTCCTCACCTACAAATTCCTCAGTGAAGAATTCATAAAAATCGCCTATTCACCCCCCCCCCCTCTAGTCGATATAACGCACTTTCAATTGGTATCAGAGCAAGGTACTCCCTTGTTCTGTGTGATTTTGGTTTAACCGCCTGGAGTTTTAGTTATGTCAACCGCAGGTATGATCAAGGTCTTGGCTGGGTGTCCTACCTTTGATGGGACGGACTACCCCTACTGGAAGAACAAGATGCGAATGCATCTTGAGGCAATTGATAACGATCCCTGGTATGTTGTAGAAAATGGTGTTCCCTCTGTCTCACCCTCACTGAATGCTACCGATGTGAAGAGATTCAAGCAACTCGATTCTCAAGCAAAGAATATCATATGCGGCCATCTGAGCAAAGGACAGTATGGAAGAGTGAGTGCTTTGGAAACTTCTAAGCTTATCTGGGATAGGCTGTCCAAAGTAAATGAAGGAGTTTCAACTCAGCGTGACTCTCGAGTCGATGTCCCTCGGAATCTCTTCAACCGCTTCAAAAGACTCGACAATGAAAATGTCTAACAAACCTTTGATCGCCTCACTGACATCTCAAATGAGCTTCAAGCCCTCAGTGCCACTGACATCAGTGATCATGAAGTAGTGAAGAAACTGTTGAGATCGCTTGATTCCTCATTTGATACTCTGGGACTGATGATACAAGAACATGCTGATTACAAGTCTCTTGATCCTGCCGATATCCTCGAAAGGCTAAACACTCACGAGTTCCAGCTTGCTGAAAAGAGAGATCTCTATGGTTCAAACTATCGCAAACCACGTGCCCTGAAGGCCAAGGCTGTGTCGGACTCTGAATATGAGGATTCCGGTAGTAGCCTTGGTGATCCTGAAGAATTGAGCCAGGAACTATCACTGCTCGTGAAGAAATTCCAGAAGTTCTCAAGACGTGGTCGCTTTGGAAAATCCTCAAGAAGCAGTGATTCCTCATCCAGTGACTATAAGAGAAGGTTGTGCCACAAATGCAAGAAACCTGGTCACTACATCCAAGATTGTCCTCAGTGGGAAAAGGAAATGAAGAAGAAGAAATACAAGGATTACAGTTCTGATGATGCAAAGAAGAAGAAGAAATCATCAAAATCTTCGTCATCAAAATCCTCAAAGTCTTCATCTCACAAGAAGAGCAGCTCCAAGAAGGCTCGGGCATTCATTGGCAATGAAATGGACTCTGAAGCTGAATCTGAGGAAAATGATGAAGAGGAGGCGTCTGAAGAATCTGAATCTGGTGTGGCGAGTCTGGCCGTTGCTACTTCTTTCGTTAGCAAGTCCATCTTCAACACTGAAGAAACTGACTCCACCGACAAGCCTGATGAAGATAATGATGGCTACGCTCCCACCTATTGCTTCATGGCGAAAGGTGCTAAGGTACTCAAATACAACTCCTCTGAATCTAGTGAAAATGAATCTGATGAGGATCTCAAGCCCAGCTACTCTAAACTTGCTAAGATTGCTGTGAAACAACAACGGGCTTTTGAAAAGGTTCAAAACATGCTAGACAAAAGTGATGATATGTTGGGTGAAGAAATGGATCGCACTAAAGCCCTGACTGGAAATCTTCAGAGACTTCAGTCTAGGTTTGACAACCTTCAAAGTTATCATAACACTCTCTTATCTGATCATGAGAAACTTTCTTATGAATTTCTTCAAGAAAAGCAAGATCATGAGAAGCTTTCCTCTGAATCTCTTCAAAGAAAGGAAGATCTTGAAAAGTTAAGAGTGTGTTATGAAGATCTTCAGAAGAAGCGCGATTCATTACTAGCTCAACAAATCAGCGCTTCTCAGGAAGAATTTGTTCCTCCATGCTTAAAGTGCATTGAGCGTGAATCGCTAATTCTTCACTGAATGTTCAAATGCTTCAACTGTTACAAATTCTTCATCTGCCTCTGCTATCACTAATTCCTCACCGAGGACATTGCTAGTATCATCGACAATGTAGGGTTGAAGGAATTGTACATGACAGCATGTACAAAAGCCTCAAAGGGCATCGACACTTTGTGATGTGCTTAAAAGCAGATCCTCAATGAAACCCTAGGAAAGAGGGTATTGCCTTTGAGAGGAAACTCAATCTTGATGGAACATATTGGAAGCCCGAAAGTACCCCAAGACCTCATGGGTTGCTGCAAAGGGACCTCCAGTTGATCCATCTAACTTATCTGGCTTTACATGTGATTCTCCTCATTCTTCTGATGAGTCATTTGACTCCAACTATAAACTGTTCAAAAATCAGAATGGTGAAGTATTTGCTAGATATGTTGGCACTAACTGAAGGAACGGTTCCCCTATGAAGAAAATCTGGGTTCCCAAAAGTTATGTTGAAAGTCTTCAGGTGAATGTCCTCATGACACCATCTGTGAAGAACAGGAACCCCAGATCAAATTCTTCATATGGACCAAACTCTTCATATGGATCCAAGTCCTCATACGGACTAAATTCCTCACATGGATCAAATTCCTCAAAAGGATCAAAGTCCTCATATGATTATCATCGTGCTAACAACTCTGTCTCGCAGGGTAGAGCTAAGGGCTATGAATATGTGCATTATTCCTCAAACCATTATGTTCATAAGTCCTCGAAGAATTGCTCTGCTTATTCATATGCTTACCCTAACCCCTCTTATGTGAAACGAAATGGTTTGGCATCTTTGCCACCATTCTCATATGGTGCTCGCAGAATGATGAATTCTTTGCCACCCCTCCAGATGTGGGTGGTGAAGAAAAAGAACTAATATCTTCTGCAGGTCAGGTCTCCGGGCGTGCTTTAACGTCTGAAGAATTTCTTTGGGACTGACGAAATTGCCTAAAAGGACTTGAGCGAATCATGATGAAATGAACTTTCATTTCACACGTCCTCATCTCGCTATATTTGTTTATCGCTTGATGAAATTCATCGATGAACTTGATATCATATTCTTCATCGATGAAGCATATGAGATTGTAAGCTACACTAATTCATCTGCAGGATGATCAACCCAAAACTACTGAATGGGTCCTCGATAGTGGATGTACAAATCACATGACTGGTGACAAGAATCTATTGATGGATGCTCCTTTAACACCGTCACCTCTGAAGCATATCATCTTTGCTAACAAAGGCAAAAGTCAGGTATTGGGTCTTGGTAAGGTTGCAATCTCTAAGGATAAACACATGGACAAAGTCATGCTTGTTGAGTCCTTAGGATACAATCTCATGTCAGTCTCAATGCTTTGTGATCTTGATATGGTTGTTGTCTTTGGCAAGTATCGCTGTGTTGTGATTATGGAAGCTGACAATTCCAAAGTCTTCGAAGGCTTTAGGAGAGGAGATCTGTATGTTGTTGATTTCTCTATAGGACCACAACCAGCCGTATGTCTACTTGCAAAAGCTTCAGAAGGTTGGCTATGGCATCGACGACTTGGTCACGCAGGCATGAGGAATTTGCACACGCTTGCGAAGAAGAAGCATGTCATTGGCATTGAGAATGTCAAATTCCTCAAGGATCACTTATGCGGAGCCTGTGAAGCTGGAAAAATGACCAAGGCCAAGCATCCAACGAAGACTATCATGACCACTACTCGTCCATTCGAATTGCTTCACATGGACCTCTTCGGACCTAATCATTACTCAGTAGTCACTAATGATGCATCTCTATATGGTTTTGTCATTGTTGATGATTATTCTCGATATACATGGGTACACATTGTTACTTACAAACATGAAGTGCAGGAATTCTTCAAACGATTTTCCTCGAGGGCTTCAACCAACTTTGGTGTGAAGATCAAGCACATCAGAAGTGACAATGGAACTGAGTTCAAGAATTCCGGTCTTGATGCCTATCTTGATGAACTTGGTATTACTCATGAGTTATCTGCTCCCTATACTCCTCAGCAAAATGGCGTCATGGAGCGCAAGAACAGAACTCTTGTTGAGATGGCTCGCACTATGCTTGATGAATACAAAACGCCTCAGCGTTTTTGGATTGATGCAATTGATACTGCATGCCACATCATCATAAGAGTATATCTTCACAAATTCTTCAAGAAGACTGCCAATGAACTCCTCACTGACAAGAAACCCAATGTGAGTTATTTCAAAGTCTTCGGTGCTAAATGTTGGATTAGAGATCCTCACCACAACTCTAAATTTGCACCGAAAGCAAATTAAGGTTTTATGCTTGGTTACGGAAAGGACTCGCACACCTCTGAGTCTTAAACATTGTTCTTCACAAGATTGTTGACTTTGTAGATGTGCGGTTCGATGAAACTAATGGCTCGCAAAGAGAGCACCTACCTTCGTGTTAGATGAACCAGCACCGAGGATGCTATCAAGCTCAAGGCAACCGAGGATGTCATTCCTCATCAAGAATCTCTTTGAAGAATTCATTCTTGTTCATGAAGAACGTCGGTGATGCACTCAAGAACATGATGAGGAAAATGGTGCTGAAGAAAATGCTGATCAAATTCCTCAGCGACAACCAGCTCATCCTCGCGTTGCAAAAGAAGTGCAAGTGGAGAAGATCATCGATGACATTATTGCACCAGGTCCTCTCACACGCTCAAAAGCTTCACATTTATCTAACTTTTGTGGGCACTATGCTTTTGTCTCTATCACAGAGCCCACTAAGGTAGATGAAGCATTTCTGGAGCCGGAGTGGATTCAGGCTATGCAAGAAGAATTACATCAGTTCGAGCTTAACAATGTCTGGGAATTGGTAAATCGTCCAGATCATTGCAAGCATAATATCATTGACACAAAGTGGATCTACCGCAACAAGCAAGATGAAAATGGCCTTGTGGTGAGGAATAAGGCACAACTAGTAGCTCAAGGCTACACACAGGTTGAAGGAATTGATTTCGATGAAACTTTTGCACCTGTTGCTAGACTTGAGGCTATTCGCATATTACTTGCTTACGCTAACCATCATGATATCACCTTATATCAAATGGATGTGAAAAGTGCATTCCTCAATGGTAAGCTTGAGGAAGAAGTATATGTTGCTCAACCCCCAGGTTTTGAAGATCCAAAGAATCCTGACAAAGTCTTCAGACTCAATAAGGCCCTCTATGGCCTCAAGCAAGCCGCTCGGGCGTGGTATGATACATTGAAGGAATTCTTCGTGAAGAATGGCTTCACACCCGGTTCACTCGACCCTACTTTCTTTACTAAATCTTATGATGGTGAACTGTTTGTGTGCCAAATATATGTTGATGATATTATCTTTGGCTGTACTGACCAACGTTATAGTGATGAATTTGCCTATATGATGAGTGAAGAATATCAAATGTCTATGCTGGGAGAATTGAAATTCTTCTTAGGTCTTCAAACCGTCGGCAAACACAATGGCATATTCATATCTCAGAGAAATACCTCAAAGATGTCTTGAGGAAATTCGGCATGCAAGATTGCAAAGGCGTCAAAATTCCTATGCCCACAAATGGCCATCTATGCAATCGATGAAAATGGTATTGACTTGATCATAAGGTATACCGCTCCATGATTGGTTCTTTATTGTACTTATGTGCATCTAGGCGGATATAATGCTTAGTGTTTGCATGTGTGCCCAATTTAAAGCTGCATCAAGGAATCACACCATAAGGCTGTGAAGCATATTCTTCGATATCTAGCTCACACACCAACACTAGGATTATGGTACCCCAAGGGCTCGCTTTTGATCTCATTGATATTCTCGACTCGACTATGCTGGTGATCGTGTGGACCGCAAGTCAACTTCGGCACTTGTCATTTCCTCGGACGATCTTTGGTCCGTTGGTCCTCGAAGAAACAGAATCTGCGATCACTATCTCTCACTTTGAAGCTGAATACATTGCTGCTGGCTCTTGTCAGTGCTCGACCGCTTTGGATGAAGCAAACCTCAAGGACTATGGCGTCAATGTGAAGAATGTGCCTCTCCTCTGTGACAATGAGAGTGCCATCAAGATTGCTCACAACTCAGTTCAGCACTCGAAGACAAAGCACATTCAGATTCGTCATCATTTTCTTCGTGATCATGTGTTGAAGGGCGATATCTCCATCGAGCATGTGAAGACTGAAGAACAGCTAGCTGATATCTTCACTAAGCCCTTGGATGAGAAGAGATTTAGCAAGTTGCGGTGTGAGCTAAATATCTTAGAGTCTTCGAATGTTCTTTGAAAAGGACACACATCCTAACACTTACGCAAAATTGATGACTTAGATGTGCAACACATGAAGAAACGTTTTTCTTCAATCAATGAAGAATAACACTCTAAGTGTGAAGAAATTAATGAAGAATTTGATTCTCAGAACCCTACGACAATTGTACGCGGTGTCTGAAATCATCATTCTTATACTGGTGGGTTACGCCATCACAAAAGTTGAAAATCTTCAATTTGAGTTTTTCCTCATTTTGAAATTCTTCAGTTTTTCAAATTCTTCAACTTTGCAAAATCTTCACTTTTCCGTCGCTTTTTCTTCATTTATATATATATATATATATATATATATATATATATATATATATATATATATATATATATATATATATATATATGAGTTTATGTCCTCTACAACATTCACTTATGGCTATTTCTTCAAGTTGCGTTTTCTGCTAAGTGAATGTGATCGGACCCTTCCCCCTCTATGCTATACTCAACCCAATCTATTCACAAATTCTTCATGTGCGTTCTATTTTAAACTCGTTCAAAGTCTTCACTGTGTCCTTGTCAGCTGAAGAAATTGCGAATGACACTTTAAAACAAATCTTATCCAGATTTTTAGTTTTACCGCTCAAACCGTTCCGCATCCCATGATGCATTATTATAATCGCCCACGATCTTACACGACCTCATCTGCACAGTACGTGGGTGACACATGTCGCGTGAAGGAGAAAGGGCAGGGGCATGTTCGTCCCAAAATCTTCGGGCGAACAGTTTTTACCGTGGCTATAAATATCCCTCTCCCCTTTCTCACTTCATTTACTCCGCTCGGTCGTTGTCTCTCGCTCGAGCTCCTCAAACCCTAGCGCCGCCGCTACTCCATCGCCGCCGGTGAGAAAGAGCTTCACTGCCTCGACCTCATCGTCGTCGTACTCGCGCCGGCTGCGGAAATCTTCACTCCGTCGCCGCCGTAGCTGTCTCCCTCTGCCAAGTTAGGGCGTGGGAGATCTAACTTGACAAACTTCACCGCTGTTCATCTCGGTTCGTCGTGTTCTTCAGTTCGGGTAATTAAAAGTTACTTTTATTACTCGCTTTGATTCTCAAACTTTTCTGAAAATCTTCAAAGGTGTTTTATACTTCAAATCTTCACATATGAACACCTCACACACTGTATGCTCTTGATCCATCTCTCTAAGCACTCATTTCTTCAAGATTCCTCAATTGTGCGGATTTTCGATCTGTACAACTCTGGAACCTAAGACAAGAACGCTTAGTGAAATTCCTCAAGGCTCAACTGGTCAAATTCCTCAAAACTTGTCTTTTCAAAAAACCTTCTGAGAATGCATATGACCTCTCCAAATTCCTCGCACCTACACTCTGTTCACAGGTACTCATGTCCGCTGCTGAATCACTAGGTTCTCATCAACTTAACTCATTTGCAGCGTTCCTCGAAGAAAAACTGCATACTTCTTCAGAGTGCTCAATTGTTCAAATTCCCCATCTGAAGAAAATGGCTGAAGGAAAGAGATCGCAGAAAGGAGGAAAGAAACCTGAGGTCATGACTGCTTTCGAGATCCCTGAGGAAATATACAAGGATTATTGCACGCCTGTTGAAGCCAAATTTGGCAAAGAAAACAAAAATCAGCGCAAAGTGCACATTCAGAGGATTGAACGAAGATGGGCACGAGAATGGAGGGAATATCGATATGTTACTCCAAAGTACATGAAGAAATTCGCCTTAAATCCTCCATGCCCAAGAGCTCCATTGGCACCTGGCCAAGTAGCTGATCCCACCAGCATCAAGCGTGGTGAGGACTTTCCTGAAGAATGGGCTAGGCACCAAGCAAAATTGGCAAGACAAGCCAAGGAGGCAAAGGAGGAAATTCAATGAGGATTCTACCGCCATCGCTGTTGCTGAGACCTCGGTCAAGCCGAGGAAATCAATGCCAAGAAGCCTGCTCAGAAGCCAAGTGCTTCACCAATAGCGCCTCACGGCCAAGTTCCTCGGCTCCGCCCTCACGGCAAATTCCTCGATCACATCTGCTCCACCAAAGTCCTCGGTAGCTCCCTCAAAGTCCTCAACTCCTGTGCATCCGCTACATGTCAAAGGACTCGGGGTTTCTCAATTGCTTCGTGTCTCAATGAGTTCCTCACTGCACCAATGTCCTCAACAGCCCCACTCTGTTGAAGACCAAAGCAACAATGGACGCGGTCCTCGCCAAGTCCAAGGAAGAAACAGTTGCATTCCAAGTGCCTCTCGATGATGAAGCTTCGATGAAGAACTTGCGTAAATCATCGAGATGCACAAGTCAAGGCCGCTAGAGCCAAAGGCACATCTGTGCCACTGCTTTTGGATCCGAAGAAGATCCTCGACTACATTGACCTCTGGCACAAGGATCCAAACACTCCAATGCCTGATCTGCCTCTGATTCCCGGTCAAAGTCACATGCTGACCCATTTCATCTCTCAAGAGAAATGGAAGTTTGAAAAGGCTCGTGAAATCAAGAGAGCTCAATCTAGAAAGGAGAAGCTTCTCAAGAAGAATGTTGTCAGACTGACACCCGAAGAACTTCTCAAGGCTCAATCTGAAATCCAAGCCCTCAGCAAAGACTTTGATGCATATTATGCTGATTGGCAAGGAGCCAAAGTGAGATTCGTCAACCTACCGAAGAAAATGACAACTGTTTGCTGCCCCATCGCAACAAGAAAATCCTCAGGCTGTAGACTCCGCTCAGCCTGCTGAAGAACATGCCAGCACCGCTGATGACTTTCAGACTGCTGATGAGAATACAAGTTCGTGGCTGATGACTCCATTCCGATCGCCGAAGAAATTACGTGGCATCCACTAGTGGTGCGCCAAGAAATCGAAGAGATCAGGGCAGCTGCATCGATTGCCATACCAAGAAAATCAACCAAAGTCCTCGGCTCCTCCGCGCCTACACCAACTCCAATTCTTCCTTCTACCTATGAAGTGAAGAAGACCAAGGCTGCAGAGCGAGCTGCAGTGAAGAAAAGGAAGGCATCAGCTGCGTCAAATTTTTCGGCTGCGAAGAAAATGAAGCCAATGACCAGCTCTCTTGAAAATCCTATTGATGTCGTTCCGATTTCCTCCATGTCATCAAAGGAAATTGTTCCTTATGGAGAAGACTACAAGATCCCTAGCGGATCTGATGAAGAAAATCATCCTGCTGCTATGTCAGAGCAGCTTGATGAAGAAATTGAAGTGGAAGCATTCCCTTCAACGCCAGTCGTTTTCTCACCTATGCCTCAGTTCACGGCTGAAGAGGCCGGTGTTGAGGAAATTGAAAATGAAGATGAAGAAGTGGATATTGGATGCACTACACCAGTGATGAATGATGACTTCTGGGAAAGTCAGCATCCCAGTACTCCTCTCTTCACTCCTATTCAACAGATTCCTCAGTCCCCGGCTACAACTGTTCAAATGGGCTCTAAAGAAACTCATCCCACTTCATCTGCTCATGAAGAAGTTCCAGCCGCTAGTGTCAAGAACCTCTTCTTGTTGATCCTCAAGTTGCACAAGAAGAGGAACCAGAAATTCCTCACCAAGCTTTGAGCTCGTGATTCTGAGGTTGTCTTGCAAATCATCGACACTCCTTTGCCCAAGCCAAGAATCCGTTCTCAAGCAAGCAAAAATTCAAGGTGAAGACTTCTTTTCCGAGGATGTGTTCTTCACCGATTATAATCCATATGACTCGCCGCATAAGGAAGAGGCGTTTCTGGACTGCTAGTCAAGCCAACTTCTATTCCTCAGTGCTCTTTGACAAGGACAAAATCTTCGATCATGAACATATTCCTCATGTGGATATGGAATCTCCGCCGTGCTTCGAGCCAGTCCTCAGTGTTCTTCACGATGCAGATTGCTCAATTTCTGACCGATATCTCGTGATTGGAATGAAGAACTCATTCTTCGCTTCTACGCCACATCGCACATCACCGGAGATGCTGAAGATGTCAATTCATGGGTGCTCGATTGGATGACTGAAAACACTCATTATATGGCACCAGCAACTGAATTGCTTCGTGTCCTTCCTCTTGATCCTCCCCATGACAGTGCACGTTGCATCTACAATGACCCTGAACTAACGAATCATTATATGTAAGTGCTCATGAAGCCTTTCAAGCCAGGGCAGGCCCCACGAACCAAATTCCTCGTCAAGGAATTTCTCTATGTGCCCCGGACTGTCTATCAAATCCTGACGAAGACAATGAGTCCTATCAAAGGCCACGACTCAAATGATGAAGATGTCGTTGGCATCATGAAGAACATGCTTTTCAACATCATTCATGGCGCTCCGCCAACTTCCATGATTTCTTCATGAGGACTCGCTAATGTTGTTATGTCACCTTTTGAGCTGAAGCCCTATGCGCCTTTGGATTATGAGATTCATAAGGGCAAGATCTTCACTGAATTACAAGGTCGACACTCAACCATGGTAGCTACTTGCCTCCCATTGAAGTCCTCGTTTACCGGTTTCATCATCCGATGACAAAGGCAAGGCAGCTCTTGTGATCGATGAAGGCATTCGCCCATTGGTTGGTCAATTTCGTCTGCTACATCTTACTCTACCAATGACGATTCGCCACACATGAAACCGCCAGAATACCTCAGCCAAGCAAAAGCCTCAAGCCACAAAGACCTGTGGTGATGATGATCGAGAGTTGCTCCTCGTCTTCATCGAAGGTTGATCGCCATCATAAATGGGTAAAGCGTCTTTTCTTGCCGTTCTTCACAACATGACCTCAACACATAATGCGGTGAAGAAAACCACTATCACCTTCATGAAACCCTAAACCGCACTGGGCTGTTCTCACTCATGTATATATCATGAAGAATCGAAGACTATGGGTCTCTGTGAAGCATTTGACCGGTCTGCACCACCTCAAGAAATTCAAGAGAGTCAAAGTTCCCGATCCGGTGGCTAGCTCTTATTCTTCATCGCGTGAAACCGATGAGTATGAAGATTTGGACGACAACTGCGGCAGCCCTACTTCAACAAACAACCCCGATAACTGGCGCGCCTCCATCGACTTGAAATTCTTTGAGGCGTTAGTCCTCGCCTCGATCCTTTTGGTCACTTGATGACAAAGGGGAGAAATCTGAGTTAGTCTTCAAGCGGGTTTATATTATGGGCATTCGTTAAGTTACAACTCTCGTTCTTCCAAACTTTTATTGGATCGAGTTGTAATCTTAAACCCGATGGTGCCTCGATACTTTTGGACGGTGCATGGTGCTCGATACTTTTGATGCAATCGTGCTCGATACTTTTGATGTGTTATTCGCATTCTTATTCCTCATTAATATTATTGCACGCATGCTGAATTTCATCAGGCACCATATTTCATCATGCATTTCAAATTCTTCATATTATATATCAAATTCCTCACTATGCACATATTCAGGGGGAGTTCTTCTATATCTTGCAATCAAATTCCTCAATATCAGTATTTACACTTCATATGTTTATCCCCGTTGAAAACTTAACCTATGTTGTCATCGATCACCAAAAAGGGGGAGATTGTAAGTGCATCTAGTGCCCCTTAGTGATTTTGGTGTATTGAAGACTTATAGGTTAAGGGACTGATGCGTTTGTGAGTGTACACAGGTCTATAAGTCAATGAGGATTTTGATATTTACAGAGAAAGTCGACCCCTAAAAATGAAGTTCTTCGGCTGAAGACTTTGATATTCTGAAGACTTTCTGAAGACTTTGAAAGTGAAGAAATTGGTGTGACCTTGAAGACTTGGTATTCATTCGAGGAACATGAAGCGTGAAGACTTTTGTTTTCGTAGTTTCATTTTCTCTTTCTTGAGTCATAGGAAACACCGTGATCGTTAAAGGGGTCGAGGAATACTAAGGAAAAATTTCCATGTGATGCTCAACTCAAAATCCTACACCTACCAATCCCTTCGAGTGAAGCCATTGAAATCTCATACAGATTCAGTCAATTTCTTCAAAGGATGAGACGCAGTTCTTCCGTCACCGATGACTTTGCTCGATCGAGGAGTTAGGAATTCGCCGGTCGAATTTCCTACACAAATGAGGAACATGATAGCCCCGAGGAATTTGAGAGTCAAATTTCCGACCGTTCTTTATGTCTTGCTACCGGCTGTCCCAAAATATCTTATCCACCTAACGGTCATATCATTGAAGGGCATTTATGTCTTATCATGTCGGGCTGCTCCTAGGCTATAAATAGCCGCCTCTACAACCACTAGTTGGTTGGCTGCTCGAGAGAACTTGACACTTGTCATTTGAGAGCAACCCATCCTCCGAGGACTTTGAGCGAAAATCATCAAGTGAGGAAAATCCCAAAACCAAACCCCACAAACCCAAAGTGATTGAGCATCTTGAAGAAATTGATCCCGTGGATCCAACGCTTGTTACCATTGAAGACTGTGCTTCTTCCAGACGGTTAGGCGCCAAGGTCTAGAGCATCCAAGAGGAATTGTGGATCGCCGAGTGACCAAGTCTGTGAAGGTTTGGAAGTCACCAAGACTTACCACGAGTGATTGGATGAGGCCTGCATGGTCTTAGTTCAAGGAGAATATGGTGAGGATGGGTGTCCCTGCATTGCGGCTCGCTGATCGGGTGTCCGGGATGCGTGTCCTCGAGTTTAAATACTCGGCCGCTCCAACCAGACGCATAACCGAGACAGCAGTTTGAACTGGTTTACCAAATCATTGTCTTCACCAACTAACTGGTTCTATCTCCTCAACCCTTTCATTTCCTCATTCTTTGTGTTGAATGTTTGTTCATATCGTGCTTGAAGACTTTGATCAAGACTTTCACAAATTCCTCAGTTCAAGTTCTTCACCTTTGTCTTCATCTTGTGTTATCCTCGTGATTACGCTTTCAGATCTGTGCTTGTCTTCATTTCATCATGATGACCATGCTAGTATCCTCGTTATGTTTACTTCTCAGTACTTATTCTGCTGCAAGTAGTTCTTCGCTAAGGAATTTCCTCACCAGCAAATTCCTCAGTGAAGAATTCATAAAAATCGCCTATTCACCCCCCCTCTAGTCGATATAACGCACTTTCATATAGATAGGACTGATTCTAATGGCGCACTGTGAGACAAAGGCGCCACTACTATATACTAATGGCGATTTTGTTTTGGTGCGCCATTAGTGTGAAGATACTAATGGCGCACTGGTCTCACTGCACGCCACTACTATTGATTTTTTCCCATTTTTCCATACAAACTAATGGCGCATGATGACAAAGTGCGCCATTACTAGTTAGAACTAGTAATGGCGCACGGCCAAGACAGTGCGCCATTAGTATATATTTTTTTTACTTTTTTGCAAACCTACTAATGGTGCACCGTATAACAGTGCGCCATTAGTATACATGTTTTTTTTTACTTTTCTGCAAAAAGTACTAATGGCGCACCACCTGCAGGTGCGCCATTAGTAACCAGGGTTACTAATGGCGCATTATGTGGTGGTGCGCCATTAGTAACCTGGGACCAACAAGATATTTTGGACAGCCCACCTACCCACTCACTTTCCCCACTTCATTCTCTCCACCTGCTCCTCCAAGCTTGTCTCTGCTGCCTCCTCCTCCTCACCTCATTTCCACCATAGATTCATCAAAATTAAGTGGTGAAATTACCTTTTTTGATAGGTAAGTAAGGGGAAAGCTATCTTCATGATGTAGATCTACTTTTTTTCTCCCTAGCTCGCTCCAACAACGTGCACATGCACTTTTTGTGGCCTAGCTAGATCTATGTATGTTTGTGGTGTTGCATGTGTTTGTGGTGTTGCATATATGTTTGTGTTTGAAGGTACCGGTATTTGAAATGCGATAGTTGCCAATATTTTGCCGGAATGTTTTGATTCATTTCCGTTTCGGTGAGAATTTTGGCACTATGCATTCTTTTTGGTCTTATTTTTAGGGAAGATCATGCCAAAAATTTTCTTGGTTCTAAAATATCATTTTGCTCTACCCCGCATGCGACCATGGTCCGCACGATGACTGAAGGCATCGTGAATAGGTTTTTGAGCTCCGCGAAGGCCGAGATGCTTCAAAAGAACGAGACGGAGATAAGATGTCCGTGTCGAAGATGCAAGCTGAAGAGCCTTATTGCGGACCCGGATTCCGGGCAGGTGCGGGACCACCTGCTCTTGCGTGGTTTCATGGATGGCTATCGGTGGCAAGGTGTTGAAGATGACTATGAATTCTTCCATGGTGGCCGGGCAAGAAATGAGGAAGGGCAACAAGACAAGTACCACCGCGGCGAGGGCGGGCGAGAAGACGAAGAATCTCCAGGACATGATCACGACGGTGATGCTGTACACAGTCATCATGTAGAAGATGTCGTAAATTATGATGGGGAAGATCAAGACGAAGGGCATGATCATGAAGATGAAGATGTGAAGCGACGACGATGGAGTCAGGTGCAGGACCCTTATATTCAAGAGCTGCTTTCAAGCGCACGGATAACGCAAGAGCTGCCGCCGAGAGAAAGCTAAGCTGGATCAACTGGAGATAGACGCGTTACTCCATTGTATGAAGGATGCAGCCCGAGGATACCCGCTTTGAAAGTAACGCTCATGGCTCGAGATGAAGGTAAAACACAAAATGACCGACGATGCTTCGACGAGAACATGTCATTCGCACTAACGCCTTCCCAAGGAGAACAAGTGCCCGACCAGTTTCGAGGAGGCGAAGAAAATCGTGTGTCCTCTCGATTTACCGCACATGAAATACCATGTGTGCATGAACAATTGTACCATTTATCGACGAGCACGCGGAGTCTACCATATGTCGTACAAGCGCCACTCGATACAAGAAGAGGAAGAAAGCTCCTCGAAAATCGGTGTGGTACTTTCCGATCACTCCTCGTCTGTAGTGGTATTTCGCGGACCCTAAGGTAGCAAAGCTCCTGCGTTGGCACGCGGATAGGGAGGAGAAGAAGCGGGAAGATGACGGAAATGATCCGGAGATAAATAAAAATGACAAGATGCTGAGTCACCCTAAGAATGCGAGCCAGTGGCAAGCCTTGAACTTCGAATACCCAGATTTTGGGAAGGATCCAAGGAACATCGTGTTGGGCGCGAGCAACGATGGAGTCAATCCGTTTGGCAGCCAGAGAAGCACACATAGCACCTGGCCTGTGTTTGTGTGGATGTACAACCTTCCCCCTGGTTGTGCATGAAGAGGAAGTACATTCACATGAGTATGCTAATTGAAGGGCCGAAAGAACTAGGGAACGACATCAATCAGATCCGGGCTGCTGAAGGAGGAGCTAGACACGCTAGGAAAACGCCACCAATACGTGGGACACCGCAGAGAAAGAATATTTCCCTATGAGAGCCGTGACCGCCACGACGGTGCACGACTATCTCGGTTACGGATATCTCGCGGGGCAGGTAGTCCACGGATTTTCTGGATGCTTAAGGTGCATGGAGGACACAACGTATCGGCAGCTAGATAGAGATCCCGGGTCTTTGAAAACCGTGTTCATCTGACATCGAAGGTGGCTTCGCGACGATGACCCGTGGAGGAAACGCAAGGATCTGTTCGATGGTGAAACCGGACCCCGAAAACGCCTGTGTACGAGGAGCGGCGAGGAAATAGACGAGCTGTTGAAAAATTGGAAAGACTGCCCACTGCCGGGAAAGAAGCAAAAGGCGCCAGAGCCAGGAAAGAAGCGAAAGGCGCCAGAGCCGCTGCTGAAGGTATTGAAAACGAGGTCATTTTGCTCGACTTGCCATATCGAAGATCCACCGTGTGCCTCACAGCCTTGATGTCATGCATATCACGAAGAACGTGTGCGAGAGTCTGCTTGGTACCCTGCTCAACATGCCAGAGAGGACCAAAGATGGGCCGAAAGCAAGGGCAGACTTGAAATCAATGGGCATCAGGCAGGAGCTTCACGCTAATGATGATGATGATGATGATGATGATGATGAGGCAAAGCAGGACACTGAAAGCAGTAGCGCGGGGTCATCTCAGAGCTCCCCTTTCGACACCCCTTTAAATAGGGCGTTGAACATAATGAAAAACAAGGATAAGCTCACTAAGCCGACGTCAGCTGGTCGTGTGACCGGCAAAGGCTTGTCCACAAAATAGGGGTCATACTATACCGCTGGTGTGTGGAAGGAGAAAAAGGCCAGCTCGGAAAGCCAGGCGCGCGAGGTTGAAGCACTCAATGGACAAGTGGCGCGGATTCCGGAGCTTCTCCAAGAGCAAGTGGAACAACAATCGAACGAAGCTCAACGCCATGGTGCCTACGCTGATTCATGGGTCGACGATGTAGATTGCGGGCGGCCAACGGGGCCTCCCGGTTCCCAGCTTCACGGCCAAGAACTTCGCAGACAGCAGCAGCGGCGCTTATTGGTGTCTCCGCGGAGGCGGTATTCGTGTCTCCGGCGCCGCACGGCATTGAGCTTAATGCACCCGGTGTACGCCGCCGCACTCGCCAAGAAGCGCCCCGCCGTCGATTGCACGCCATTGCTGGCGGTGCTCGACATTAGTCGAGCTCGACGGCATCACGGTAACTAAGCCTCTCGGCCGATGACTTCATCTCCTTGCCTTTGACTGGGCATCCCTGATGCCCTGTACATGTTTTCGCAGGGCACCGCCAACGTTCCTTGCACTCTTCTGCACTTCGTGGGCGCCGAGCTGGTCGATGTCGCCAAGGGAAGAATCGTTCAACCGGGCAACCGCATGTTCCACGGTAATGCGATGCCACCCACAGTGTATAGGGTTGAAGTGGTTCGGGTGCTGCCAGGCTGCGACGAGCTGTTACCTCCGGTTCGACCCGCTGGGGCCGACGAAGAAGATGAGATGACCTCGGCGCTGCAGAACTGGCTGCTGCTTTGGTCAAGAGCAGATTCGTTTGGGGCGGGGACACCACCCACGCATAAGACCGCTGGCCGTGCGGCGCCAAGCCATGGCAAGAACGCCGCAACGCTACCGGACCTGCCAGAGATCCCTATGTCGGACATCCCTATGGCACAGGATCCGGACAGCCCTATGGCACAGGATCCGGACGACGACGACAACGACGACGGTACATTTACCAAAGTCGTAAGTACTTTGCCGAACATGGGTACGCTGACGAGTTCTGCGGGCCTCTTTCTCAAGAACCCAACCAAGACGACCGCAATCTAGCTGGTACGACGGAGAAATCCAATTGCAATAGGCGTCGTCTGGCGTTCAGTTCTCAGGAGACACCTCCAGCTCCCGCCTTCACCGAGCCTCAGATGGCTGAGGTGCGAAATATTATCATCCCCAACACGCTCAAGAAGGCGGTCTATGAGCAGAACTCGGTCCCATTACAGGAGATCAAGAAGAAGGGACGGAAACGAAAGACTAACAAGGGCGCCGGTGCGAGCCAGCCGGCACCGAGTTCGATCCATGCTCAGGACGGGCCACCTTCACCTAAAGATATCTCGAGGAGGGTGCATGTGGCGGGTAGGGCGATGCTACCGCCAAATATGCTGAATGCTGCAACCGGTGCTATGCGGAGTCTGCACGACAGTGTTCTTTCTTTGGAGAAGCGGCGTCTCAGAGAGAAGGATGTGGCATACCCGGTTTTCATGGCCAAGGTGCCAGAGGGCAAGGGCTTTGTGGATGGCGACATCGGGGGTACGATCGTCCTGCGGTTTGATGACATCTTTGCTATGTTTAACCTTCATCCGCTGCACTACACCTTCGTTCGGCTGTTTTCGCTGAGTATGGAGAAGCGGATCATTAGAGACAAGACCCCGACATCGTGATAGTCGAATTCTTCTACATGCGTGCCAAGCACTTGAGGAGCGCTGGGGACCGCCAAGTTGCGATTTCACACCTCAAGGCGCTATTCGCAAACCCGGATAAGGATAACTTCCTTGTGGCTTACTTTCCCGAGTAAGTCATCCCTTAACCGCCCCGTAACATATGATTTCTTAGATTTCGATTGTTCTTTTTTTTCTAACATTCCGTGTTCTGTGCAGTGACACATTGCACACTCATCCTCTTAAGCCCGAAATATTCCATGGCCACGATTTCGACCCAACCGTAACTCCAAGATAGACAAGACAAATGTCAAGAAAGTTCTTGATGATGTTCTCCCGCCACGCCAAATCTGGAGGCACCTTCACCAGACTGTTCGTAAGTACGGCAAGCACATGTTCTCACACAATACAAAGTTCTGCTGCGTCAAGCAGTACCGGGCGGTCGAAGGATGCCTACTACGCCTCCATCACATGCGGCGATCGTAAGGACCATCATCAACTTCGCTACCAGATAATCTCAAAGATGGGGCCGCGAACTTGTCGGCAATCCAGACGCGGACCTCGGATAAGAATTCTTTCAAGATCCAATCGGACTTTGCGGACATCATCCATCAAGATGTCCTTCATACGTCGGGCAGTTCTTCCTCGATATCAACCGTCCAACAATGAGATAGATGGAATGCTACAAATGCAGGTGACAACGATCATGATTTAATGACCATCGCGACAGACGGCGGCTTCATCCACGCCCTGTCCGATGAGTCGAGTCGAAAGTAGTGATGTGTAGTTCAAACATTGATTGGCTCATGTTGTAATTAAACTTTAATGAATTCAGTATGTCTCTTTGGTTTGGACAATGCTCAACTTAGATGTAATCGATGCTATTTATTAGTAGGACCATGAATCGTGCTATTAATGTCTTGCTTTTCTCTTCCGATCCTTTTGTTGCATACTTACATATTGCTTATGTATTGTCTGTTGTTTGGCTTGTGCATAGAGATGCCGTCGTATGTCGTGTACAAGGGTAAGGTTCCCGGAGTCTACGACGACTGGGAGGAGAGTCGGAGACAGGTTCACTGTTTCAGCGGTAACAATTACAAAGGGTACACCACTAGGGCGGAGGCTGAATCTAGATACGCCCGCTATCTAGCGGGAGAGAGGAGGGAGCGTTGGAGGAACCGGATGAAGACCAGTTTGATCGCGATGATGCTCATCGTGATGACCACAACTCTCTTCTATGTGATGGTAGTTAGATGGTCGATATCGACTTGTAATGTGAAGACAAACTCGCTACTCGTAGTCTCGAGACTTGTAATGTTCTATCTTTGTTTGGTCTTTTGAATTCGGAGACTAATATGATGATTTGTATTCGGAGACTAATCTTCTATTGTATTCGATGAATCTGCTGTTGTTGTGTGGTGTTGTCTAAATTCTGTCCAATAATATATTTTGTAACCTGTGAAAATATCAGAAAAGAAAAAAAGGCCCTAATATTCATACTAGTGGCGCAAAGACACAAGACACTAATGGCGACCGAGATAATCACACTAATGGCGATCACCCACCGGTGCGCCATTAGTATGCCAAAGCACATGGGTACATATGGCCCTCGAGGAATTCTAATGGCGACCGTGGGCAATACTAATGGCGCACTAGGTGGTGCGCCATTAAAACACCGTGATACTAATGGCGCACGGTGGTGTCGGGATATACCCATGGTGTAAACCGGCCGGACGTTTAACCCGGCCGGACTGGACGACTCATTGGTAACCCGCCCGGAGCTTGGCGGTTCACGGATACCCGCCCGGTCTTGACGGTTCATTCGTAACCCGGCGGGCGGGTCAGATGGATGACGAGGCCCATGGTTCATGAAGGCCGGTTCAACTATTGTGGGCCGGTTTATGAGGAAAGCATAAGGACTATTCTCCTACAAAGGAAGCAAGACTAGGACTCCACTTGTAATAGAGTAATCCTAATCCTAATAGGACTCCACATGTAAACCGCCCCTTCAACATATATAAGGAGGGGCTGGGCTCCCCAAGGAGGGACGAGTTACAAGTTAGAAGCGACAAGCTACAAGCAATAATCGTTAGGGTTAGACACAAAGAGGAGCGCCGGTTTACGGCGACTCCCTCGTGATGATAATGAGATCTAGCCTCAAACAAAGATGTAGGGTTTTTACGGATGATGTTTCCCGGGCCCGGCTGTCTAAACCCTTGTCTAGCGTGTTGATCCGCCCTGCGTCTCTCGTCCCACTCAACCCCTCTCAAGCTACCACATAGATGCGCTGGCCTCGCGACTAAGTCCTGGCACTAAGGACATCTGCCGTGACAAATCCACGACAGTTGGCGCCCACCGTGGGGCATGCGCACGGTGGTGTTGAGTTCTTGAAGGGATCTCTTTCAGGAATCAAGAAGCTCGTGATTCGCCAGATGAAGAAAAGCCAGAGAGCAGATTGCATAGGATAACCCGGCATGAAACAGCCTTACGGCAGGGTCAAAAAGTTCGTCGTTTAAGATCAGAATCATGGTTTCGGAGCTGAGTAAAAAGGACTGGAGGGAGTACAAAATTGGAGATGAGAATTAGGGATGTGCGCCGTACGCCGCTACGAAGTCGCCAACATTGATTTGACGCCTCCGCTGTCCGAGTACAGGTTTTGGAAAAATTGCTAAGCCGTGTCAAAGAGGAAACAGTACAAGGATCGTAATCAAGGTAAAGCAGCACGCGTGGGGAGTCATCACAGCAGTTGTTTTACATGGACTAAAATCGAGTATTTAAGGGAGGAATCCAGTGCTAAAGCATCCAGCGCCCTAGTGCTACTACATGGCCAGCACGGAGATCGAGAATTGATTGCTACTCCATGTAATATCCAGATGGGCACGTACGTGGGACAAAACGACAAGAGGAGGACTCGGTCAACCTCATCATTGCTGTTCCCAACTTGGACTCGAACAGGTGCGGTGCGTTTAAAAAAAAAAAGAAGAAGAAAAAGGGGGCCACGACTGGAACGGGGAGGTGGATGTGGGTCAACCAGATTGACCATGACCCGGATTATACTGCCGTATCCACTCGAGCGCGCCAGGACCCGCCCCGCGAGCCGCCGGCTCGCAAGCTCGGGCCGCCCGCGTGCTCCTTCCATGACCCGCGCGTCGCTTCACACCGCGCCCGGCCGCCGTCAAAGCCGCCTCCCGCTCGGACTCGCCTCCTCCGTCTTGGCCTCAAGTCACTAAATCACTGTCTCTTCGAGTCGCCGTCGGGCCTCGGCATCTGTCCGCGTTGTGACCCTCGCTTCCGCGTTAAACCGCTTCGCCTCGTGCTCAAGCCACGGGGCTTCATCTCCACTACTCTGGGCCACCCGCGCTGGCTATCTGCCGCCTCCATGCTAAAGACGCTCGTCGGCTCGCCGCCCGTGCCGATCGCTTTGCTGAACCACTACGGTCCTTCGTCGAGTCGTCGGCATGCTTCGTTTCAACTATGGCCAAGTCAAACCGCTCTCGCCTTCGTCCCAGCCCGCGAGCAGCCGTCGTCCGGGCCGCAGTCTGCCAATGTCGCCGCAACAGGCTCATCCTCCACTCCCGCCACTGGACCATCTGCTGATTCTGTTACTCCATCATTCAAAGAAAGATCTGAGAGAACTGTGCATCAACCGGCGTTTAAACAATCAGAGTTATTGCAAAGCGTACAGTCGCTGATGCCGACACGGATGTAGAGCAGTTTACTAGTACTCCAAAATACTAGCTGAAGGCTAGTCCACGTGAAACCCCAAGGACCACTAGCGGTTGCACAGAAATCGAGGTTGATTAATCTGGAGCACATGCATCTAAAAAGGGAAAAGGAAAAAGTGATGATGCGGTGAAGGAACACTAGTCCTTTGCGTAAAATCAGCCAGAAATTCAACTGCTGCATTGGCTGTTGAATGGAATTTATCCTCAGGTTAATTTATAAGCGGGAGGCTGTTTTGCTCGTCCGCACTTTGCCGTTGTACCCGGTGGACGCACGTGCCGATCTATGACGGTACACCGTGGCCGTGTCCGCTCGAGCGTGCACAACCTGTGGTCCGATCTACATCAAATCACTGGGACCGCGCCCACGATTAACTCGCTGTTCGCACGGTTTACAAGGCCGCGACCGACTCATCACTCTGAAGCCGCTTCTGATGCTGCGGTGTTTTACTGTCCGCCCAAACATCAGGTGGTATTCCTCTAAATTTATGTATTAAACACTTTGTTTTTTATCAAAGAACAATTACTCCATAGAGCTTTTGCTCTTGGTCCTCAAAAAAAAAAAAAAAGAACAATTACTCTGTCTTGTAATATTTTTACACAGGACAATTTTTATGCCATTTACGGACACGCGCATTGCGGTCCGGGTTATATCAACGCGCCGGCCGACTCGCCTGCTCGCATTCACCTTACAACATCACGGACGATTCGCCCGTCCGCCCTAGCCACCGGTTCATGCATCCGCACCGGTTTACGCGCCGGCCGACTCACCCGTCCGCACCGGTTTACCACGCCGCGGCCGGTTTACATCACTTATCGATCATCAATTTAATGGCGGATTATTTCTGGCCTGGCACATCAGGTGACATCCATTTTAAATATATTTTATGGGCACATATTATTTTTTGTCAAAGAGCAGTTTATCTTTGCCTTGGTCTGCAATATTGTTGATGCAGGACAATTGTTCACTACATCAAAACGACGCGGTTGATTCGCCTGCGCCGGTTTACAACACCGCGGCCGGTTCATCTGTCCGAGCTGCCTCTGATACTGCGGTCGTCTTTGTCGTCCGTCTCTCGCGGCCTGGTCTACATCAACATACCGGGCCGCACCTGTTCACATGAAGCTGTTTATTGAATATGATCAAGTCACAGTTTGGGTAGCCCGTTTTTCTTTCAACAAAATGGAGCCAAATTATCATATACTATCAACCGCCGTCTGTACTGGATGGCTCAATGGGAAGGTGCACAAGTCGCCGCCACTACAGTTTGGTTAACTTCAAATCGCCAATTGGAAGGAACCATTGGCCGAGTTGCTGACACGGCTCATACGGGATCATTTATAACCCGCCGCAGTCACCTCAACCTTCTGTGGATTCACATCATGCTATCAACATCAATGATATACAAGTTATGCCGGTTTATATGACGGTCAAATATGGAGAATCTCAAGCCAACTCTTCGAGTCACCTTGAGACTCAGGGCTACGATGATATGACGCAACAAGTCTTGCAGTTTCAGAAATTTAAAGACCCTGTGACAATGGAGGAAAGATAACCCGTCCCGGAGGCTATCTGTTATTTGAAGGTCGTCGAAAATTTCCGCTTGGAAAGTATATTGCAATTACAAAATCTCGCTCAATGAAGAAGTTCGGGTCATCGAAAAGATTCGTTTAAAATCCGCTCAAGGGAAGCCAGTCTCACTCAAGCTCTCAAATCCGGTTTAAGAATTTCCGGTTCAAAAGGAATTAACTTCGCAAGTTCGAGTTTAAAGGCCGTTTAAAATTTCCGGCTGAAAATGAAGATTCCGGTTTAACATCCGGTTCAAGTGAAAGATGTCTCCCACAAAGCTTTGAAGTCTCCATATCCGGTTCAAGATCCCGGTTCAAGAAGAATTTATCTCTTGCAAAAAGTTAAAAATTGCCGAAGAGGACCTGCTGCCATGATGTGCGGTTCAAACATGGGTATCATGCCTTATTGGCCTAGTATATTATTGATCACATGGGGGCTTCTGCTTCATAAAGCGGGGTCTCTGTTCTTTTTTACATCATGCGTGGTTACATGGAGTGGCCCTGTTTTTAAACGGCCTCGGTTTACCCTTGACATTTGTTTATATCACTTGGGGCTTTTTGGTTGTGTCGAACCATAGCAACACCTCTTGATAGGCGAAAGCCACCAGATCATTTGGGGACACGGTCACGCTCGAACAGTCACGCCTCTTGGTCGGCCAATAGGGCCAGAGTCATTTGGGGCTTGGTCGAACCGAACCAATGTCATGCCACTTGGCGGCGTACTCGCCAAGAGTCTTTTGGGGACTGGCCGACTTGCACCATCGCTACGCCTTCGGGGAGCTTGGTTGCGTCTGACCATGGTAATGCCATCTGACCAGCTCAGTAAAGCTTTTCTTTTGCAAAAAGTTGTTGCCTTTGTTGCCATATTTTTTCATAATTGGTATTCGATTTTTGTTGCGTTTTTTAAACCGACAACGTTTTAATCCGGTTCGACTGCCAATTGACGGAACACGGTCAATTCTTAATCCGAGACTATCTGCCCGGTTTGATTTTCTCGTTACCATCCTATTATGGAGTAAACCGGAGTTTATCAACCCGGTTCAGCTTTCAACTACAAGTTGTCAAGACATCGCTCGTTATAATCCGGAGACTATCGCCCGGTCTGGTTTCGACTATAAGTCGCCAAAGATATATTTGGATTGCGCCATTGGAATCATGCGCTTATAAATGATTGGGTTATATTATTCAAATAGCCAAACTTGGCGAAATTTTCATTATGATATTGGATGAATAAGGTTTTCATACCGGATTATATTATCTTGAATAGCCAACATGGCTGGATTTCTATTATGGTTATCAGTAACCAGTATTATGATTAAGGTTTTCAAAGTCGCTTTAGCGCAATGGATATTATGTTATCAATGGATATGGCTTTTATTCTACAATTAGAGGAATAGTCCCGAGTTGCTGCAGGCTTACAACCCGGCACTTAGGGGCTACATTATTGAAGTTGAGATTATATCAAATATGCAAGTCTCATGTCGCTGCAAGCATGCACCATGACACTTGGGGGCTAATGCAAAGTCATTCTTGGTTCATCTTATTGAAGACCCGACTCATCACATTATAATGAATCGGCCCTTGGGGGCTACCAATTGCTCCTGTCAACAATTGAAGGTACACAAATTTTTATTATATTGAAGGGTCCACTGCTCAGTTGGTAAAGCACAAGGCTCTTAACCTTATGGACGTGGATTCAAGCCCCATGATGGGGGTTACATCATATGATGTTATTTTCATTGAAGTATATATCAAAGTCCCTGCTCATTATTGCATAATGACCCGGCCCTTGGGGGCTACACTGGTTGAAGTTTTTATGAGCATAAGGAAATTACAAGTTCCAGGTTGCTGCAAGCATAACAACCCGGCACTTGGGGGCTACATAATATGGAGTGTTCAGTTTTACTAAGTGACTGGGATGAACAACATGGATTTCTTCAAAGTGGCAGTGATTATATGGAAACAAGTCTCAAATCATCACTTTGTTCTGCTCAAGACTTGGGGGCTACAGGTATTATATTGTTATCAAAGAAATATTTTCAAATTCTCTGATTGAGCAAACTAGGTTGACCCGGTGTCACCAATCATTATGACCCCGTGGCTCCAACCCGACGTCATCAATAATCATGAACCGGTGTTGGCAACGATCATGACCCGGAATTATCAGTTTCTATAACCCGACAATGGTGGTAATCATAAACCGGCAAGTTCTACATCTTCAAACCGGTTGAGTATCAGATGAGTATTTCAAGACCAATATTTCTTAAGCCGGCGCTTTGGAAGCCGACTCAAGTGGATTATTCTTCACAATATTTTTTCTATAAGAAGCCAACATCAGCAATTTGAGTATGAAGCTGGTTATTGACCCGGATTTTCTAGAAGGAGGAAATGACAAGGACTTAAGGATGATCAGGTGCCGGTTCACAAGAATTCTTAACCCGGAGCACAACCTATCAAGTTTGTTCTTGTGTTTATTTTACAGGATCAGTTTAACATGGATAAATCCAAATTAAACTGGGGGCTAATGTCGGGGATATACCCCATGTGTAAACCGCCGGACGCTTAACCCGGCCGGATCGACGACTCATTGGTAACCCGCCGGAGCTTGGCGGTTCATGGATACCCGCCCGTCTTGACGGTTCATTCAGAATCGGTGGCGGGCGGGTCGATGGATGACGAGGCCCATGGTTCATGAAGGCCGTTCAACTATTGTGGGCGGTTTATGAGGAAAGCATAAGGACTATTCTCCTACAAAGGAAGCAAGACTAGGACTCCACTTGTAATAGAGTAATCCTAATCCTAATAGGACTCCACATGTAAACCGCCCCTTCAACATATATAAGGAGGGGCAGGGCTCCCCAAGGAGGGACGAGTTACAAGTTAGAAGCGACAAGCTACAAGCAATAATCGTTAGGGTTAGACACAAAGAGGAGCGCCGGTTTACGGCGACTCCCTCGTGATGATAATGAGATCTAGCCTCAAACAGCATGTAGGGTTTTTACCGGATGATGTTTCCCGGGGCCCGAAGCTGTCTAAACCCTTGTCTAGCGTGTTGATCCGCCCTGCGTCTCTCGTCCCACTCAACCCCTCTCAAGCTACCACATAGATGCGCTGGCCTCGCGACTAAGTCCTGGCACTAAGGACATCTGCCGTGACAAATCCACGACAAGTGATGCGCCATCAGAATTTAATTCTAATGGCGTGATGCTAGTGGCGCACCAGTAGTGCGCCATTAGAAGGCAAAACTGGTGCGCCACTAGCATGCCTTTTCCTAGTAGTGGACAACTAGAGGTGGTATGTATTATTTCACCTTTGTGCGGGCCAATTTTTATTAGTGCCACTAACATTTTTTTTGAAGCTAACGATTAAGAGTCTTGTTAGGAATCTCTATTTTTTTAGTATAAATGAGGTGTCATTATCAAAATAACAAGATTAAGACTCTCGTAGCATGGTAAAGTACATAATATAATCTTGGCGAGTTCTTTGGGACACCCAACAAACTGTTTCTCGCTGGTTTTTCTTCATTCGCTTATTATTATGATTTTGTATATAACAAAACACTTTTCATTCTCACTTTAAAACATTAACAAGGACTCAAACAGCTGCTAAGAAGACGAAGACTTGAACTGCCAAAACAGAAAAAAAAATATTTATAATCTTCTACTCCCTCCGTAAACTAGTCAGATTTCTTTGCGCGGTGCACTAGCAAAGACTCAAACAGCTGCTAAGAAGACGAAGACTTAAACTGCCAAAATAGAAAAAAAAATTTATAATCGTCTACTCCCTCTGTAAACTAGTCAGATTTCTTTGCGCTATGCACTAGCCCGGCTAGCCTTCTAAAAAAAAGACATACACAAAAAAAGCTGAACACACCATGTCGGTGTGCTAATAGAGGAATCATTTATCATTGATTGCAATTTTTGTTGATAGCTTACCAAGATGACCACTTGGTGTCAATTGCACCAACAATCAACATTATAAACATCGGTAAAGAAGTTTGCACAAGCGGTGTGGGACTAATCAGTAAGAATTCAGCAGCACCGGTGGTAGATGCAGTCGTATTGGTTGGGCCGGCCAGGCGAGCACGCTGGGCCTTAGCCCAATAACAAGACACAATTACTTCAGACGAAGGTGACTTTGGCCGTAGTTCTCAAAAAAAAAAAGGTGACTTTGGCCGTTGGATCTCTACCGTGCTTCGTGGCTGGCCGTCCGTTCGATTTTTGGTAGCAGTGAATTTGAGGGATTAGTCCAGAATGGATTCAGATGATTGACCAGCTGCCGTATGTTACTTGGGCGGGCATGCACGCGCAGCATGGCGGTGTGTGAGGTGCTCTTCTTCGGCGGGTTCCAGTCCACCGGCCTGACCGTGGCCTGCGCGATCGGCAACATCGTCCTGGCCCTCACGTTCGCCATAGCCGCCGCACTAAGGATGGAGGCGGTGCGGCTCGGTACAATCGCCGGGAAGGCCAAGGTAGCTGACACGCTCGTCTGCGTCGGCGGCTCCATGATCATGCCCTTGTACAAGGGTCCGCTCCTCAGGCCTTGTTTGACAGCAAGGGATTGCGGAGGTTTTGGGAGGAGGGGATTTCAGGGGATTTGGTGAATCGCCCTCTTCCACCCAATCCCCTTGCAACCTCAAATCCCCCTCCTGCCATACATCCCTCAAATTCCCCTCCATACAGAACACAGTTTGACAGGGAGGGATTGCCATATTGAATAAAAATGATGTAAAACAGTTAAAAGTCTAATCTTGCAATAGTTTCTTCACATGAACAACATAATTTGCTTGACTTGGAATCAATATATCATCACATAATTGCACTGTCACATAACAGCAACATAATCTCTCACATCAGTATGACTTGGAACCAAAAATATGTCATAGGTTTTCGGCTTTTGCAAGTCCTAGGAAAGACGTATACATTTAAGCATGTTGAACTATTTATGCAACATAGAGAAAAGCATCACTTGATGTTCTGCACCGATTGTTGAAAGAGAGTACATGACAGGAGCATAAATTCCAACCACAAGACAATAGTAGCGCCGACATAAAAGTAACCGAGGAGACGTCACATTCTCCCTTTGCTTGTTCCACTTCTCAACCTGGTTCAATGAGACTAGAAAAAAGCTGATGATACTAAAGAAACCAAGGGAATGTTGCTACTGTTAACAATAGAAGTTCCATGAATTTGCTTGCTTTTGAACCAAAGAGAGGCGATAGATATGGTGAATATATCCGTCCGGCTGAGACCAAAAAGAATTACTCGAGCAGGCACAGTGAATATATGCGTCTCAGAAAACAAGGTTCAACATTGTTGTAGCTGTATAAAATGAAGCCATTGCCTGTTTCCCAAATGCGTCTCAGAAAACAAGGTAATGTTGCTACTGTAGAGTTATTGCACTATTCGAGTCAACAACAAAGTAAGACAGTCTAGGTCTAAACAAGGTTAATTTTTCTAGTATTGCTTAAACTTTGAAGGCACATAATGTAGAGTTAGTTTCTCACCACGGCTCTAAAATATAAAAGACAAACTCAAATGAACTGGAATTGTTTAAATCAGTCTCTAACTTCAGAAAACTGCAAGGAAATGCTCAACATGACTGCTTGACTTAAATAGTCAAGCTAACATTGAGATGACAGGCTTGTAACTTGTTGTCATTAAACAGGGAGGCAAGCAAGTAGTCTAGATCTCCACTGTTATTTAAGAAATAACAGACGATTAGAAATGAACAGCAGCTCTAGAACTTAAATCAAGAGCTAGACTAGAGTTAAATCAAGACCTACGTCAACGGTATTCAACGGAATCTTCAAAGGTTAAAACCAGAACAAAAGAGCACTTCCACTGATCAATAATGATCAGCACACAGGAGCACTTGCTTCTGAAACATTTATTCGTACCATCGCCTTCACCTCTCGATTGAAAACTTAGAAATATCCCAGGTTCAGGAAAACAGGGCACAAGCAACCGTAAAATAATTTATATGTTTCAGCGGCAAGCATGACAGACCCAAAACTAACCACATTCTGGAACCTACCATCCTTAGGGCCAAATTACATAGGAATAAAGTAATCTACCAGAATATGAACGCCGCAGGAAGCCTGACATGTTCCTGTACAGTCCAGTGTATAGGAACACTGATCTGGAACAACAAACAGAATTTGTACAGCATGCCAATCATCTAATCGCCTGTCTTCAATTGACTCATTTTACACTGTTTGTACAGCAACAGCGAGCAGCAAGTAGCAAGTTAGCAGCCGCCTTATTTATTTTTGACGGCTATGTCCCTTTCTATTTAGCAATGGTGGACCACAATAGAAAGGCTACAATTACTATTGTTCCTTAAATTCACCTAATTCACAACAAAATTATAGTACAATTTATATACAAAGGACCCTAACATAAGCTTCCAAGCACACAATTTCACAAGATGTGTTAAAATATGTGCCCAATCTAACAATTGTATAGTACACGCTATTCTTCCTAGCTTGGATGCACTCTAACGATTTTCCATCTAGCACTACATATATCTCTAGATAGGCAGATCCATGAAGTTGTGCAAACTGCTCTTGATTCCCCCATAACAGCAGCATGCTCTAAATCTTGAGTTCTTTACAGGTAGCACAAATAAGAAGGGGATGCAGAAGATTGTTACCTTAGATGCGTTGAGTCAACTCTGCCATTTCGCTCCGAAGAAACACTGCAACACTCTCTTCATCTTCGGCGGCAGAATTAAGAAAGATCTCATGGTTCTCAACACTTTTGAACACTTTGTAGGCAGTGGCTCGTTCATCGCGGCGGATGCTTTCCATCTTGTGCAAAACAGCAACGCACTTGCTGATGGAGAATTCTTGGGCATTTTTTGCCCCGACCAATAGAGCAGACTCCTCCTCCACTTGCTTTCGTTTGATCTCCACATATTGTGCCATCACTTCCACCATAGGATCATCACGCTTCTTACCCTTCTTTGATTCCTTCACATGCTTGTTGCTTGAAGTAGCAGCACCACCTCTTTGTGTAGCATCTCTTGAACCATCACTTGGGGCAGCACCTCTTGGACCATCACTTGGGGCAGCATCTCAGGGACCATCACTTGGACCATCACTTGGGGCGGCATCTCTTGGATCATCATACATGTGTAAATCATCACCGTATTGATTCAGGTCAAAAGAGAAGGCAATCTTCTCTCTTTCAGCTTCGAGATCACCATCACTCACTTCTGTAACCTCAGTTGATGTGAAATTGAAGTTACCTTCTGCTATATGCCCTGCACAAACACCCAAGTTATCATTGAAGGCCACACAGCAATGAAATGAAAATTCATTATAAAGGACAACAAAAAGAGAGGAAATGAAAATCCATTCAACTCAGTAACTCACCATCATATAGATCACCAAGCTTATCGAGAGGGAAAGGGCTTATTCGGAACTTAGCTATTTCGCCACGATCAGATATATAAAAGAAATTATTTATCAAACTTAGACTGCTCAAAAATAAGATTGATTACAAAAGAATGGAATACAAGACATCAAGTTTTGCAAAGACAAAATGCACTACACTAGAACTTACAGTCATCAAGTTTTGCTAAAGATTAGCCTCAGATCTATCATGTGTGTATGATAGTTCCAATGACACCACTGCTTATGGGCATCCTTAAGAAGTATGTATTGACCTTTCAAGTCTTTCTGTTTTTCCTGAATCTGTGACTTTGTAAAATTTCTGTGGCCATATCTTTCATGAAACAAATCCGCCATCCTATTCCATGCTTCAGTTGACCAACCATTTTGTTCTCGATGATACAAAGTGTTGTGCTCCTGAAGTATCTCCACTAAACCCTTCTCCAAAGCTGGGTTCCATTGAGCTCTTGGCTTTTTAGCTACACCAACACAATTTTACATTGTTCAAACTTAATGCTCAACATGATAAGAGGAGTTACTATCATTCAATTTGAAAACAAATAGTGATGAACTATCATGAGCTAGCTAATATTCAAAATGAGAAATATTAAGTAGAACAATCACAAACATCAAAACTCCAGCACAAGATCTGAGAAATGGAGATTAAGTAGACCAAATACCTCTTGGAGGTGTCTTTTTAATTTTGGGTGTATGCTCTTTGCGGATGATGTGGTGCTAGTTGACGATAGTCGGGCGGGGGTAAATAGGAAGTTGGAGTTATGGAGACAAACCTTGGAATCGAAAGGGTTTAGGCTTAGTAGGACTAAAACCGAGTCCATGATGTGCGGTTTCAGTACTACTAGGTGTGAGGAGGAGGAAGTTAGCCTTGATGGTCGTGGTACTCGTAGGACACCTTTCGGTATTTGGGGTCAATGCTGCAGGAGGATGGGGGTATTGATGAAGATGTGAACCATCGGATCAAAGCCGGATGGATGAAGTGGCGCCAAGCTTCGCATTCTCTCGTGACAAGAGAGTGCCACAAAAGCTAAAAGGCAAGTTCTACAGACGGCGGTTCGACCCGCAATGTCAGTATGGCTGAGTGTTGGCCGACTAAAAGGCTTACATGTTCAACAGATTAGGTGTGGCGGAGATGCGATGTTGAGATGGATGTGTGGCCACACGAGGAAGGATTGAGTCCGGAATGATGATATACTGAGATAGAGTTGGGGTAGCACCAATTGAAGAGAAGCTTGTCCAACATAAATCTCGAGATGGTTTGGGCATATCCAGCGTGAGGCCTCCGTAAGCTCCATTGCATAGTGGATGGCTAAAGCGCATGGAGAATGTCAAGAGAGGGCGGGTAGACCGAATTTGACATGGGAGGAGTCCGTTAAGAGAGACTCAAGGATTGGGGTATCACCAAGAGCTAGCTATGGACAGGGGTGCATGGAAGCTTGCTATCCATGTGCCAGAGCCATGAGTTGGTTGCGAGATCTTATGGGTTTCACCTCTAGCCTACCCCAACTTGCTTGGGACTAAAGGCTTTGTTGTTGTTGTTGTTGTTGTTGCTTCTTGGCACCGTGTGAAGCTTTTCTCCCACTTGCTTTCATCAGATTATACTTTGGAGACCCCTTTGGATACATATCTGCATTTCAACATACACTACATTATTAGATGATGAAGTCTATATATATATATATATATATATATATATATATGATTAAAACACACACCATCATGTTGGCTATTCAGGATGGTATGCTTCCCACATTTGCATTGCTATTTCATCCCTTAGAGTGTTCCCTAAGTCGTTGTTCCCATAGTTATTCTCGTCGCCATTCGGGAGATCAACAAAAACATTTGGCGCTATGTTATCGGGCTGGTTGTCAAGACAAGTCTCGTCGCCATTCTCCATTTTGATGATATTGTGAAGAACTGCGACAGCTGCGGGAAGTTTCACTTGGTTCTCGATTGAATGTAGTGTGCCAACATGAAGAATTGGGAAGCGCTTCTTAAGAATTCCTAGAGACGTTTCCACATGGTTCCGTAGAACAGCATGCCAATGATTGAACAATTCCCTGTGGTTTTGTGGTCGAGGGTGTCCATGACCAAATTCCTTCAAATGATAACGGACACCCCGATAAGGTGCGAGAAATGACTGAGTGTTTGCATAACCCCCATCAATTAGGTAAAACTTTCCCTCGGGTACTCTAAATCCTTTTCTAATTGCAGAATGAAGAACCCTCGCATCCGTAGCTGAACCCTCCCAACCACATGATATGAAAGTGAATCTCAGATTGAAGTCACAGGCAACCATAATATTATGACTCAAGGTACCCTTCCTATTCCGAAATGGAGCAGCAATTCCAGGTGTTGCTGTTATAGGAACATGTGACCCATCAATGGCTCATAAACAGTTCTGTAAGCAAAGATTGCAGGTCAATAAAGAACTATAAGTTAGATAAGAAAAGAAATTGTGGAAGCGTTAAAAATGGAAACCTGGAAGTAAGGATAAAATCTTGTGTCGGTGGAGATTACTAGATGCGGCTCATCAATGTTCAGGGGCTTCAAAAATCGACTAGCTAAAATGGGGACGATGTTGAAGAACTCATTGATGTACTCATGAAATGTTTGTCCACTATGCTGAAATTCGAGCTGAAGATCTTCATAAGATGTGTTGTGAGACACCATGTACATGAAAAAGGCTAACTTCTCCTCCACCTTAATTCTTTTATCCGATATCAAATTTTCTCTTCTAAGGTAGATGCCAAAGCCCGGAAGATACATGGCTCCATCCTATAAGCTACTAGGCAATTCTTCACATGGCCTGTAAGGATATCATCAACCCGCTTCTTGCCATATAAGATGGAGCTATGTCGCTGAGTTCTCTCGATTGGCCCTCTACTATGCATTCGATGCAATACGGGGAGAATAAAGGACATCATATCTTCATCATCCTCGCTTCTCCTCTTCCTAATTCGATCGATAATCTCGGAGTTCATCTCAGCACTAAAACTAGAATCAGGAAGCAAAAAATAAGAACTACATTTTAATGGTTTACTTGACTTGAAGCAAATTATTAATAAGACATACACACATAGTAAGACTACAAGAGCCATCAAGTAGGATATAGTACTTCGGTTAAGACATGATAGAATAAGGTCAAGAGGCCAAAAAGTTGGTGTATATTACCGAATTTAGGCATGACAACTGGATCCCAAGATGGAGGCAACTCGTCCACCCCAACAAGAATCCAAGCAGCAGGCATCTGTCAAAATAAGAACATACCAGCAACATGTAAGATGACACACAATCATTCATATATACTGTAGAAACAAACATCCCTACTGCATTGTTCCACCAACACTCACGGAGAATTAACCAAAAGTTACATCTTATCGGGGAAAAGGCCAGCTCTTCGGTCAGGGTTAAGGAGGCTGATGGTGGTTGAGCGTGGAAGAGGCTGCAAGGTCCATGGAGGGAGAACAAGTTAGCAAGGTCCATTACATAGATTCAGTTCAATGGAAATGCTAGCTAGCTAGATAATAAATGAATGACAGAAATAAGAACCAATCTGCGTGATACCATCAATACAAGACCAAGTTAGCTAGCTAGCTAGAGGACTATTTGCTTCACTAAAAGTGCATGAAATTAGACTTGTAACTTGTGTTGTCCATGGTTACTGTGCTCACCGCACATACGGATAACAGATTACAACATCGCACCATCACCATCACCATCACTAACACAATTTGCACCACATCGCCATCACAAAGAGAACACGTAAACACTCTTTGGTAGCCATGGTAACATTATTACAGAGATTTAGTTTTATACAATAATACAAGTAGTTCTTCTACCCGCCTAATGCTTCTACAAGGCTCCTATAAGGATTTCACCATCGAGTCACGATACCAATTTTGTTTACGCAATATCCATTGTGGAGAAGCTCAGAAAATGCCAAAACTATCTAAATCAAAAATCATCCGAGATTACATAAACACAATCGATTATACATGTGCAACCAACGACGATCATCACCCATAAACCATTGACTAGTCGCTCTCTCGAAACACACGACAACAGCAAAGAAAGACCTCCACTACATCCACAACACACCAATAATGGAGGAAAAACATGCGATGGCAGTTAAACTAGATCATGCGGCTCGCTTCCGTGTTCAAAGAAAGGGAAGAAGCAGAGCACTAGGAGTCCGGAGTTGGTGAACAGGACACGATGCATGCAATCGGCCGCCACTAATACCAATTAATTAACAAGGTCCGAAATCTCACAGCTCAACTTGAGATTGACACAAGGTCCACAAAGGGAAGGAAGGCTAAATCACATGCAAATAAATCTTTTACTAAGCTTGAAAGTCAGTATGTGCATGCTTATAATCTCAACCAAGGGGGAGGTTACATCAGAACTTAAAATTATTGCATGTTAATCAAATTCCAAAAAATTGACAATTGTGTACAACATAAATTGCATTAGAACATACTAATCATAAAAACATGGCTACAGATTACAATAAGACCTAGACTATGTGACAACACCGATAAAGCCGTGTTGCGATTGCATAAGTACACAGAGCAACTATAAGAACTAGTGAACAGGCTTTGCCTGTTTCATCACAGATTATTTGAAACATTATCCAGTCATGAAGAACAGCACATGGATCAAACTCCAACCAAGTATGCAAAAGTCTAGCAAGTATATGACATATTTGATACATAGCATATTGTGAGGATACGTATGCGTGCAATCGGCTGGCCACTAATACCAATTAATTAACAAGGTCTAGAAATCTCATAGGCTCAACTTAAGCTTGACACAACTCCTTTCTTTCCTTTCCAATGTTTCTTCATATAGTTAACTGGCCACAAAAGCACCTTGCCAAGAAGATACATATGTCAGGCTCAAGAATATACTAGTGCTGCGGGATTAACAGCAGTCACCAAGAGGGGGCGAATTTGGTTTAGAATCTGCCCATTTATCCTCCTAGATGCATCAGACGAGCTAGGGTTAGGGTATAAGAGGGACTAGAAGAGGACGCCGTCCTTGGCGAGCTAGCCAGGTAGGGTTAGGGTAGGATACGTCGTTCTTGGCGTGCTCGCCGGTGAGGATGAGGCGGACGGAGGGCTGCGGGAGGTGGCAGCCACGACAAAGACTTCTCCCGGGAGAGGAGGGGGAAGGGAGGGGAGGGGCGATGACGACTTACGCCGGAGGAGATCACCGGCGTCGAGCGGCACGGCGTCTTGGGGAGGAGTCAGCGGCGGCGTCTTGGGAGGTGTCGGCGGCGGCATCTCGGGTCGGGCAGCGGTGTGAGGCGGGCGACCAAATCCTTGAGGGGGGCCTCGAGGGTTCTGAACCGCGTGGGAACAGGTGGGTCGAAAGGGAATGGAGGGGATTGGGCCGTCCAAACCGCGCCTACCAAATGGGCCAACGGGTATTTGCGGGGATTTTGGGCCTCGCGGGGTTTATCCTCTGCAAACCCCTCCAATCCACGCTAAACAAATGAGGCCTCAAGGTCCCGGCCTCCCCTGTCCACTGGCGCTACGCGGAGCACGCCGCCGTCATGCGGCGGAGGTGCCATCGGCCAGTACTGGCCTCGGCGACGCCCTTGTCATCTTCACCGCCGTCGACAGGGCCGCCTGGCTCGTCATGCAGGTATGCGTCAGTATAGTGACCGTACGTATATGATGATCGATTGACTAATAAATTTGCTTTGCAGAACAAGGCGTCGGAGGGTTTCTCGGCGCCGTACACCAGCACGACGATCATGTCCCTGATAGTATCGGTTGAGTACGCGGCCGTCAGTGCCGCCGTGGACCGAAGCCTCGCCATGTGGAACCTTGGGCTCGGCATGAGGCTGTACTCCATGCTCTACATGGTAATTACTATGCCAATCATCGTCTCACTAGTCACCCACCAAGTCACCATTGAGTGGCGTACGTGTCTACTCCAGTAGTCCAGTGAACAAGGACATGCATCTTCAGGGGATAGCTCGCCGCTGGTGTTACATGTAAAAGCAGAGCTCGCGGATGGGCGACGCGTTTTGTGAGCCCGTCACGGCGCGGTGGTCGGCGTGGTTCACCGCCGATCTGAAATCGGTGATGATCCCCAACTACCACCGGGGCGTGGTGGTGCTACACCCACACACACCATGACTGTACGCCTCGTCGACGAGCGCGGGTGCACGGTCGATAGGCGGCCGGGAGGCGGGTTCGTGTTGGATCCTAGGGCTACGGTTGCGTTCCCCTGTCATGTTGCGCACATCGAGGAGGACATCACCGGTGGGGGCGGCATCTCGGGAGACGGCGAAGGAGGAAATGCGGCCAATGGGAGAGCAATTAAGGCGGAGGGGGGGATTAAGATCATCCGTGCAGGTTATTCCCCATCCCACTCTTCCTCTCCCGCACGCCTCATCCTCTGCTTTGTCTGCTCGAGCTCGCGGCAGAGATGGTGGAGATCAACAAAGAGAAGATGCAGAGATTCGCGGGCAAGGATGCGCACCTGTGGATCCTCCTGAGAGAGATCGGGGCCTGGTATTTGAGTAAGCGCGAGATGTATGCGGAGGCGGAGGCGATTGTGGAGAATCTGACGGAGGAGGAGGAGAGATCATTGTTCGGGCGCGGAGGGCGCAAGCATCCGCTGCAGGTGCTGATGTGGGCGGCGGATCAGGCGGATTCGCCGGTGAGGGCGGTGGCGAGGAATTGGGTGGCCTTCACCATCTTCGCGACTGCGAACCTCGCTCCCGCCATGAGGGAATCGGCGCTTCGCCCTCGAGAGGGCGTCCTGGCCCTCCCCGCTCTGGGGTCGGCCATGGCTCCGATCGAGATCCGCGAGGATCCAGTGGATCAGGCGCCACAGGAGGCGGCGGGGGCGCTCCGTCGCTCTGCTCGTCTCGCCGCAGCAACATCAACATCGGAGACTCCAGAGCCTCGCCGTTCAGCACACCTTTTCGGGAATAGAGTCTGAATCCCCCGCCAGATGGCAACCGCTTTTGGGTGCTAGCTAGTGAGGATTCAGATAATGTTTCTGACGAGGATCTCGATGCTTCATATATGATTCATCCCTCTGTCCTTAAGTACCTGACACACACTTGCAATTGTGAGGATAGTCAGGGGGATATTGATACTCATCGTCGAATTAGACGAGTTAATCGTAGGTTGAAAAAGAGGATGAACACTTATGTTCAGAGCCTTCTGCTTAAAAATGAAAAATCTGGGGATGAAAAACAGAGAGGTATAAATCAAAATGAACTCATTCACATTGATTCACCCAATTGGGGGGAGTTCCATAAACAAAAAATTGATATGACATTGATCAGGATTAGGGATAAGATACCCAAGAGATATGGGATCTGCCCAGATTTCCTGAATATTTGTCAGATATAGACAATGTTTATGAGGGTTGTGAGGTTGATGATAATAGAATTGATAAGAGAGACATGATTCTGTATGAAGAAAAAATAGCTGATAGGAAAATGAGGATGAACAATATCCCAGAAAATGTTATGCTGGAAGAAGCAATGGAAGAAAGTCTGGATTATAAAAAAGACACAAATCAGGAACAGAAAAAGTGCAGGTGGAATGGGGGGCAGTGTGGGGGGAAAAGGATGACCAGGTGGGCTCTGGAAGAAAGTGGCCCAGTAGTGGGGTGTGCAAAAAAAGCCCAGCTGCAGATAGTGGGGGGGTGGGCCTATATATAGGGGGATCCCATCCTTCATCCCTGATCCCGATTTCCTTCACCTACCAAACCCTAGCAAAACCTTGACGACGACCAGTGAAGAAGAGGAAGTGGTGAAGAGGGATCTACCTTGGGAAGAAGAAGAAGCTATGGCTGGCAGACAGGAGAGTTGGAGGCCAAGGCCTGGAAGAGGAACCAATCCAGGAGTGAGAGGTAACTTCTATGGCAGATCTGAGAGTTTTGGGAGTGGTTTCAATAGGCAAGAAGAGAGAGAGAGAGTTGGATGGATACGGCTGGAGGAACAAAGAGGGGAGCTTCAGAGGAGGATCAGGGACCAATAGCAGTGGTTCTGGTAGGGATGGAAATTCCACTGGGAGTGGTAGAGAGGGAGAAAATAAGTTTGGCAGATTTGCATCAGACAGAGGTGGTAATCAACAGGAAAGATACCAGGTTGGGATGAGTGAAAACATACAGGAGAGTGGGTCTAGGGTTAATACAAATATTGCACAGTTGGGACGCAGGGAGGACCAGTTCAGTTGGCAGGAGGATTCCCTATGATGAGCAGCAGCGGTTTCCCTCAGCTTGTGCCAATGGAGATGGGGCTTGGGCAGTTTGGTTTCATGCCTCAGGAACAAATGGCACAATAGTATCAGTTTCTTTTGTCCAATATGCCAAAATAAGAAACTCTGCAACGACAAGTAGGTGCTAGAGTGGAGGGAGTTAAAGAGACAGCTAAAAAGAAAGAAATAAGAAATCCCAAGGAACTTTTCTGTGTTAAATGCAAAGAACAGGGGCATGTGAAAAGTGACTGTAAAAATAAGGTCTTCTGTGTGGTATGTCAGAGGCCATCTCACAATACTGAAGAATGCACCATTCTGAAACAGCCCAAACCAGTTGCCAAATATGTTGGATATGGAGGCAGGGGGTTGGGATGTCTTCTGGTGCTGAACACCAAGGAGATTGTAACTACAGAGCACATTAACCCCATGGCCTTGGTTACTATGCAAGAGGGACAGGTGAATGACACCACAGTGGCCTATGGCTTCACCAAAATGTTTGATTGGGGATGGACCTGGAGAGCCAAGTTTCAGAGTCCAAAAAATTTCCTTATGAGATTTCCTAGCAAAGCCAAATTGGTGGAGTTGAAGAACTTTGGAAAATTCACCCTGCTTGGCACTGGGGCTATGGTGGAGGTTGACTTCTGGAGTCCAGATGATAAAGCAAAAGGAAAACTTCATTCAGTTTGGATCAAGATGTGGGGTGTTTCTGACACCCTGAGGCACTATTTGGGTGTGTGTGAAATTGGTTCAGCTCTGGGGCGAGTGGTTGAAGTAGATGTGGAACACATTTATTCTAAGGAGGAAATTAGAGTGGAGGTGGGAGTGAGGGACTTACACAAAATTCCTGCTGGCACTGAGATCACTACTAAAGATTTGCTGCTTTATGATATTGGTTTTGAGTTGGATTCCATAGCAGAACAGGAGTGGTACAAGTTTGAAGAAGGGAATAAAAGAAAAATCTTTGACTACCTTGATCTGGAGAGCTCTAAAACACAGAGGGAGAATGAGATGCAGAAAAAAAGTTAACAATCTGAGTCTGGGAAGTCCTTTGTTAGCTTGGGAATTTTGGGGTTCAAACAATATGAACAAGTGGTGCTTAAAGCAGGGGACATGGGTCAGAAAAATGAGATGCTCAAGGAAAAGACAGGAGCAGGGTTTGCTGGAGAGGGCCAGGGTGAAGAAGAAAGTTTGAAGGCTAGGCTTCAGAAAGCAGAGGAACTTGCAGCAAGACAGACTGCTCAACTTATGCTGGAGGAAAAAAAGAGGAAGGAAATGGACATCATTAGAAAAACCTTAGAAAAATAGGTCAAGAGACAACATGAACTGCTGCAAATCAATATGAAAGCAAGGAAGAGGTGAGAGGGTCATAGTCAGGGGAGGAAAAAATTGGAAGTGAAGATGAAAAAGAGGACACTGAGGGAGGAGCAGCAGCAGAAGGCAGATTGGAGGGCGGAGAGGGAATGACAGACTTGGAATTAATGGAACAGGCTGTGGGGCTAGGATATATGGAGCCTGTGGATTACACTGCTAGTCAGGAAACTGAATCTTTTGAAACAAAAATCAAGAAGGCTGGCATAGGAGAACTGGAATCCCAAGAAGAAGAAAAGTTGAGAAGATGTACTAGACTGAAAGGTAAAGAAGACAAAAAAAATCACTGATTTGGCTAAGGAGAGAGTAGCACAGAAAAACAATTATGGTGAGTTTACTCCTCCTGATATTATTTCTAGATCCAATAATATTTTGCAGCAGATTACTGAGGGGGTTGGGGTTAGTTTGGGGAATAAACCTGACACTGTTAATCATAACTTGGAATTGATAAAAATGGCTGAACAGGCAAGGATTGATATGTGGTTAGCTGACTACAATAATAATCAGAAACAAACCTCTATACCTGAGGAGCATAATATCATTGATACTGGAGAACACTCTCTGGAAGATTTGCTAGAGGATGGGGAAAATGAGAGAGAAGAGGAAGAGAATGAAGAATGGGAATTAATTAAAGAGCTTTTCTCATCAAAAAAAGAGAAGAAAAGAGGTAAAACTACCAGAGGTTCTGGAGTCAAAATTGCCTCTGCTGTCAAAACCTTAGAATCTTCTGATAGGAATAAAAAGAAAAAAAGATGAGGGGTATATTTTGGAATATGAGAGGATTTGGGGGAGATATCAAAAAAAGATTCTTGAGGGAGATGATCATGGATATGAGAGTTGATTTCTTGGGTCTGTAAGAGACCATGAGACAACAATTCTCTAGGAATGATTTACAAAAAATTTGTGCAGGGAGGGATTTCCACTCGCATTTTACTCCAGCTAGGGGGAAATCTGGTGGCCTTCTGTTGGGGGTTAATTATACCACTTTAGATGTGATTTCTCAAGATGAGGGAGACTATCACATTAAAATGACAGTCCAAGATGTTAAAAATAGGTTTATTTGGGATTTAGTAGTGATCTATGGAGATGCACAACCAGAAAGGAAAGCTTTAATCCTGGCTGAGCTATCCAGAGTTTTCCAAAACTGTGTTAATCCAATTTTGATTGGAGGTGACTTCAATATTGAAAATCCAGTGAGAAAAATAAGCCAGGATCCTCTGGGAATTGGAGCTTCCTCTTCAATGCTATCTTGGAACAAGCTGGAGTGAGAGAGTTTGATATGAATGGGAGACAATTCACTTGGGGGAATAATATGCACAACCCTACTTTTGAGAAACTAGATAGAATACTTTGTAGCACTGAGTGGGAAGAGACATACCCCTTAACCCAAGTAACAGCTTTGACTAGAGAGAAGTCTGATCACACTCCTCTTTACCTGGACTCTGGAGACTTTCAAAAAACTGAGCCAATTTTCAGATTTGAAAATGCCTGGTTTTTGAGAGAAGGGATTGATGAAATTGTGCAGAAAGTCTGGAATGATCCTACCATTAAGGGGGACAGCATAGATGGATTGTTGGGAAAGTTTAGAAATCTAAGACATAAACTTGAAGGGTGGAACAGGAATATGAATGCATGGTATTTTGAACTAAAAAAAGATATCCTGCTTAAACTGGATATTATTGATAAAAATTGTGAGGTTAATGGCCTAACGTCTGCTGATAGAAAAGAGCAGATAGATCTAAGAGCCCAGCTTGATAGACTTCTTAAACAGGAAGATGCTAAATGGAGACAGAGAGCCAAAATTGCTGAAATACTAGAGGGGGATAGTAATACTAAGTTCTTTCATGCCAAGGCAAATGGGAGACTTAGGAGGAACAAAATAAACAGGTTAGAGCAAGCTGAGGGGGTAATAGAAGGGGATAAAAACTTGATAGACTATATCACCACTTTTTACAAGAATTTATTTGGTCCACCAGATAATTCTTCTGTTTCACTTAATATTGATAATCCAATTAGGATTCAAAAGGACTATGAGAAAATTTTAGTAGAGGAATTCTCTTTAGAGGAAATTAAGAAGGTTGTCTTTAAAATGGCACACAATAAATCCCCTGGACCAGATGGCTTCACTTCTGAATTTTATCAGCATTATTGGGATCTGGTGAAATTTAATCTAAAAGCTATGTTAGGTGACTTTGCCAATAGGAAAATTGATATTAGTAGACTAAACTATGGGATTATAACCCTAGTCCCAAAAGGGACAGATGCTAATCAAATTCAGAAATTCAGGCCAGTCTGCTTACTAAATGTCTGCTTTAAAATCATCACAAAAGTGTTGATGAATAGGCTGAACTTGGTAGCTGCTGATGTTATTTCTCCTGTTCAAACTGCTTTTGTCAAGGGCAGGTATATTATGGAGGGAGTTCTGATCCTTCATGAGGCTTTGAATAGCATAAAAAAGAAAAAACAAAGTGCTATGCTTCTGAAAATTGATTTTGAAAAGGCCTATGACAAAATCAAATGGTCCTTCCTCTTTCAAATGCTGAAATTGAAGGGATTCCCAGATAAATGGATTGATTGGGTCATAGAGACAGTTAGAGGGGGGAAAGTTTGTGTCAAGGTTAATGAAAAACTAGTAAAATACTTTATAACCCATAAGGGCTTGAGGCAGGGGGACTCTTTGTCCCCTCTAAACTTTGATCTGGCTTCTGATGCCCTGGCAATTATGTTAGATAAAGCCAGAGAAAATGGGCTGGTCAAAGGGTCCTTAGTGAATACATACCAAATGGGGTTAATATGTTACAATATGCAGATGATACCATCTTTCTATTGCAAAATGATATAGAAAATGCACACAATTTGAAATATATTTTATGTCTGTTTGAGCAAATGTCTGGTTTGAAGATCAATTTTCATAAGAGTGAGCTTTTTCTATTTGGAGAGGCAGTTGATAAGAAAGATGAATATGCTAGAATTTTCACATGCCCAGTGGGTACCTTGCCCATGAAATATTTAGGGCTACCTATAGATAAGAATAGAATTTGTAACAAACATTGGAAGCCTCCAGATACTAGGATGGAGAAGAAATGTGAAACTTGGCAAGGCAGATTGCTGGCCAGTGCAGGGAGAGTTACGTTGATTGAGTCAGCTCTCACAGGCATACCCTACTTTATGATGTCCTTCTATGGGCTCCCCATTGGGGTTGAAAAAAGCATGGATTTTTTCAGAGCCAGACTTCTATGGCAAGAAAATGATAAAAAAAGAAAATATCATCTAGTGAAATGGTCTGAGGTGTGTAGGCCAAAAGATATGGGGGGCCTGGGGATCCAAAATCTTGCATGCATGAACAAAGAATTGTTGTGTAAATGGTGGTGGAAATTATACACAACTGAGGGACTGTGGCAAGACATCATCTGGAAAAAATATGTTAAGAATAGAAATCTGGGCTCTGTTCAGGCCAAACAGGGAGATTCCCAGTTTTGGAGGGATATATTGAAACATTGAGACCATTTTGTTTCTTTGTGCAAATTTAAAATTGGGAATGGAGATAGAGCTCGCTTTTGGGAAGATTGGTGGATTGGCACTGCTCCACTATGCAAGAATTTCCCTAGGTTGTATGATCTTGCTTTGATAAAAAGAAAATTGTTAAAGAAGTTTTTGACAATGGTCTAGACAATGTACAATTTATAAGAACTCTATTAGGAGATGCTAGAGAGCTATGGGGGCATATTAGAGAAGCATGTAGATCGGTGACTTTGAATGAAGATAAAGACGAAATAAAATGGTCTTTGAATAAAAAAGGAGTTTATACTGTAAAATCCTTCTACAGGCACCTGATTGAAAATGGTGTCAAGTATCCACACATGTATATGTGGAAGATTAAAATGCCACCCAGAATCAAGGTGTTCATGTGGTTGGCTCTTAGGAAAAGTATTCTTACAAAAGATAATCTGCTTCATAGGGGGTGGAAAGGAGATGATAAATGTTCTTTTTGTGGACGTAAAGAAAATATAAATCATCTTTTTTGTCTTGTTGTTGCTAGATTACTGTGGAACATCTTAAAATGTGCTTTCAATCTGAGAGACATTCCAGAAACTCTGGATGTTGTTATGAAAATCTGGGTAAATACATTTGGAAAAGATGAAAAAAGTTTGGTCATGATATGTGTTTCAGCGATTTGCTGGACTATTTGGAACCTAAGAAACAGTGTTGTTTTTTATAACAATAGGGTAAATGACCCCTGTGTTCCTGTTACTCTGTTTCTCAAGAATTTAAATGATTGGAATATTTTGCAGACAAATCCCTCAAGAAGTAAGTTGATGGAGGCTGGAGTGAAGCAAGTAAGTAAGGTGGCGGAAGAAGTATTCAAAGCAGCTCATGGGTGGCGCCTGAAGACTGGGAGGATCCAGGGGTGACTACAGGAAGATCCCGTTGTTGCGACGAAAAAACTTTTGCCATTACAGTCTTGCTCTATTTTGATTTTCAGACAGTATGTGGTCTTGTAAGAATCTATGTTAAGACTGTAGTCCTGATGTATGCCTCTGTTCTCAATAACAGAGCTGTAAGCGTTCTGGGGGCTGGATTTTCTGAATTCAGGCCTCGGACCACTCCCGTAGGTTCTTCTTGCCTTGAGGGTTTCGGGAGGGGAAGGAATGGCTTCTCCCCCTCCCTCAATTCGGCAAGAATGCATTTCGTAGGGGAGTGGAATATTATGCTATGTATTTTTAGTTTCTCTTTCTGCTCTGTAGCAAGACATGGTGATTTCTTTTAATGGAAATCGGAGAGAATGCTCTCTTTTTCAAAAAAAAAATCTTCAGGGGATAATCGGCTGGGGTGTCACGTTCGCAGTGATGACGTGGTGCATCCAGGCGTGAGGTCCATTCTTCGTCTCCATGTTCAACCCAGTGGTGCTGGTCATCGTCGCCATTCTCGGATGGGCTATCCTCGACGAGCAGCTGCACATTGGAAGGTACGTTCCTTCGTCCTGACCACAGTTTTCAGCATTTCTTCTGAGAATCCTGACATTTTTCACTTCTTTCGCTGCAGTGCTATAGGCTCTGCTCTCATTGTTTCCGGGTTGTACATGGTGCTATGGGGCAAGGGGAGTGATATGAGCAGACCGGCGGCCCTAGTCGATGGCAAAAGTGATGTGGGGATCGCCGCGAAGGGCCTGGAGCCGAAGAACGACGACGCGGATTCCTCCTGCTTGCCGGTTTGATATAGCAGGCTGTTATTCCAATTGGGAGCTGATGTACCACGCTTTTGACACATTCATTGTGTGATTAATGAACAGTTTGTCTAATTCACATCTAGATGTTTTTTAAGGATGTCACATCTAAGCTCCCACCAATATATAATGCAGCAACAAGAAAAAAATTAGGACAAAAAATAGACAACAAATAGAGAGGAAATCAGCTTAGATGTGCCATAACTATGTCACATTGGAGAGAGTTGGAGGTTTCATTTAAATTTCATATTTGAATTTATTTCAAATTTGAAAAGAGGATCAATTTGATTTTCAATAATTTCTTTCCAATTATTTCCAACAAAATAAATAAATGAGAGAAGATAAAATGACTTCTTCAAAACAGAGGAGAAATATTGGAAAAGAAATTTTGAAATCAAATTATTATTTTATTTGAATTTTATTTGCATTAGAGAAAAACATGCATTTTTCAAAATTGCTTTTAGTCCAGAAAAATGTTCATCTTGTCCCAAATATTAGGTAGGGACGGTGAATTTTTTTTGGAATTTTTTTTATTTTTATTTATTAGGATTTTCTTCGTGGAAATCGTTTAAAAAAGCGAAGTCTCGGATTTTTATGTGTTTTTGATGATCGAAGTTTGTTTGGAGTCCCGGATGAGATCACGGACGTGACGAGGAGTCTCGAAATGGTCGAGACATAAATATTGATATATTGGACCATGTTATTCGGACACCGGAAGTGTTTCGGGAAGTTTCGGGTAAAACCGGAGTGCCGGAGGGGTTACCGGAACCCCCGAGGGAACTAATGGGCCATCATGGGCCTTAGTGGAGAGAGAGGAGGGTAGCTAGGGCAGGCCGCCCCCCCTCCCCTCTTGGAGTCCGAATTGGACAAGGGAAGGGGGGCGGCGCCCCCCTTTCCTACTCCCTCTCCCTCTCCTTCCTTCCCCCTCTTCCTTGGAGGGGAATCCTACTAGGACTAGGAAGCCCTAGTAGGAGTCCTCCTCTTGGGGCGCTCCATAGGGCCGGCCGGCCTCCCCCTCCCTCATTTATATACAGGGGCAGGGGGGCACCCTAGGACACACAAGTTTCTCTGAACCGTGTGCGGTGCCCCCCTTCACAGTTACACACCTCGATCATACCATCATAGTGCTTAGGCAAAGCCCTGCGCCGGTAACATCATGATCACTATCGCCATGCTGTTGTGCTGACGGAACTAACCCTCGTCCTCAACTGGATCAAGAGCATGAGGGACATCATCGAGCTGAATGTGTGCTGAACGCGAAGGTGTCGTACGTTCGGCACTTGATCGGTTGGATCGCAAAGAAGTTCGACTGCATCAACCGCGTTACTAAACTTTTTCGCTTTCGGTCTACGAGGGTACGTGGACACACTGTCCCCTCTCGTTGCTATGCATCTCCTAGATAGATCTTGCGTGATCGTAGGATTTCTTTTGAAATTACCGCGTTCTCCAACACAGCTGTAGGTGGGCAAATGGAGTAGACAAATTGATTATGTTCTAGCAGCTGTGGAGTCCATTGAGAAAGTGAAAGGATGCACCGCGCCTTGAGTGTCTCATGCTGGAATTTAGTCTACTTTGGGCCAGCCCAATAACAATTTCAGAAATTCCTAATAAATTTTAGAGGCTCACTCAGCCCATTCGTGCAAGGTAAGAGGTGGAACCAAAGTTTAGTTTCACATTGCTAGTTTGGTGTGAGTTGGAACTCCTTATAAGGAAGGGTGTTTCCCAACATGTATGAGCATGAAAACAAGAGGGACATTCATGCGCGCTCCTCCTCCGCCGCCCGCCACGCCACACCATGCCACGCCACGGGTTGCGGGAATGAGCCGATGTCTAAATTTTTTGCCATGCACGATTGGTATACGAAAGGTCAGTCAGAAGCTGAAAAGTTTTTGCTGTAGTGGTTATTGAATACGAACGTTGCACCCTTCCGATGTTGCATGTTTGTTTTGTCTCCCTCTCTCCCTTCGGCTCCCGATGCAGCCTCTTCGCCTCCTTCTACTGTGCCTATAAAAGAGAGGTTGCTCCTCTCCAGGGAGACACATCAGAAGACCATCTTCCTCTCTCCACCAACTTCTAGAGCACTGCGTTGCTGCTACGATCTTCCCCATCCTGGCTTGCGGCGTGCACCGCAGGTTGGGATAGTAGGCCTCCGAAACCACACCTCTTTGAGTCATGTACGAGAGAAGGGTGATAAGGTTTTTGGGGAGTGCTCCGCGTGACTACTGAATTCTTCATCACGGATGTTGGAAATATGCCCTAGAGGCAATAATAGAAGTATTATTATATTTCAATGCTCATGATAATTGTCTTTTGTTCATGCTATAACTGTATTATCCGTAAATCGTAATACACGTGTGAACACTTAGACCCCAATATGTCCCTAGTGAGCCTCTAGTTGACTAGCCCGTTGTGATCAACAGATAGTCATGGTTTCCTGACTATGGACATTGGATGTCGTTGATAACGGGATCACATCATTAGGAGAATGATGTGATGGACAAGACCCAATCCTAAGCATAGCATTAAAGATCGTATACTTCGTTTGCTAGAAGCTTTCCCAATGTCAAGTATCTCTTCCTTCGACCATGAGATCGTGTAACTCCGGTTACCGTAGGAGTGCCTTGGTGTATCAAACGTCACAACGAATCGGGTGACTATAAAGGTGCATTACGGTATCTCCGAAAGTATCATTGGGTTGACACGGATCGAGAATGGGATTTGTCCTCCGTATGACGGAGAGGTATCTCTGGGCCCACTCGGTAATGCATCATCATAATGAGCTCAAGGTGACCAAGGTGTTGGCCGGGATCATGCATTACGGTGCGAGTAAAGTGACTTGCGATTCTGAGACCGAACAAGGTATTGGGATACCGACGATCGAGTCTCGGGCAAGTAACGCACCGATTGACAAAGGAATTGCATACGAGGTTTGATCGAATCCTCGACATCGTGGTTCAACCGATGAAATCATCGAGGAGCATGTAGGAGCCAACATGGGTATCAGACCCGCTGTTGGTTATTGCCCGAGAGTCGTCTCGGTCATGTCTCGCATGTCTCCTGTGCGTAGGGTCTACACACTTAAGGTTCGGTGGCGCTAGGGTTATTAGGAAGACTAGTATGTGACTACCGAATGTTGTTGAGTCCGGATGAGATCCCGGACGTCACGAGGAGTTTGGAATGGTCCGGAGGTAAAGAATAATATATAGGAAGTGGTATTTCAGCCATCGGGAAAGTTTCGGGGTCTCCCGGTAATGTACCGGGACCCCCGGAAGGGTCCCGGGGGTCCACCGGGTGGGGCCACCTATCCCGGAGGGCCCCATGGGATGAAGTGGGAGGGGAACCAGCCCATAGTGGGCTGGTGCGCCCCTAGGCCCACCTCGTGCCTAGGGTTGAAACCCTAGGGTGGGGCGCCCACTTGGCTTGGGGGCACTCCACCCCTTGGCCGCCGCCCCTTGTAGATTGGATCTCCGGGGGGCGCCCCTGGGGCCTATATAAAGGGGAGGAGGGGCTGCTGTACCCATCTCCAAGGCGCAGCCCTCCCTCCCAACACTTCTCCTCCTCCGTGAGGCGCTTGGCGAAGCCCCGCCGAGTATCTTGCTTCTCCACCATCACCACGTCGTCTTTGCCGATGGAGCTGTCTTCCTCAACCTCTCCTTCCCCTTGCTGGATCAAGAAGGAGGAGGCGTCTCCGTCCCGCACGTGTGTTGAACGCGGAGGTGCTGTCCGTTCAGCGCTTGGACATCGGTGATCTGAATCACGTCGAGTACGACTCCATCATCACCTTGCAAGCTTCCGCACGCGATCTACAAGTGGTATGTAGATGCAATCTCTCTCCCTAGACTCGTTGCTTAGATGAACTCATAGATGGATCTTGGTGAAACCGTAGGAAAAATTTTAATTTTTTGCAACGTTCCCCAACAGTGGCATCATGAGCTAGGTCTATGCGTAGTTCTCTAATGCACGAGTAGAACACAATTTGTTATGGGCGTTGATCTTGTCATCTTACTTGCCTCTACTAGTCTTTTCTTGCTCAACGGTATTGTGGGATGAAGCGGCCGGGACAACCTTACACGTTACGCTTACGTGAGACCGGTTCCACCGATTGACATGCACTAGTTGCATAAGGTGGCTGGCGGGTGTCTGTCTCTCCCACTTTAGTTGGAGCGGATTCGATGAACAGGGCCATTATGAAGGGTAAATAGAAGTTGACAAAATCACGTTGTGGTGATTCGTAGGTAAGAAAACGTTCTTGCTAGAACCCAATCGCAGCCACGTAAAAGATGCAACAACAATTAGAGGACATCTAACTTGTTTTTGCAGCGATTGATCATGTGATGTGATATGGCGAAGTTGTGATGAATGATGAATTGTGATGTATGAGATCATGTTCTTGTAATAGGATTCACGACTTGCATGTCGATGAGTATGACAACGGCAGGAGCCATAGGAGTTGTCTTTATTTTTTGTATGACCTGCGTGTCATTGAAGAACGCCATGTAAACTACTTTACTTCATTGCTAAATCGTTAGTCATAGAAGTAGAAGTAGTCGTTGGCGTGACAACTTCATGAAGACACGATGATGGAGATCATGATGATGGAGATCATGGTGTCAAGCGGTGACAAGATGATCATGGAGCCCGAAGATGGAGATCAATGGAGCTTTATGATATTGGCCATATCATGTCACAACTATATAATTGCATGTGATGTTTATTATGTTTATGCATCTTGTTTACTTAGGACGACGGTAGTAAATAAGATGATCCTTACAAAATTTCAAGAAGTGTTCTCCCTAAGCGTGCACCGTTGCTACAGTTCGTCGCTTCTAAGCACCACGTGATGATCGGGTGTGATGGATTCTTACGTTCACATACAACGGGTGTAAGACAGTTTTACAGCGAAAACACTTAGGGTTAACAGCGAGCCTAGCATGTGCGGACATGGCCTCGGAACACGGAGACCGAAAGGTCGAACACGAGTCGTATGGAAGATACGATCAACATGAAGATGTTCACCGACGATGACTAGTCCGTCTCACGTGATGATCGGACACGGGCTAGTCGACTCGGATCGTGTAACACTTAGATGACTAGAGGATGTCTAATCTAAGTGGGAGTTCATAATTTTGATTAGAACTTTATTATCATGAACTTAGTCTAAAACCTTTGCAAATATGTCTTGTAGATCAATGGCCAACGCTAATGTCAACATGAACTTCAACGCGTTCCTAGAAAACCAAGCTGAAAGATGATGGTAGCAACTATACGGATTGGGTCCGGAACCCGAGATCATCCTCATAGCTGCCAGGAAGCAATATGTCCTAGAAGGACTGCTAGGTGGCGCTCCGTCCCTGCAGAACCAAGGCGTTATGAGCGCAGCAAGCTTGTCTTGATGATTACTCCCTCGTTCGGTGTGGCATGCTTTACAGCTTAGAACCGGGGCTCCAAAAGCGTTTTGAGCACCACGGAGCATATGAGATGTTGAAGAGCTGAAACTAGTTTTCCAAGCTCATGCCCGGTCGAGATATGATGTCTCCGACAAGTTCTATAGTTGTAAGATGGAGGAAAACAATTCGTCGGTGAGCACATCACGAAGATGTGCAGGTTGCACAACCGTATGACCCGGTGAACATTAACCTCCCAGATGAGGCGGTCATTGACAGAATCCTCCATCCCTCCCACCAAGCTACAAGAGCTTTGTGATGAACTACAACATGCAGGGATGGTGAAGACCATTTCTGAAGTGTTCTCGATCTTTGAAGTCAGCAGAGGCTGAAATCAGAAAGAACATCAAGTGTTGATGGTCAATAAGACCACTAAGTTCAAGAAGGGCAAGGGTAAGAAGAACTTCAAGAAGGACGGCAAAGATGTTGCGCGCCCGTAAGCCGATTGCGGGAAGAAGTCCAAGAATGGACCCAAGCACGAGGCTGAGTGCTTTTATTGCAAGGGAAGGGTCCACCGAAGCGGAACTGCCCCAAATACTTAGCGGATAAGAAGGCCGGCAACACCAAAGGTATATTTGATATACATGTAATTGATGTGTACCTTACCGATTACTCGTAGTAACTCACCGGTATTTGATACGGTGTCGTTGCTCATATTTGTAACTCACAGCAGAGCTGCGGAATAAACGAAGATGGCGAAGGGCGAGGTGACGATCTTGCGTCGGGAATGGTTCGTGGTCGATGTGATCGCCGTCGCACGCTGCCTCTACATTTACCTACGGGATTAGTTTTGAACCTTAATAATTGTTATTTAGTGCCATGTTTGAGCATGAACATTGTATCCGGATCTCGTTTAATCTGAGATGGCTACTCATTTAAGTCTGAGAATAATGGTTGTTCGATTTATATGAGAGATATGTTTTATGGTCATGCTCCGATGGTCAATGGTTTATTCTTAATGAATCTCGAGCGTAATGTTACACATGTTCATAGTGTGGATGCCAAAAGATGTAAAGTTGATAACGATAGTCCCACATACTTGTGGCACTGCCGTCTTGGTCACATTGGTGTCAAGCGCATGAAGAAGCTCCATGCTGATGGACTTTTAGAGTCTCTTGATTATGAATCGTTTGACACATGCGAACCATGCCTCTTAGGCAAAATGACCAAGACTCCGTTCTCCGGAACAATGGGCGAGCAACCAACTTGTTGGAAATCATACATACCGATGTGTGCGGTCCAATGGCGTTGAGGCTCATGGAGGATATCGTTATGTTCTCACTCTCACCGATGACTTGAGTAGATATGGGTATGTCTACTTAATGAAACACAAGTCTGAGACCTTTGAAAACTTCAAGGAATTTCAGAGTGAGGTGGAGAATCAACGTGACCGAAAGATAAAGTTCCTACGATCAGATCGTGGAGGAGAATACTTAAGTCACGAATTTGGTACACACTTAAGAAAATGTGGAATCGTTTCACAACTCACGCCGCCTGGAACACCTCAGCGAAACGGTGTGTTCGAACGTTGTAATCGCACTCTATTGGAAATGGTGCGGTCTATGATGTCTCTTACCGATTTACCGCTATCATTTTGGGGATACGCTCTAGAGACAGCTACATTCACTTTAAATAGGGCACCGTCTAAATCCGTTGAGACGACACCGTATGAATTATGGTTTGGGAAGAAACCTAAGCTGTCGTTTCTAAAAGTTTGGGGATGCGATGCTTATGTCAAGAAACTTCAACTGAAAAGCTCGAACCCAAGTCGGAAAAATGCGTATTCATAGGATACCCTAAGGAAGCTGTCGGGTATACCTTCTACTTAAGATCCGAAGGCAAGATCTTTGTTGCTAAGAACGGATGCTTTACGGAGAAAGAGTTTCTCTCGAAAGAAGTAAGTGGGAGGAAAGTAGAACTTCGATGAAGTACTACCTCTCGAGCGGGAAAGTGGTGCAGACAGAAACCGTTCTGTGATGCCCACACCGATGAAGAGGAAAACAATGATGACGATCAAGGTACTTCGGATCAAGTTGCTCTTGAACTTCAGAGGTCCACAAGGACACGTTCCGCACTGAGTGGTGCAGGGAACCTGTTTCGGAAATCATGTTGTTAGACAACAATGAACCTTCGAACTATGAAGAAGCAATGGCGGGCCCGGGTTCCAACAAATGGCTTGAAGCCATGAAATCCGAGATAGAATCCATGTATGAAAACAAAGTATGGACTTTGACAGACTTGCCCGATGATCGGCGAGCGATAGAAAACAAATGGATTTTTAAGAAGAAGACGGACGCGGATGGAAATGTTACCATCTATAAAGCTCGACTTGTCGCTAAGGGTTATCGACAAGTTCAAGGGATTGACTACGACGAGACTTTCTCTCCCATAGCGAAGCTGAAGTCCGTCCGAATCATGTTAGCAATTGCCGCATACTATGATTATGAGATATGGCAGATGGACGTCAAAACGGCATTCCTTAACGGACATCTTAAGGAAGAGCTGTATATGATGCAGCCGGAAGGTTTTGTCGATCCTCGAGCGCTAACAAAGTATGCAAGCTCCGATGATCCATTTATGGACTGGTGCAAGCATCTCGGAGTTGGAACATTCGCTTTGATGAGATGATCAAAGCGTTTGGGTTTATCTTGAGACTTATGGAGAAGCCTGCGTTTACAAGAAAGTGAGTGGGAGCTCTGTAGCATTTCTCCTATTATATGTAGATGACATACTCTTGATGGGAAATGATACAAAACTTCGGACAGCATTAAGGCCTACTTGAACAAGTGTTTTTCAATGAAGGACCTTGGAGAAGCTGCTTATATATTAGGCATCAAAATCTATAGAGATAGATCGAGGCGCCTCATAGGTCTTTCACAAAGCACATACCTTGATAAGATTTTGAAGAGGTTCAAAATGGATCAGTCCAAGAAGGGTTCTTGCCTATGTTACAAGGTGTGAGATTGAGCTCGGCTCGATCACCGACCACGGCAAAAGATAAAGAAGAGATGAGTGTCATCCCTATGCTTCAGCCATAGGATCTATTATGTATGCCATGCTATGTACGGACCGATGTAAACCTTGCCGTAAGTTTGGTTGCAAGATACCAAAGTAATCCCGCAAGGAACACTGGACAGCGGTCAAGAATATCTGAAGTACCGAAAAGGACGAAGGACATGTTTCGTTTATGGAGGAGCGAAGAGCTCGTCGTAAAGGGTTACGTCGACGCTAGCTTCGACTCAGATCTGGATGACTCTAAGTCACAAACCGGATCGTGTATATGTTGAATGGTGGAGCGATGGCTAGTGCATTTGCAAGCGAGCGTCGTGGCGGGATCTACGTGTGAAGCGGAATATATGGCAGCCTCGAGGCAGCGCATGAAGCGATTTGGGTGAAGGAGTTCATCACCGACCTAGGAGTCATACCCAATGCGTCGGGGCGATCAAACTCTTCGTGACAACACTGGAGCTATTGCCCTTGCCAAGGAGCCCAGGTTTCACAAGAAGACCAGGCACATCAAGCGTCGTTTCAACTCCATCCGTGGAAATGTTCAAGATGGAGACATAGAGATTTGCAAAGTGCACACGGATCTGAATGTTGCAGATCCGTTGAATAAACCTCTCTCGCGTGCAAAACATGATCAACACCAGAACTCTATGGGTGTTCGATTCATCACAATGTAACTAGATTGGTGACTCTAGTGCAAGTGGGAGACTGTTGGAAATATGCCCTAGAGGCAATAATAGAAGTATTATTATATTTCAATGTTCATGATAATTGTCTTTTGTTCATGCTATAACTGTATTATCTGGAAATCGTAATACACATGTGAACACTTAGACCCCAATATGTCCCTAGTGAGCCTCTAGTTGACTAGCCCGTTGTGATCAACAGATAGTCATGGTTTCCTGACTATGGACATTGGATGTCGTTGATAACGGGATCACATCATTAGGAGAATGATGTGATGGACAAGACCCAATCCTAAGCATAGCATAAAAGATCGTATAGTTCGTTTGCTAGAAGCTTTGCCAATGTAAAGTATCTCTTCCTTCGACCATGAGATCGTGTAACTCCGGTTACCGTAGGAGTGCCTTGGGTGTATCAAACGTCTGGCGAATCGGGTGACTATAAAGGTGCATTACAGGTATCTCCGAAAGTATCATTGGGTTGACACGGATCGAGATGGGATTTGTCACTCCGTATGACGGAGAGGTATCTCTGGGCCCACTCGGTAATGCATCATCATAATGAGATCAAGGTGACCAAGGTGTTGGCCACGTGATCATGCATTACTGATGCGAGTAAAGTGACTTGCGGTAACGAGACTGAACAAGGTATTGGGATACCGACGATCGAGTCTCGGGCAAGTAACGCATCGATTGACAAAGGAATTGCATCTGAGTTTGATCGAATCCTCGACATCGTGGTTCAACCGATGAAATCATCGAGGAGCATGTGGGAGCCAACATGGGTATCAGACCCGCTGTTGGTTATTTCCGAGAGTCGTCTCGGTCATGTCGCATGTCTCCGAACCCGTAGGGTCTACACACTTAAGGTTCGGTGGCGCTAGGGTTATTAGGAAGACTAGAATGTGACTACGAATGTTGTTCGAGTCTGGATGAGATCCGGACGTCACGAGGAGTTTCGGAATGGTCCAGAGGTAAAGAATAATATATAGGAACTGGTATTTCGCCATCGGGAAAGTTTGGGGTCTCCGGTAATGTCTGGGACCACCGGAAGGGTCCCGGGTCCACCGGTGGGGCCACCTATCCGGAGGGCCCCATGGGCTGAAGTGGGAGGAACCAGCCCATAGTGGGCTGGTGCGCCCCTCAGGCCCACCCCTGCGCCTAGGGTTGAAACCCTAGAGGTGGGGCGCCCAGCAAGCAGGGGCACTCCACCCTTTGCCGCCGCCCCCTTGGAGATTGGATCTCCAGGGGCCGGCGCCCCCCCCCCCCAGGGGGCCTATATAAAGGGGGGAGGGAGGGGGGCTGCTGTACCCATCTCCAAGGCGCAGCCCCTCCCCTCCCCAACACTTCTCCTCCTCCGTAGGCGCTTGGCGAAGCCCTGTCGGAGTACTGCTTCTCCACCAACACCACGCCGTCGTGCTGCCGGTGGAGTTGTCTTCCTCAACCTCTCCTTCCCCCTTGCTGGATCAAGAAGGAGGAGACGTCTCCCGTCCCGTACGTGTGTTGAACGCGGAGGTGTTGTCCGTTCAGCGCTTGGACATCGGTGATCTGAATCACGTCGAGTGCGACTCCATCATCACCTTGCAAGCTTCCGCACGCGATCTACAAGTGGTATGTAGATGCAATCTCTCTCCCTAGACTCGTTGCTTAGATGAACTCATAGATGGATCTTGGTGAAACCGTAGGAAAAATTTTAATTTTCTGTAATGTTCCCCAACAACGGATGCCCCGACGACGACTTCTTCCCCGACGTGGACAATCTCCTCGATGACATGGCTGGCAAGGACACCGACCCCAAGACTAGTGCTTCTGCTCCTGTTCCGTACGTTCTCACGCTCTTTCTGTTTGAGTTTCTGCCACAACTTCGTGCTCTACTGTCTACTCTATATATGTTCGGTTCTAGTTCATATATGCAGATGATATTTACCTTCTCTCTGTCGGATTGCATGACTTGTTTTATCCTGCTACAATAGTCATGCTTTATCTACTATTTTCGTTCATAAAATCATATAGTAAATTGGTCATATTCCCAACATCTCATCACCAGTCTTGGTGCATGGGCCTCAACTCTTCGGACGACCATGTGAGCAAACCAACATAACTTATTGGCCAGTTCATCACCAGTCTACATCCGGCGTCTTCATTTTTGTGGCCAGTTTGTCCCTTTTGTTTTGCTTCTGACCACTCTTTATTACTGCATATGTTCATATTATAAGTTGTTCAAACTTTTTTCTAAATCGGATGTATTTAGACATACTTTAGTGTGTTTCACTTGTTTCAGTCCATATATAGTTCATATTGAAATGTCCAAAACATCTTATTATAATGAACGGAGAGAGTGGATCCTTTCGATCTTGTATTGATCTTCATTATGCATTGTAAGACTTTGTAAGGGCTTCATTTTTAAAGCCGGGCAATAGCCTTTTTTCGAAACAAAAAGATAAGTAGTGCAATAACAAATAAACCATTGAAAAATTAATTGTATTGCAATGGAATAAAAATTATTATCTGATCATGTGGTCACGATTGGACCCTCGGCTCATGCAACCAGTACCTAAATTCAAATATCTCAAAAAAATCAAACCGTAATTATCAAAATAATAATTATTCAAACCGTGGATTGGTTCAATATTCAAAAGTTGAAACCTTCTAAGCCCTACCCCATGCTTCTATGGTAGTTGTGTTCATATAATCATTGTCGTCATGGTAGTCGAGTTGGGGCCATGTTGTAGCTTATTTGTGTTTATGCTCTTGTTGCAGATGATTCTTACTTCCATGCCTTGTGATGTACTAGTGCTCTAGAATAGGTTGGGTTTGTTTTGGTCATATTTGGGTCGTGGTTCGCGAAGTCTTAAGGTGTAATCCGTAGGCCGCTTTAGTGTTCATTGTGTCATTTGAATCGGGTCGTGCCTCCTTTCTGTGTTGTATCAACATTTTAATGACTATACATGTAGCTCTCCTGCATGGTTCAAAGACACACAAAAAACTATGTAGCAGTGACTATTATGCCTAGAAACTGCAACATTGCATAAAACAAATTTGAGCATAATCTCATCAATTAGAAGGATCAGATCATTGCAAGCGAAATCAAACTTTCAAGCGAATCTGACAGCACAGAATGAGGTAACAAATTGCAAAAACGAGTACATTGCTAGACTCCTTGTTGTAGAACCCCCGCAATGTCATTGCCCAAATATTATTCCCACCACCTTAGCCATAGTTTTAGCCCCCTGCCACAGAAGCATTTGAGTTGCATGTCCAGTGATGGCAACAAAGTAACGAAATTGAAGTCAAATAAAGCTACATCAGTTGGATCTCCTATACGAACATCTTCAAATCAAGATTTATTTTTTACGTGGGTGTTGGTTTCTTTTTTTTCTTAACATGGGCAATTTGTTTGCTTTTTGACATGACTAATCTGTTTGTTTCCTTTTTACGTGACTGATTTGTTTTCTAATTTAAACGTTCTCTTAATGTTTAAGATGTTCTTCTATTTCTTAATTAAGATGATTTGATTTGGTACATCACCTAAAATGCATGACGTTATTTTGGGAAAATACCGGTTTGAGTGAGTTAATGGATGCATCAAATGGGCCGTCTAAATTGGCTATGCTTGAGCGAAAAGTCGCCTATAAGACACTCACGAGCCGTAATATAGGGCTGGTGGGAGGTGAAACGGCGCTACAACTCCTCTTTAGGAGTAGAGATCGGCACTCCATATCAATGCAAGAAGAGCTGGACCGGGATAACCGCTGGGATTAAAAGTATAAGCAGCTCCGCCTTGTGCTTCTCGGCACACCAATTTCGTCAACAAATATGGTAACCTTGCAGGAAAAATGGCTGGCGACTGACCCATCAACTCGCTATTTTCATTGGCCACGTTTACAACCGCTCGTAAGAATTATCCACACGTTGCGAGGCTCTTTTGTGAAAAACAAATATGGCGAAACAAACTACTATTGTTCTCATCTTTTCTTTCCCCTTGTTACTCATACGGTTTTTGGCCTGATTTCCCTTATAAAGGGGCCAACTTGATCGGATTTTCGATCAGGTTTCTCCAATAAACTGTATCAAACTTTTTCTTTGAATGTGAACAAATGCAGGCGGGGAGTTCTCCCTGCTACTATTAAAATAAGAATCTTCCCAGGGTTTGGTAAGTCCTATTCTACGCTCATTAAGTACGGACACCTATGCACCCCCTCTAGCACTAATAGGGGTAAGCAGGGTTTTTTATTGTTTTTATTAATAACTATTTTTTACTTTATTATTTTATTTTCTCTATTTTCGTAAAAATGTGGTTTTTTTCTTTGTCTATTTTTATTTTATTTTTCCCAAATTATGTCTTTTATTTGTACGTTATGTGAAAAAAGATCTGAAATGCACAAATGTTTCTTTCTTATATGTGACAACTTTATAGACATGAATATGTGCTTTATAATTTATTTTGATAGTCATGAATATTGGATTTGAAATGGAATAATGTTTTAGTAAATATTAGTATCAGAAAAATACAATTATGTTTCAGAAAAAAAGGTTTTGCGATTCCTAATGGAATAGTTAGCTCCAGTATCCTGATCATTATACCTGAGATACATGAATAGTAAACAAACAAACAAACAAACATTTGATTTTTTTTGTTGATCTATGAAAGCAATTCTTTACAATTACAAAATATAAGAAAGTTCTTAATTCCTTAAAATAGAATAGATATATCCTTTTTTAATGAAATAACATGTTTTAATAGGGTGGAATGCTTTGTCGCCACATTTGCAACTGCTCGTTTCGTTTATCTTCAGGCGGTCGGATGCTTTGTCACCCGGTGGATCCTATCCCCACGTAGGTCGAGGGATAGCGACCAAACGCGCACACCCACCCACACTAATGGGCCTAGTTGTTTGTATGTTTCTGTTTTTTTGTTTTTGCTTTGTTTTCCCACCGCTTTTGGGAAGGTTCTAGAACTATCCCTATACCTTTTTTTTCTATTTTATGCTTTTTCTATAGGTCAACTTCACTTATTTATCTATTTCCTTTGTCTTAATGGTTTAAAAAATTTGTGAAGTATTTATTCGAATTTGTGAACTTTTTCAAATTCACATTTTTTCTGAAATAAAATAAAATTTTCAAATTAATAATACTTTAAAAATACTGGAACTTTCTGGAAATTAATGAACGTATTTTGAAATTCGAAACTTCCTTGAAATCTAGGAACAGTTTCAATTAATGATTTTTTCAACTTAGGATCATTTTTCAAACTCATGAACAATTTATTCAAATTCCTCAACATCTTAGGAGGATGGGAACATTTTTAATGTGCGTGAACATTTTTTGAATTTAAAATATTTTCTGAATTTCAAGTACAGTTTTTGAAACCTGCGATTTTTTTATGAAATTTGTAAAAAAAAATCCTTAAATGTGGTACATTTTTTAATTCATATTCAATGTTTAAAATTTTGAACATTTCTAAATGTGGGAACGTTTATTGAAATTGAGAATATTTTTTCAATTCATGAACATATATTGAATTTGGATCATATTTTGAAATCCGGAAACAATTTTCATATGTTGTTCACATTTTTGAATTTTTGAATTGAGAACATTTCTTTAAATTTGGGATTTTTTGAAATACTTAACTTTTTTTGAATCCGTCAACACTTCAAATTCATTTTTTTAATTTGGGAAATTTTGGGAAATCCAATATTTTTTTTGTTAGTTCCGGTTGGGTGCAAAAATCTCCATAGTAAAACGGAAGAAATAAACAAAAAAAGAGAAAAAGGTAAATAAAATATGGGCGCCCAGCCCCACACATGGGCCGGCCGAAAGTGCTAGTGGGGGAATAGGAGCTGACAGCAAATTTGTACGAAATGAGTTGGGCTTATTCAGTGGTTCAGAATCCGACTAGCTCAAATTCGTGCGCCTATGCACCTAGCTTCTCATGTAGTTGGCCCACGTATCTTTGATTTAGGTACTCTATAAAGCGGCAAATAATACTCCCACAATCCGGAAATATTTGTCCTAAAAATGAATAAAATGAATGTATCTATAACTAAAACAAGTCTAGATACAACCATTCTTAGGACAAGTATTTCCGGACGGAGGGAGTATTCTATAACCACCCTCCGGGACGTGTAGATCAGCCGCTCGGGCAGAGTCGCGTAGCCCCTAAATGCCTGAAAAAACTCCGAAAATATAAATGGGTGCACCGTGCCACGTTAAACTTGCCTGATTATTCTGTATTGCATATTTCATTGTGTCGTAAAGAAAATTTGTGCCTATGCATCAGTTCATATTGGTTAGGGCGCATTCCCAACGCTTGTATTTTAGTATGGTTTCATAGGTAAATATAATGTGACACCCTATTCAATGAGAAATATAGAGCATCTACATCTTAATCTAGATATAGATCTTCGCTTCGAATCCAAAATATCTCATTAGTTTTAGCTCACAAAAGATATTAAATGAGGGTTGTTTTAGATAATCCTTGTGTCCAACTGGTGCACTAGGAGCATACTGCACCTGCATACAGGAAGGACAACAATACCAACACCTCCGGAAAGAGCGGATATCATAGCAAGGTGAAAAGGAGGCGATTGCCGCTTCCCTTTGTGTTTCGCCGGCACCGTCGTCGTTGTTTCCCTCTCACTCCACCGGCTGCTCCAGCGGTGGGAGGGACGGGAACCCTGGATCTGTGCGTTGGTTGTGTTCATAATAGTGTTAGGGTTGAGGGAGACACTGCCAAGGCCGTGCGATGGCGGCACGTCTGAATAAATTTCCCCGGGTTTAGTGTGCGGTCAGGCAGGTTTCTTGCCTCCATATGTGAGCCAGTGTGGTTGGTGATCCTGGATCTCGTTGAGGTCGTGAGCTATGGTGTCTGGAGGTCGACCAACACTGGATGGGCAAGTCCTCCGGTGGTTGGTGGTTTTGAGGATACAAAGTTTATTCATCCTCCTCGTCGGTATTGATCTACTCCTACTATTCTTCCTTTTTCATTATGTTGTTGCTTGGAGGGATCTTCTGCTTTGCCCGGCCATGATGCCGGAACTGGATCCTAGTTCTCTTCCACATAGAAGGGGGCACATATGGCGAAGGCTGGTGCAGGCTTGTTGGATGCAAAGCGAGTCCTACGCCAGAGCAAAGAAAAGGTGGAGCAGTGTGGTGGCGAAGATGTCGTGGTTGAAGATGATGTCCTGCTTGGGTATGGTTGCGGATTCTTTTCTTGCGGGTTTTTTTCGTACAGTTCAGGGGTGACAACATAGAGATCCGGAGATCTTCATGTTTTTTTCTCGTTGATTTAGGGTGCTCTTTGTTATTCCGCTTGATTGCTTTATCGTGCGCTTGTCAGTGTGTGCTTGTACGGATTTAGGACTTTGTAATGTTTTGTGATATGAATACAAGCATACTTTCTGAAAATTTAGGAAGTACGACAGTAATATATATGTGTCGGGCATATTTAAACATATATTTAATGTCATTAGAGCATCTACAATTGGACTTGGCAAATCCAGCCCCTCAAACGCCCGCAGATGTGTCCGGACGCATCAGCGGGCACTGCCCGGTCACAACTCAAATTTTCCTCTCTCGGAAGCGTATTTTCTCAAAACCGCTTCTACCTTATCCACTCAGGGACCCGACTGTGAATATTATTTTTACAGAAAAGCCCCTGAGCTTCTACACCTCATATCTCCGCAACCATAACTCCGATTGAGCCCCATCCGAGAGCGAACCCTTTCTGGCGATTCTTTCCACGGTCGTTCCGCAGCCTTCTTCATCCCTAGCTAGGCAAGCCACAACCACCATTTGCATGATAGCCATGCAGAAGCATTGGTTTCCAACTTGAATCTTTAATAAGTGTTTGGTTGTTTTGCTTCTGCTGTCGTTATTTCGGTTATGCTTATGGATCGGTGTTTACCGTCATGTTTTCTTGCACTCTGTTATTATGTTCTTCATGCTAGTATTACATTAATATTGGCTATGCTTGGTAATAGTACATGTTGGTGATGGTCTTCGGTTCATGACTATCGTCTGTCCAGAGTACCGTTGTTATGCATGTTCCTTTGCACCTAGTTGGTTAAATGCTTGCATGGTAGTTTATCATTATGTTATTGCATGGTATTTATTGTTGATGCTAGTGGTCAGGTTATGCTACGAGTAGTGTTCTAGTTGTGATATTCATGCTCGTCAGTATGCCATGCTCATCTGTATAAATGATTAAATGTTGTTGTTATGCTCGTTGATTATGTTGCACCTCCATGCTTATTTTGATATCATGTTCATGCATCATGTTATTTTATCATGGCTCAGCATATTGCATTCAAGTTTAACCGGATTAAATTGAACTTGAACAACTGTTGGCTGAGTCATGGTGCCACCATATCGATCTGACCAGTGCAACCACGCTTACCCTATGGGGGGGTCCAAACTGGGTCTATTGTCATGCCTCTCACCGGTGCCTCCCGCGAGGGAAGGTTATGCGCGGGCGCTACCCTCATCAGGTAGGACGGCATAAGCCTTGTGTGCCCGTTGTTGAGTATGGATCCTTGTCCCTGTTTGGGACCATTTTGCCACGACGGTGGCCGTTGGTGCCTTTGGTAGGCACGGGGCCACCCAGGACTTAGCCCAAAGGGGAGTTGATCGGAGTGGCCGGGAGAGTGTCATGGCAGTAGGATGGTTTTGTCGGAACGCTTTGGTCCGCCCAAATGGGAGTGCGAGGCCAAGGTTCTGTGGTGTGGGTACAGTGTGCTAACCTCTGAAGAGTGTGTGTGTGTGTGTGTGTGTGTGTTAAATCTACCTATAGACGCGCCCGCGGATATGGGCCCAGTTTGTAGTTGGTCACACTATGGGTCAACAGTAATAATAATGATGTGCTTAATAACAACCCTGGTTCGATGATGAAATAAGTCGGTTGATATTTATGTTATCGTAAGAGGATCACTATGGTATCGTGAATACCGACTCGTTGGATATTTGTGGTGTTATGTGAGAGTCAAGGGTAAAATTCAAGCTCCTTGTGGTCATAAATGATTACTACGGTATTGTTAATACCAAGCTTGATTGGATCCTGAGATGATCGTGTGATGTCCGTGATGGTAAGTTTGTGCAGGTGAGGGTTACGAGGTAACCCGAGCAGAGTAAGTTGGTGCATGAAAGTTCATCATGTTGCATGCTAGTTTCATCATGTTTACATGTTCATGCCATGCTTATATTGTTCTAGCTGTATCATGTTGTTCATGCTATGTTGTTCTGATAGTATCGTGTTCCCCATTTCTTAATAATCTGTAATTGCCATGCTATTGTTTGTCCTGATTGCTTTGGTTGTTGTGAGCTTGCAAGTACATTCAATGTACTGACCTGGCGTGTCATGCCAGTTTACAGGTCATGCCAGATTTGATTGCTTGTTTGCCGTGGATTCGTTATTTGCGAGCTAGGATAAGCGTTCCATCCAGAGTCCCTATGGAGTGGAGTTCATCACCGTCGTCGTTGTTCTGCTGCCAGTAGTCATTCCGCTGCTTCGTGTAGTTCTACTGCTTGCATGGAGCAACCGTGGCACCCGTAGTTTCGTCGTGCTGATGTAATCCCCTTATATCCATATAGATTGTAATAAAGAGCTGATTTGTTCTATGCTAAGAAGTGACGTATTCCAAAAGACTTCTCCTCGATCTCTGGGCTGGAATACGGGGCGTTCCAGTTTCTCTAAGCAGTGCCACAATTTTCTATCTCCTCCAGCCCAGAGTTGACTTCACCAAACTTGAAGACTAGTGGGAGATGATCCTTCTGCGACATGGTATTGGTGGAGGTCTGCGGGACGGAGGGGAATGGGAGGCGAACAGTAAGGCCGCCCGTATTAAGCAGCGGCTCGGGCACCATTAATGGAGAGGAAGGCGGGCGACCATGGAAGTCAAAGGGCTCGATTTCCAGTGAGCCTGCATAGCGTACAACTCGCACGCTTCCCGGTGAGCCTGTGCAATGGAGGACAGCTTGCACGCCTCTCGGTCAGCCTGCGCACTGATACGTCTCCAACTTATCTATAATTTTTTATTGTTCCATGCTATTATATTACCCGTTTTGGATGTTTATGGGCTTTACTTAACACTTTTATATAATTTCTGGGACTAACCGGAGGCCCAGCCTGAATTGCTGTTTTTTTGCCTATTTTAGTGTTTCGAAGAAAAGGAATATCAAACGGAGTCCAAACGGAATGAAACCTTTGGGAGTGATCTTTTTGGAACAAATGCAATCTAGGAGACTTGGAGTGGACGTCAAGAAGCAGCCGAGGCGGCCACGAGGCAGGAGGGCACTCCCTAGGGGGGTGGGTGTGCCCCCACCCTCGTGGGCCCCTCGTGGCTCCCCTGACCTACCTCCTTCACCTATATATATCCACGTGCCCTAAAAACATCCAGGAGCACCATGAAAAACTATTTCCACCGCCACAACCTTCTGTATCCGCGAGATCCCATCTTGGAGCTTTCGCTGGCGCTCCGCCGGAGGGGGAATCAACCATGGAGGGCCTCTACATCATCTCCAAGGCCTCTCCGATGAGTTGTGAGTAGTTTACCACAGACCTCGGGTCCATAGTTATTAGCTAGATGGCTTCTTCTCTCTCTTTGAATCTCTATACAAAGTTCTCCTCGATCTTCTTGGAGATCTCTTCGACGTAACTCTTTTTGCGGTGTGTTTGTCGAGACCCGATGAATTGTTGGTTTATGATCAAGTTTATCTATGAGAAATATTTGAATCTCCTCTGAATTTTTTTATGTATGATTGGTTATCTTTGCAAGTCTCTTCGAATTATCAATTTGGTTTCGCCTACTAGATTGATCTTTCTTGCAATGGGAGAAGTGCTTAGTTTTGGGTTCAATCTTGCGGTGTCCTTTCCCAGCGACAGCAGGGGCAGCAAGGCACGTATTGTATTGGTTCCATCGAGGATAAAAAGATGGGGTTTATATCATATTGCTTGAGTTTATCCCTCTACATCATGTCATCTTTCTTAATGCGTTACTCTGTTCTTCATGAACTTAATACTCTAGATGCAGGCAGGAGTCGGACAATGTGTGGAGTAATAGTAATAGATGTAGAATCGTTTTGATCTACTTGTTGCGGACGTGATGCCTACGTACATGATCATGCCTAGATATTCTCATAACTATGCACTTTTCTATCAATTGCTCGACAGTAATTTGTTCATCCACCGTAATACTTATGCTATCGTGAGATAAGCCACTAGTGAAACCTATGGCCCCCGGGTCTATCTTTTATCATATAAGTTTTCCATCTACTTTTATTTGCATCTTTTACTTTCCAATCTATATCATAAAAATACCAAAAATATTTATCTTATCTTATTATCTCTATCAGATCTCACTTTCGCAAGTTACCGTGAAGGGATTGACAACCCCTTTATCGCGTTGGTTGCGAGGTTCTTGTTTATTTGTGTAGGTACGAGGGACTTCTGTGGAGCCTCCTACTGGATTGATACCTTGGTTCTAAAAAACTGAGGGGAATACTTATGCTACTTTGCTGCATCACGCTTTTCTCTTTAAGGGGAAACCAACACAGTGCTCAAGAGGTAGCAAGAAGGATTTCTGGCGCCGTTGTCGGAGAGGTCTTCGCTCAAGTCAAGACATACCAAGTACCCATCACAAACTCATCTCCCTCGCATTACATTATTTGCCATTTGCCTCTCGTTTTCCTCTCCCCCACTTCACCCTTGCTGTTTTATTCGCCCTCTCTTTTCCGTTCGCCTCACTTTTTTCGCTTGCCTCTTGTGTGCTTGTGTGTTGGATTGCTTGTCACGATGGCTCAAAATAATACTAAATTATGTGACTTTTCCAATACCAATAATAATGATTTCCTTAGCACTCCGATTGCTCCTCTTAATGATGCTGAATCTTGTGAAATCAATGCTGCTTTGTTGAATCTTGTTATGAAAGATCAATTCTTCGGCCTTCCTAGTGAAGATGCCGCTACTCGTCTAAACAACTTTGTTGATTTGTGTGACATGCAAAAGAAGAAAGATACAGATAATGATATTGTTAAATTGAAGTTATTTCCGTTTTCACTTAGAGATCGTGCTAAAACTTGGTTTTCGTCTTTGCCTAAAAATAGTATTGATTCATGGAATAAGTGCAAAGATTATGCCATCGTCTAGGTATTACATCAGAACATGCCATCGGAGTACCAAAATTTGGCATGTTTAACATAAATGCTAGCTATGGAGAAGATCATCCATGGCTGCCCTTGCCCTTCCCGGCGCCCTTGTCATCCTTCTCGCGGATATAGCGATCGAAGACGCAGTACGGATCGAGCCGGATCTGCTTGTCGTCGCGGCTGTCCGGCCTGTCGATGTCGTCCTTCTCCCCCTTGGGGGGAGGGCAGTTCAGCCATGACACGGACTGGCCGAATCTGCTCTCGGGCGAGGGCGCACGTGCTTCTTCCCTGTCGCTTCTTTACAATGCGGGCGCAGATGGCTTCCTATTTTGCGGCCGCCTGCGCCATCGCATCAGCCACGAGGCGGGCCTAAGCCGCCCTCGTCCTCTCCTTCCCATGGCGGGCACACCAGTCCCGGTAGGACACATACTCCATCAGAGCGAGTGTGGGATGCACCGACACAATCGTCTCGCGCCAAATAGAGCCTGCCGTCGGTTGGGCGCCATCCTCCCGGGAGCGGCGGAGTGCAATGCGGACGGCCCATTGCCACATCCAAATCGCATGGGACGACAGCCCAGTCGACAGATCTGTACCGATCGTCGTCGGATACGCTGCCCGTCATGCCGTAGAAGGCCGGAGATCACCGAACGGGAGCTTGAATGACGGAGTGAAGTCGAGGGGAGTGGAGTGGAGTGGCTAGGGTTTGGTCCAAGGAGGGGATGGGGACGGATATATGTGGGATCGGATGGGTCAGTGTGAGCCCGGTCCGACGTGGCGGATATAAGGGGTGCCGGTCAGACTGGGTGTTTGAGACATGTTTGAGGCGTCCCCCTAGGTCGGGTTTTGCTGACCGCTCACTGATTGCGGGCCTACGAGAGGGGGGAGAGGGGTTGAGGCACCTGGCTTTAGATGCTCTTAGATATAAGTTAAAATACACTGCACTGCACTCACATATTCTAAAATAAATGTTTTAAAACCAACCAAATATATTAATCGTACTGCATTTAAGTAAGAGAAAATGCAGTAACTTTTTCAGAAACAAATGCACCCCTGCCTCATTTCCAGTGAATGTCCGTTAATAGTCCTTCCATCCTTTTTAGTCTGTATATAGGATTTGGTCAAAGTCAAAGTTTGTAAAGTTTGATCAATTTTATATAAAAAGTATTAACATTTACAATACTTATGAAAATTAAGTTCATGATGCATCTAACAATATTGATTTCATATTGTGAATCTTGATATTTTTTCTATAAATTTTGTCAAAGTTTCACTTTGATCAAATCTTATATTTAGACTAAGGGCCTGTTTGGTTTCAATAAGTCACCTGACTTAAGTCATCTGACTTATAAGTCAGGTGACAACCAAACAAGCGTGACTTCACCTGACTTATAAGTCACCTGACCCACCTTCCCACACCAATCAACATCATATAGGTGGTGGGATCAACACAAAAGGGGGTGACTTATAAATTTTATGTTGGGGTAGAACAACTTATGACTTATAAGTTGGGGTGACTTATAAGTCGGGTCTGTTTTGACAAAATAAGTCATTTTTTCACTTTTCGACTTATAAATTGGTGACTTATTTGGACCAAACAGGCCCTAACAAAAAACGGAGGAAGTACAAGTCCCGCACTTTCCAGCGAACGTCATTTGCATGCAGTAACATTTCCAGAAGTAAATGCATCCCCTAAATTAAATTTTCAACGCCCCTGGCCCGCAATAAACGCTGCTACAGTTTCGCGCCCGGAAGAAGGGCACTGCTGCAATCCCGTCGATCGGTTGTGTGCCTGAACCAAACACGCGGCGGTGCTCGATTTCGCGACGCGCGATCGCCGCATCGCGCACCGGCCTGGTGAAACGGAGACCTTGACTCAGCTAAACACTCCAAATTTAGGTGAGCTTGCTGAGCTCGCCAATGGATCCGCGCTGCCTATATAAGTCCAGTGCCAAATGCCAAGACACTCCAAGCTCGATCAGCTACAATGGCGAACTCGAGGTCCTTTGCTCTGGTGCCCCTCCTCATCTGCGTCTTGTCCTGCCACGGCGCCATCTCCTACGCGGCGGCGCCGGTGCCGGCCAAGGACGACTTCTTCGGATGCCTGGTGAAGGCGATACCGGCCCGCCTCCTCTACGCCAAGAGCTCGCCTGACTTCCCCACCGTCCTGGCGCAGACCATCAGGAACTCGCGGTGGTCGTCGCCGCAGAACGTGAAGCCGCTCTACATCATCACCCCCACCAACGCCTCCCACATCCAGTCCGCGGTGGTGTGCGGCCGCCGGCACGCCGTCCGCCTCCGCGTGCGGAGCGGCGGCCACGACTACGAGGGCCTGTCGTACCGGTCCGAGCGCCCCGAGGAGTTCGCCGTCGTCGATCTCAACAAGATGCGGACCGTGTCAGTCGACGTCAAGGCTCGCACGGCGTGGGTGGACTCCGGTGCACAGCTCGGCGAGCTCTACTACACCATCGCCAAGAACAGCCCCGTGCTCGCGTTCCCGGCCGGCGTCTGCCCCACCATTGGTGTAGGCGGCAACTTCGCTGGCGGCGGCTTCGGCATGCTGCTGCGCAAGTACGGCATCGCCGCCGAGAACGTCATCGACGTGAAGGTGGTCGACGCCAACGGCAAGCTGCTCGACAAGAGCTCCATGAGCGCGGACCACTTCTGGGCCGTGAGGGGCGGCGGCGGAGAGAGCTTCGGCATCGTGGTGTCGTGGCAGGTGAATCTCCTCCCGGTGCCTCCCACCGTGACCGTGTTCCAGATCCCCAAGACGGTGAGAGAAGGCGCCGTAGAGCTCGTCAACAAGTGGCAGCTGGTCGGGCCGGCCCTTCCCGACGACCTCATGATCCGCATCATCGCTATGGGGGACACCGCCAAGTTCGAGGGCATGTACCTGGGCACCTGCAAAACCCTGACGCCGCTGATGACCAGCAAATTCCCGGAGCTCGGCATGAACGCCTCGCACTGCAACGAGATGCCCTGGATCAAGTCCGTCCCCTTCATCCACCTCGGCAAGCAGGCCACCCTCTTCGACCTCCTCAACCGCAACAACACCTTCAGGCCCTTCGGGGAATACAAGTCCGACTACGTCTACCAGCCCGTCCCCAAGACCGTATTGGCGCAGATCTTCGTCTGGCTCGTGAAGCCCGGCGCGGGGATCATGATCATGGACCCCTACGGCGCCGCCATCAGCGCCACCCCCGAGGCCGCCACGCCGTTCCCTCACCGCAAGGGCGTCCTCTTCAACATCCAGTACGTCAACTACTGGTTCGACGAGGTAGCCGGCGCCGCGCCGCTCCAGTGGAGCAAGGACATGTACAAGTTCATGGAGCCGTACGTGAGCAAGAACCCCAGGCAGGCCTACGCCAACTACAGGGACATCGACCTCGGAAGGAACGAGGTGGTGAACGACATCTCCACCTACGCCAGCGGCAAGGTCTGGGGCGAGAAGTACTTCAAGGGTAACTTCCAGAGGCTCGCCATCACCAAGGGCAAGGTGGATCCTCAGGACTACTTCAGGAACGAGCAGAGCATCCCGCCGCTGCTGGCCAAGTAGTAATGATCGATCGAGGCTCTTGCATGGAGATTAATTTGTAGTGCGTTTCAAATGCCCAACTAGAAGGTAGAATAAGATCGCGCATATGATAATTCTTAGTTGGAAGAGTTGCCTACCCTTAGGTGTTGGTTCTATCTAATGGCGAATATTAGCAAAGAACAGAGGTGGAACACAGTGGTTGCACTGCTCAAACTTCAGTTTTTCTTGCTATGTGTTTATTCGGACTACACAACAAACGGGGTCAAGGCCCCTAACACCGTACCACTATGATCCATCAACCTCGACCTAAACAGCCTAACTAACTTACTCCAGATTGTTGATCCCTCGACCTAAACACCCTAACTAACTTACTGACGAAATCACCTCAAAAAAAATTGCTGATGAAACTGAGGTGCCTGAAAATAAATTTGGTTTCAGTCAATTTTCTCTTGATGAACTGTTCGATGTGAATCCAATGAATAACACAACGAAGCTACTTGTCCTGTCCTGAGTTTTGTTTTTTGTTGAGAAATGTCCTGTCCTTTTTTTTTTTTGAGAACAGAAATGTCCTGTCCCGAGTTGACAAAAAATTTACATTGTTTCAGTCGTTTCCAGTAACTAGCAGATCATGGCCCAAAGTCTAAACCCAGCCGGTCAATTTTCAAAAGAAACATAAAGCCCAGCCTGAAGGGGAGACTGAGTTGGGCGGCCCAGGAGCGCGGGAGGCAGCAGCCTCCTGTTTTCCTTTTTTGACATTTTCTGCTTCTTTTTTGCTTTATTATTTAAATTTTGTTTATACTTTAAATATTATATATATATATATATATTAAAAAACAAATTGGAAAATATTGACCAAGAATTTAAAAAATGTTAAATGTGTATAGAAAAATACTTATCATGTATATAAAAATGTGTATAAATTTTTTGATCATCTATTAAAAAACTGGTAACCAAGCATTTGAAAAAATGTTGACTAAGTATTTGAAAAAAATTAAATGTGTATAGTAAAAATGTTGACCATGTATTAAAAAAAATGAAATTATTTGATCATGTTAATCAAGCATTTGAAAAATGTTGAATAAGTATTTGAAAAATGGTGATCAAACATTTGAAAAATGTTAAATGTGTATAGAAAAATTGTTGACCATGTATTAAAAAATGATGAGATTTTTTTTATCATCTATATAAACATGTTAATCAAGCATTAGGAAAAATGTTGAATAAGTATTTGAAAATGGTGAACAAGCATTTAAATTTTTTTAAATGGCTATAGAAAAAATGTTGACCATGTATTGAAAAAAATGAAGAGTTTATTGATCATGTATATAAACATGTTAATATATAAAGCATTTGAAAAAATAATGTTGAATGAGTATTTGAAAATATGTTAAATGTACATGCTCAAACTTATGTTAAATGTTAAATGTCGGGACTCGGACAGATCGGTGTGGCCACTGCGTCCACCGCCCGGTCTTGGCCCTCTTCGTTGAGTTCTCCAGCGATCTAAGGCCCCCCCCCCCCTCAACCCCCCACACAACAACCAGTCTGCTTTATCAGGTTAGAGAAATCGTTCTGCTATGGATGCCTCGGCTGGACCTTCAACCACGGACGAGACAACACGCATGATGGAGGAGCTTGGGCTCCGGTAGGAGGATTTGGACGATGTCGTCTTCGACGAGAGCCATAGGCAGAGACAACTTGGCTAGCCATTGCAAGGGTAAACATCGATCACCCCTATAGCCAATTTTGGTTTTACTGGTATAACAAAAAACAATGATATCCTATTAGTTCTAGATAAATTGTATATCGGTTTGTAGCTGATCATACCAATTTCATTCGTGGCATAAGAAATCTTTGCCTGCAAATTATGATAAAATGATAAAATGAGCCTGGTTCTAGCAGGTCCTACTAAACTCGGATTCGTTGCACCGACTTGCATTGTTTGTTATCAGGGCCGGCCCTGGGGGTATGGCCGGGGGGCGACGGCCCAGGGCCCAGGCCGGAGGGAGGCCCATGATGAAGTAGATAAGGAAAAATAAGGCCCATCAGATAGAGCTAGTAGCGATTAGCGAAGCGTCGATCATTACGCGAGGCGAAGGCCTTTGCGCCACAGCCGCTCCTTTCGCTTGTGTGAAACAAATCGACAAGATCTCATCGAGTCGTAGTTTCGCTAATTAGCTCGTGCCTTCGTTGCTCGTCGGTTCGTCTTCTTGTTCGTCCTCTTCTCGATCGTCGGCTGTCGCTCGGCGCCTTGGCCGTCGCCGGTTATCGTGCGCTTTGCAAGGCCACAAGATCGATCCGACCATCTGGCAGATCCAAACAAGGAGGTAGTATCGCTATACGCTTGTGAGCCGTGAGCGCACCACGTTCCTGATCGACCCCCCAAACCCTAATTTTTAGTAGTTTTTTTTGTTTTATTCTTTAATACATGGAGTAATTTCAGTGTATAATTTTCTAATAAAATCTTTCACTATACGTAACCAGCCCTTTTTTTTGTCATTCTGCGTACTTGTCTAGGGTCCCAATCATCCGATGTATAAATTTCTGACATTACCATGCCATGTTGCCTAAAAAAGCATTTGTCGGTTACTGAAAATAGAAGAAAAAAGAAAGAAAATGATCTGAAAATTCAAACACTGAAGGGTTCTTCGAATTTGGTCCTTCTTTGAGGTTATCATGTCATGTTAGTATCATTTTAGTATATTTTTAGTATTTTTTGTCATAATATGGCTATCCAACAATTATTATAGTCATTAAATCTCAGACTAAAGATGTTTATGTATCACGCACACACATACATATATAAGTATGATCTTAGGACATAGGGGCCATGTCGTCGAGTTCGCCTAGGGCCTCCTGAAACACAGGGCCGGCCCTGTTTGTTATGTGCCATTTGTGATTTCATTATTTTCTATGCATCTAAATATCTTATTATCAAGTTTTTTTTCATTTTCTTTTTGACATTTACGGGCACACGGCAACACACGCCATCGTGTTCTGTTGCACTAATAATAAGACCCCAAGATCGAGGGAAGAGAGTGTGTGTGTGTGTTTTTGTTTTTATGTGAAAGGAGAGCGAGGGGAGAGTTGCCTACGAGAAGGGACGCAGACTCCATCCCTCTGGTGACGCACCAGACTCATCATATCCCAACAACAAACTTGGCGGTGGTTCATCATATCCCAACAACAAACTTGGCGGTGTGCAGAAAAAAAAATATAAAATTGGTCAGCTGCGAAGCACATCGTTGTCGCGACTCCAGGCCAGTCCAGTGGTGGTTTCCGGCGCAGGTGGCACGCATGCCGCTATTGCCAACCCAAGCCCAAACTGTGTGCTCCTGCCTCCCACCCGGTAGGGTGACGGAGCAAGAGGACAAAGCAAGCATAAAAATATATCAGGCCGAACGGACGGACCGGGACCGGGACGTGAGTCCCGGTCGCCCACAGCTCGCTCGGCAGTCGGCACCAACCACACCAGACGAGACCAGATCAAACAAACCGTGTGCGCTGCTGTTTCCATTGACGAACGCCACGCCGAAAACCAGTAACCACGAGCTCCCGCGCCCACCGATACACCCGTTCGCTCTCCTTCTCCCCCGCGCATTTATCTACTCTACCAGACAAGGCCACAGATCATCAATTCATCATCATACTCGCATCGCATACAGCAGCACCACAAGGAAGCCCAAAGTGAGAACCTAGCAAGGGAATCACATCCTACTACCTACCTACTAGAGTATTACTACGTGCTTGTGCTCGCCGGCAATGTGCAGAGGGACGGTCGACGACCTCGGCCCGCTCGGGCCCCGGCGGCTCCACGTGCACGCCTTCTACCTCCGCCTCTCCTCCTCCTCCCACTCATCCACGTCGCCGCCGCCCGCGGAGCTCACGCTCGTCTACCGCCCGGCCATCGGCGGCGCTGCGCTGGAGCTGGCCGGCCGCGTGCTCCCGCCGGCGTGCCCCGCCGAAGTCACCCTCCTGCGCGTCCGTGGCGTGGCTGACGGCGCGGATGATGCGCCGGCGTACGCGAGCGCCGACCGCGTCTCGGCCGCCGAGGGCACGCGCTTCGAGGTGTACGCCGGGAAGGACCTCGCGGCGGAGGGCGCCTTCTTCACGCGGCGGCGCCTCGGCGAAGGAGGGTGGCGCGTCGAGTGCCGCCGGCCGGCCAGGTCGCACCCGCGGGTGGCGGAGGTGCTGGTCCTCGCCGAGGGCGGCGTGCTCATAAGGGCCAGGGCCAGGGAGGCGAGGCGGGTCGGGTGCGCGACGCCGCTCGAGGGGATACCGGAGGAGGATGCGTCCTCCTGGGGGTCGTGCGAGTGCGGGGCTTGCGGGGACGAGTGGCAAATGGTCGGAGACAGCAGCAGCGATGACGACGACGACGGCGACAGGCTGAAGGAGGAGGAGGTGGAGGCCGAGACGATGCGGTGGGCGCTGGAGATGGGCGCCTGGGCGGTGTGCGTCGGGGTCGGCCTGCTCGCCACCGCCCGCCGGTTCAGCCGGAGGAGGGCCGCGCTCCGGTGATCCCTGCCTGTCAAGAGAGATTTGTTTTTGTTTTCTACAGTTTCAGTTTCACTTGGTCAGAGTGTATTCACCAGGATAGGATTTTGCAGTAGCTTCTTCTTCAGTCTAGTGTATTTGGTTTCGTGGGAGTTGTCAATCAAAGCTTGTAGCGTATATGTACATACACTCGAAATCGATCAACCAAGACCTTGCAGTCATACCAGCGTATGAACAATCACAACATGCTACATCAAAACTGATGATAAATTGATTCACTCGGTATCGATTCACCATGAAAATCATTGTGTGCACTTCTTTCTTTCAGAAAACAAACTGAAACTGATTGCCAGTGATGACGTTCATAGCATGGAAAAAAGAAAGGTACTCCTATCATCGGTGAAATTGGATTTGAATGCCCAGCTCGGATCAGCTATTAATATTTAGGGCGTCACACTTTCCTCCACCTCAAGAAAAGTTTCCTTCCTCCCACCGTCGGCGCCGCCATTTTCAAAGCGCCGTCGACCCTCATGGATGCTGCGGCAGCAGCAGGCACAGCGCCGAGTTCGCCACCCAACACCGCAATGCTGGCGCCGGCGGAAAGCTAGCCATCTCTCGCCGCCGAACATTCAGAGATATTGGGTCATGGTGACATTCAGAGAAATTCAAGACAAGAACATTCAGGGTTCCCTGATAACACTAGCTATGTGTTGTAGATTGTAAACATTCAGATATTCTAGCACATTATAATTGATGTTGAGCTTCTTCAAAATCCTACCGGTTGTATTGTACTATATACTAGCATGTTAAGACCGAATATTGACATTGCCCATAAAATGGAATTCCAGCGACAACTTCCTGATATTTGTTGACCCATGTTAAGAGCATCTTCAACGGCCGCACAAAAATTTCGCACCCAGTAAAAATTGTAGCGCGCTACTGTAGCACTTTTAATGCGCAGGGACCAGCATTGCTTTAACAGAAGCCTAAAAAGGCGCGCCCAAAAAGCACACAGTGCAAATTGTGAATCGCGCACAATCCAGAGCCCAAAATATGCTGCGCGCGATAGCGTTTTTCAGCGCACACCCAAAAACTTTTAGCGCTACAGCTTCTGCTGGAGCTGTTCGGCGCCAAAAAAACGAGTTTTTAGTGCGCAGAGCTCTTTTTGGGCGCCTGTTGGAGATGCTCTAAGCTTTGGGTACAGCAAAATGTTTCAGCCTATGTGTTGGTGATGGACTGTTAATGCAAACATGATGACGGTAGCGAAGGTGGAGCTCGTTGAAAGTCGGCGCTGTGCCTGTTGCCGCCGCTTCCATCACGGTTGAAGACGCAATGAAAATGGCATGTGGGTCTGCGAGCATCTCCCTGTGGCCGCCGCCCCCGCTTCTCTGAGGGACGATTACCTCATCGTCATCACCGACGGAGGGAGAGGTCGACAGGGCAGAGGTGACGGTGGCGCATCCACGTATGGCGCAACGGAGAGACATGATACGGCGATGCAAGATGATCGTTACGAGCTCTTGCCGGCGCGGTGGCAGCAAAGACCCGGAGCGCAAGCGTTGCGTCATTGCCGATGCAGTGCGCAAGCGCTCGGCCAAATGGTACACAAACTACGGACTCCCGGTGCCGGCGTCCCTCCTCCGCCGCGAGACAGAGGAGTACGACCGCCGCCATGCGTGACGCTTTGATGCTGGGAGCTCTTCCGGTGCAGGGAGCTCTTCAGGCGCGCTGCTGCTTCCGGTGAAGAGGGAGCCCGGCGAGCTTCCTCCGCTCTGCGCCGTCAAGAGGGAGCCGGGGTAGGAGTGCCCACGCGGCCACAACATCATCGGCCCGGAGGACCACCTCGTCAGGCCCGACGCGGACGCCTTCGAAGCGGTGCTGGTCTAGGACAAGGAGCTCGGTGACCTCCTCTACGAGCAGTCGCTCGTCGCCGCGCGCGAGTTTGACGCCAAGCAGGCTGGATGGCGCCGCGAAGCCGAGGAGCAAGAAAAGATGTACATTGATCTAGTCTCCTCCGATGAAGAGTGAGCGCCGCCGCCGTACCCGGGAGAGCTTTGGTGAGCTCCGATTTTCGCTTTCAGAATGTATCAATGATCATAATATGAATGTAGTATGTGTTCCTCATTTAGCCCAGGAATGCCTTCTTTCAAAATATACGGTTTCAGGCCTTTGTTCCGCCGCGGCCGATTTCGGTCTTAAAATCGTGTTTTTCTCGGTCCTTATCCGTGCTTTCCGGGTCGCGGCTCTAAGGGAATAGCGTATCATATGAACGCTGCTATACCGTTTCCAAATACGTGCTGAGGTGATTAGGAATTTAAGGCCGCTTTGGGACATGTGCAAAGTGTGAGGGGTCAAAATCTGAGAAGGGGCCGTCCCATAAAAAAGGCTGAACACACCATGTCGGTGTGCTAAGAGAGGAATCATTTATCATTGATTGCAATTTTTGTTGATAGCTTACCAAGATGACCACTTGGTGTCAATTGCACCAACAATCAACATTATAAACATCCGTAAAGAAGTTTGCATAAGCGGTATGGGACTAATCAGTAAAGACCTGGGACAAATATTCAGCAGCACGGGTAGATGCAGTCGTGTTGGTTGGGCCGGCCAGGCGAGCACGCTGAGCCTTAGCCCAATAACAAGACAGAAAATTACTGGGCTGGCCGTCCTTTCGATTTTTGGTAGCAGTGAACTTAGTCCAGAATGGATTCAGATGATTGACCAGCTGCCGTATGTTTCTTGGGCGGGAATGCACGCGCAGCATGGCGGTGAGCGAGGTGCTCTTCTTCGTGGGGTTCCAGTCCACCGGCCCGACCGTGGCCTGCGCGATCGGCAACATCGTCCCGGCCCTCACCTTCGCCATAGCCGCGACACTGAGGATGGAGGCGGTGCGGCTCGGGACAATCGCCGGGAAGGCCAAGGTTGCCGGCACGCTCGTCTGCATCGGCGGCTCCATGATCATGCCCTTGTACAAGGGCCCGCTCCTCAAGGTCCCGGCCTCCCCTGTCCACTGCCGCTACGCGGAGCACGCCTCCATCACGCGGCGGAGGCGCCACTGGCCAGTACTGGCCTCGGCGACGCCCTTGTCATCCTCAGCGCCGTCGACAGGGCCGCCTGGCTCGTCATGCAGGTATGCGTCAGTACAATGACCGTACGTGATATGATGATCGATTGACTAATAAATTTGCTTTGCAGAACAAGGCGTCGGAGGATTTCTCGGCGCCGTACACCAGCACGACGATCATGTCCCTCATAGTGTTGGTTGAGTGCGCGGGCGTCAGCGCCGCCGTCGACCAGAGCGTCGCCGTGTGGAACCTAGGACTCGGCGTCAGGCTGTACTCCGTGCTCTACATGGTAACTACTACGCCGATCATCGTCTCACTCACCAAGTCACTACATGGCGGGCGTGTCCACTCCACTACATGGGAGCTGATGTACCACATTCATTGCGTGACCAATGAAATGCAAATCATACGTGCGTGATCGGGTGCGAGTTGCAAGTCATAGCTCATTGCTATCTGAATACAAACCAAGCTAATGCCAAGATCAGAGTACTAAAAGAAGTGTACTTCGATTCTACAAAACAAAAGGCATTATACTTTGCATAGTTTTGGTAGCGTATAGTACTTGAAAAGCTTAGCGCTGCAAGACATACTTGCGAGTCAGTAATACCAATGTAAGAACATCTCTAGCTTATCCCTCAAAACGGGTTGAGGGAGTTCAACTCCTCACAAATTTTACTCCTCGTGTTATCTGCCGCTTATATTACTCGTCTGTGGCTCAGTCCGAGGATAACACCCCCCCCCCCCACGCACACACATACCTCCCCTCCCCTTGCCTGCAACGCATCGACGCCGGTACCGTCCAAATCCACCCCCACACACCCCCTCTGGCACATATATTCGACCGGTGTCGCCCCAGACTCCCCTGAAATGGTGGGATCTAGCCGTCAGACGTCGTTGCAACCGATTTAAAGCACAGATCCGTGTTGCGACACACAGCCGACTCGAGCACGAGGCGGTGCGCCACCCTCCTGCTCCTTCACTAACCTGTGCCGGCGCCGCCGCCGAAGAGGAAGTACCACGGCGTGCAGTTGTAGCGGTGGGGGCATCGGTTTTCGAAAATAAAGGATTGCTCCTTCCATAAAATACACCTTGGACTCCTCGCAAAAAAAAAAGAGTACACCTTGGACTGCCCTAATCCGTAGCTTTTTCCTTACTCTAGAATTACTCGTTTCGACGGTCACGTCCGGATAAGTATTGTGCTCGAATTTAATTCCGTGGCCGTGCCTAAGTCGGAAAACTGATCTCTGCTAATCTGTACACAGGTACGATCTGTATATACTGTACATGCTACTAACGATCTCTCCCGATTTGTACGCACCAGCCATGGCTTCGCCGCCGCAGCCAGCAGAACGCCGCGCCCGAGCACCTGCGCCTGCAGCGGAGTCCGTCGACATCCTTAGGAAGATATTCCTCCTCCTCGACTCCCCCGCCGACCTCGCACGGGCCTGCGCGGCGAGCCCCCTCTTCCGCCGAGTCATCACCGACCCGGGCTTCCTCCGACGATTCCGCGCCCTCCACCCGCCGCCCCTCCTCGGCATCTGCGACCACGCCTTCCTACCTGCCGAGCCGCCGCATCCCTCTGCCTTCGTGGCCCGCAAGTTCGTCGACGACGCCGGCGGCATCGACTTCACATGCAAATCCTTCCTCCCAGCTGGCCCCGGCCCATGGGTTTTCCACGGGTCACGCGACGGCCGTGCTCTCCTCACCGGTGAAATCCAGCCGGGAGGCTGCTGCGGAAGCCACCGCTCCTTGTGCAGGCACTAGTAGAAAACCACCAATCAGTCCCGGTTCGTAAGGGCCTTTAGTCCCGGTTCGGGAACCGGGACTAATGGGTCGTTACTAATACCTTAACCCATTAGTCCCGGTTCAGAAACGAACCGGGACCAATGAGCCTCCACGTGGCCCTGTGCGCCGAGGCCAGTCAGGGGGCCTTTGGTCCCGGTTGGAGGCTCCAACCGGGACCAAAAGGCGTCCACGTGTCTGCATTCCAGTGGCCTGGTTTTTTTTTTTTTTTGAAAGGAGGGGGTGGGGGGTTTTGGGGGGTTAATTTAGGTGTTTCTGTTAGCTAGCTAATTAATAGAGAGAAGTGTCCTCTCTTAATTATGTCCGTGCTTGCTCGACGCTACGTAGTAAATATACATAAGTGATCGAGAGAACCATTGATCTGAAGTTAAGTCATGCATACCGAGAGAAGTGATCGATCGACCTCTCCTTCTCGAGAGATTGGTCGAACAACAAGTTTTCTTGGCTACATACATGTACAATCTATATAAGATCTCTTAATTACAAACCACTAGGATTTGAATTCAAGTTCCACATGGTATTCTCGGCTTTCTTGATGGCGTGATCAAGAAAGAATCCCGCCAATTCCTCTTGAATTGCTTTCATGCGTCGGTGGTAGGAGTTCATCCGCATCTGCCAAGTCTAATTAATTTGAAGAAGGGGTTAATTAATACATATATATGAATGAAACTCAACAGAAATGATGGTGTAATAAAATGAAATTGCGAATATTATTGCTTACGCACTTCATATTGTCTTCTAGAGTAGCCCGCTTGTTTTTCAATGTCGCGTTGTGGATGAACTACACACGTAGTATCCACGAAATCATTCCTTCCTCCTGCCACAAGCACTTTACGAGAAATAGAGGTCAATCAAACTGATAATGAAGCATTATATAAATGGCATTGATGAAAGTATAGCTATAGAATCAGCGGAGATGCGCCATGAGTACTTACTTTGGTATGTATATCGCAGCTCCTTGGCAGTCCCGAGCTTGTGCGGTGAACTGTTTCCAAACCCTGCAAGACAAAGAAAATATTTGTTATTACTTGAGATATCAAGAAATGAATAAAAAGTTGCCGATATGGTGCGATAATGATCGATTGAACTTACTTGCTGAGCATGTCAGTCAAGTCCGCATAGGTGCTGGGATCTTTCCGTGCGGAGTCTAAGGCGGTTACTAGTCCACGCTCAAGCTTAATCTCCAGAAGAATATAGTGGTACCTACACGCAAGCATAACTCATCAATTACATTAACCTCGCTCGAGTAATAAGGAAAACCGAATATGCACACGATAGTAACACTCACGGGCCGTGGTAAGGAAAGAGTATGGTATCTTTGTTTTGATTTTTGATCAATGATTGTAGCAAGTTGTCCTCGGCCTCTTGGGCGTCCTTTTCAACAGAAAACATCTATGATATTTGTGTTAATGAACCCAATATCATAGATTTCATTCTTTTGCACTCGACGATCTTCAATCTGCATAATATATTGAGGATAATTAATTATAAATACATGCAATGAAAGAGCCGAGCTATATATAAAGACTAATGACGAAATAGTACTTACAGCAGTAGCAAAAGACCATTAATTTATCGAGGGCCTTTTGATTGAAGAACTCGAAGAACTCCTCAAATGGAATAGACAACAGATCATTTGAGGCGAGGTCGTGCTCCTCTTTAATATTCAGATACAAAGTGTTCGTCCCCTCGGACTCTCTGCAGGTTTTCATGTACCAACTGTGGAATCTTAGCATCATTGTTGTCGAGACTTTTCATCTTTGACGAGAGGCTTCCCGTACTCAGATCTGAATAAGTCCACCTCCATGAAATCAGGAAGTGCATCGTCGGCGGGTAATCTTCAAGATTGCCATAACCGCCACCGCCCCGGAGGATTAGACACATTCAGCGGGGGCACGATTGTTGTGCTTGTTCGCCGAGTGGGCAATTTTTTTCCCTTTGCCCGTTGTTCTTTTGACCTTTTATCCCTAACATAGTTCCCGACCGCTTGGCTTGGAGATATGTCTACATTCGATGTCGCTCATAGTTGGTTCTCGGCGGAGACTTTGGTGGTTTCCTCGGGGCATCGAGTGCGCTTTGCTTTCACGGATCGACCTTCTCCTCCGGAGGTGGATGTATCTTTGCTTTAACCCTTCAAAGAACTCCTTCACTTGGCTCTGCACGATCGTATCGTTTTCCTCCTTGCTCCTCTCATACGGTAACTTCTCTACAGGCTTTAGAGGTGGACCGATCTGTATTACCTCTCTCTTCTTGTGCTGCTAGACGCCGGAGCAGACGGAGGCGGCTGCGGCGTCTGTCTTCCTTCGTGCTTGCTTACGAGGCGGAGGAGAAGGACTACGACGCGTCCGGAGCAGCCGGGCGGGCGGGTCTCTTCCGCCCTTCTGGCGAGGCGGAGAAGGAGGAGGCGGAGTGCCGCCACGCCGGAGAAGGGGCGGAGTGCCGCCACGCGTGCCCGATCTTCACTCGCGGAGGAGGAGGCGGTGGAGGAGGCGGAGTGCCTGACTCGCCGGATGAGGAGGAGGAGGCGAGGCGTCATTCGAGAAGGTCGATGAGCTCCTTCCGCCATAGGCATGGAGTCTTGAGCGAGAACCCAGCCTAGTCTCCCTTCACCGGTAGGGTGCTCAAGCCGAGGTCCTCAAATCCTCCGTTATTTCATCAACCATCACCTTAGCAAATCATACGGAATCGGTGGCGGTGATAAGTTGTGCGGGTCCACTAGGATAAACTTGGCCAACAGCAGCCTTGACCTTCAAATTCATGCATCGCGCCATAATGTGGCAATTTTGAGACTCCGTGATACCATCCACGGGATAGCTGGCGAGCCGTCAAGACATGCTCCGGTGAAGCAGCTCGGTGGAAGCAACGCTGCTTCTTCGCTGAGATGGCGGGTAACCGGGAAGCTTCGGCATGTCGTTTGTTGCGATCTGCTGCTTCTCGGTCCTCTTCTCGATCCTCTAGCCCCATTACCCTTCCAAGCAGCGCTTTGCATTTGGTCATGCTCCACTTTCTTCCTCCTCTCGTGGGTTTTGTAACCCCTGCGTCCGAAAACCAACCTTCCACGAAGCGAGCTGGCGTGCCTCGTGTCCGTCCGTGGTGCTCGGGATTCCCAAGGGCCATTGTGAGCTCGTCCTTCTCCTGTTTGGAAGGAACGTCCCTCATTGCAAAGCAACAATATATTGTCGAAGTTTCTTGGTGGTGTTTGCGATTGCTCGTTCGTCCATCGACACGCCTATTCATAGGTCCAAGGTTCCGCCAGCCCGAAGAACCAAGTCCGCAACGGTCAGCGGCCGCGATCGTCTCTCGGTTCGATCCCTTTTCAAGCAGATCATGCTCAGCCTTGGACCACTTAGGCGGGCTTTGAGGTAGCCACGACCCGTGCGATGGTGAAGCGTCTTCTTCGCAGCATTTTTCTTGTTTGTCTCCGACATCTTCTTACTCTTTTCCGATGTCTTGTGGGCCACAAATGCGGGCGATGATCTTTGATCTTCTCATATTTGCCGATGAATTCTGGTGTCTCTTTTCTCGGACAAACTGGTTCAGCTCTTTCCTCCACCTCCTCATTAGGCCAGCCATCTTCTTAAGAGCACAAGACTTGATTAATTGCTCTTTAACGGCTTCTCCGGATCCTCCTCTGGCGGTAGGGTGAAATTTGCCTTCAGCTCATTCCAAAGATCTTCTTTCGCAAATCATTGACATAAGACACCTCGGGGTCTTCATCCTTAGAGCTTATACCATTCTTTGGATCTTGATCGGGATCCTTTCCTAACAAGAACCCCGTGACCGAGCAGAAAATGCCTTCTTTGTCCGGATGGGTTCAATCGGTTCGCCGTCGGCGCGATTTCTATGATCTCAAACTTTTCATCCGAGCTCAACTTTTCTTGGGCCTCGTCTCCGTGCGAAGTTGTGCTCGATCCGGAGGGCTAGAAATTATAAGGAAGAAAGACGACAGTATACTTAATATGTGTACATATACCAAAACAATGGATGCATCAATTAACTTGTCAACACGGGCTTAACTAATATATATATACCTGGCGGACTCGGTTCGGTGACTCGGCTCGCACGGTCTCCTTCGTCTTGTACCTCCATTGTGTCACGGAGCCATCATGAACATAGTCCTCCTCTTGTACCGGCATTAATGCAGGTCGAAGCCATCATAATCATAGCCCTCTTCTTCATCCATCGACCAGCGGTGTCGATGAGAAATGACTTAACATCATCACTTCCATTTGCGATTATTTCCAACATCGCTTCATTTCTTCGTCTCGGGAGTGCTCCATAGTTTCGCAAATATTGACAACATGTCAATTATTATTCAACATCGTTTTCTCTCTAGGGTTTGGGTGTCCTCGAGAGTTTTGGTCGAGCGAGAGGGCCGAGGGGCTGCTGCAGTTGTATCTAGAGGGGTTAATTATATCGACAACGACGCGACATACATATACATATCGGGGAGGGGTATCGGTACCACCCCTCGTGTTTAAGTTTCTTCTTTCTCCTTTCCTTTCTTTCTTCTTCTCCTCTTCTTTTCTTCTTCTCCCTCGAGAAAGGAAAATAATTAAGGAAAAGGAAGAAAAAGGAAGAGAAGGAAGAAGGAAGAAGAAGAAGAAGTAAAAGAAAAAAAAGAAGAAGAAAGGAATAGAGAGAAGAAGAAAAAATAGAATTTTTTCTTCTATTTTTCTTCTTCTCCTCTATTCCTTTCTTCTTCTCCTCTTCTTTTCTTCTTTTTCCTCTTCTTATTTATTTCTCCTCTTCTTCCTCTCCTCTTTTCTCCTTTCTTCCTCTTCTTATTTTACTTCCTCTCATTCTTTTCTTCTTCTTCTTCCTTCTTCCTTCTTCCTCTTTTCTTCCTTTTCCTTATTTTACTTTCTCCTCTACACTAACCTAAAATGCACTAACCTAAAATCGATCGATATCTACTAACAACCTAAATATAAAATTAATACATATATGAAAAAACATATATAAACAAAAAAATGCTATATGAACATTATATTCATACATGCATACATATATAGCCACATCCATTCATCACATATATATATAGCTACCACATACATATATACATTATACATATGAAAAAAATGCAATGAACAAAAAAAATACACTTACGAAAAAATACTATGAATATGTACACATATATATACATACAAACACATATAACACACTTCTTCTCCTCTTTTTTTCTTCTTTTCTTCTTCTTCTTCTTCTTCCTTCTTCCTTCTTCCTCTTTTCTTCCTTTTCCTTATTTTACTTTCTCCTCTACACTAACCTAAAATGCACTAACCTAAAATCGATCGATATCTACTAACAACCTAAATATAAAATTAATACATATATGAAAAACATATATAAACAAAAAAATGCTATGAACATTATATTCATACATACATATATAGCCACATCGACCATTCATCACATATATATATAGGTATACCACATACATATATACATTATACATATGAAAAAAATGCAATGAACAAAAAATGCAGGCAGGCAGGCGGGCGGGCGGCAAGGCGGGCAAGCAGCAGGGCAGGGCGGCACGGCCGCCAGAGATGTGGGGGCGGCGTGGCGGTGAGACCTGGGCGGTGTGGCGGTGCGGCAGGGCGGCGGGCTGTGGACGCGCAGGGCGCGTGGACGGAGGGCGCGGAGCGAGCTATGCTCACAGCGGCGGCGGCGGCAAGGCAGTAACTGACGGCGTCGGCGGCGGCGGCAACAAGGTGGAGTAAGGCGTCGGGCGGCGGCAATGAGGAGGAGGCAGGGCGTCGGGGAGAAGTGGCCGATTGGCGGAAGCGCCAAGTGTGCTTATATAGCACATCCTTTAGTCGGTTGGTGGCACCAACGGGACTATCTTTAGTCCCGGTTGGTGCCACCAACGGGACCAAACCTCTTTTCGGCAGCCCAAAGGGCGGAAGCTGACCTTTGGTCCCGGTTGGTGGCTACAACCGACTAAAGCCTCTTTAGTCGGTTGGAGCCACCAACGGGACCAAAGGCCCTCGGTTGCCGCGTCGGGCCAAAGTTTAGTCCCACTCGCTAGTTGAGAGGGAGCGAGTGGTTTATAAGCCCGCTGCCGCCCTCTTGAACTCCTTTAGCTGCAGCTTACGGGCCTATTTGCTCCTTCGTTGCTGTTGGACCTTCAGGCCATCTGCGGGCTGAATCTGGCCCAAATAGGGATACCGATCGTATTCAGCGTGGCGGCCCAAGAGGTGGCATTTTTTTCTTGCTTTATTTAATTTATATTGTTTCTACTTACAACAAAATACTTATTGTTGTTTTTTGTTTTGTTTTCTGCATTATTTATTTTCTTTTGTTTTTGCTCTATTTTTAAATCTTTTTGCTTCTAGTTTTAGGAAAATTATAAACTTTCTGTTAGTGCCATTACTAATTTTCAAATTTGAAAACACTTTTTTTTGTTTTCTTTCTTGCTTTATTTAATTTATTTTGTTTCTACTTACAACAAAATACTTATTGTTGTTTTTTGTTTTGTTTTCTGCATTATTTATTTTCTTTTGTTTTTGCTCTATTTTTAAATCTTTTTGCTTCTAGTTTTAGGAAAATTATAAACTTTCTGTTAGTGCCATTACTAATTTTCAAATTTGAAAACACTTTTTTTTTTGTTTTCTTTCTTGCTTTATTTAATTTATTTTGTTTCTACTTACAACAAAATACTTATTGTTGTTTTTTGTTTTGTTTTCTGCATTATTTATTTTCTTTTGTTTTTGCTCTATTTTTAAAATCTTTTTGCTTCTAGTTTTAGGAAAATTATAAACTTTCTGTTAGTGCCATTACTAATTTTCAAATTTGAAAACACTTTTTTTTGTTTTCTTTCTTGCTTTATTTAATTTATTTTGTTTCTACTTACAACAAAATACTTATTGTTGTTTTTTGTTTTGTTTTCTGCATTATTTATTTTCTTTTGTTTTTTGCTCTATTTTTTAAATCTTTTTGCTTCTAGTTTTAGGAAAATTATAAACTTTCTGTTAGTGCCATTACTAATTTTCAAATTTCAAAACACTTTTTTTGTTTTCTTTCTTGCTTTATTTAATTTATTTTGTTTCTACTTACAACAAAATACTTATTGTTGCTATTTTTAATTATTACGAGGGCGAACCATAAGACATTTCAAATGAACTCTGAAAAAGTTGAAAGTTGGCATGGTATATCATAAATTGACCCACACATAGCATGTGCATGTACAAAACGAAAAATGGTATCATACTCATCGGTTACAATATAATGGTATCATAAGCGAACAATAGTTGCGGAGAAAGTCTTCACTTTTTCTTCGCTTGTGTCATTTGCTTATTGCGCCGTAACCATGGATAATCTTCATCGTTTATCGGGATGTGGGGTCAGCCTTGACTTTAAAGGAGGAATTTCATGAAACTTTTCATAATCTTGAGACATGTCATCTTGTCCTCCACTCCCACGATGTCCCTTTTTCCTGAAAGAACTATGTGGCGCTTTGGCTCATCGTATGATGTATTTGCTTCCTTATCTTTTCTCTTTCTCGGTCTCATGGACATGTCCTTCACATAGATAACCTGTGCCACATCATTGGCTAGTCTGAGCGGTTCGTCGGTGTACCCAAGATTTTTCAGATCCTTTGTTGTCATTCCGTCTTGTGGGTCTACACTGCACCCGCCTCTGACAGATTGACCCATTTGCACTTAAACAAAGGGACCTTAAAATCATGTCCGTAGTCAAGTTCCCATATGTCCACTATGTAACCATAATATGTGTCCTTTCCCTCTCGGTTGTTGCATCAAAGCGGACACCGCTGTTTTGGTTGGTGCTCTTTTGATCTTGGTCAATCGTGTAAAATGTATTCCCATTTATCTCAGTATCCTTTCCAAATCAATACGGTCAAAGATGGTCCCTGGATAACAAGTACAGCTCCTCACAAACAGTCTGTCACCTCGTCGTGCTTCCAACCAACTGCTGAAAGTCTGATGTGTTCACATGTAATCCGATCGTCGCCTTTGCTCGGGTGTTTGAAGCGCAGATGTTCTTGTGTTCATCGACATACGGGTCACCAAGGTAGAGTTACGTAGAAGCTGTGTAGTGGGCTTGAGACCAAGAATATCCGTCCTGCATATTATTGAGTCCTTTCCAAGCGTGCCTTTTCGATCAGATCTCCCCTCATACCGCGATTTAGGGAGACCTATCTTCTTAAGGCCAGGAATGAAGTCAACACAAAACCCGATGACATCCTCTGTTTGATGGCCCATGGAGATGCTTCCTTCGGCCTAGCGATTACGGACATATTTCTTTAGGACTCCATGAACCTCTCAAAGGGGTACATATTGTGTAGAAATACGGGTCCCGAATGACAATCTCGTCAACTAGATGAACAAGAACGTGCGTCATGATATTGAAGAAGGATGGTGGGAACACCAGCTCAAAGCCCGACAAGACATTGCACCACATCACTCCTTAGCCTTGGTATGGTTTCGGATCGATCACCTTCGAGATATTGCATTGAGGAATGCACATAGCTTCACAATGGCTAATCGGACGTTTTCGGTAGAAGCCCCTCAATGCAACCGGAAGCGATTGCGTCATAATCACGTGGCGATCATGAGACTTTAGGTTCAAACTTTTCTCTGCCATATTTATTATTCCTTTTATATTCGACGAAGCCGTCGGGACCTTCATACTAAGCAGGCATTCAAAGAAGATTTCCTTCTCTTCTTTGGTAAGAGCATAGCTGGCGGGACCTTCATCTTGCTTTGGAGGCATGCCGTCTTTTTCGTGCAAACGTTGCAGGTCCTCTCGTGCCTCAGTTGTATCTTTTGTCTTCCCATACACGCCCAAGAAGCCTAGCAGGTTCACGCAAAGGTTCTTCGTCACGTGCATCACGTCGATCGAAGAGCGGACCTCTAGGTCTTTCCAGTAGGGTAGGTCCCAAAATATAGATTTCTTCTTCCACATGGGTGCGTGTCCCTCAGCGTCACTCGGAACAGCTAGTCCGCCGGGACCCTTTCCAAAGATTACGTGTAAATCATTGACCATAGCAAGTACGTGATCACCGGTACGCATGGCGGGCTTCTTCCGGTGATCTGCCTCGCCTTTGAAATGCTTGCCTTTCTTTCGACATTGATGGTTGGTCGGAAGAAATCGACGATGGCCCATGTACACATTCTTCCTGCAGCTTGCCAGGTATATACTATCAGTGTCAAGTAAACAGTGCGTGCATGCGTGGTATCCCTTGTTTGTGCGTCACGAAGGTTCTTGAGAGCGGGCCAATCGTTGATGGTCACGAACAGCAACGCCTTTAGGTTAAATTCCTCCTGTTTGTGCTCATCCCACGTACGTACACCGTTTCCATTCCACAGCTGTAAAAGTTCTTCAACTAATGGCCTTAGGTACACATCAATGTCATTGCCGGGTTGCTTAGGGCCTTGGATGAGAACGGCATCATAATGAACTTCCGCTTCATGCACATCCAAGGAGGAAGGTTATACATACATAGAGTCACGGGCAGTCTGTGATTGCTGCTCTGCTCCCGAAAGGATTAATGCCATCTGCGCTTAAAGCAAACCATCGTTCCTTGGCTCACTTGCAAACTCATCCCAATACTTTCTCTCGATTTTTCTCCATCTGCGACCCGTCGCCGGTGCTCTCAACTTCCGTCTTTCTTACGGTCCTCACTGTGCCATCGCATCAACTTGGCATGCTCTCCGTTTCGAACAGACGTTTCAACCGTGGTATTATAGGAGCATACCACATCACCTTCGCAGAACCCTCTTCTGGGGGCTCGCCGTCAACATCACCGAGGTCATCTCGTCGATCTTATACCGTAATGCACCGTGATACCGGGCATGCGTTCAGATCCTTATACGCACCCATGTAGAGGATGCGATCATTAGGGCATGCATGTATCTTCGCACCTCCAATCCTAGAGGGCATCGACCTTCTTTGCTGCGTATGTCTTGTCGGGCAATTCGTTATCCTTTGGAAGCTTCTTCTTCAATATTTTAAGTAGCTTCTCAAATCCTTTATCGAGCCTGACATTCTCTGCCTTCCTTTGCAGCAATTCGAAGACGGTACCTAGCTTTGTGTTGCCATCTTCGCAATTGGGGTACAACCCTTTTTGTGGTCCTCTAGCATGCGATCGAACTTCATCTTCTCTTTTGACTTTCGCATTGCGTCCTTGCATCGACAATGACCGGCGGAGATCATCATCATCGGGCACATCATCTGGTTCCTCTTGATCTTCAGCAGCTTCTCCGTTGCAGCATCATCGTGCACATCGTCTCGGTTCCTCTTGATCTTACGGAGCATCACCGTATTCAGGGGCACATAGTTGTCATCGTACTCTTCTTCTTCGCCGTCTTCCATCATAACCCCTATTTCTCCGTGCCTCGTCCAAACATTATAGTGTGGCATGAAACCCTTGTAAAGCGGTGGGTGTGCAGGATTTTCCGGTCGAGTAAGACTTCGTATTCCACATATAGGGCATGGACAACACATAAAACCATTCTCGCTTGTTTGCCTCAGCCACTTCGAGAAAATTATGCACGCCCTTAATGTACTCGGAGGTGTGTCTTGAACCGTACATCCATTGCGGTTCATCTGTGTGCATTATATATAATTAAGTGTGTCAAAAATCATTAGAGATCATGAATAGATAATTAATTAAGTGACCAAATTAATAGAAGTTCATCATCACATTAAAACCAAAGTACATACATAGTTCTCATCTAACAACATAAAGCTCGCAGAGCATCTAAATTAATTAAACCATACACTGAAACTATGTAAAACATTTCAATGCGAAACAAATGCGATCATAATCGCAACCAATGTAACAACCGATCCAACGACATAATGATACCAAGCCTCGGTATGAATGGCATATTTTCTAATCTTTCTAATCTTCAAGCGCATTGCATCCATCTTGATCTTGTGATCATCGGCGACATCCGCAACATGCAACTCCAATATCATCTTCTCCTCCTCAATTTTTCTAATTTTTCCTTCAACAAATTGTTTTCTTCTTCAACTAAATTTAACCTCTCGACAATAGGGTCGGTTGGAATTTCGGTTCAACAACCTCCTAGATGAATAAAATCTATGTCACGTTGGTCGGCATAATTGTCATAAACAATAAATGAACCAATAGTTATGAAAAGATAATATATACCACATCCGAATCATAGAGCGGGACGAGGGCCGACGGGCGGATACCAAAACCATCGCACTATATAAGATGCAATAATAAAAGTAAGAAAATTATACAAGTATATATCTATCTAAACATACAAATAAGAATATTTTTCCTTTCGGAAAGAAGATAAGAACAAGAGGCTCACCACGGTGGTGCCGCCGATGAGATCGGTCGGGTGATCGACGACGTTGAAGACGGGATGGGGCGTGACGGACCGCTAAACCTAGACAAATATGGAGGAAAATGGAGCTTGGCGGTCGAGCTTGGAGAGGAGAAACCTTAAGTAGTGTGGCTCGGGCATTCCATCGAACACCTTGTGTGCATATGAGGTGAGCTAGAGCACCACCAAGCCCTCTCCCCTCGGTTAAAAAAAGCAGAGCGGTGTGCTCGCTCTTGCTGTGGGGGTATATATAGGCACCACCATTGGTCCCGGTTGGTCGTCTGAACCGGGACTAATGGGTTCCTTTGGTCGGTTCGTGCCAAGAACCGGACGAATGGTTGTTGGCCAGAGCGGGGATCATTGGTCCGGTTCATCCTACCAACCGGGACCAAAAGGTCAGACGAACCGGGACCAATGGCCCACGTGGGCCGGCCCCGGGCTCACGAACCGGTCCGATGTTTCATTGGTCCCGGTTCTGGATTGAACCGGGACTAATGCGCTGGACCGGCCTGGACCATTGCCCCCTTTTCTACTAGTGAGGCCCCTCGCCGTCTGCGACCCCCTCCACCGCCGGTACGTCGTGCTGCCTGCCATCCCAGAGGACCTAGCCGTGTTGGTCGACCACGGGTCATGCCTCAACGACTTCAAGCCCTTCCTCGCTCCACACGCCCGGGATGAGCCGGACGGGTTCTTCTCTGCTAATCCTCCCAGTGATCACGATGATGTCGCGAACGGTGAAAAGGATGCATTAATGCAACCATCATATAGAGTGATGTGCCTGGTGCAGTGTGCAGGCAAGCTGTCCCTCTTCACCTTCTCTTCCAGCGGCGCCGCCGCAGGACGACCATGGCGAGCGGTCAAGTGCGACGACTGGAACGCTTTGGGCCAAGACCCACACCACTCATACAGCAGGTCGGTCCTACGGCACAACTACGTGCACGGCCGGTTCTATTGGACAATCTACCCCGGGGCCAAGAAGATCCTCGTGATCGACACACGGTGGAGCACGCCAGAGCTCTCCATCATAGACTCTCCGCCTGATTCCCACTGTTTCGGCAAGACCTTCGTGGAGGCAATTGGCGAACAAGAGAGACTGGCGATGGTCACGATCTGCAAGCACAACGATAAGCACCAAGTGTTCCACCTCCGCTATGCCGTCTTGCGGGAGGAAGGCTGGGATCAATGGGAATCGGAGGCCATCATCTACCTGCCCTTGCGTTACAAATACTATCGTTCCATTGGGGTGGCCGGGGGTTACCTGCTGCTGGAAGGGACACCGGAAGACTGGGATTCGTACACTGTGTCCAGGCCGCATATGGTGTGCTTCTCGCTTGATCTCCGCACGCTACAGCTCGAGAGATTTTGTGGGAGTAAGTACCCACTTGAGTACATCAATTTCTACACTGGGTGCCCACGGTACTTGTCGCCACCAACTGTTTGAAGCCTAGGAGATCTTGTCTTGCGTACGTTACGAGCACATGTTGATCAAACATTAATATGTATATGGATGTTGCATGATATATGATGCATGTGTTGTTTTTTAAGTGTGTCATGTCATTGAGTTTAAATTAAGAACACAAGCCCCCTGTGCCATTCTGGTGAGTGCTTGACTGCAACCTGCCACGGCCACCCCTCTCTCGTTCTTTCACCTCACAACTGCCTAAGAATACCATCAAGCAAAATCTGCATGGACAACGACTACTATGGATTGTATTTTGCATGACATTTGTGTATTGGTTATAGTAACTAATATGGCATCTATGAGGATTTTCCTACAGAAGTAACTTATGGGCTGAGATTGAGGGCTAGGGCAAAAATCAATGTGGGACGACAATGAAAATTAGTGGGGTGGATTAGTGGGGGGAAAGGACACGTAAGTTTGTAACTTTATGTCCGTAAGCATACCAATTTTGCATCGGTTGCATTGTACCCGTGGGTTTCAATCACTACTAACTAGAACCTGAAATTTTATCGAGTGTGCCAATATATTTCCCCGTTGTAATTTATCAGACACCAGGGATACCCGTAATGGTCCCTAGGAATTACACTAAGTACAATACTATTTCACCACATGCCCTTGTTGTGACACTCAGTAGAGAATACAACAACCGGTAAGAAACCACCACGTGTCCATTCAACCTGCAGTTAGCGGTAGCGTGACAGAGATCTATCATGGTTTTAGTTTTTTTTACAGCAACAGGGTTTTAGTTTCTTTGCACTTATTAGAGTTATATGGTTCTTCTAGCAGCGAAACTTTCCAGCATATTTAATTTTTCTTAGCGGATGGCGAACAAGGGAGGCCAGTGGAAAGTCATTTCTATAAGGTTCTGAAAAAACTCGACAAAGCCAGTTCACAAATAAACCATAGAAAAGAGCACCAGAAAAACCGGTAACCTTCTATAAGGTTCTGGAAATTGGTGGGAAAATAAATGACACATGGCCCGGCCCACGACGCAACCTGGCGTGTGCGTGTTGTGTACCACTGAGGCTATAACTAATGCCTTAAGCGCTGAATAGGAAGTGGCCGCCGCAAGTCCCATGAACAAGACGTAGGTAGTACATGAACTAATTGCCCGTCCATTAAAATTGTGCGAGGATGCAGCTAAAGAAGATGATAATAATGAGAGCAAATGGAAACTCAAAATTTGGGTTAGAAATTACATCAGTAACTATAAGATCATATTGCGAATCAACTTGTGGTTGGATGATCAGAGGGACAGTGGTATCCCTAGCCCACCAGGGTTCAAGTCCTGGTGCTCACATTATTTTTGAATTTATTTCAGTATTTCCGACGACGACGAGGCGCCTATGATGACTTCGTAAATCTCAAGATGATATGACGCTCAGTCTCTCAAAGGTGCTCATAGGGGTGTAGGGTGTACGTGTGTGCGTTGATATGGATGAGTGTATGCGCGTATGTATGAGCGCTTGCTTCTGTACTGTGTTAAAAAAAACCGTAACATCATATTCTGGTATTTGGTCTCCCTTATTGAATATGAATGGGATAGAAGTTCATCTTGTCACCAAAACCTTGAGTTAACCTTGCAAAATTTCAGAAACAAAAATATTCTAAGTGTTGCGTGCGACTTTGGGAATATTTGCATGGTCACATCCGGATACGTATTATGGCCGGATTTTATTCCCGGTCGTGTTTTATATCTCTCGTACGTAAACTGGCCATTGATCTTTGCTACTCTCGTACACAAGTACGGTCGGCACGTACCGATCTCTTCCGAGTTTTACACACCCCGCGTGATCGATCGGTCGACCCATGGCTTCGCTGCCGGAGCCAGCAGAACGGCGCGTCCGAGCTCCAGCGCCAGCGGCGGAGTCCGACGACATCCTGAGGAAGATATTCCTCCTCCTAGACTCACCCGCCGACCTCGCACGCGCCTGCGCGGCGAGCCCCGCCTTCCGTCGCATCATAACCGACCAGGGCTTCATCCGCCGCTTCTGTGCCCTCCACCCGCCGCCCCTCCTCGGCATCAGCGCCGACATCTTCCTGCCTGCCGAGCCCCCGCATCCCTCCGCCGCTGCGGCTCGCAAGTTCGTCGAGGACGCCGGCGCCATCGATTTCACGTGCATGTCCTTCCTCCCTGCCCCCGGCGGCCCATGGGATTTCTGGGAGTCTCGCGACGGCCGTGCTCTCTACACCGGTCAAATCCAGCGGGGAAGCTGCTGCGGAAGGCATCGCTCCCTGGGCCGGCCCGTCGCCGTTTGCGACCCCCTCCATCGGCGGTACCTCGTGCTGCCTGCCATCCCCAAGGACGTGGCCGCGTTGGTCAACCATGGAAAGCGCCTCGACGACTTCAAGCCCTTCCTCGCTCCACCCCTAAGAGATGAGTCTGACTCGTACTTTTCTGCTCATCCTACCGGTGACGGCGGTGAGGACGACCACGGCGGCGGTCAAGAGGATGCATTATTGGCACCATCATTCAGAGTGATGTCCTTGGTGCAGTGTGCAGGCAACTTATTCCTCTTTGTCTTCTCTACCGGCGGCGCCGCTGCAGGACAACCATGGCGTGCTGTCAAGTTCGACGGCTGGGATGCTTTTATCAACAACCCACCGTATCCATACAGGCTGTTCCTACCACACAACTTCGTGCATGGGCGGTTCTATTGGCCAATCTACCCTGAGAGAAAGAAGATCCTTGTCATCGACGTGAGGGCGAGCACCCAAGGGTTCTCCATCAAAGACTTCCCGCCTCATGACAGCGACTCGCCCGTGACCTTTGTCGAGGCCGCTGGCGATCAAGAGCGGCTCGCGATGGTCACCATTGGTAAGCACAATGACAGGTACAATGTGTACCACCTCCAGTATGCCGTCTTGCAGGAAGATGACGGGGATAGGTGGGAACCAAAGCCGGTCATCTACCTGCCCGTGCATTACCATTACTACCGATTCATCGGGGTGGCTGGGGAATACCTGCTGCTGGAGGGGGCGCCGGAAGGTAGAGAGGAGGATCACGATTTGTCTAGGCCGGACATGGTGTGCTTCTCGTTGGATCTCCGCACGCTACAGCTTGAGCGGTTCTGTGGGAGGAAGTACTCATTTTTAGATTTCAGTCTCTATGCAGGATACCCACCGTACTTGTCCTCGCCAACTGTTTGAAGCCTTGGGCTCTTGTGTTGCTTAGTTTATGAGTGCATTTTGCATGACATCAACGTATATGGATGTTGCAAGATATATGATGTGTGTGTTGTTTCTAACTTTTATTATAGCATTTTTCATTGCTGGGATTGATAGCATCGGCGTGACGAGGCCGTTCTGTTCTCAACGCACCCTAGCGGCTTGTGATGAATTTGAACGGCCGAAGCGGCACCCCCAGGACTTGTGCGGCTGCAGCATGCGTCGCCTCGTGCGTCATGATTGGCATGGTAGGTGTACATGTGTCAAGGGTGGTTTGAAGTAGGGGAATCCACGCGCTTAGTGCTAGTCGTTGGTGTCGTCGTCCCTGAACCGAAGGTGATGGACTTTCAGCCCGTTTTTGCTCCGGCCGCCGAGGCTGAGGCAGACGTGCCCTTGGTTGCTCCTCCTCCCGGTGCCAACTACAATGTGTCGGTGCCGCCATTTACAGTGATGTGTCCGGCGAGGTGCAGCGTAACAGAACTGATCTTCTTGGTCTTCACATCCTCGCGCGCCGGAGGAGAATGACACGTTGTTAAGTTTGACGAATGGAGCGCTTTGAATGGCGGCCCACACGAAGAATCACTCTTGTGGTTGTCACGAAGCCGCAATTACATGCGCAGACACTTTTGTTGGTTCATCTACCCCGCGTATAAGAAGCTGCTCGTCCTTGATGTGCGCCGGACCACGCCGGAGTTCACCTGTATCGACCTCCCGTCTAGGCTCAAGCACGACCATATATCTGAACTAGTCTTCGTCGACGCGACAGGTGAGGAAGAGAGGATTGGCATGTTCACAATCGAAAATGACGACAATATTTATGATCTCCAGTACGCTGCCCTGCGAGATGGGAATAGTGAGGAATCGAGCCAAGGGTGATCGTCCACCTGATGCCCTTGGACTACGAAAACTATCGCTTGATGGGGGTGGCCAGAGGATATCTGCTGCTGAAGGCGTGTCCATTAGGCTGGCATTGGGCCGGGCGCAATCCAGACACATGTCCTGATAAGGCGTTATTCTCTTTGGATCTCCGAACGCTGCAGCTCAAGTGGTTATGTGGGAGAAAGGAGATGCCGTCCCTTACTTGTCGCCACGGATGCATAAGTGAATGCATGTCAATTGTTCCGAAGGACCAAGTTTTGTTCTTCTGCCCATTATAGTTATGGTACACGTCAATTATTGTTTAATGACAGATCTCGTGAATTTGCTTGTACCCAAATATTTGTTCTGCTTGTCTGGTATTCTTTTTCTAGTGGCCAAGAGCCAAATCCATCAGCGCAATGTGCACATTCGTTCTCTAAATTTTCCGTATATTTTTACAAGATCAGTATTTGAAAACTGCACGAACGATATACAAGTGTCAATCATGACCTAGTGAAATAGCAAAGCATAGCTTCACTGTATGCATCCGTGCGTCTGATCGCCGCGGCTCGTGGCAGAAGATTCATAACTCCTTTGAACGCAGATTGCTTGGTCTGAATCTCGTTAGGATGGAGCTATCTAAAGGAGCCACAAGCTGCCATCGTTAATGTCCCTGATAGCTGTTATGCCAGTGTCAGCGATCAAGCTAGCGGGACTGCATCAGAAGAGCGCGAGAAGGAGATTCAAGCATCGGGCCGGCCCAGAAGGGGGCCTCGTCGACCCGCTTGGCTTGCTGGGCCGGAATGGGCTCAGTAGGATGTCCACTACTTAAAAGGGTCATCGATGTGTGTGTAGAGGCAGGCGGTGGCAAACGGCTAGTTGGCCGAGGGCTTGCATGCGTATATGTATCTTCTTCCCCCAATTCCCCTCTCTCTCTCTCACAGATTGTAGCTCGAATTTAAAATCAATGGAGTAATAGAGAGTGAGATCGCCTAACAATCTGGTATCAGAGCCTCCCATCCTGGAATTCCCTCGCCACCCTCACCACACCCGCTTCGCCGACCGCCGTCGCGCTGAGGCTATGGATCGAATTCCACCGGAGACGAAGGCGCTGTACGAGTTGCTGCGGACGGATTTCGACGCCGCTCTCGCCAAGAGCTCTTCTGAGCGGGACGAGGCGACAGTATCTACGCTCGCCAAGCTCGACACCAAGTTGGATCAGCTCTCGGGACGGATCGATGAAGTCAAGCTCTCCCTCAGCATCGACCTCGACGAGATCCGTGGCGAAATTGGAGCCACACCGCCTCCGTCACCGCGAGATCCATATGCTAGTAAACAGCCGGTGCCAGGTGCCGCGATTGGATCTGATGGGTCGGTCCCCAAGTATGTTCCTCCTCTAGTCCGAGGTATGCATTCAGAGCACACTTCTCCTAGGCATGTCAGCACACCCCCAGGAGAGTTTCCGTCAGTTTCCTGTTCAGGCGCTTGGATTTGGGCCTCGGATTGAGTTGCCTATGTTTGATGGATCTAACCCGAAGTTATGGCAAACTCGATGTGAGGATTATTTTCGTTTCTGAAACACACCGCAGAATCAATGGTTTTCCTTTGCCTCATCCTTGTTTGACGGTTTAGCTGCTCATTGGTTGGAGTCAGTTCAGTAAATGTAAACTCTATTCGCCTATTTATATTGAACTTATTTACTTACAAACTTATTTCGTCAGTAAATTTATGTTGATTTGTGTTGACACATCACTTGGTAATATATTAAGTAATACCCTTTGTGTATAAGTAGCAAAAGTAAAATACAATCAAACTCTTATGTAAATAACATACATATTTTCTATGTTGCAATTGTATTTATCCATAGAAAATTTCTTATGTCTAATTTTTTGTTGATATAGTTTGAATAGTTTCAGAAAAGAAATATATTACAATATATTTTGCCATAAATTTAATAAACGAAAGTATCCTAATGCTTCACAAATAAGTTTATTCCTCTCGGTGTAGTATATTGAATTTGTATCTATCCGTGTCCACTATATTGTTAAATATCTACATAAATTGATAGAATCTTCTAAAGTGTATAAATCTAATAGGTTGTAATTCATTTTTCTTTCTGGCATATAACTAACTTTGCAGAGAGAGCCTTGGCTCAGTGGTTGGGCATGCGCTTGTGCAGCCTAACGACCCGAGTTCGATTCCTAGAATTGACAGGTGATGCATAGGGGGTTTTCTCCCATTTATTGAGGATCAAGCTTGCTGTGTGGTGGAACCACTCATGAAGAAATATCATGATACTCATTTTAAAAAAATTTGAGGACCATGTTTATCTTGGTACTCATACTAAAATGGCCGTATGCATCCATAGTTGGTGCAGAGGCCGGGAAGTGAAAATGTCTCCCATTTTTCTGCTGCCACATATCAGATCCCTCTTCTTCCCCGACCCTCGCGTCGCCTCGTCTGGCGACTCGGGGGTAAAAAACCCTAGCGCCGCCACCCTCTTCCCCTTCCCCCCAGCCGTCTTGCCGCCGCTAGAGGACGCCCCCGAAGAAGCTTGGGCCGGCCCCAAGGAAGGCGGCGGCGGGGCGCCAGTTCCTGGTCTCGGTAAGGAGATCCACTCCGAGGCAGCGGCAGGAGGATGCGCGGCAAGGCGCGAGGTGGGCGGCGCGCGGGCTGGACCCGTTATGGGGCTCCGACCGACAGCTACACGACCTATCCATCAATATGTTTCCCGGGCTCCAATAGTACTTCAGAGGTCGAGAGGTGGCATCGAGCTTCGCTCACAACAAACCGTCGACGAGTGTAGGAGAAAAACAACGTCGATTTCTCCAAGGACCGCAGAAAAACATACCGCTGACGGGTGTAAACATTGGTTGGTTTTAATATATAGCATTCAACCTTTTCCACAAAAAATATTTTGTTGGTCAAATTAATAGTCAATTTTTAATTGAAATGTATGTGAAATTTGTAAACCCGACCACTATGTATAGAACCGTATAACAATGTAATACACTTGGGCATCTCCAATGCGGACCCTCAAACTTCCCACATTCAACTGGATCGAGCGTTCCGGACCCCGCAAGCTATCCAACTGAGTCCAGATCGCAGCAGCTTTGGAGGAGGCGAAGTTGTTGACCCTGAAAATTGATGATTTGGATGACGATGCAAAGATGATCATGGACGCCGTCCATTTAAGATGTTGAAGCGGTAGAAGGATCCGATGGAGGCGATGGCTAAGAAGGAGGTGGCCGAGAATGCTGTGGCAGAGTAGTCGTTGAGGCTCGGATTGCTGGTCCTATGAAATTTCAATGTTGTTTGACATGGAAATCAGGATCTCCGGATCGATCACTCACTCCTATGATTGCAGAGGAAAACAACACTTGGTGGACTTCTTTCTCTCTTTTATGATTTCTACTTTTATGATCGAGAGACCATAGCTTTTGAAAAGGGCTGGAGACTGAAGAGGAACCTGCACTACTGTCTACCGGTGACGAGGTACTAGCACTATACAGTTATGGCACCAGCGGCACCTTTTTGTCAGCATATGCAAATGAGCATGGACCGAGGAGTCGCTCACCTGCCCGGTCTCTCGATCTCTGCTGCTTTTCTTTGGCTATTACTTTAGGCCACTGCTTGCACAGTACTGTACGCTCGCAATCGCAATCGCAAAGCCTCTTTCGCCAGCCACTACGCCGCCCCATACTGCTCAAACTCGTTGACAGCAATATCCACACTTCACACAGGCGATCGATCCAAGTGAGCTTTTGCCACTCCCGCCCGCCAAGTCAAATCTTAGGTTTTACTCCTAGTATTGGAGAGCGACTAAAATCGAACCTCGCTCTCACCACTGACGGCCCCAGACACTATTTTGTTATTGGTTTTCTGACCAGAGGGCCAGGCCGTGCGACACTGACAACCACTTCAGCAAATCCTATCGTTGGTAGAGTTACATGCGTTGCTTTACGTGATCACTGATCGTCCTTTGTGTGGTTTGACAAGCCCAGGACCCGATGTCTCGTCTCGACCATAAGGACCCCAAGTCACCAGCATGGCAAAGAAAGCCAGGGCTCCGCACGGAGCAATTATTCCAAGTGGGTGCAGGAGTTCGGTGCATTGCACTTGGAATTCCAAGTGCAATTAATTTGCGGTTGCTAACTGACAGGAGCTGGGACTGGGAAGCAGTATGTATACTTCTGTACAGATAGCTGCAGTACGTGTATTGGGTTTCGGTTTTTGAATAGGGAACATTTTGCGTACAAATGGCTGGCAGCTCAACTCCTCCTACCCAACCAGCCTTGTTGGAGAAGGTCAACCAGAAGCGTGCTGGATGCGTGCGTGCGTCGCGGATTTCCGGCGCCAGAAAAATACTCCTACGTATTTCCTCCGTTTTAAAATAGACGATTCAAGTTTGTATTAACTTTAATACAAAATTAGTATAAAATTAGGTTATCTATTTTAAAACGAAGGGACTACTATTAGTGGGCATTCCTGTGGTCTGATAGTGGAAATGTTCAGTCTGGGTGACGAGTGACGAGTGGTTCGCGCGCACGAACTGAATTTGACGGGCAACGAGGATTCGGTTCACCCACTCTCCTGGATTTGCCCTAGCCCATGCTCACTCACTCCTCTGCTCACGTTATCGACGAGATAACTCTTAAGTGTCCGATCACGTCGGGCGAAATAAGAAGTATGGATGCCGCATACCTAATCTATATGCTTTGCTTATGTACATCCACCATGGAGGTGGCGCCAGCCTCTGCGTGTTAGAGTGTACGTGAAAAAAAAAAGGTGTGTCACGTAGTGAGGTGGTCATGTCCGGTTCACGCAGGAGCAGCCTCAACCACTCCGAGGTGAGCCAAGTCCACCCGTGAACTACTGCTGCCACAGGTTTTGTGCAACGGATCTGGACAAGCATTGATGATGCATGGCAACAGTTGAAAATCGACGTCGATCGGGAGCTACCGGCACCCGTCTAGTTGGACGCTGGATGGATGATGAGAACATTTCCACAAGGCGGCCTGTTGTACAGACAGGTGGTGGTACTACAAGCACAAGGCGGTCTTCCCGTGTCCAACGTGGATGCTGCAAGTGATTTAATCGCGCTGTTCATGTGTCTCTCTTTAGACTGGTTTCACTTACGCCACACACGCGGCTGGCTCTAGTTAATATCGTGCGGGGTCACCGAATGCTCTGATCGATGATTTAGCAGGTTCCGGTCATTCGGATTTAAAGTCCCCGATAACATGGGCGTGTACAGTACGGTAGATTAGTGTTAACCACCGGTATCGGCCAAAGAGAAACAAAATTGGAATTCTACAGTACAAATTCCAATGCCTTTTCCTCTGTCGATGATTTTTTTTTCATAACCCTTTTCCCGTGCTTTAGAGCATCTATAGCTGGGCACTCCAAACCCTCTACAAATGCACGAAATTTCAACTCGGTCGGGTGCCTCAAACGGGCCTCAAACGCTCGGGCTGACCAGCACCCCTCATATCTAGCCCAAATGTGGGGCATATATGGGGGTGCCCTGGCGCGTCCGCTGACCCTGCTATAGGTCGTAGCGGTCCCACCTGTACCGACTGAAGCTCTGTCCTCTCTCACCAGGGCACCAAAATTTTAGTCCCACATCGCTGGGCGAGGAAGATGCTGACCGGCTTAAATAACCGCGCCGGTGCATGCCGGCGAGCTTCTATGTTGTTGTGTAGGTTTATCAATTATCATTTCGTGAGTGAGATAACTTGATAGTAGACTGCATTTCATTAGTTGATGATTGTTCATCAAATGTCAATTCCGTCTCATTCATGTACGTTGATACCGCTACTGCAATGACAACAGATTTTTTATTTTGTTCATCGATATTTTGTTGAAAAATTGTGATTCATAAAAAGCAGTATGGACATGAATATTTCCCTAGTAAAGGAGATAGACCCTTACTATGAATCTTCGATGTGATAAACATAGAAGATTCATAGTAACAGTCTCTCTTCTTTACAAATGACCCAATAATGTCAGAAGCTTATTGCTTCTTTACGACTCTACTATTTAAGCAGGTTGACTAGCTAGTCATGCGGCGAGGTGGAACTAATACGGGTGTGAAAATCTAAACTATGAGCAATTTTTGGTGTGTTTTGACAGCCCAACCGGCTCAAGACGGACGGGATGATCATCGTGCATGACACTGCATGTAATAGGTGTTTCGGAAATAGGGTATGCGGTTGCAAATGGTAAATTTTGAGGCCCGCCCGGTCACTATCCGCGGGCGCGTCCGCGGACGTTCGAGGGCCCAGCTTTGCAACCTGCGGCTGTAGATGCTCTTAGTCCTCCTAAAACTTTACCCATCAGTTCAAGAATACTCAATCACATTTGGTCATCAGAGTTATTTACTCTCGGAATCTCAGTTAATCACCCCTACTTTTTATGTTCAAGGGAAACAATCATCACATTATTAAAATCATTAAGCTACGCGGGAAGGGCGGCCAACCAACTATGCCACATGACGCAAGCTGGTTGGCCGTGGTGAGAACTCTTTTGGAATTTTTTTTAGATGAAGGTGGGGATTATTTTCTATATGTATTTTTTCTTTTTAGATGGAGGTGAGGACCTCTGGTATTTTTTAAATGGAGGGTTATGCAAAGTGGCACTCGCTGGTAGGGTATGATGTAATTTTTCTTCTTCTTTTTTTAACCTTTTTAGATGAAAGTGAGGATTTTTTGAATTGTTGTTTAGACGGAGGCGATGATTAAATGAAAACGTGCGCACAACTTCCTCTTAAGCGGTTTTTTTATATGAAGGCGGGGATTATTTTCTATATGTATTTTTTCTTTTTAGATGGAGGTAAGGACCTTAGATATTTTTTAAATAGAGGGTTATGCAATGTGGCACTCGCTGGTAGGGTATGATGGTAATTTTTCTTCTTCTTTTTTTAACTTTTTTTAACTTTTTTTAGATGAAAATGAGGATTTTTTGAGATGTTAATTTAGTCGGAGGCGAGGATTAAATGAAAATATGTGCATAACTTCCTCTTAAGCGGCGCCACAGGGTGGCGCCCCAGTCACTAGTGGCTATGTAACTACACATCGATGGATTTGCTATTTCACAGGCAGTTAGAAAAATCATGTGAGTCAATTTTTGGTGGTGAGGACCAACACACGAGGCTGAGTGGAGGCCGGCACAGTGGAAATAGCGTCCCACTCGAACCATGTCAGGACCGTACCGAAGTCGGGGCCTGAATGCCATTGTTGGAAGAGCTACATTAGATTGGCTAGGTTCGGTCGGGTGCGAGGTCATTGGCCCAGGTCGGCTTAAGTAGGGTGGCAGGTAGGCTGACGGTTGGGTAGTGGAATGGGGTAAGGGGTCAATGCGTTCGGGGGGAGGGGGGAGGAAGAAAACTTGAATCTAATGGCTTACACCAGTTCGAGTAAAAATGATTTTTTTAGTTAACCGATGTATATGTGACCTCCTATTTTAATGGTTGATAATTGTCTTCTCCAAAATGTTAAAAACCTTAAATCAGGTAATAACAAGTCTGGATGACCTGGAAACACCATAGACCATGGCGATTCCCGTGCAACGCATACATCTAGGATGTTGGCACGACCAAAAAGGGTCAGATCATGGAACACTAACAAAATGAGGTGATTTTGGCCTCAAGAGATGTCAGTACCCATCTGGTTGTAATGAATGGATCCGTATGTGAATGTTGCCGCAACGCCCTATGATACTGGTACAAACTGCTCGCCATTAGATCTTTATTTTTCATGTGGTTCTGGAAATATCATTATATGTCATTAGAACATTTGCTCATGAAATCTCTAATCAAACATTTTGCTTGTTTCCATTTTGTCTAACAAGACATGAATTCACATAATGAGCAGCAAGAACATAAACTAAATTAATAGCCATCATTAAAATTAATCAATAGTATAATCTAATCACTCCCGTCATAAGGCACGAAGATACCTTTTGACATGAAAGTTATCATACAAAATAACATTACACATAAGTGCCAAAATTAGAACAAAAAATTCACAATGAAAATGACATTCAAATTAACATAAATGCTATATATGACATTACCATTGAGTAAGCATTAAACTTGACATTCACAATGAAAATGACATTAGTATTGACTCTATAAAAATACATCATAAAGTTATCCAAATATTAAAATTCAGGCATTAAAATTATATCAAGATTCATCAAATAATATATTTAGCACATTATAGTTGTCAAATAAATAACAACATACTCTTATTCTGTAGTGCGTCTCTTAATAATTATATAATGCATAAACACAAAATTTATTTTGCCCATTATTCGTATCGAATAGATATTATTTTAACACATAGTGCGATGCAGTGAACTAAACCATGTACCAATAAAATTATCCTTAATGTGGCCTTAGTACATTAGTAAGATTACATCATTAAGAAAGTCTTGAGCTTGACGCGAACATAAACTTCATATTCAATTAATTTTTATAAATTAATGTTCTAAAAACTTTGTGAGTGTCTCACAATTGTGATTAAGATTATTATTCTTTTAAATTTTATTTCATCATAAATTGAATAGAAATGACATTAACATTAGTACCATATTCTTTAGCTTATTGTTAGACAATTAACAGGTGAATCATATGTAGTCATCCTAAAAATAATATAAAATATTGCTGATCTTTAAAAAATTAATCTTTTTCACTGCTTCACATCTAATAATGAACTTACACTTTCTTTCTTTAATTATTATACTGAACTATTTTACTTTAACTTATCTCATCATTAAATTTATATTTTATTGTGTTAATACATCACCCGATAAAATATTAAATACTACATTTTAGGTATAACAAGCAGAATTGCAAATGTAATCACACTCTTATGCAATTAATATTCATATTTGTTAATTTGCTATCGTATTTATTAGTAAGAAATATTTTTGTCTAAATTTATTTAAATTTTATCACAATTTTTATTTTAATTATATAGTCTGAGTAGTTAAATAAAAAACCTCTATTACAATGTATTTTCCCATGAATTTGGTGAAACAAAAGTATCTCGGTAATCCACAAACAATGTTATGCCTCTCGACGTATTATATTAGATTTGTATTGGTCCTTATTCAAAGCATTGCTAAATATTTACATAAATCGTTATAGTCTTCTAAGGTGTAAATAACTAACAAATTATCTTCCATTTTTCCGTAGATAAGTAGTTAAACACGGTCACATGTGCTATCTCTACACTTTGTATTGAAATCATATCATTTGGAAGGTGCACGACCAATTAAATTTAAAATTTTGCATGTATAGAATGTATATTGTCATTAACTTATATTGTCATTAAAAATGTAATCGCACTCTTATGCAATTAGCATTCATATTTGTTAATTTGCTATCACATTTATTAGTAAGAAATACCTCTTGTCTAAATTATTTACATTTTATTACAAATTCTTAGTTTAACTAAATAGTTTTGAGTAGTTAAATAAAAAACCTCTATTAAAATGTATTTTCCCATGAATTTGGTGAAACAAAAGTATCTCAGTAATCCACAAACAAGGTTATGCCTCTTAACTTATTATATTACATTTGTATTGGTCGTTATTCCAAGCATTGCCAAATATCTACATAAATCGTTATAGTCTTCTAAGGTGTAAAATATCTAACAAATTATCTTCCATTTTTCCGTAGATAGGTAGTTAATCACGGTCACATGTGTTATGTCTACACTTGCTATTGAAATTATATCATTTGGAAGGTGCACGAGCATTACAATTTAAAATTTTGCATGATGTGGTGATGTTTGTTTGACATTTAATATATTTTAGAAAACTAGATTAAGGCATGAATTGTGTACTCAATTCAAAGGTACCGACGCTTGAGCTTGAGGAACACGGTCAAAAGCAAGTAAATCCTCCCCGATTCCGCCGCCATCCCACACAATTCGGGCTTCCCCACTGTTGGATCCTCTTCCCAGCATCCACCATTAGATCTGTATTTTTCATGTGGTTCTGCCAATCATATGGCGGCACACTTCCTGCAGCGCGGATCTCATCACGCTCCACAGTGATACACCTCGGTGATTGGCCTGGGGCTCACTCGCATTGGGTCGTCTGGTCCACTTGATGAAATCCGATCGTGGGTAGGGTACATGTGTTGCTTTACGAGATCAGTGATGGTCCTTTGTGTGGTTTGACAAGCCCAGGACCCGTCTCCATACGGACCCCGAAAACTAGGGACTCATACGGAGCAATTATTATTCGAACGCGGGCAGGGTTCGGTGCGTTGCACTTCCGAATTTCAACGCAATTTACTCCTTTTCAAAAAAAGGCAATTTACTCGCCTTTTTCTTTCTGTCTTACACAAGCACCCCCGGCAGTACGAGCTGGTGAAGCAGCATAGTTCTGTACAAATGGGTGCGATGCGTATGCCGGTCTTCGTCTTTCGAAGCAACATAGCTCACAATGTCAGGCAACGTGCTGCATGTGTACGTATGCTGGCACAAGAAAATACTCGTACAATGCTCTGGACCTCTGGCGTGGAGTGGACATTCTTCTCGTAGGGGAGGTGATATGAATATTCAGTCTGGGTGACAACCGACGAATGGTTCGTGCGTAGGAACCGAATTTAACTGGCGACGAGGATTCGGTTCACCCACTCTCCTGGAGTCGTGGTATTCTTTGCCCGTGTCCATGCTCACTCCTCTGCTCACGTTATCGACGAGATAAACTTCAGGTCAGGCGAAATAAAAAAAATATGGATGCCGCATACGAAATCTTCTACTCCTATACTTTGTTTATGTACATCCATCACGGGGGTGGTGCCAGCCTCTGCATGTTAAAATGTACGTGGAAAAGAAAAAGGTGTGTCACGTAGTGAGGTGGTCATGTCCGGTTCACGCAGGAGCATCCTCAACCACTCTGAGGTGAGCCAAGTCCACCCATGAACTATTGCTGCCACAGGTTTTGTGGAAGGGTCGGATCTGGACAAGCATTGATGATGCATGCCAACGTTTTAAAATCGAAATTGCTCAGCGTACGATGAAAACCTGTACGATTTTCGTACGACGCGATCTCACCCATCCATGAAGGTCATCCAACGGCTGCTGATGGCTGTCGTACGAAAATCGTACAAACTTTGTCGTACGTGTAGCAGGGCTTTTTTAAAATCGACGTCGACCGAGAGGTACGGGTACCCGTCTAGTTGTAATGAATGGACAAGGTGATCTTCGCGTGTCCAATGTGGATGCTACAAGTGATTTAATCACGCGCGCTTTTCGTGTGTCTATCTCTGGGCTGGTTTGACTTGCGCCACACACGCGGCGACCTCTAGTTAATACCGTGCGGGTTACCGAATGCTCTGATCGATGATAGCAGGTTCAGTGTTCGGGATTTGAACTCCCCGAAAACGTGGGTGTGTACAGTACAGTAGATTAGTCTTAACCACCGGTGTCGGCCAAAGGGAAACAAGACTGGAATTCTACAGTAGAAACTCCAAAGCCTTTTTCTCTCTCCATATTTTTATTTTTCAGAGCCCCCTTTCCGCGATTTAGTTATTCTCCTAAAACTTTACCCATCAGTTCGACAACACTCAACCACATTTGGTCATCGGAGTAATTTACTCTTGGGATCTCAGTTAATCGCCTTATGTTCAAGGGAAACAGTCATCACATTATGGCTATGTAACCATGCATCGACGGATTTGCTATTTCACACACAGTTAGAAAAAATGTGTAAGTCAATTTTTTGTGGTGCAGAGGACCGATGCACGAGGCTGAGTGGAGGGCGACACAGTGGGCTGTAGCGTCCCAGGATCATACTGAAGGCGGGGCCTCAATGCCGTTGCTGGAGGAGCTACATCGCATTGGTTGGTTTGGGTCTAGGGTACGAGGCATCGGCCCGGGTAGGCTTACTAGGGTGGCAGGCTGGCTGACGGTCTGGTATTGGTAGGGGGAAGGGTGGGGGCTTAAAATCTAACGTCTAGGACCAATTCGAGTGAAAGTGATTTTTTTTAGTTAACCGATGTATATGCGACCTCCTATTTTTATGGTTGGTAATTGTCGTCTCCAAAATCTATATCTATATCTATATCTATATTTATATCTATACCTACTAATAAAGGAAGGTGCCTTTCGCCAATTTTTCCATCCGTTCACCACTGAAAAGATTTTTTTTCTATCCGAGGTGGTACTAAATTCTTATGCGTTTATCTGCTAGAAAAAAGAATTTTTCATAAGTGGGCCGCGTGTTGTTGCCCAGCGAAGCAAGCCCCCTTATTTTTCTGCCCACGCAGCTGAGAAAAGTCTATTTTCCGCACAGCGCGATAAATAGTAGGAGTTTCACACAGTGCAACCTATAATAGGCTGGCCATTTTTCTTTCTGGGTTTTATTTCTATTTTTATTCTCCTTTCCCTATATTTTTCCCTTTAAGGTTTATTTTTCTTTTAGAAGTTATCTCATAAATTAGAGATTCTTAATAAACATTCAGAATTGTGGAAAACAAATTTTGGAAAATGTTCAGAATTCCAAAATTTGGTTGTTATTTTCAAAAATATTCGAAACTTGCAAAAAGTTTCTCATTTTTTCAAAAAACAATTATTGTTTTTGAAAATTGTTCGGGATCTCTAAAATAAAAGGGCATTTCAAAAAATGCTAGATTCGAAAAATTCCTGTTTTGGTGAAATTTTCACTTCAAAATAATGTTCGTATATAAAATATACACATTTTCTAAAAATACTATGAATTTCCAATACTTGTTCACATTTGAAAAAAAGTTAACAAATTCAAATAATGTTCATGTTTTTTAAAAAAGTTGGTGTTTTCATAAAATGTTTGTGAATTTTATAAGATGGTCTCTTTCATATTTTGTTCATGTTTTTCCAAAAGTGTACATAATTTTCAAAAAACTATTCATGATTTAAAAAATTGTTCATGTTTTCTACAATGTTCAGAAACTCCATACCCTAAAATCCCCTCGATTGAAAGGATTGAAAGAAAAGTAGATTAAATACCTCATGGGCCTTCTCTGGCGTACGATGACGTAACAAAACTCTTAAATGTCCTCGATCAATGAATGAAAAAAATTGCGGATTGATTCCTTCGCACGCGGCAAAACCGAAAAACTAAATGTTCCATTTAGGTGTGCACACAGGGTTTTCCTTGCGCATATAATTCTCCCTGACTTTAAATGCATAGCATTATTTTATCTCCCGTTGCCACACACGGACATATGTGCTAGTGTTAAAAAAAAGTAAATCAGGTAATAACAGGTCTGGACCACGAGAGTCTGTGTGAAAATTTTCCTCTGGAAAATGGGAGCATTTCGATGTGTAAATGATTTGTAATGCTAAATGTCTCTGGACAAAACGAGAACGGTGGTCTGAGTGTTGACCGACTAAAAGACGACATGTTCAACGGTTAGGTGTGGCAGAGATGTGTATGTTGAGATAGATGTGTGGCCACACGAGGAAGGATCGACTCCGAAATGATGATATACGAGATCGAGTTGGGATAGCACCAATTAAAGAGAAACTTGTTCAACATCGTCTGAGAGGTTTGGGCATATTCAGCGCAGGCCTCTGGAAGCTCCAGTGCATAGCGGAGGCTAAAGCGTGCAGAGAATGTCAAGAGAGGTTGGGGTAGTCCGTAAAGAGAGATCATAAGGATTGGAGTATCATCCAAGAACTAGCTATGGATAGGGGTGCGTGGAAGCTTGCTATCCATGTGCCCAAACCATGAGTTGATCGCGAGATTTTATGGGTTTCACCTCTATCCTACCCCAATTTGTTTGGGAGTAAAGGTTTTGTTTTTGTTGTTGTTTTAAATACACCTGTAAAGGTCGCACATCTCCACCCACCGGTTTTGTTTCCAGCCGAAAAACTCTCGTGTCTAGTAAGATACACTTGTAAATTTAATATCACTATATTACATTACAACCATACCAAGCACGGCCTAAACATAAGTGGTGTTGCAATTCTGGGCAAAGGTGTGCTATATGCGACCTTTTGCACCGAACCTTCATTATCACCGCAATGTGGAGCCTTTCATATTGCGGGTTCATGCATGTCCGGTAGAAAATTTTGTTGAGATGTCATACAATTAAATCAAAGAAAAAGAATGTTTGGTATCATGATAAATAATGTTTTAATATGTTTCATGCATGACAATGAAATGGGGTCATCTAAAGTACTGACCTATAATACTATACGTTATCAAGGCAATATCATATATTGGTATTATACGTATAATATCAGCATATGATACTCCTCCGTGCCAGTAGCCTAAGGATCTAGCTCACAGCCGATGGAATTACATGCAATAGTGATTAAAAAAAATTAGCATTGGAAACACTTTATTAACTCACCCTAGAAAAAACACTTTATTAACTCAAAAGGTTTTCAGGGATACAGATATTCTCTGGTCTATTACCTAGCCACACATGCCGACCATAATGTAATGTAGTTGCAGCTCTTTGGCAAGTTGTGAGCTTCCAAGTTCATGCTTCCCTTCTCATGAATGATATCTGTTGTTTCAAAACCTTTGATCTTCTTCCTCACTTCTTGAATGATAGTTGTAGAAGTTCCTATGAAGGGGTGGATATAGTAGGGTGTAGTGTTGGGCTGGCCCACCGTAAGATCTTGGCCCAACCCATATAATTGCTAAAAAGATAAAAATAGAAACAAGAAAGGCCCAGCCAACTCACCACAACCTCATCGTAGCATTTTGGGCTGGATCATCCACTGTTCCCATGTATTCACACTTCAAATGGTTAGGCACGAGCTTTCCATCTGATAGGCCCAGGCCTATTCAGGTACCTACAAAGCCGACTTGAACTCCAAAGAAAAAAAATCAGGTGATTATCACACTTATTAAAAACACTAGCTAATTTCCCCTGCATTGCAGCGGAGCCATACATATTCTCGTGGTTTAACGCCAATTGTGTCTGACATGTACCATACACCCACCATATTCTAATGCAGAAAGTGATTTGATTTTATTTGATTGAGTTAATGCAAAAGATTTGATTGTTTGTGTTTGATATATAGGTAGAACAATTTGATTTGATTAAGTTAATATAATTATCTCATGCCAACCAACGAGGGTGCTGCAGAAATTTTGATTTGATTTGAATGAAGTAATGCACGACAACTAGCACATGAGCACCAATCCAGAATATAAGGTATATTGATTTCCGTGCAAGTTAACCATTTGAATGTCTGGCCAAGATTATAGAATAAAATAACAACATTTTGTAATACCTAGTAGATAAAATATGAAACAACTTTTCATGATGGATCAAATGATATAACTTTCGTATTGTGGATATTTATATATCTGTCTAAAAACACGGTCAAACATGCACTCATTTGACTTTAAAAAAATACACCGTATACAATGGAAAAGGAGGTGGAGATTATACTTTCGGACACGGTGATATACTTAAACACCAAAAAATTGACAATGGTAATGGGTGGATAGCTATCTCAAAAACAAAAACAAAAAACACCAGAAAATTCAACGGTGTTGGTATCTCCATGTAGACAAGTCTACGCTGTCGCCTTCCCTAAAAGAAAAGTCCAGTTTTCAGTTTAACAAGATGAAAAATTCATCGGGTTCGGTGTTTTCTGGGTACTAGGGAGGAGAGTCGTATCGTGAACGGTGGATCCGTCGCGTAGCGGCCGGCGGTGTCTGAGATCTGCGGGCGTATGGACGGCACTATCACGACCACATGTCTCGGCGCCGGCCATGGCGGGCTCACGAGGCCGTAGTAAAAGCCGGGTGGCTCCCGGTCGGTTTCACCTCGCCGCCGCCCTCGCGCAGCCGTAGCCACCACCACCGCATGCAACGGCATGATGCTTTGTCTGCGAAACTGACAGGGAGCCACACCACATGCACCGAGAGAAACTACGGCCGGGAGCCGAGCCGAGGAGCGCATGTTCAAGTTGCTTGATTGACCTGGAAAACAGGAGCTCTGGACGATGAAAGGAGAACCAACCCCATCGCGCAGAACATGCACCGAGGAAAACTACGACCGGCAGGGAGCCGAGCAGAACATGTTCATGTTGTTTGATTGACCTGAAAAACAGGATCTCGGGACGATGAAAGGAGAACCAAGCCCCATCGGCCACTCACTCCTGTGATCGCGGAGCAAAACATCACTCCATCCCAGTCAACCAATGGTGCATCGGTCAGCAAGACAAAATGCATCTACTGGTTAAGCTTATCTTTTACTCCCTCCGTTCGGAATTACTTGTCTCAGAAATGGATGTATTTAGAACTAAAATATGTCTAGATACATCCATTCTGCGACAAGTAATTCCAAACGGAGGGAGTAGAAAAGAATACTGGTTTAGAAAAACAACTAGTACTCCCTCCGTTCCTTTTTACTCCGCGTATAAGTTTTGGTCAAAGTCAAACTACACAAAGTTTGACCAAATTTATATTAAAAAATATGAACATCTACAGTACTTAAACTATGTAATATGAAAATACATTTCATGGTGCATCTGAAAATGTTAATTTCATGTTGTGAATGTTGATATTTTTTAACATAAAGCTAGTCAGTATCTACGCAGTTTCGACTTTGACCAAATCTTATATGCGGACTAAAAAGAAACGGAGGGAGTATTAGACTACTACACTGCACCTGCACGCCCGCGACCGCAAAGCCTCTTCTTTCCCCGGCCACCATGCCGATTGGTACTACTCCAACTCAAGTCAGGTGAGCGTTGCCAAGTGTTTCAAGCCAAAACCTGCGTTTTCTAGTAGTGGTGAGTGACTTAAACCTAACCGAGCCCTGCCTTATCCGCCGCCTAAAAAGTGTAGCTACCACCTTAAGCTGGTGGCCCCGCATACTTTGGTACTAGTGTTTTGACCACATTGCCGGCCGGCCGGCGGGCCGTGCGACGCCTACAACCACTTCATCAACCGATCGTGGGGTTGGGCACGTGCACGTCCAGTCCGCTGCTTTACGCCTCGCCGTGGGGTTCATGGGTTGACGAGCCAGAGACCCCGTTTCTCGTCTGCATCGACCATACGGACGCCTAGTCGGTCCATCGCCAGTATGACAAAGAAAATCAGGCCTCTACACGGAACAATTATTCCTAGCGAGAGAAGTTCGGTGTGCTACACTTCAAATTTATGTGCAATTAACCCCAATGGTGACACGGTATATATTGTTCTTTACAAATCTGTGTGGTACGTATGTTGCCGCTCTGCTTACGAATCGCAGGCAGCTCTGCTACTCCTACCCAACCAGTCTTGTTGGAGGAGCTCAACAACAAGCGTGCGTACGTACGTACCGGATTTCCGGCCAAAGAAAATACGTACTCCTACGGTGCTGTGGTGAACCGGACAATCTTCTCGTTGTGGAATAGTGGAAGTGATATGGATATTCAGTCCGGGTGGGTCACGACGAGTGGTTCGGGCGCACGAACCAGATTTAACGGGCGACGACGACGTGATTCGGTTCACCCACTCTCCTCCTGGCATTCATGCGCCCATGCTCGCTGCTCCTGCTCACGTTAAGGACTGCGATGAAGCAAGTGCTCGTTCAGTTCGGGTGAAATAAAATACGGACGCCGTATACGTGATCTATACTGGTAGCACTGTTGCATGTGTGCATCGACGTACCATGGACGTGGCAGCTTCCATGGCAACCGGGCTCCAGAAATTTCACTCTCTGTGTCGTGGTCTTTTTGTTCGAAAAAGCGGAAATAGCTCAGTTCCAGAGAGCCGGCACGGTATTGGGTTCGTTTGATCGATTTCCTTGAGCAAGGAGTGAAAGTGCGTTCATCTTTCTTATGAAATGAGATATTGTGTCCGGTTCAGGCTTCAGGGCAGGTCCAACGGTGAGGGGTTCTAGGGAGTCCGGATGTGAGCAAACAACATCAACTTAGCCTTGGACACCACAACTTTTTTCTCCCCCTCGCCTCTTTCGCCCGAAAATTTACAAGAACACGGACTTGTCAAGCCATGCCCCGCCACTTGATTGCCTCGTGATTCGTGAAGTTGTTGGATCCACACGAGAGGCCAAACAAGTTTTCATTTTTTTTATCGTTGAAACTTATGATTATGCATGTCGAAATTTTTATTCTGTTGGCCGTGAGTACCAAGTTTCAGAGTTGAAACTCGAAGTGATTGTTTTGTCAGTCGCATGTATCTTGAAATTTTGATTCTGTTGGCCGTGAGTACCAGGTTTCAGAGTTGAAACTTGAAGTGATTGTTTTTTCAGTCGCTTGTACTAAAGTCGTGATTAACTACAGCTCTGCCTGCTCCAAGGACAATGTGATCTTCCCGTGTCCAGAGGCTGATACGGGGCAGGCAGAGCTGTAGTTAATGTCGTGTGTGGGGTACGGTAACCGAGTATTGTGATCGATGGAGTAGCACAGCTGCTTTCATGTTTCGGATTTTGAAGTACGTGGATGCGGTCCGGTCGGCCGCGAGCCGCCTGAGGTCAACTGCAACGCGAGACCCAAATGGTCTGGTCGTGTCCGTTTGAGGGTAAACAGACATAACAGGTCGCCCAATGCCCGGTCGTAAAATGACTGTCGTCCGCTTTTGACCCATTCCCGTCCCAAAGTTGGGCCGCGTTTGCGGCCGAAAGGACGCGCACAGACAAGAGCGGCGCGCACCCTAGTCCCCGCTGGCCCGCTCGTCGGAGACACAACCACTTTTCTCTTCCCCGTCTCTTCCCTCTGCCGTGTCTCCAGCATAACCAGAAAGTGTTCGATGAGTAGCTCACAAGGTATCATAGATAATGGGGATGAGTTTTTCTTTCACAACTTCATTTGTTCCTCGGACGATGAGGACATTGTGGCGGCTGCATTTGTCGTCCACGACCACATCAGTAGAAAGCGGCCTCGGTTCAAGGGATCAATCCCCCAGCCATGTTTTGGCCTTGAACCGCCATAGGGAGAAAGGTCGGACCCTTCTCTGTGTCAATTACTTTGAGAATAGCACACTCTTCAAACCATACCAATTTCGCCGCCGCTTTCGTATGGCGAGACATGTGTTCAATCGTATTTGAGAGTGAGTGGTAGCATATGACCCTTACTTTAAGTGCAAAGAGGATGCCCTTGGCAAGCTTGGCTTCTCTTCTTATCAGAAATGCACTGCGGCTATCCGCATGCTTGCGTATGGAATTCCTGATGATCTTGTGGATGAGTATGTTCGTATGAGTGAATCCACGTGTCTCCTGTCATTGTATAGTTTCTGCAAGGCCGTAGTGGCAGTGTTCGGCCCTGAGAGAGCCAACTGCCGCAGACACAGAGAGGTTGTTGGCGATCAATGCCGAGAGTGGCTTTCTGGACATGCTTGGTAGTATTGATTGTATGCACTGGAAGTGGAAGAACTGTTCATTTTCTTGGCAGGGGCAGTACAAGGGGCATGTGAAAGGTGCTACTGTCTTGAAGCGGTGGCTTCACAAAATCTGTGGATATGACATTCTTTCTTCGGCATGGCTAGTTCTCACAATGATATCATTGTTCTTCAGCGATCTCCAGTGTTTGCAAAGGCTTGCAGAAGGCCACTCCCCAGAGGTCAACTTTGAGGTCAACGGCCATCAATACAACAAGGGATATTACCTGGCTGATGGTATCTATCCTCAGTGGTTCACTCTTGTAAAGACCATATCCAATCCACAAGTAGAGAAGAAACAGAGGTTTGCCCAAATGCGGGAGAGTGCTAGAAAGGATGTGAACGTGCTTTCAGTGTGCTTCAGTCTCGATGGGGTATCGTTTGAAACCCTGCATTGACATGGAGCACTCAGAAGCTTTGGGAGGTGATGGCTGCTTGTGTGATCATGCACAACATAATCGTAGAGGATGAGCGTGATGATAGCATCTACGACCAATGTTTTGATTTTCAGGGTGAAAATGTTGGGCATGTTCAACCGCCTCCTGCAACCTTCAAGCAGTTTGTCCATTTTCATCGTGAATTGCGTGATTGGCATATACTCATATCCAGCTTTAGGATGACTTGGTTGAGCACATGTGGACTCACATTGGCAATCAGTAGATCTATCTACCGGTTACCTTTCATTCAAAATAATTTCTATTACGTTGTAAAGACTATTTGATATTGTTTTTACATTGACTGGGTTGTAAACTATTTAGAATATGAAACTATTTGCTATGTTTCTTTTGAACTATTTTTACCATGCTTCTTATGTTGGGCGCACGGACAAGATGTGGCCGCTTGTTGGGCACACTACCGGCGCATCCACAAATTCGAGTACACACGGTTCCATTGCCTTCCCCAACAGAAGAAAAGTAGAACAGACGTCCATTTAAAGTCGCGCGTTGGAGTTGGCCTGATTTATGTTTAGTCTGTGAGAAAACGGACATTCGGACAGGTACCGAATTGGATCACAAACTTCATCTGAATCTCAAAGGTTAGAGCAACTTCAACGGGGCGACCCATTTCATCCGCTGGCGTGAGTTTGGGTCAGCGCGGACACAAAAGTCGGCCCAATGCGCCACCGAAAACAGACGCGCGTCAGCTTTTCGTCCGCGGATGACCCGTTCCCGGCCCAATTTTGAGCCGGATTTGCGCCTACTCATCTCCTCGGGCCCGCCGGTTGGTGGCAGCAAGCACCATTTTTCCCCCATTTTTCCCAAAACTCTCCCGCCCGCGTGCGCTCCCGCCCCGCACCTGCCATGGACGACGACCTCGACCTCGATGCCGCCGCTGGCCTCGCTTCCCTTGTGTTGTCCGGCATGAAAACCGCCCCCTCCAGCAAAGGCAAGCCCCGTGCCCCGCGCAAAACCGCCGCCGCGGCCAAGCCAAAGAAGGCGCTGATGCTCGAACAGCGGGCGGCGGAGTCGGCCAATAGGAAGAGTTGGAGGCACGCCACATACACGAGGGGTGAAGCCGTTGGGGCTGCCGCCATCGCCAACGCCGCGCAGCAGGAGGTCACCAACGCCTATGTCGCGGCGGCAACGAGGGAGGTGCTCTACATGCTAGGGTTAAAACCTAGCCAGCACGGCCTCGTCAACGCCGATGTGGCCGCCGCGGCCAGCACCGACTCGTCTGCGTTCCCTCGGATGGTGCTGCCCGACTCGCCCCGTGCATCGGCATGCACCCCGATCCCCGGCTTCCACGTGTATCAGCAGGCCGCGTGCCTCTCCAGGGAGTGCTCGCCCGACGTGAGTGCGGTGGTGCCTTCCACGCCCGCGCCCGCGCCCATCGACCTCAACGCCACACCGGCTGCCGGTCGTTCATCATCCGGAGGTGCGAGGAAACACGCGCGGCAGATGCCGGCCGACGTGCTACCAGACGCCCGCGACCTGTTCGATGAAATGCCGGTGGCCGGCGACGAGGCCAACATGCAGAACCTCATCTTCGAGGGTGGTGCGCCGGCTGCTGGCTATGACCCCGACGAGACACAAAGCCAGGACGACTGCGGGGTGTTCACGCCGGGCGCTGGCTATGATCAGTCGGCCTTCATGCGTGATCAGGTCGGCATAGACCTGGACGTCTTCCCACTCGACCACGAGTTTTCGGATGACTACGGGCAAGAGGAAGAAGACGAGTGCGACATCGAAGTGGAGCCTTTGTTTGAGGACAAGCTCGCCAATCAAGCCGCCGGGCCAAAGCCGAAGCGCAAGAGCAAGCGCATGAAGGCATACACGGTGGCCGAGGACAAGCTTCTTTGCGAGTGTCGAAAGGACATTGGACAAGACCCCAAGACCGGCGCCGAACAAAAGCATTCAACTTTTTGGATTCATGTCCACTGGGAGTTTCATGAGCGCAAGAAGTTTCCTCCTTACCAAATTGTGAGCACGCGTGGGTGGATGTCCATTTCGAAGCGATGAAGAGTGATCCAACAAGAGTGAAAAAGTTCTCCGCCACTCTTGAGAGCGTCAAGGCCCGCCCCGTGAGCGGCATCGGCATGCAAGACATGGTATGGTAGCAAGTCGTCCTCTTTTTGTGTCGTCAAGTTCATGCTTGCGTGTTCATTTACATCCCATTTGTGCCAACATGCTTGCATGAAAACATTTGTAGGCATTTCAAGCTTTGGAGGCATTCAAGGTCCAACACAACGCCAAGTGCTTCAACCTCTCCCATTGCTATAGGGTCATCAAAGATGAGGAGAAGTTCAAGGCGCAATATGCCGCCCTCAAGTCGCGCGAGGGAAAGGAAGCCGTGGAGGATGTTGGGGACGGCGAGCTGGCTCGGCCGCGGGGGAAGACCAACTCCAGGAAGGAGGACAAGCGGGATGCGGCATCGAACGCCTTGATCGCAAGCGTGGAGGACATGATGAACAAGAAGGACTCAAGAGAGGAGGAGCGCCGGCGTTTCAAAGAGGAGAAATGAACGCCTTCATGGAGATCCAAAGGAGGAGGCTAGAGATGAATGCGGAGAAGCAAGGCAAGATGCTTGAGTTGGAGGCGGAGAAGCAAGCGAAGATGCTCGAGATCGAGGCCGCCAACGCCAAGACCAAGGCCAAAGAAGTGGCTCTCGCAAGCATGATGACCGGGGTGAAGATCATGAAAGTGGATCTCAACACCGTGTCGTCAAGGAAGAGGCCATGGTTCGAGAAGATGCAGACCGACATGCTCAAGTTCACCGATGAGTGATCTTGTGGCCGCGAGCGCCTCTTTTTTTACGCCGGCTTGTGCGCTGGCATGACCACGGGGCCGTGATGGCGTGGTCAAACTCAAGTTTCACATTTTTTGTGTGCATGTGTGCCGGCTGTTGGCGAGTGCGCCAACATGAACCATGTGATGCATTTTTTGAAGCCGGCAATCTATGCCGGCGCTGGCGTGGTGCTGGCATGATCTATGGCCGCTGGCATGATCTATGGGCGTGAGCCTTTTTAAAAATTTAAAAGCGGGCATAAAAATGGGTCGGCGCGTTGGGCGCACAGCCGACCCAGATACAAAACAGGGCAGACGCCGGGCGAGCTGCCGATCCAAACGGACATAAAACGACCAAATGCGCGTCCGTTTGGGTTGGCCCGCTGGAGTTGCTCTTACCGGCGATCTCAGGGTGGATGTGCACGCGCACGGCGGACGCACTATCGCGACACATGTCTCGGCGCCACCCTCACCACGACCGATTCACGTGGCACGCGCAGCGGCGGGCCAGCGGGTCGGTGCGTCAGACCGGACAGGAGCGCACGCCCATGGGACAGGGGCACTATCGCGACGGCGCCACCCACGACCGGCTCACGTGGCCGGAGAAAAAGTCGGCCTCGTGCGTCCCCCTTCTCGCCGCCGCCGTCGACGCCACATGCGCGCGCGTGCTGTTTTTTGGCCGCGAGGCTGATCTGACCATCAAAGTCGACGATGGGAGACTACGGCAGGGAGAATGTTGGTTGTTTGACCAGAAAAACTGGGAGAAACCCATCAGTCACTCCGATGATCGCGGACAGAAAAACAACGCTCGAACTCAGCCAAAGCTGATGGTGCAGCGGTCAGCAAGGCAAAAATAGTGGTTATTATGCAGGTTAGACTAAAAAGCAGTTAGTCCCTCCGTCTAGGTGTGTAAGTCATCTTACGAAAACCAAATATTCCCAAAACACTTAGTCGCGGTGCATTAAATTCTACCTCGTTTCTTGTTTATTGACATATCAACCAATAAGAGAAGTGGGGTGTGCATGCTTTTAATGATATGAGACTACCAAACACGACATGCATTGGTTAGTTAATTGCATGCAATGCCATTAATTAGCAAATGAACATTAAGTACTCTCGTTTTCCCCTCCTCCTTGGTCCCGGTGCACAACCTAAGGGCATCTTCAACAGATTGTATGTTAGTCCTGTTGGTAAAATGTCCATGTCATCAACCAACAATCTATCATACAACTACTCCAATGGGTTGTATGTAAGCTATCCAATAGATGGTGGGACAATAAATGTAGTTGCTCTCTATTTCACCTTGGAGCTTGTGCAAAGGTTGTTGGTTAATCTACATACAACTTTGCTATCTCTCCACATTTAATACATGCCACATCATCACTATGTCCTAGGTGGCAAATTTACCAACACCTATCTTACAACTGTTGGAGATGCCCTAAGATGACTTACTCACCTAAACGGAGGGAGTAGAACTTTTTATTTTTTTGAAAGGCGTGAGAGGGAACCCGGAAGAGTAGCACTACTGCTTGATGAATGAATGATGAGGTAGAGCGTGCAGCGCTGATGCCACTTTTTGTCAGCATATGCAAACGCGCATGCACATGCACCGAGGACTGAGGACTTGCTCACCTGCTCGATCTCTCTCACTCCCTCTACTGCTTCAGGCCACTCGTTGCACTGGCAATGCACGCTCGCTTTTGCTAGTGGCACTCTTAAGCTGATGGCCCCGCCGGATACTTTGTTAGCGTTTGACCACGCGGCCGTCCGACGCTAACAACCACTTCAAATCCAATCCAATCCAATTGTGGGTGGAGTACGTGGATTGCTTTACGTCTTGCCGTGGGGCGATGGTCCTTTGTGTCGTTTGACGAGCCGTGGCCCGATTTTCTCCTCTCGGACGTACGGACGCCAGGTCCACGCACAAAGAAAACCAAGGCCCTGTACGGAGAAATTCTACGGAACCGGGCAGGATTTGGTGCAGTGTTTGATTCAGAAGTTAAATGTGATTTACTCGCCGTTTTGTCCGTCGTGCACAAGCAGCTTAGGGTTGCTATCTGTGCAACTGACATGACAGTAGCCGCACCGGTACAAATGTGTGTGGTACGTACTATGTTGGTTTGGTTTTTGAATAGAAGACATCCTATATACATAAGAAGTTGATCCCCACTATTCTATTTATCTCAACATGCATACATGTCACCTCATCAAAGGCCCACCACTACATGCATGAGAAAATGTTTTCCATCATTAGTTGATTTCATGCACACCTTTCACTTTACCACACATGTCACCACATCAAAGGTCCACTCAACATGCATGACTTTTTTTTCCATTACGTTATGTCACTTATATTCAAAAATATTTTCTAACTACACAATAATCAAATACTCCCTCCGTCCCAAAATAACTGTCTTGAGATTAGTACAAATTTGTACTAGAATTAGTACAAAGTTAAGACACTTATTTTGGGACGGAGGGAGTACAATATATAATATTTATTTTTAGCTTTAATTCATATATTATTAATTCAATGATAGAAGCTTCATACAATCAAATCAGTGAAATATATTGCAACTGACTCCCGCAACAACACGCGGGGTATTCTCTAGTTCTACTTACGATGGTAACCCAACCAGTCTTGTTGCTAGGAGAAGCTCGATAACAAATGTGCTGCGTGCCGTGCGTACGTACCAGATTTCCGGCGCAAGAAAATACGTACTCCTACGGTGCAGGTGAAGTGGACATTCTTCTCGTACTGGAATTGTGGAAGTGATGTGGATATTCATGAATCCGAGCTCATGCCGAGTGGTTCGCACGCAGGAAACCGAATTAACGGGCAACGAGGATTCGGTTCACCCACTCTCTCCAAGTACTATTAGGGCATGTACAATGGTGTTATCTTAGGAGTGTCATGTAGGATAGATGATGAGGTGGAGGAGAGAGAACTCATAAGAAAAGACTTGTGTTCTCTTATTTAAGAGAAGACAAGAGGTGATCTCTTAGCACAATATGTCTCACCACATTGGAATTGCTAGTATTGAAAATAAGGCTAAGAGATGACCCATCGTAGGCAAAAAAAAATGTCATCTCTAAATCACATGCAAGACTTAAGATAAGGTTATCTTATCAACCATTGTACATGCCCTTATATTCTTTGCCCAAGCCCATGCAGGCTCACACCCCTCCTCCTGCTCGCTTTATCAACAAGTAGATAAAGTGAGTGTTCTCTGGGCCTGGTCAAATAAAATACGTATGTCCCATACGTAATCTATAATAGAGACATCTGCATATGTACACCGACCTTGGACGTGGTAGCTTCCCAAGGGTGTGTCATGTCCCAAGAAGTGAGGTATCATGTCTGGTTCACGCATCGTTTGCAGAAGCAGCCTCAACCACTCCCCGTTAAGGCATCTCCTACGCGGGCTCATCAAAGTCCTTGTTCTCACAAATCAGAAGCAAACCCGAGAGGAGGGTTTTGCGGCAGTTCGGACTTCCGTCACATGGACTCCGACACTCCCGGTCCACTTTTCTTTCATTCCGCCCCTGCTCCCTTTTACTATACATCCACACCATCATTGTCTGATGCTGATGATGTATCTCTCCAGCCGTCGCACTGGCGTCGAGGACTTTCGCAGCCCCCACCGACGCACATGCCTTTCTTGGACTGTGCCGCCATCCACCCAGGTTTCCTCCATAGCCAGGTACCCCCTGCCGACGATGTCAATGACGGACACCATGCCCGGCAAGTGTTCGGTCAAATACCATTGAGTTTTTTTTGTTCAACTTCGTGTTGTTTTCTAGAGTAAAGCACGATCGCCGGGTACTAGGTGATCGAGGATATGAGTTGCTGTGCGATGCGTGGTTCACCGTATCTACGGACTTTGGAGGTAGGAAGTCAAGGGGCTCGATCTTTTGGCAGCGCGTGCATGCTTCGTTTTAGACGTGAAAGAACTTCACGTCCTACGACATGTACTTCATCCATCAAAGCAATTGGAAGTCGATATCGCATCGATGGTACACCATCTGGAACTCCGTCGTGAAGTTTTGCGGTGCGGTTGCACGGGTGGAGACAATGTGGCCATTGAGCTCGTCAACCATGGACATTGTAAGTTTTGCTTCCTATTGCTCTACACTTCGGTTAGTTCACTCAATGTTGCTCTATATTTGGGCTTGATATTTAGGGGTGCCGGTCAGCCCAGACGTTTGTGGCCCATTTGAGGGGGGGGGGGGCATCTGGATTGAAAACTCGTGACCGGTTCGTGACCGGGGGATTCGTCCGAGCGAATAAGACGGGTTTGGGACATCCGGATGTAGATGCTCTAGTAGCAATGGAAATGCCCTTACAACTTGTGCCATGGAAACACGGTGATACACTTAAAAGGATCAAATTTAAACGGTGTAGACAAGTCCATGTCGGATTTGGCGCATGGACGCACCGGAGTGTATCTTTCCGAAAAAGAAAACACGCACCGGAGTTCATTTCGGCGACGAAGACGTGATAGACGAACGGTGGACTCGTCGCTTAGCAAAGCCGGGCGGTGCGGGCGCACGCACGGCGGACGGCACTATCGCGACGCATGTCTCGGCGCCACCCTCACCACGACCGGCTCACGTGGCCGCAGTAATAGGAGTCGGGGTAGGTTTCGGTCGGTTTCATCTCGCCGCCGCCCTCGCGTAGGTAGCCACCACCACATGCCCTGCGACTGCGAGGCTGAGCACCGATGGAAAACTACGGCTGCGCAGAGCATGTTCCGGTCGGTTGTTTGACGCTGGAAAACAGGATCTCGGGTTGATGGCAGCCACCGGTCACGCCTGTGATCGCGGAGGAAAACGACGCTCCGGTGGGCCAGCGCAGTAGATATTCGTAGACAATTCTTCCCTTTTATACGGAAGAAGAATTTTGTTGTTTCTTTTCTGTTTATATCAACTGTCAGCTGAATTCAGTGCCCTTGTGGGCAAACGACAGTAGAGAAACAGAGACAAGTGGGCAGTACTTTTCAAAGCCCTGCGACGGAACCTGCACGATTGCGTTTAACTTTTTTTTTTTGAAATGATTGCGTTTAACTTTTCAAAGCCCCGCGACCGAACCTGCACGATTGAGGCGTTGCTCTGTACTACTACTGGTGACGAGGTGGCGGCGTGCATGCACCACACCAGGGGCGCCTTCTTGTCAGCATCTGTAGACGTGCATGGACCGAGGATCCCTCACCCTCGCTGCTACCAATACTTTAGGCCACTGGTCGAACTGCACTGCACGCTCGCGATCGCAAAGCCTCTTCTTTTGGCAGCCACCATGCCGATACGTACCACTCAAACTCATGTCAAGTGAGCTTTGCCACGCACGTAAGTCAAAACATGTGTTTTTAAGTATGGTGGAGTACTAGTGTTTTGACCACACGGCCGGGCGGCGGGCCGTGCGACGCTAACAACCACTACATCGGGTCCGATAGTGGGTACGGCACGTCCAAGTCCGTTTGCTTCTACGTCTGTCCTGTCGTGGGGTTCGTGGGGATGGTCCTTTATGTCGTTTGACGAGCCGGAGACATGGTTTCTCGTCCCGGTCGACCATACGGACGCCACGTCCGTCCATCGTCAGCACGACAAAGAAAACCAGGGCTCTGTACGGACTACGGAGCAATTATTCCAAGGGAGGGCCAGAGTTCGGTGTGCTGCACTTCAAGTTTAACTGCAATTAACTTTAAAAAAGGATGTATATGCAACTAACTTACAGTTGCTAAACTGATTTCAGAAAAAAAAACTTGTAGTTGCTAACTAACAGTATCGTACGAGCTGGGGAAGCAGTGTGTACTGTTCTGTTCTGTAAATATGCATGGTTTGGAAAAAAATTCATGAAAAAATAAATTCAGATCTATAGTAAAGGTTCATCAGAAACAGAACATATCATAAAATAATAATAATAACATTCAAGTCTTTAGACCGCAGGATGATCACCGCCACAAAAATGAGTCGTCGACACACCTTTGTCACCGTTCGAATGCCGAAGCTGGTTTAATATTGTTGATGGCAACCTAAAGTCTTTGTGCAAGTACTTTTAAGGACCAACGTCCCAATATCACGGTAGTGGCCGTCAAACCCTTAAGTCGATATGAAAAAATCCGACGTCAAGTCTCGTCGTCGCATACGGCCAGAGAGACGGCGTACCGGCAATATTCTATGCCGGAGCTCCGTCTGATCCGTTCCAACGGATGATCTGAATACAAAAGCCCCACTCGAAGATGAAGCACTGCTATCCATCCAAAAGTTGCCCCTCCGAGGACTAAACCCCTACTCTATCTACCAGCCGAAGCCGAGGTACCATGTTCAGTTCTTTAATGGCGAACATTCTGCTCACAATAACAGTCAGCTCCACTCCTACCCAATCAGTCTTGTTGGAGAAACTCAACAACAAACATGCGTACGTACGTAGCGGGTTTTGGGGGCAAGAAAATACTCCTACCGTGCCGTGGTGGAGTGGACATTCTTCTCGTAGCGGAACTGTGGAAGTGATGGATATTCAGTCCGGTGACGCGACGCCGGACGAGTGGTTCACACGCAGCAACCCAAATTAACGGGCGACGAGGATTCGGTTCACCCACTCTCCTGGCATTCTTTGTTCGACTGCTCGTGCCCATGCTCACTCCCCATGCTCACGTACTCGACGAGTAGATAAAGTAAGTGATCGATCAGGTCGGGTCAAGTAAAATACGGACGCCGCATTGCGTAATCTATACTAGAGACAGTTGCATACTTGCATATGTGCATCGATCTTGGACGTGGCAGCTCCCAAGTCCCAAAGGACGTTTCATGGTCTCATGAAGTGAGGCATGATGTATGTTGACGCAGCGTTCACATATTGCAGCCTGAACAACTCCAAGACGGATCATCGAAAAAACCGTAAATGTCCCTTTTAGCCGTCCAACATGGAACCCCGACTCAAGCCGGACCGACATGAAAGCTTAGAGCCCGGTCCTAAACCAGGTGAGCTCTGGGGAATCTGGGCGTCTGTCATGACTACGACTGATCCAACGATGGTTCTGGCTGCCGACTGCCGACGACGTCGATGCCGGTGGCTCCGGCGTGAGGTCCGTCATTATATGTTCTTATAGGCTGTAGAAAAGAAAAAATCCATGATCTAGTTTATTGTCTGGGTATTCGCTTTGTTTGATGAACTGGCCGGATATTTGGTGTCATATGTTTGAGGATCCACATTGTGAGACGTGCTTAAGCCAAGTAGCCAACCAATGAACCATCGTCGCCACACGTCACGTGGGACTGTGGGAGCGATCTAGTAGTACCACGAATGGCACGTGGACAAGCATTGATGATGGCAACGTTTGAATATCGAGATCGATCATGAACTACCGGTGGTACCTCTCTCAGTCTCTCTCTCTGGTTGCAATGAATGGACGGTAGATGGATCCAGACGTGAACGTTGCCACGGCGCCTTTTTGGCTTTTGTATATACTGGTACAGGCCGCTGGTGGTAGGAGTAGTACTCCATACAAGGACGAGGCGATCTTCCCGTGTCCAAGTGTGGATGCTGCGGATTTAATCGCGCTGTTAATGTGTCTCTCTCTGGGCTGGTTGCACTTGAGCCCAACACGCGGCTAGCCGTAGTTAATGGCGTGTGGGACTGTGGGGTAACCGAATGCTCTGGTCGATGGAGCAGCAGCTTCGGTGTTTGCAATTTGAACTTCCCGGAGAGTAGTCAATGTAGGAGTAGTTAGACTTAACCACCGATGTAGTACTATTTTGTTTCTTTAAATTCTTTTTGTTTTCCATAGACCTTTTGCCACGTTTTTTAAGTTTTTCTTGTACAACTTTCCTCTAGTAATTACAACACTATATTAACCCACATCACCCGCCCAGAAAGAAAATGTGTTAACCCACCCCGGTTTGCGGAGAAAACTTAACCCAAATCACGTTAGAGTTTCTCTTTTCCTCTCCCGTCGGTGGTGGCTAGGGCATTCATCCCCTCTAAGCTTTGCCAGTGAGCCTCTGGGTCCACCTCACCTCTGCCTGTCACTTGGGCGTCAGGCGGGTGGGAGGAGGATCTCGGTGCCTCGACTCCAACTAGTGGTTTAAGTTAAGTTTCCATTTCTCTCGCAGAGACGATGCTCCGGCGGATGACGACACTTGATCGTTGAGTTGGTCTTAGGGGTTCCGATCCTCCTCGGGTTTATCCATTGGGATGGGTGTTGGGGAACGTTGCAGAAAATTAAAATTTTTCCTACGGTTTCACCAAGATCCATCTATGAGTTCATCTAAGCAACGAGTGATAGGAGTGATGCATCTACATACCACTTTGTAGATCGCGAGCGGAAGCGTTCAAAAGAACGGGGTTGAAGTAGTCGTTCTCGTCGTGATCCTATCATCGGAGATCCTAGCGCCGAACGGACGGCACCTCCGCGTTCAACACACGTACGGTCAGCGTGACGTCTCCTCCGTCTTGATCCAGCAAGGGGGAAGGAAAGGTTGATGATGATCCAAAGAAGACGACGGCGTGGTGGTGGATGCAGCAGAACTCGGCAGGCCGCCAAGCTCTCATGGGAGGAGGACGAGGTGTAGCAGGGGGAGGCGCCACACACAGTGCGGCTGCCTCCCCCCGCCTCCTTATATAGGCCCCGTGGGAGGCCGGCCTTGGGAGATGCAATCTCCCAAGGGCGGCGGCGAGGTGGAGTGCCCCAAGGCAAGTGGGGTGCCCCACCCTAGGGTTTCAACCCTAGGCGCGGTGGGTGGGCAAAGCGCGCCAGCCCACTATGGGCTGGTTCTCCCACTTCAGCCCATGGGGCCCTCCGGATGGGTGGCCCCACCCGGTGGACCCCCGGGACACTTCCGGTGGTCCCGGTACAATACCGGGTGACCCCGAAACTTTCCCGATGGCCGAAACACCACTTCATATATATAATTCTTTACCTCCAGACCATTTCGAAACTCCTCGTGACGTCCGGGATCTCATCCGGGACTCCGAACAACATTCGGTTTGCTGCATACTCATATTCATACAACCCTAAGCGCCACCGAACCTTAAGTGTGTAGACCCTACGGGTTCGGAGACACGTAGACATGACCGAGACGGCTCTCGGGCAATAACCAACAGCGGGATCTGGATACCCATGTTGGCTCCACATGCTCCTCGATGATCTCATCGGATGAACCACGATGTCGAGGATTCAAACAACCCGTATACAATTCCTTTGTCAATAGGTGCGTTACTTGCCCGAGACTCGATCGTCGGTATCCCAATACCTCGTTCGGTCTCGTTATCGCAAGTCACTTTACTCGTACCGTAATGCATGATCCCGTGACCAAACACTTGGTTACTTTGAGCTCATTATGATGATGCATTACCGAGTGGGCCCAGAGATACCTCTCCGTCATACGGAGTGATAAATCCGATCTCGATCCGTGTCAACCCAATGCAGACACTTTCGGAGATACCGTAGTGCATCTTTATAGTCACCCAGTTACGTTGTGACTTTTGGTACACCCAAAGCACTCCTACGGTATCCGGGAGTTACACGATCTCATGGTCTAAGGAAAAGATACTTGACATTGGAAAAGCTCTAGCAAAACGAACTACACGATCTTGTGCTATGCTTAGGATTGGGTCTTGTCCATCACATCATTCTCCTAATGATGTGATCCCGTTATCAACGACATCCAATGTCCATAGCCAGGAAACCATGACTATCTGTTGATCAACGAGCTAGTCAACTAGAGGCTTACTAGGGACATATTATGGTCTATGTATTCACACGTGTATTACGATTTCCGGATAATACAGTTATAGCATGAATAAAGACAATTATCATGAATAAGGAAATATAATAATAATCTTTTATTATTGCCTCTAGGGCATATGTCCAACAGTCTCCCACTTGCACTAGAGTCAATAATCTAGTTACATTGTGATGAATCGAACACCCATAGAGTTCTGGTGTTGATCATGTTTTGCTCGCGAGAGAGGTTTAGTCAACGGATCTGTGACATTCAGATCTGTATGTACTTTGCAAATATCTATGTCTCCATCTTGAACATTTTCACGGATGGAGTTGAAACGATGCTTGATGTGCCTGGTCTTCTTGTGAAACCTGGGCTCCTTGCAAGGGCAATAGCTTCAGTGTTGTCACAGAAGAGTTTGATCGGCCCCGACGCATTGGGTATGACTCCTAGGTCGGTGATGAACTCCTTCACCCAAATTGCTTCATGCGCTGCCTCCGAGGCTGCCATGTACTCCGCTTCACATGTAGATCCCGCCACGACGCTCTTCTTGCGGTTGCACACACCATCGCTCCACCATTCAACATATACACGTGTCGGTTTGTGACTTAGAGTCATCAGATCGTGTCGAAGCTTAGCGTCGGCGTAACCCTTTACGGCGAGCTCTTCGTCACCTCCATAAACGAGAAACATGTCCTTTGTGCTTTTCAGGTACTTCAGGATATTCTTGACCGCTGTCCAGTGTTCCTTGTCGGGATTACTTTGGTACCTTCCTACCAAACTTACGGCAAGGTTTACATCAGGTCTGGTACACATCATGGCATACATAACAGATCCTATGGCTGAAGCATAGGGGATGACACTCATCTCTTCTTTATCTTTTGCCGTGGTCGGGCATTGAGCCGAGCTCAATCTCACACCTTGCAATACAGGCAAGAGCCCTTTCTTGGACTGATACATTTTGAACTTCTTCAAAATCTTATCAAGGTATGTGCTTTGTGAAAGACCTATGAGGCGTCTCGATCTATCCCTATAGATCTTGATGCCTAATATGTAAGCAGCTTCTCCAAGGTCCTTCATTGAAAAACACTTATTCAAGTAGGCCTTAATGCAGTCCAAAAGTTCTATATAATTTCCCATCAAGAGTATGTCATCTACATATAATATGAGCAATGCTACATAGCTCCCACTCACTATCTTGTAAACGCAGGCTTCTCCATAAGTCTGCATAAACCCAAACGCTTTGATCATCTCATCAAAGCGAATGTTCCAACTCCGAGATGCTTGCACCAGCCCATAAATGGATCGCTGGAGCTTGCATACTTTGTTAGCATTATTAGGATCGACAAAACCTTCCGGCTGCATGATATACAGTTCTTCCTTAAGATGTCCGTTAAGGAATGCCGTTTTGACATCCATCTGCCATATCTCATAATCATAGTATGCGGCAATTGCTAACATGATTCGGATGGACTTTAGCTTCGCTACGGGAGAGAATGTCTCATCGTAGTCAGCCCCTTGAACTTGTCGATAACCCTTAGCGACAAGTCAAGCTTTATAGATGGTAACATTTCCATCCGCGTCCGTCTTCTTCTTAAAGATCCATTTGTTTTCTATCGCTCGCCGATCATCGGGCAAGTCTGTCAAAGTCCACACTTTGTTTTCATACATGGATTCTATCTCGGATCGCATGGCTTCAAGCCATTTGTTGGAATCTGGGCCCGCCATCGCTTCTTCATAGTTCGAAGGTTCAACATTGTCTAACAACATGATTTCTAGGACAGGGTTGCCGTACCACTCTGGTGCGGAACGTGTCCTTGTGGACCCTCACGGTTCAAGAGCAACTTGATCCAAGTACCTTGATCATCATCATTATTTTCCTCTCCGATCGGTGTAGGCATCACAGGAACATTTTCTGAGCTGCACTACTTTCCTGTTCAAGAGGTAGTACTTCATCGAGTTCTACTTTCCTCCCACTTACTTCTTTCGAGAGAAACTCTTTTTCCAGAAAGGATCCGTTCTTGGCAACAAAGATCTTGCCCTCGGATCTTAAGTAGAAGGTATACCCAATGGGTTTCCTTAGGGTATCCTATGAAGACGCATTTTTCCGACTTGGGTTCGAGCTTTTCAGGTTGAAGTTTCTTGACATAAGCATCGCATCCCCAAACTTTTAGAAACGACAGCTTAGGTTTCTTCCCAAACCATAATTCATACGGTGTCATCTCAACGGATTTAGACGGTGCCCTATTTAAAGTGAATGTAGCTGTCTCTAGAGCGTATCCCCAAAATGATAGCGGTAAATTGGTAAGAGACATCATAGACCGCACCATATCCAATAGAGTGCGATTACGACATTCGGACACACCGTTATGCTGAGGTGTTCCAGGCGACGTGAGTTGTGAAACGATTCCACATTTCCTTAAGTGTGTACCAAATTCGTGACTTAAATATTCTCCTCCACGATCTGATCATAGGAACTTTATCTTTCGGTCACGTTGATTCTCTACCTCATTCTAAAATTCCTTGAACTTTTCAAAGGTCTCAGACTTGTGTTTCATTAAGTAGACATACCCATATCTACTCAAGTCATCAGTGAGAGTGAGAACATAACGATATCCTCCGTGAGCCTCAACGCCATTGGACCTTTTACATCGGTATGTATGATTTCCAACACGTTGGTTGCTCGCCCATTGTTCCGGAGAATGGAGTCTTGGTCATTTTGCCCATGAGGCATGGTTCGCATGTGTCAAATGATTCATAATCGAGAGACTCTAAAAGTCCATCGGCATGGAGCTTCTTCATGCGCTTGACACCAATGTGACCAAGGCGGCGAGTGCCACAAGTATGTGGGACTATCGTTATCAACTTTACATCTTTTGGTATTCACACTATGAATATGTGTAATATTACGCTCGAGATTCATTAAGAATAAACCATTGACCATCGGGGCATGACCATAAAACATATCTCTCATATAAATAGAACAACCATTATTCTCGGATTTAAATGAGTAGCCATCTCGTATCAAACGAGATCTAGATAAAATGTTCATGCTCAAACTTGGTACTAAATAACAATTATTGAGGTTTAAAACTAATCCTGTAGGTAAATGTAGAGGTAGCGTGTCGACGGCGATCACATCGACCTTGGAACCATTCGGCACGCAGATCGTCACCTCGCCCTTCGCCAGTCTCCGCTTATTCCGCAGCTCTGTTGTGAGTTACAAATATGAGCAACGGCACCGTATCAAATACCTGGAGTTACTACGAGTAATCGGTAAGGTACACATCAATTACATGTATATCAAATATACCTTTAGTGTTGCCGGCCTTCTTATGCGCTAAGTATTTGGGGCGTTCCGCTTCAAAGGACCCTTCCTTTGCAATAAAAGCACTCAGTCTCGTGCTTGGGTCCATTCTTTGACTTCTTCCCGGCAACTGGCTTACCGGGCGCGGCAACATCCTTGTCGTCTTTTTTGAAGTTCTTCTTGCCCTTGCCCTTCTTGAACTTAGTGGTTTTATTGACCATCAACACTTGATGTTCCTTCTTGATTTCTACCTCTGCTGACTTTAGCATTGAAAATACTTCAGGAATGATTTTCACCATCCCTTGCATATTCTAGTTCATCACAAAGCTCTTGTAGCTTGGTGGGAGCGACTGAAGGATTCTGTCAATGACCGCCTCGTCCGGGAGGTTAATGTCCAGTGGGAGACGGCGGTTGTGCAACCCTGACATTTTGAGTATGTGCTCACCGATGTAACTATTTTCCTCCATCTTACAACTATAGAACTTGTCGGAGACTTCATATCTCTCGACCCGGGCATGAGCTTGGAAAACTAGTTTCAGCTCCTTGAACATCTCATATGCTCCGTGTTGCTCAAAACGCTTTTGGAGCCCCGGTTCTAAGCTGTAAAGCATGCCGCACTGAACGAGGGAGTAATCATCAGCACGTGACTGCCAAGCGTTCATAACGTCTTGGTTCTCTGGAACGGGTGCATCACCTAGCGGTCCTTCTAGGACATATTGTTGGAAATATGCCCTAGAGGCAATAATAAATTAGTTATTATTATATTTCCTTGTTCATGATAATCGTTTATTATCCATGCTATAATTGTATTGATAGGAAACTCAGATACATGTGTGGATACATAGACAACACCATGTCCCTAGTAAGCCTCTAGTTGACTAGCTCGTTGATCAATAGATGGTTATGGTTTCCTGACCATGGACATTGGATGTCATTGATAACGGGATCACATCATTGGGAGAATGATGTGATGGACAAGACCCAATCCTAGGCCTAGCACAAAGATCGTAGTTCGTATGCTAAAGCTTTTCTAATGTCAAGTATCTTTTCCTTAGACCATGAGATTGTGCAACTCCCGGATACCGTAGGAATGCTTTGGGTGTACCAAACGTCACAACGTAACTAGGTGGCTATAAAGGTGCACTACAGGTATCTCCGAAAGTGTCTGTTGGGTTGGCACGAATCGAGACTGGGATTTGTCACTCCATGTAAACGGAGAGGTATCTCTGGGCCCACTCGGTAGGACATCATCATAATGTGCACAATGTGACCAAGGGGTTGATCACGGGATGATGTGTTACGGAACGAGTAAAGAGACTTGCCAGTAACAAGATTGAACTGAAGGAAATATGCCCTAGAGGCAATAATAAAGTTATTATTTATTTCCTTATATCATGATAAATGTTTATTATTCATGCTAGAATTGTATTAACCGGAAACATAATACATGCGTGAATATATAGACAAACAGAGTGTCACTAGTATGCCTCTACTTGACTAGCTTGTTAATCAAAGATGGTTATGTTTCCTAACCATGGACAAAGAGTTGTTATTTGATTAACAGGATCACATCATTAGTTGAATGATCTGATTGACATGACCCATTCAGTTAGCTTAGCACCCGATCGTTTAGTATGTTGCTATTGCTTCCTTCATGACTTATACATGTTCCTATGACTATGAGATTATGCAACTCCCATTTACCGGAGGAACACTTTGTGTGCAACCAAACGTCACAACGAATCGGGTGATTATAAAGGTGCTCTACAGTGTCTCCAAAGGTACTTGTTGGGTTGGCGATTTCGAGATTAGGATTTGTCACTCGAATGTCGGAGAGGTATCTCTGGGCCCTCTCAAGAATACACATCACTTAAGCCTTGCAAGCATTTCAACTAATGAGTTAGTTGTGAGATGATGTATTACGGAACGAGTAAAGAGACTTGCGGTAGCGAGATTGAACTAGGTATTGGATACCGACGATCGAATCTCGGGCAAGTAACATACCGATGACAAAGGAACAACGTATGTTGTTATGCGGTCCGACCGATAAAGATCTTCGTAGAATATGTAGGAGCCAATATGGGCATCCAGGTCCCGCTATTGGTTATTGACCGGAGACGTGTCTCGGTCATGTCTACATTGTTCTCGAACCGTAGGGTCCACACGCTTAAGCTTTCGATGACAGTTTTATTATGAGTTTATGAGTTTTGATGTACCGAAGGAGTTCGGAGTCCCGGATGAGATCGGAGACATGATGAGGAGTCTCGAAATGGTCGAGACGTAAAGATCGATATATTGGACGACTATATTCGGAGTTCGGAAAGGTTCCGAGTGATTCGGGTATTTTTCGGAGTACCGGAGAGTTACGGGAATTCGTATTGGGCCTCATTGGGCCACACGGGAAAAGGAGAGAAAGGGCCAAAAGGTGGCCGCGCCCCTCCCCTTGCTCTAGTCCGAATTGGACTAGGGAAGGGGGGCGCCCCCTTCCTTCCTTCTCCTTCTCTCCTACTCCTAATACATGGAAGGGTTCCTAGTTGGACTAGGAAAGGGGGAATCCTACTCCCGGTGGGAGTAGGACTCCCCTAGGGCGCGCCATAGAGAGGGCCGGCCCTCCCCTCCTCCACTCCTTTATATACAGGGGTAGGGGGCACCCAATGGACACACAAGTTGATCATCGTGATCGTTCCTTAGCCGTGTGCGGTGCCCCCCTCCACGATATTACACCTCGGTCATATTGTAGCGGTGCTTAGGCGAAGCCCTGCGACAGTTGAACATCAAGATCGTCACCACGCCGTCGTGCTGACGGAACTCCTGTTGGGGAACGTTGCAGAAAATTAAAATTTTTCCTACGGTTTCACCAAGATCCATCTATGAGTTCATCTAAGCAACGAGTAACGGGAGAGAGTTTGCATCTACATACCACTTGTAGATCGCGTGCGGAAGCTTGTTTGGTGATGATGGAGTCGTACTCGAACGTGATTCAGATCACCGATGCCAAGTGCTGAACGGACAGCACCTCCGCGTTCAACACACACGACGGGGACGAGCGACGTCTCCTCCTTCTTGATCCAGCAAGGGGAAGGAGAGGTTGAGGAAGACGGCACCACCGGCAAAGACGACGGCGTGGTGATGGTGGTGAAGCAAGACTCGGCAGGCTTCGCCCGAGCTCTCACGGAGGAGGAGATGTGTTGGGAGGAGGGCTGCGCCTTGGGAGATGTGTACGGCAGCCCCCCCCCTTTATATAGGCCCCTGTGGGGTGGCGGCCCCTAGAGATCCAATCTCAAGGGGGGCGGCCAAGGGGTGGAGTGCCCCAAAGCCGGTGGGCGCCCCACCCCTAGGGTTTCAACCCTAGGCGCTAGGTGGGCCTAGGGGCGCACCAGCCCCCGTGGGCTGGTTCCTTCCCTTATGGCCCATGGGGCCCTCCGGATGGGTGGCCCCACCGGTGGACCCGGGACCCTTCCGGTGGTCCCAGATTTTGCCAGAACCCCGAAACTTTCCCGATGGCGAAACACCACTTCCTATATATTATTCTTTACCTCCGGACCCTTCCGAACTCCTCGTGACGTCGGGATCTCATCAGGGACTCCGAACAACATTCGGTATTCACATACTAGTCTTCCTACTAACCCTAGCGCCACCGAACCTTAAGTGTGTAGACCCTACGGGCTCGGGAGACATGCAGTCATGACCGAGACGACTCTCGGGCAATAACCAACAGCGGGATCTGGATACCCATGTTGGCTCCCACATGCTCCTCGATGATTTCATCGGTTGAACCACGATGTCGAGGATTCTATCAAACCCTGTATGCAATTCCCTTTGTCAATCGGTACGTTACTTGCCCGAGACTCGATCGTCGGTATCCCAATACCTCGTTCGGTCTCAAGTTATCGACAAGTCACTTTACTCGCATCAGTAATGCATGATCCCGTGACCAACACCTTGGTCACATTGAGCTCATTATGATGATGCATTACCGAGTGGGCCCAGAGATACCTCTCCGTCATACGGAGTGACAAATCCGATCTCGATCCATGTCAACCCAACAGATACTTTCGGAGATACCGTAATGCACCTTTATAGTCACCCGATTCGTTGTGACGTTTGATACACCCAAGGCACTCCTACGGTAACCGGAGTTACACGATCTCATGGTCGAAGGAATAGATACTTGACATTGGCAAAGCTTCTAGCAAACGAACTATACGATCTTTTATGCTATGCTTATGATTGGGTCTTGTCCATCACATCATTCTCCTAATGATGTGATCCCGTTATCAACGACATCCAATGTCCATAGTCGAGGAAACCATGACCATCTATTGATCACAACGGGCTAGTCAACTAGAGGCTCACTAGGGACATATTGGGGTCTAAGTGTTCACACGTGTATTATGATTTCCGGATAACACGGTTATAGCATGAACAAAAGACAATTATCATGAACATTGAAATATAATAATACTTTTATTATTGCCTCTAGGGCATATTTCCAACAGTCTCCCACTTGCACTAGAGTCACTAATCTAGTTACATTGTGATGAATCGAACACCCATAGAGTTACGGTGTTGATCATGTTTTGCACGCGAGAGAGGTTTAGTCAACGGATCTGCGACATTCAGATCCGTGTGCACTTTGCAAATCTCTATGTCTCCATCTTGAACATTTTCACGGATGGAGTTGAAACGACGCTTGATGTGCTCGGTCTTCTTGTGAAACACGGGCTCCTTTGCAAGGGCAATAGCTCCGGTGTTGTCACTGAGAAGAGTTTGATCGGCCCCGACGCATTGGGTATGACTCCTAGGTCGGTGATGAACTCCTTCACCCATATTGCTTCATGCGCTGCCTCCGAGGCTGCCATGTACTCCGCTTCACACGTAGATCCCGCCACGACGCTTCGCTTGCACCGCACCAGCTCATCGCTCCACCATTCAACATATACACGATCCGGTTTGTGACTTAGAGTCATCGGATCTGAGTCGAAGCTTAGCGTCGACGTAACCCTTACTGACGAGCTCTTCGTCTCCTCCATAAACGAGAAACATTTCCTTTGTCCTTTTGGTACTTCAGATATTCTTGACCGCTGTCCGGTGTTCCTTGCGGGATTACTTTGGTATCTTGCAACCAAACTTACGGCCAGGTTTACATCGGGTGCAGTACACAAGATGGCATACATAATAGATCCTATGGCTGAAGCATAGGGATGACACTCATCTCTTCTTTATCTTTTGTCGTGGTCGGTGATCGAGCTGAGCTCAGTTTCACACCTCGTAACATAGGCAAGAACCCTTCTTGGACTGATCCATTTTGAACCTCTTCAAAATCTTATCAAGGTATGTGCTTTGTGAAAGACCTATGAGGCGCCTCGATCTATCCCTATAGATCTTGATGCCTAATATATAAGCAGCTTCTCCAAGGTCCTTCATTGAAAAACACTTGTTCAAGTAGGCCTTAATGCTGTCGAAGAGTTTTGTATCATTTCCCATCAAGAGTATGTCATCTACATATAATAGGAGAAATGCTACTGAGCTCCCACTCACTTTCTTGTAAACGCAGGCTTCTCCATAAGTCTGCGTAGAACCCAAACGCTTTGATCATCTCATCAAAGCGAATGTTCCAACTCCGAGATGCTTGCACCAGTCCGTAAATGGATCATTGGAGCTTGCATACTTTGTTAGCGTTTCGAGGATCGACAAAACCTTCCGGCTGCATCATATACAGCTCTTCCTTAAGATGTCCGTTAAGGAATGCCGTTTTGACGTCCATCTGCCATATCTCATAATCATAGTATGCGGCAATTGCTAACATGATTCGGACGGACTTAAGCTTTGCTGCGGGAGAGAATGTCTCGTCGTAGTCAATCCCTTGAACTTGTCGATAACCCTTAGCGACAAGTCGAGCTTTATATATGGTAACATTACCATCCGCGTCCGTCTTCTTCTTAAAAATCCATTTGTTTTCTATCGCTCGCCGATCATCGGGCAAGTCTGTCAAAGTCCATACTTTGTTTTCATACATGGATTCTATCTCGGATTTCATGGCCTCAAGCCATTTGTTGGAATCCGGGCCCGCCATTGCTTCTTCATAGTTCGAAGGTTCATTGTTGCCTAGCAACATGATTTCCATGACAGGTTGCCGTACCACACTCAGTGCGGAACGTGTCCTTGTGGACCTTCAAGTTCAAGAGTAACTTGATCCAAGTATCTTGATCATCATCAATGATTTCCTCTTGATGGGTGTGGGCATTACAGAACGGTTTCTCGCGGCACCACTTTCCGCTCGAGAGGTAGTACTTCATCGAAGTTCTACTTTCCTCCCACTTACTTCTTTCGAGAGAAACTCTTTCTCTAGAAAGCATCCGTTCTTGGCAACAAAGACTTTGCCTTCGGATCTTAAGTAGAAGGTATACCCGACAGTTTCCTTAGGGTATCCTATGAATACGCATTTTCCGACTTGGGTTCGAGCTTTTTCGGGTTGAAGTTTCTTGACATAAGCATCGCATCCCCAAACTTTCGTAAACGACATACTTAGGTTTCTTCCCAAACCATAATTCATACGGTGTCGTCTCAACGGATTTAGACGGTGCCCTATTTAAAGTGAATGTAGCTGTCTCTAGAGCGTATCCCCAAAATGATAGCGGTAAATTGGTAAGAGACATCATAGACCGCACCATATCCAATAGAGTGCGATTACTGTAGGGGAACGTTGCAGAAAATTAAAATTTTCCTACGGTTTCACCAAGATCCATCTATGAGTTCATCTAAGCAACGAGTAACGGGAGAGAGTTTGCATCTACATACCACTTGTAGATCGCGTGCGGAAGCTTGTTTGGTGATGATGGAGTCGTACTCGAACGTGATTCAGATCACCGATGCCAAGTCTCTGAGCGGACAGCACCTCCGCGTTCAACACACGACGGACGAGCGACGTCTCCTCCTTCTTGATCCAGCAAGGGGAAGGAGAGGTTGAGGAAGACAGCACCACCGGCAAAGACGACGGCGTGGTGATGGTGGTGAAGCAAGACTCGGCGAGGCTTCGCCGAGCTCTACGGAGGAGGAGATGTGTTGGGAGGGAGGGCTGCGCCTTGGGAGATGTGTACAGCAGCCCCTCCCCCCTTTATATAGGCCCCAGGTGGCGGCCCCTAGAGATCCAATCTCAAGGGGGGCGGCCAAGGGGTGGAGTGCCCCCAAGCCGGTGGGCGCCCACCCCTAGGGTTTCAACCCTAGGCGCGGGGGTGGGCCTGGGGCGCACCAGCCCCTGTGGGCTGGTTCCTTCCCTTATGGCCCATGGGGCCCTCCGGATGGTGGCCCCACCGGTGGACCCAGGACCCTTCGGTGGTCCCGGTGCTTTGCCAGAAACCCCGAAACTTTCCGATGGCGAAACACCACTTCCTATATATTATTCTTTACCTCCGGACCCTTAGGAACTCCTCGTGACGTCCGGATCTCATCCGGGACTCCGAACAACATTCGGTATTCACATACTAGTCTTCCTACTAACCCTAGCGTCACCGAACCTTAAGTGTGTAGACCCTACGGGTTCGGGAGACATGCAGACATGACCGAGACGACTCTCGGGCAATAACCAACAGCGGGATCTGGATACCCATGTTGGCTCCTACATGCTCCTCGATGATTTCATCGGTTGAACCACGATGTCGAGGATTCGATCAAACCCTGTATGCAATTCCCTTTGTCAATCGGTACGTTACTTGCCCGAGACTCGATCGTCGGTATCCCAATACCTCGTTCGGTCTCGTTCGACAAGTCACTTTACTCGCATCAGTAATGCATGATCCGTGACCAACACCTTGGTCACATTGAGCTCATTATGATGATGCATTACCGAGTGGGCCCAGAGATACCTCTCCGTCATACGGAGTGACAAATCCCGATCTCGATCCATGTCAACCCAATGAGATACTTTCGGAGATACCGTAATGCACCTTTATAGTCACCCGATTCGTTGTGACGTTTGATACACCCAAGGCACTCCTACGGTAACCGGAGTTACACGATCTCATGGTCGAAGGAATAGATACTTGACATTGGCAAAGCTTCTAGCAAACGAACTATACGATCTTTTATGCTATGCTTATGATTGGGTCTTGTCCATCACATCATTCTCCTAATGATGTGATCCCGTTATCAACGACATCCAATGTCCATAGTCGAAACCATGACCATCTATTGATCACAACGGGCTAGTCAACTAGAGGCTCACTAGGGACATATTGGGGTCTAAGTGTTCACACGTGTATTATGATTTCGGATAACACGCTTATAGCATGAACAAAAGACAATTATCATGAACATTGAAATATAATAATACTTTTATTATTGCCTCTAGGGCATATTTCCAACAGTCTCCCACTTGCACTAGAGTCACTAATCTAGTTACATTGTGATGAATCGAACACCCATAGAGTTACGGTGTTGATCATGTTTTGCACGCGAGAGAGGTTTAGTCAGCGGATCTGCGACATTCAGATCCGTGTGCACTTTGCAAATCTCTATGTCTCCATCTTGAACATTTTCACGGATGGAGTTGAAACGACGCTTGATGTGCTCGGTCTTCTTGTGAAACCAGGCTCCTTTGCAAGGGCAATAGCTCCGGTGTTGTCACAGAAGAGTTTGATCGGCCCCGACGCATTGGGTATGACTCCTAGGTCGGTGATGAACTCCTTCACCCATATTGCTTCATGCGCTGCCTCCGAGGCTGCCATGTACTCCGCTTCACACGTAGATCCCGCCACGACGCTCGCTTGCATTTGCACCACCATCGCTTCCACCATTCAACATATACACGTATCCGGTTTGTGACTTAGAGTCATCGGATCTGAGTCGAAGCTTAGCGTCGACGTAACCCTTTACGACGAGCTCTTCGTCTCCTCCATAAACGAGAAACATGTCCTTTGTCCTTTTCGGTACTTCAGATATTCTTGACCGCTGTCCGGTGTTCCTTGCGGGATTACTTTGGTATCTTGCAACCAAACTTACGGCAAGGTTTACATCGGTCCAGTACACAAGATGGCATACATAATAGATCCTATGGCTGAAGCATAGGGATGACACTCATCTCTTCTTTATCTTTTGTCGTGGTGGTGGTCGAGTGAGCTCAATTTCACACCTTGTAACATAGGCAAGAACCCTTCTTGGACTGATCCATTTTGAACCTCTTCAAAATCTTATCAAGGTATGTGCTTTGTGAAAGACCTATGAGGCGTCTCGATCTATCCCTATAGATCTTGATGCCTAATATATAAGCAGCTTCTCCAAGGTCCTTCATTGAAAAACACTTGTTCAAGTAGGCCTTAATGCTGTCGAAGAGTTTTGTATCATTTCCCATCAAGAGTATGTCATCTACATATAATAGGAGAAATGCTACTGAGCTCCCACTCACTTTCTTGTAAACGCAGCTTCTCCATAAGTCTGCAGAACCCAAACGCTTTGATCATCTCATCAAAGCGAATGTTCCAACTCCGAGATGCTTGCACCAGTCCATAAATGGATCATTGGAGCTTGCATACTTTGTTAGCGTTCGAGGATCGACAAAACCTTCCGCTGCATCATATACAGCTCTTCCTTAAGATGTCCGTTAAGGAATGCCGTTTTGACGTCCATCGCCATATCTCATAATCATAGTATGCGGCAATTGCTAACATGATTCGGACGGACTTAAGCTTCGCCACGGAGAGAATGTCTCGTCAGTAGTCAATCCCTTGAACTTGTCGATAACCCTTAGCGACAAGTCGAGCTTTATATATGGTAACATTACCATCCGCGTCCGTCTTCTTCTTAAAAATCCATTTGTTTTCTATCGCTCGCCGATCATCGGGCAAGTCTGTCAAAGTCCATACTTTGTTTTCATACATGGATTCTATCTCGGATTTCATGGCCTCAAGCCATTTGTTGGAACCGGGCCCGCCATTGCTTCTTCATAGTTCGAAGGTTCATTGTTGTCTAGCAACATGATTTCCATGACAGGTTGCCGTACCACTGCAGTGCGGAACGTGTCCTTGTGGACCTTGAAGTTCAAGAGTAACTTGATCCAAGTATCTTGATCATCATCAATGATTTCCTCTTGATTGGTGTGGGCATTACAGAACGGTTTCTGCGCGGCACCACTTTCCCGCTCGAGAGGTAGTACTTCATCGAAGTTCTACTTTCCTCCCACTTACTTCTTTCGAGAGAAACTCTTTCTCTAGAAAGCATCCGTTCTTGGCAACAAAGACTTTGCCTTCGGATCTTAAGTAGAAGGTATACCCGACAGTTTCCTTAGGGTATCCTATGAATACGCATTTTCCGACTTGGGTTCGAGCTTTTCAGGTTGAAGTTTCTTGACATAAGCATCGCATCCCCAAACTTTAGAAACGACGAGCTTAGGTTTCTTCCCAAACCATAATTCATACGGTGTCGTCTCAACGGATTTAGACGGTGCCCTATTTAAAGTGAATGTAGCTGTCTCTAGAGCGTATCCCCAAAATGATAGCGGTAAATCGGTAAGAGACATCATAGACCGCACCATATCCAATAGAGTGCGATTCGACGTTCGGACACACCGTTTATTTGAGGTGTTCCAGCGGCGTGAGTTGTGAAACGATTCCACATTTTCTTAAGTGTGAGCCAAATTCGTGACTTAAATATTCTCCTCCACGATCTGATCGTAGGAACTTTATCTTTCGGTCACGTTGATTCTCCACCTCACTCTGAAATTCCTTGAACTTTTCAAAGGTCTCAGACTTGTGTTTCATTAAGTAGACATACCCATATCTACTCAAGTCATCGGAGAGTGAGAACATAACGATATCCTCCATGAGCCTCAACGCTCATTGGACCGCACACATCGGTATGTATGATTTCCAACAAGTTGGTTGCTCGCTCCATTGTTCCGAGAACGGAGTCTTGGTCATTTTGCCTAAGAGGCAAGGTTCGCATGTGTCAAACGATTCATAATCAAGAGACTCTAAAAGTCCATCAGCATGGAGCTTCTTCATGCGCTTGACACCAATGTGACCAAGGCGGCGAGTGCCACAAGTATGTGGGACTATCGTTATCAACTTTACATCTTTTGGCATCCACACTATGAACATGTGTAATATTACGCCGAGATTCATTAAGAATAAACCATTGACCATCGGAGCATGACCATAAAACATATCTCTCATATAAATCGAACAACCATTATTCTCAGACTTAAATGAGTAGCCATCTCGTATCAAACGAGATCCGGATACAATGTTCATGCTCAAACTTGGCACTAAATAACAATTATTAAGGTTCAAAACTAATCCCGTAGGTAAATGTAGAGGCAGCGTGTCGACGGCGATCACATCGACTCTGGAACCATTCCCGACGCGATCGTCACCTCGCCCTTCGCCGGTCTCCGCTTATTCCGCAGCTCTGCTGTGAGTTACAAATATGAGCAACGGCACGGTATCAAATACCCGGGAGTTACTACGAGTAATCGGTAAGGTACACATCAATTACATGTATATCAAATATACCTTTGGTGTTGCGGCCTTCTTATCCGCTAAGTATTTGGGGCAGTTCCGCTTCAAATGACCCTTCCCTTGCAATAAAAGCACTCGGTCTCGGGCTTGGGTCCATTCTTTGACTTCTTCCCGCACAGACTTACGGGCGCGGCAACATCCTTGCCGTCCTTCTTGAAGTTCTTCTTACCCTTGCCCTTCTTGAACTTAGTGGTCTTATTGACCATCAACACTTGATGTTCTTTCTGATTTCAGCCTCTGCTGACTTTAGCATTGAGAACACTTCAGAATGGTCTTTACCATCCCCGCATGTTGTAGTTCATCACAAAGCTCTTGTAGCTTGGTGGGAGCGATCGAGGATTCTGTCAATGACCGCCTCATCCGGGAGGTTAATGTTCAACTGGGTCATCTGGCGTGCAACCTGGACATCTTCGAGGATGTGCTCACCGTGTAACTGTTTTCCTCCATCTTACAAGCTGTAGAACTTGTCGAGACATCATATCTCTCGACCGGGCATGAGCTTGGAAAACTAGTTTCAGCTCTTGAACATCTCATATGCTCCATGATGCTCAAAACGCTTTTGGAGCCCGGTTCTAAGCTGTAGAGCATGCCGCTTCGAACGAGGGAGTAATCATCGAGCGAGTCCGCCAGACGTTCAAATCGTCTTGCGTTCTTGGGAGAACAGTGGATCACCTAACGGTGCTTCTAGGACATATTGTTTCTTGGCAGCTATGAGGATGATCCTCGTGTTCGGACCCGATCCGTATAGTTCTGCCATCATCTTTCACTTGGTTTTCTAGGAACGCGTTGAAGTTCATGTTGACATTAGCGTTGGCCATTGATCTACAAGACATATTTGCAAAGGTTTTAGACTAAGTTCATGATAATAAAGTTCTTAATCAAAATTATGAACTCCCACTTAGATTAGACATCCTCTAGTCATCTAAGTGTTACACGATCCGAGTCGACTAGCCCGTGTCCGATCATCACGTGAGACGGACTAGTCATCATCGGTGAACATCTTCATGTTGATCGTATCTTCCATACGACTCGTGTTCGACCTTTCGGTCTCCGTGTTCGAGGCCATGTGCGCACATGCTAGGCTCGTCAAGTTAACCCTAAGTGTTTTATTTGTGTAAATCTGTCTTACACCCGTTGTATGTGAGCGTAAGGATCCATCACACCCGATCATCACGTGGTGCTTAGAAACGATTTAACCGTAGCAACGGTGCACAGTTAGGGAGAACACTTCTTGAAATTTTATAAGGGATCATCTTATTTACTACCGTCGTCCTAAGTAAACAAGATGTAAAAACATAATAAACATCACATGCAATTATATAGTTGTGACATGATATGGCCAATATCATCAAGCTCCATTGATCTCCATCTTGGGGCTCCATGATCATCTTGTCACCGCTTGACACCATGATCTCCATCATCATGATCTCCATCATCGTGTCTTCATGAAGTTGTCACGCTAACGACTACTTCTACTTCTATGACTAACGCGTTTAGTAATGAAGTAAAGTAGTTTACATGGCGTTCTTCAATGACACGCAGGTCATACAAAAAATAAAGACAACTCCTATGGCTCTGCCGGTTGTCATACTCATCGACATGCAAGTCGTGAATCCTATTACAAGAACATGATCTCATACATCACAATTCAACATTCATCACAACTTCCGCCATATCACATCACATGATCAATCGCTGCAAAAACAAGTTAGGCGTCCTCTAGTTGTTGTTGCATCTTTTACGTGGCTGCGATTGGGTTCTAGCAAGAACGTTTTCTTACCTACGAATCACCACAACGTGATTTTGTCAACTTCTATTTACCCTTCATAAGGGCCCTGTTCATCGATTCCGCTCCAACTAAAGTGGGAGAGCAGACACCCGCCAGCCACCTTATGCAACTAGTGCATGTCATCGGTGGAACCGGTCTCACGAAGCGCACGTGTAAGGTTGGTCCGGGCCGCTTCATCCCACAATACCGTTGAGCAAGAAAAGACTAGTAGAGGCAAGTAAGATGACAAGATCAACGCCCACAACAAATTTGTGTTCTACTCGTGCATTAGAGAACTACGCATAGACCTAGCTCATGATGCCACTGTTGGGGAACGTTGCAGAAAATTAAAATTTTTCCTACGGTTTCACCAAGATCCATCTATGAGTTCATCTAAGCAACGAGTAACGGGAGAGAGTTTGCATCTACATACCACTTGTAGATCGCGTGCGGAAGCTTGTTTGGTGATGATGGAGTCGTACTCGAACGTGATTCAGATCACCGATGCCAAGTGCTGAACGGACAGCACCTCCGCGTTCAACACACGTACGGGACGAGCGACGTCTCCTCCTTCTTGATCCAGCAAGGGGGAAGGAGAGGTTGAGGAAGACAGCACCACCGGCAGCACGACGGCGTGGTGATGGTGGTGAAGCAGTACTCCGACAGGGCTTCGCCGAGCTCTACGGAGGAGGAGATGTGTTGGGGAGGGGAGGGGCTGCGCCTTGGGAGATGTGTACAGCAGCCCCCCCCCCCCTTTATATAGGCCCCCAGGGGGGTGGCCGGCCCCCTAGAGATCCAATCTCAAGGGGGGGGCGGCGGCCAAGGGGGTGGAGTGCCCCCCAAGCCAGGTGGGGCGCCCCCCCACCCCTAGGGTTTCAACCCTAGGCGCAGGGGGTGGGCCTAGGGGGGCGCACCAGCCCCCTGTGGGCTGGTTCCTTCCCTTATGGCCCATGGGGCCCTCCGGATGGGTGGCCCCACCGGTGGACCCGGGACCCTTCCGTGGTCCGTGATTTTGCCAGTAACCCCAAACTTTCCCGATGGCGAAACACCACTTCCTATATATTATTCTTTACCTCCGGACCATTCCGAACTCCTCGTGACGTCCGGGATCTCATCCGGGACTCCGAACAACATTCGGTAGTCACATACTAGTCTTCCTACTAACCCTAGCGTCACCGAACCTTAAGTGTGTAGACCCTACGGGTTCGGGAGACATGCAGACATGACCGAGACGACTCTCGGGCAATAACCAACAGCGGGATCTGGATACCCATGTTGGCTCCCACATGCTCCTCGATGATTTCATCGGTTGAACCACGATGTCGAGGATTCGATCAAACCTTGTATGCAATTCCCTTTGTCAATCGGTGCGTTACTTGCGAGACTCGATCGTCGGTATCCCAATACCTCGTTCGGTCTCGTTATCGACAAGTCACTTTACTCGCATCAGTAATGCATGATCCGTGACCAACACCTTGGTCACATTGAGCTCATTATGATGATGCATTACCGAGTGGGCCAGAGATACCTCTCCGTCATACGGAGTGACAAATCGATCTCGATCCATGTCAACCCAACAGATACTTTCGGAGATACCGTAATGCACCTTTATAGTCACCCGATACGTTGTGACGTTTGATACACCCAAGGCACTCCTACGGTAACCGGAGTTACACGATCTCATGGTCGAAGGAATAGATACTTGACATTGGCAAAGCTTCTAGCAAACGAACTATACGATCTTTTATGCTATGCTTATGATTGGGTCTTGTCCATCACATCATTCTCCTAATGATGTGATCCCGTTATCAACGACATCCAATGTCCATAGTCGAAACCATGACCATCTATTGATCACAACGGCTAGTCAACTAGAGGCTCACTAGGGACATATTGGGGTCTAAGTGTTCACGTGTATTATGATTTCCGGATAACACGCTTATAGCATGAACAAAAGACAATTATCATGAACATTGAAATATAATAATACTTTTATTATTGCCTCTAGGGCATATTTCCAACAATTACGACGTTCGGACACACCGTTTCGCTGAGGTGTTCCAGGCGGCGTGAGTTGTGAAACGATTCCACATTTTCTTAAGTGTGTGCCAAATTCGTGACTTAAATATTCTCCTCCACGATCTGATCGTAGGAACTTTATCTTTCGGTCACGTTGATTCTCCACCTCACTCTGAAATTCCTTGAACTTTTCAAAGGTCTCAGACTTGTGTTTCATTAAGTAGACATACCCATATCTACTCAAGTCGTCAGTGAGAGTGAGAACATAACGATATCCTCCGCGAGCCTCAACGCTCATTGGACCGCATACATCGGTATGTATGATTTCCAACAAGTTGGTTGCTCGCTCCATTGTTCCGGAGAACGGAGTCTTGGTCATTTTGCCTAAGAGGCAAGGTTAGCATGTGTCAAACGATTCATAATCAAGAGACTCTAAAAGTCCATCAAGCATGGAGCTTCTTCATGCGCTTGACACCAATGTGACCAAGGCGGCGATGCCACAAGTATGTGGGACTATCGTTATCAACTTTACATCTTTTCGCATCCACACTATGAACATGTGTAATATTACGCCGAGATTCATTAAGAATAAACCATTGACCATCGGAGCATGACCATAAAACATATCTCTCATATAAATCGAACAACCATTATTCTCAGACTTAAATGAGTAGCCATCTCGTATCAAACGAGATCCGGATACAATGTTCATGCTCAAACTTGGCACTAAATAACAATTATTAAGGTTCAAAACTAATCCCGTAGGTAAATGTAGAGGCAGCGTGCCGACGGCGATCACATCGACTGGAACCATTCCCGACGCCAAGATCGTCACCTCGTCCTTCGCCAGTCTCCGTTTATTCCGCAGCTCTGCTGTGAGTTACAAATATGAGCAACGGCACGGTATCAAATACCCGGAGTTACTACGATAGTAATGGTAAGGTACACATCAATTACATGTATATCAAATATACCTTTGGTGTTGCCGGCCTTCTTATCCGCTAAGTATTTGGGGCAGTTCCGCTTCAAATGACCCTTCCCTTGCAATAAAAGCACTCGGCCTCGTGCTTGGGTCCATTCTTTGACTTCTTCCCGCAACAGACTTACGGGCGGCGGCAACATCCTTGCCGTCCTTCTTGAAGTTCTTCTTACCCTTGCCCTTCTTGAACTTAGTGGTCTTATTGACCATCAACACTTGATGTTCCTTTTCGATTTCAGCCTCTGCTGACTTTAGCATTGAGAACACTTCAGAATGGTCTTTACCATCCCTCGCATGTTGTAGTTCATCACAAAGCTCTTGAAGCTTGGTGGGAGCGATGGAGGATTCTGTCAATGACCGCCTCATCTCGGGAGGTTAATGTTCAACTGGGTCATACGGCGTGCAACCCGGACATCTTCGGGATGTGCTCTTGATGTAACTGTTTTCCTCCATCTTACAATCTGTAGAACTTGTCGAGACATCATATCTCTCGACCGGGCATGAGCTTGGAAAACTAGTTTCAGCTCTTGAACATCTCATATGCTCCGTGATGCTCAAAACGCTTTTGGAGCCCCGGTTCTAAGCTGTAGAGCATGCCGCCTCGAACGAGGGAGTAATCATCGAGCGAGTCCGCCAGACGTTCAAATCGTCTTGCAATATTTGGGAGAACAGTGGATCACCTAACGGTGCTTCTAGGACATCTTGTTTCTTGGCAGCTATGAGGATGATCTCGGGTTCGGACCCGATCCGTATAGTTCTTGCCATCATCTTTCAACTTGGTTTCTCTAGGAGCAGCGTTGAAGTTCATGTTGACATTAGCGTTGGCCATTGATCTACAAGACATATTTGCAAAGGTTTTAGACTAAGTTCATGATAATAAAGTTCTTAATCAAAATTACGAACTCCCACTTAGATTAGACATCCTCTAGTCATCTAAGTGTTACACGATCCGAGTCGACTAGCCCGTGTCCGATCATCACGTGAGACGGACTAGTCATCATCGGTGAACATCTTCATGTTGATCGATCTTCCATACGACTCGTGTTCGACCTTTCGGTCTCCGTGTTCCGAGGCCATGTCCGCACATGCTAGGCTCGTCAAGTTAACCCTAAGTGTTTTTTTTGTGTAAATCTGTCTTACACCCGTTGTATGTGAACGTAAGGATCCATCACACCCGATCATCACGTGGTGCTTAGAAACGACGAACCGTAGCAACGGTGCACGTTAGGGAGAACACTTCTTGAAATTTTTATAAGGGATCATCTTATTTACTACCGTCGTCCTAAGTAAACAAGATGTAAAAACATAATAAACATCACATGCAATTATATATAGTTGTGACATGATATGGCCAATATCATCAAGCTCCATTGATCTCCATCTTGGGGCTCCATGATCACCTTGTCACCGCTTGACACCATGATCTCCATCATCATGATCTCCATCATCGTGTCTTCATGAAGTTGTCACGCTAACGACTACTTCTACTTCTATGACTAACGCGTTTAGTAATGAAGTAAAGTAGTTTACATGGCGTTCTTCAATGACACGCAGGTCATACAAAAAATAAAGACAACTCCTATGGCTCCCGCCGTTGTCATACTCATCGACATGCAAGTCGTGAATCCTATTACAAGAACATGATCTCATACATCACAATTCAACATTCATCACAACTTTCGCCATATCACATCACATGATCAATCGCTGCAAAAACAAGTTAGACGTCCTCTAGTTGTTGTTGCATCTTTTACGTGGCTGCGATTGGGTTCTAGCAAGAACGTTTTCTTACCTACGAATCACCACAACGTGATTTTGTCAACTTCTATTTACCCTTCATAAGGGCCCTGTTCATCGATTCCGCTCCAACTAAAGTGGGAGAGACAGACACCCGCCAGCCACCTTATGCAACTAGTGCATGTCAGTCGGTGGAACCGGTCTCACGTAAGCGTACGTGTAAGGTTGGTCCGGGCCGCTTCATCCCACAATACCGTTGAGCAAGAAAAGACTAGTAGAGGCAAGTAAGATGACAAGATCAACGCCCACAACAAATTGTGTTCTACTCGTGCATTAGAGAACTACGCATAAACACGGCTCATGATGCCTTTGTTGGGGAACGTTGCAGAAAATTAAAATTTTTCCTACGGTTTCACCAAGATCCATCTATGAGTTCATCTAAGCAACGAGTAACGGGAGAGAGTTTGCATCTACATACCACTTGTAGATCGCGTGCGGAAGCTTGTTTGGTGATGATGGAGTCGTACTCGAACGTGATTCAGATCACCGATGCCAAGTCTTTGAACGGACAGCACCTCGCGCTCAACACACGACGGGACGAGCGGCGTCTCCTCCTTCTTGATCCAGCAAGGGGAAGGAGAGGTTGAGGAAGACAGCACCACCGGCAAGACGACGGCGTGGTGATGGTGGTGAAGCAAGACTCGGCAGGCTTCGCCGAGCTCTCACGGAGGAGGAGATGTTGGGGAGGGAGGGCTGCGCCTTGGGAGATGTGTACGCAGCCCCCCCCCCCCTTTATATAGGCCCCTGGGGTGGCGGCCCCTAGAGATCCAATCTCAAGGGGGGCGGCCAAGGGGTGGAGTGCCCCAAAGCCGGTGGGCGCTTCACCCCTAGGGTTTCAACCCTAGGCGCAGGGTGGGCCTGGGGCGCACCAGCCCCTGTGGGCTGGTTCCTTCCCTTATGGCCCATGGGGCCCTCCGGATGGGTGGCCCCACCGGTGGACCCCAGGACCCTTTAGGTGGTCCCAGATTTTGCAGTAACCCCAAACTTTCCCGATGGCGAAACACCACTTCCTATATATTATTCTTTACCTCCGGACCCTTCCGAACTCCTCGTGACGTCAGGGATCTCATCCGGACTCAACAACATTCGGTATTCACATACTAGTCTTCCTACTAACCCTAAGCCACCGAACCTTAGTGTGTAGACCCTACGGGCTCGGGAGACATGCAGTCATGACCGAGACGACTCTCGGGCAATAACCAACAGCGGGATCTGGATACCCATGTTGGCTCCCACATGCTCCTCGATGATTTCATCGGTTGAACCACGATGTCGAGGATTCTATCAAACCCCCGTATGCAATTCCTTTGTCAATCGATGCGTTACTTGCCCGAGACTCGATCGTCGGTATCCCAATACCTCGTTCGGTCTCGTTATCGACAAGTCACTTTACTTGTACCGTAATGCATGATCCCGTGACCAACACCTTGGTCACATTGAGCTCATTATGATGATGCATTACCGAAGTGGGCCAGAGATACCTCTCCGTCATACGGAGTGACAAATCCCGATCTCGATCCATGTCAACCCAACAGATACTTTCGGAGATACCTGTAATGCACCTTTATAGTCACCCGATTACGTTGTGACGTTTGATACACCCAAGGCACTCCTACGGTAACCGGAGTTACACGATCTCATGGTCGAAGGAATAGATACTTGACATTGGCAAAGCTTCTAGCAAACGAACTATACGATCTTTTATGCTATGCTTATGATTGGGTCTTGTCCATCACATCATTCTCCTAATGATGTGATCCCGTTATCAACGACATCCAATGTCCATAGTCAGGAAACCATGACCATCTATTGATCACAACGGGCTAGTCAACTAGAGGCTCACTAGGGACATATTGGGGTCTAAGTGTTCACACGTGTATTATGATTTCCGGATAACACAGTTATAGCATGAACAAAAGACAATTATCATGAACATTGAAATATAATAATACTTTTATTATTGCCTCTAGGGCATATTTCCAACAATTACGACGTTCGGACACACCGTTTCGCTGAGGTGTTCCAGGCGGCGTGAGTTGTGAAACGATTCCACATTTTCTTAAGTGTGTGCCAAATTCGTGACTTAAATATTCTCCTCCACGATCTGATCGTAGGAACTTTATCTTTCGGTCACGTTGATTCTCCACCTCACTCTGAAATTCCTTGAACTTTTCAAAGGTCTCAGACTTGTGTTTCATTAAGTAGACATACCCATATCTACTCAAGTCATCGGTGAGAGTGAGAACATAACGATATCCTCCATGAGCCTCAACGCCATTGGACCGCATACATCGGTATGTATGATTTCCAACAAGTTGGTTGCTCGCTCCATTGTTCGGAGAACGGAGTCTTGGTCATTTTGCCTAAGAGGCAAGGTTCGCATGTGTCAAACGATTCATAATCAAGAGACTCTAAAAGTCCATCAAGATGGAGCTTCTTCATGCGCTTGACACCAATGTGACCAAGGCGGCGATGCCACAAGTATGTGGGACTATCGTTATCAACTTTACATCTTTTCGCATCCACACTATGAACATGTGTAATATTACGCCGAGATTCATTAAGAATAAACCATTGACCATCGGAGCATGACCATAAAACATATCTCTCATATAAATCGAACAACCATTATTCTCAGACTTAAATGAGTAGCCATCTCGTATCAAACGAGATCCAGATACAATGTTCATGCTCAAACTTGGCACTAAATAACAATTATTAAGGTTCAAAACTAATCCCGAGGTAAATGTAGAGGCAGCGTGCGACGGCGATCACATCGACTCTGGAACCATTCCCGACGCAAGATCGTCACCTCGCCCTTCGCCAGTCTCCGTTTATTCCGCAGCTCCTGCTGTGAGTTACAAATATGAGCAACGGCACCGTATCAAATACCTGTGAGTTACTACGAGTAATCGGTAAGGTACACATCAATTACATGTATATCAAATATACCTTTGGTGTTGCCGGCCTTCTTATCCGCTAAGTATTTGGGGCAGTTCCGCTTCAAAGGACCCTTCCCTTGCAATAAAAGCACTCGGCCTCGTGCTTGGGTCCATTCTTTGACTTCTTCCCGCAACAGACTTACGGGCGGCAACATCCTTGCCGTCCTTCTTGAAGTTCTTCTTACCCTTGCCCTTCTTGAACTTAGTGGTCTTATTGACCATCAACACTTGATGTTCCTTTCGATTTCAGCCTCTCACGACTTTAGCATTGAGAACACTTCAGAATGGTCTTTACCATCCCTCGCATGTTGTAGTTCATCACAAAGCTCTTGAAGCTTGGTGGGAGCGATCGAGGATTCTGTCAATGACCGCCTCATCCGGGAGGTTAATGTTCAACTGGGTCATACGGCGTGCAACCTGGATATCTTCGAGGATGTGCTCACCGATGTAACTGTTTTCCTCCATCTTACAATCTGTAGAACTTGTCGAGACATCATATCTCTCGACCGGGCATGAGCTTGGAAAACTAGTTTCAGCTCTTCAACATCTCATATGCTCCGTGATGCTCAAAACGCTTTTGGAGCCCCGGTTCTAAGCTGTAGAGCATGCCGCATCGAACGAGGGAGTAATCATCGAACGAGTCCGCCAGACGCTCAAATCGTCTTGCAGTACTGGAGAACAGTGGATCACCTAACGGTGCTTCTAGGACATCTTGTTTCTTGGCAGCTATGAGGATGATCTCGTGTTCGGACCAAATCCGTATAGTTGCTGCCATCATCTTTCAGCTTGGTTTTCTAGGAAGCGTTGAAGTTCATGTTGACATTAGCGTTGGCCATTGATCTACAAGACATATTTGCAAAGGTTTTAGACTAAGTTCATGATAATAAAGTTCTTAATCAAAATTACGAACTCCCACTTAGATTAGACATCCTCTAGTCATCTAAGTGTTACACGATCCGAGTCGACTAGCCCGTGTCCGATCATCACGTGAGACGGACTAGTCATCATCGGTGAACATCTTCATGTTGATCGTATCTTCCATACGACTCGTGTTCGACCTTTCGGTCTCCGTGTTCCGAGGCCATGTCCGCACATGCTAGGCTCGTCAAGTTAACCCTAAGTGTTTTTTTGTGTAAATCTGTCTTACACCCGTTGTATGTGAACGTAAGGATCCATCACACCCGATCATCACGTGGTGCTTAGAAACGATTTAACCGTAGCAACGGTGCACAGTTAGGGAGAACACTTCTTGAAATTTTATAAGGGATCATCTTATTTACTACCGTCGTCCTAAGTAAACAAGATGTAAAAACATAATAAACATCACATGCAATTATATATAGTTGTGACATGATATGGCCAATATCATCAAGCTCCATTGATCTCCATCTTCGGGCTCCATGATCACCTTGTCACCGCTTGACACCATGATCTCCATCATCATGATCTCCATCATCGTGTCTTCATGAAGTTGTCACGCTAACGACTACTTCTACTTCTATGACTAACGCGTTTAGTAATGAAGTAAAGTAGTTTACATGGCGCTCTTCAATGACACGCAGGTCATACAAAAAATAAAGACAACTCCTATGGCTCCTGCCGTTGTCATACTCATCGACATGCAAGTCGTGAATCCTATTACAAGAACATGATCTCATACATCACAATTCAACATTCATCACAACTTCCGCCATATCACATCACATGATCAATCGCTGCAAAAACAAGTTAGACGCCCTCTAATTGTTGTTTGCATCTTTTACGTGGCTGCGATTGGGTTCTAGCAAGAACGTTTTTCTTACCTACTAATCACCACAACGTGATTTTGTCAACTTCTATTTACCCTTCATAAGGGCCCTGTTCATCGATTCCGCTCCAACTAAAGTGGGAGAGCAGACACCCGCCAGCCACCTTATGCAACTAGTGCATGTCACCGGTGGAACCGGTCTCACGAAGCGCACGTGTAAGGTTGGTCCGGGCCGCTTCATCCCACAATACCGTTGAGCAAGAAAAGACTAGTAGAGGCAAGTAAGATGACAAGATCAACGCCCACAACAAATTGTGTTCTACTCGTGCATTAGAGAACTACGCATAAACCTGGCTCATGATGCCACTGTTGGGGAACGTTGCAGAAAATTAAAATTTTTCCTACGGTTTCACCAAGATCCATCTATGAGTTCATCTAAGCAACGAGTAACGGGAGAGAGTTTGCATCTACATACCACTTGTAGATCGCGTGCGGAAGCTTGTTTGGTGATGATGGAGTCGTACTCGAACGTGATTCAGATCACCGATGCCAAGTGCTGAACGGACAGCACCTCCGCGCTCAACACACGTGACGGACGAGCGACGTCTCCTCCTTCTTGATCCAGCAAGGGGAAGGAGAGGTTGAGGAAGACAGCACCACCGGCAAGACGACGACGGCGTGGTGATGGTGGTGAAGCAAGACTCGGCTGTGGCCGCACGAGCTCTACGGAGGAGGAGATGTGTTGGGAGGGAGGGCTGCGCCTTGGGAGATGTGTACGGCAGCCCCCCTCCCCCCCCCTTTATATAGGCCCCCAGAGGGGTGGCCGGCCCCCTAGAGATCCAATATCAAGGGGGGGGCGGCGGCCAAGGGGGTGGAGTGCCCCCAAAGCGGGTGGGCGCCCCACCCCTAGGGTTTCAACCCTAGGCGCAGGGGGTGGGCCTAGGGGGGCGCACCAGCCCCCTGTGGGCTGGTTCCTTCCCTTATGGCCCATGGGGCCCTCCGGATGGGTGGCCCCACCGGTGGACCTCAGGACCCTTCCGGTGGTCCCAGATTTTGCTTGTAACCCCAAACTTTCCCGATGGCGAAACACCACTTCCTATATATTATTCTTTACCTCCCGACCCTTCCGAACTCCTCGTGACGTCCCGGATCTCATCCGGACTCAACAACATTCGTATTCACATACTAGTCTTCCTACTAACCCTAGCGCCACCGAACCTTAGTGTGTAGACCCTACGGGCTCGGGAGACATGCAGTCATGACCGAGACGACTCTCGGGCAATAACCAACAGCGGATCTGGATACCCATGTTGGCTCCTACATGCTCCTCGATGATTTCATCGGTTGAACCACGATGTCGAGGATTCTATCAAACCTCGTATGCAATTCCCTTTGTCAATCGGTGCGTTATTTGCCCGAGACTCGATCGTCGGTATCCCAATACCTCGCTCGGTCTCGTTATCGACAAGTCACTTTACTCGCATCAGTAATGCATGATCCGTGACCAACACCTTGGTCACATTGAGCTCATTATGATGATGCATTACCGAGTGGGCCCAGAGATACCTCTCCGTCATACGGAGTGACAAATCGAGCCTCGATCCATGTCAACCCAACAGATACTTTCGGAGATACCGTAATGCACCTTTATAGTCACCCGATTCGTTGTGGACGCTTGATACACCCAAGGCACTCCTACGGTAACCGGAGTTACACGATCTCATGGTCGAAGGAATAGATACTTGACATTGGCAAAGCTTCTAGCAAACGAACTATACGATCTTTTATGCTATGCTTATGATTGGGTCTTGTCCATCACATCATTCTCCTAATGATGTGATCCCGTTATCAACGACATCCAATGTCCATAGTCGGAAACCATGACCATCTATTGATCACAACGGGCTAGTCAACTAGAGGCTCACTAGGGACATATTGGGGTCTAAGTGTTCACACGTGTATTATGATTTCCGGATAACACAGTTATAGCATGAACAAAAGACAATTATCATGAACATTGAAATATAATAATACTTTTATTATTGCCTCTAGGGCATATTTCCAACAACTCCTCCCCGAAGCTTTGCTGGATCGGAGCCCGGGGTGCGTCATCGAGCTGTACGTGTGTCAAGAACTCGGAGGTGCCGGAGTAACGGTGCTTGGATCGGTTGGACCGGGAAGACGTACGACTACTTCCTCTATGTTGCGTCAACGCTTCCGCTTGGTCTCACGAGGGCACGAGACAACACTCTCCCCTCTCGTTGCTATGCATCACCATGATCTTGCGTGTGCGTAGGAAATTTTTGAAATTACTACGTTCCCCAACGGTGGCATCGAGCCGTGTTTTTATGGTTTGATGTTATATGCACGAGTAGAACACAAGTGAGTTGTGGGCGATATAAGTCATACCGCTTACCAAAGATGTCATACTTTGGTTGGCGGTATTGTTGGATGAAGCGGCCGGACCGACATTACGCCAGACGCCACGCGAGACTGGTTTTACCGCCGTGCTTTGCACATAGGTGACTAGCGGTGTCGGTTTCTCCAACTTTAGTTGAACCGAGTGTGGCTACGCCCGGTCCTTGCGAAGGTTAAAACAACATCAACTTGACAAACTATCGCTGTGGTTTTGATGCGAGGTGAGATTGGTTCTTGCTTAAGCCCGTAGCAGCCACGTAAAACTTGCAACAACAAAGTAGAGGACGCCTAACTTATTTTTGCAGGGCATGTTGTGATGTGATATGGCCAAGATATGATGCTATATTTTATTGTATGAGATGATCATGTTTTGTAACCGGTTATCGGCAATGGCAGGAGCCATATGGTTGTCGCTTATTGTATGAAATGCAACGCCTGTAATTGCTTTACTTTATCACTAAGCGGTAGCGATAGTCATAGAAGCAATAGATGGCGTAAACGACAACGATGCTACGATGGAGATCAAGGTGTCGCGCCGGTGACGATGGTGATCATGATGGTGCTTCGGAGATGGAGATCACAAGCACAAGAAGATGATGGCCATATCATATCACTTATATTGATTGCATGTGATGTTTATCCTTTATGCATCTTATTCTTGCTTTGATTGACGGTAGCATTTTAAGATGATCTCTCACTAATTATCAAGAAGTGTTCTCCCTGAGTATGCACCGTTGCCAAAGTTCGTCGTGCCCAGACACCACGTGATGATCGGGTGTGATAAGCTCTACGACCATCTACAACGGGTGCAAGCCAGTTTTGCACACGCGGAATACTCAGGTTAAACTTGACGAGCCTAGCATATGCAGATATGGCCTCGGAACACGGAGACCGAAAGGTCGAGCGTGAATCATGTAGTACATATGATCAACATAGTGATGTTCACCATTAAAAACTACTCCATCTCACGTGATGACCGGTTATGGTTTAGTTGATTTGGATCACGTAATCACTTAGATGACTAGAGAGATGTCTGTCTGAGTGGGAGTTCTTAAGTAATATGATTAATTGAACTTTAATTTATCATGAACTTAGTCCTGGTAGTATTTTGCAAATCATGTTGTAGATGAATAGCTCGCGTTGTTGCTTCCCTATGTTTATTTTGATATGTTCCTAGAGAAAATTGTGTTGAAAAATGTTAGTAGCAATGATGCGGATTGGATCCGTGATCTGAGGTTTATCCTCATTGCTGCACAGAAGAATTATGTCCTTGATGCACCGCTAGGTGATGGACCTATTGCAAGAGCGTATGCGCACGTTATGAACGCTTGCCTAGCTCAATATGATGACTACTTGATAGTTTGGTGCACCATGCTTAACGGCTTAGAATCGGGACTTCAAAGACGTTTTGAACGTCATGGACCATATGAGATGTTCCAGGAGTTGAAGTTAATATTTCAAGCAAATACCCGAGTTGAGAGATATGAAGTCTCCAACAAGTTCTATAGCTAAAAGATGGAGGAGAATCACTCAACTAGTGAGCATGTGCTCAGATTGTCTGAGTACTACAATCGCTTGAATCAAGTGGGAGTTAATCTTCCAGATAAGATAGTGATTGACAGAATTCTCTAGTCACCATCACCAAGTTAGTAGAACTTCGTGATGAACTATAATATGCAAGGGATAACGGAAACTACTCCCAAGCTCTTCGCGATGCTAAAATCGGCGAAGGTAGAAATCAAAGAAAAACATCAAGTGTTGATGGTTGACAAGATCACTAGTTTCAAGAAAAGGGCAAAGGGCAAGAAGGGGAACTTCAAGAAGAACGGCAAGCAAGTTGCTGCTCAAGTGAAGAAGCCCAAGTCTGGTCCTAAGCCTGAGACTAAGTGCTTCTACTGCAAAGGGATTGGTTACTGGAAGCAGAACTACCCCAAGTATTTGGTGGATAAGAAGGATGGCAAAGTAAACAAAGGTATATTTGATATACATGTTATTGATGTGTACTTTACTAGTGTTTATAGCAATCCCTCGGTATTTGGTACTGGTTCAGTTGCTAAGAGTAGTAACTCGAAACGGGAGTTGCAGAATAAACAGAAACTAGTTAAGGGTGAAGTGACGATGTGTGTTGAAACTATTTTCATGATTGATATGATCATCATCGCACACTCCCTATACTTTCGGGATTAGTGTTGAACCTAAATAAATGTTATTTGGTGTTTGCGTTGAGCATGAGTATGATTTGATCGTGTTTATTGCAATACGATTATTCATTTAAGTAAGAGAATAAATTGTTGTTCTGTTTACATGAATTAAACCTTGTATGGTTACACACCCAATGAAAATGGTTCATTGGATCTCGATCGTAGTGATACACATATTCATGATATTGAAACCAAAAGATACAAAGTTAATAATGATAGTGCAACTTATTTGTGGCACTGCCGTTTAGGTCATATTGGTGTAAAGCGCATGAAGAAACTCCATGCTGATGGGATTTTGGAATCACTTGATGCTTGCGAGTGTAAAGCGCATGAAGAAACTCCATGCTGATGGGATTTTGGAATCACTTGATGCTTGCGAACGATGCCTCATGGGCAAGATGACTAAGACTCCGTTCTCCGGAACAGTGGAGCGAGCAACTGACTTATTGGAAATGGTACATACTGATGTATGCGATCCAATGAGTGTTAAGGCTCGCGGCGGGTATCGTTATTTTCTGACCTTCACAGATGATTTGAGCAGATATGGGTATATCTACTTGATGAAACATAAGTCTGAAATAGTTGAAAGGTTCAAAGAATTTCAGAGTGAAGTGGAAAAATCATCGTGACAAGAAAATAAGGTTTCTACGATCCGATCGCAGAGACAAATATTTGAGTTACGAGTTTGGTCTTCAATTAAAACAATGTGGAATAGTTTCACAAATTCATGCCACCTGGAACACCACATCATAATGGTGTGTCCGAACGTCATAACCGTACTTTATTGGATATAGTACAATCTATGATGTTTCTTACCGATTTACCAATATCGTTTTGGGATCATGCATTAGAGACAGCTGCATTCACGTTAAATAGGGCACCATCTAAATCCGTTGAGACGACACTATATGAATTGTGGTTTAGCAAGAAACCAAAGTTGTCGTTTCTTAAAGTTTGGGGCTGCGATGCTTATGTGAAAAAGTTTCATCCTGATAAGCTCAAACCCAAATCGGAGAAGTGTGTCTTCATAGAATACCCAAAGGAAATTGTTGGGTACACCTTCTATCACAGATCCGAAGGCAAAACATTCGTTGATAATAAATGGATCCTTTCTAGAGAAGGAGTTTCTCTCGAAAGAAGTGAGTGGGAGGAAAGTAGAACTTGATGAGGTAATTGTACCTTCACCCTTATTGGAAAGTAGTTCATCACGTAAATCTGCCTCGTGACTACTAGACCAATTAGTGAGGAAGCTAATGATGATGATCATGTAACTTCGGATGAAGTTACTACCGAATCTCGTAGGTAAACCAGAGTGAGATCCGCGCAGTGAGTGGTACGGTAATCCTGTTTCGAAGTCATGTAACTAGACCATGATGAACCTACGAACTATGAGGAAGCGATGATGAGCCCAGATTCCGCGAAATGGCTTGAGGCCATGAAATCTGAGATGAGATCCATGTATGAGAACAAAGTGTGGACTTTGGTGGAGTTGCCCGATGATCGGCAAGCCATAGAAAATAAATGAATCTTCAAGAGGAAGACGGACGTTGATAGTAATGTTACTATCTACAAAGCTCGACTTGTTGCAAAAAGGTTTTCGACAAGTTCAAGGGGTTGACTACGATGAGACCTTCTCACCCGTAGCGATGCTTAAGTCTGTCCGAATCATGTTAGCAATTGCCGCATTTTATGATTATGAAGTTTGGCAAATGGATGTAAAACTGCATTCTGAATGGATTTACGGAGGAAGAGTTGTATATGATGCAACCGAAGGTTTTATCGATCCAAAGGAGCTAACAAAGTGTGCAAGCTCCAGCGATCCATCTATGGACTGGTGCAAGCATCTCGGAGTAGGAATATACGCTTTGATAAGTTGATCAAAGCATATAGTTTTATACAGACTTGCGGTGAAGCCTGTATTTACTAGAAAGTGAGTGGGAGCACTACAACATTCCTGATAAGTATATGTGAATGACATATTGTAGATCGGAAATAATGTAGAATTATTCTGCAAAGCATAGAGGAGTGTTTGAAAGGAGTTTTTCAAAGAAAGACCTCGGTGAAGCTGCTTACATATTGAGCATCAAGATCTATAGAGATAGATCAAGACGCTTGATAAGTTTTTTCAATGAGTACATACCTTGACAAGATTTTGAAGTAGTTCAAAATGGAACAGTCAAAGAAAGAGTTCTTGCCTGTGTTAAAAGGTGTGAAATTGAGTAAGACTCAAAACCCGACCACGGCAGAAGATAGAAAGAGAATTAAAGTCATTCCCTATGCCTTGGCCATAGGTTCTATAAAGTATGCCATGCTGTGTACCAGATCTATTGTATACCCTGCATCGAAGTTTGGCAAGGAGTACAATAGTGATCTAGGAGTAGATCACTGGACAGCGGTCAAAATTATCCTTAGTGGAATAAGGATATGTTTCTCGATTGTGGAAGTGACAAAAAGGTTCGTCGTAAAGGGTTACGTCGATGCAAGTTTTTGACACCGATCTGGATGACTCTAAGTCTCGATCTAGATACATATTGAAAGTGGGAGCAATTAGCTAGAGTAGCTCCGTGCAGAGCATTGTAGACATAGAAAATTGCAAAATAGATAACAGATCTGAATGTGAAAGACCCGTTGACTAAGATTCTCTCACAAGCAAAACATGATCATACCTTAGTATTCTTTGGGTGTTAAAACACATAGCGATGTGAACTAGATTACTGAATCTAGTAAACCCTTTGGGTGTTGGTCACATGGTGATGTGAACTATGGGTATTATTCACATGATGATGTGAATTATCGATGTTAATCACATGGTGATGTGATCTAGATTATTGACTCTAGTGCAAGTGGGAGACTGAAAGAAATATGCCCTAGAGGCAATAATAAAGTTATTATTTATTTCCTTATATCATGATAAATGTTTATTATTCATGCTAGAATTGTATTAACCGGAAACATAATACATGTGTGAATATATAGACAAACAGAGTGTCACTAGTATGCCTCTACTTGACTAGCTTGTTAATCAAAGATGGTTATGTTTCCTAACCATGGACAAAGAGTTGTTATTTGATTAACAGGATCACATCATTAGTTGAATGATCTGATTGACATGACCCATTCAGTTAGCTTAGCACCCGATCGTTTAGTATGTTGCTATTGCTTCCTTCATGACTTATACATGTTCCTATGACTATGAGATTATGCAACTCCCGTTTACCGGAGGAACACTTTGTGTGCAACCAAACGTCACAACGTAACTGGGTGATTATAAAGGTGCTCTACAGGTGTCTCCAAAGGTACTTGTTGGGTTGGCGTATTTTGAAATTAGGATTTGTCACTCCGAATGTCGGAGAGGTATCTCTGGGCCCTCTCGGTAATACACATCACTTAAGCCTTGCAAGCATTTCAACCAATGAGTTAGTTGTGAGATGATGTATTACGGAACGAGTAAAGAGACTTGTCGGTAACGAGATTGAACTAGGTATTGGATACCGACGATCGAATCTCGGGCAAGTAACATACCGATGACAAAGGGAACAACGTATGTTGTTATGAGGTCTGACCGATAAAGATCTTCGTAGAATATGTAGGAGCCAATATGGGCATCCAGGTCCCGCTATTGGTTATTGACCGGAGACGTGTCTCGGTCATGTCTACATTGTTCTCGAACCGTAGGGTCCACACGCTTAAGGTTTCGATGACGGTTTTATTATGAGTTTATGAGTTTTGATGTACCGAAGGAGTTCGGAGTCCCGGATGAGATCGGGGACATGACGAGGAGTCTCAAATGGTCGAGACGTAAAGATCGATATATTGGACGACTATATTCGAGTTCGGAAAGGTTCCGAGTGATTCGGTATTTTTCAGAGTACCGAGAGTTACGGGAATTCTTATTGGGCCTCATTGGGCCATACGGGAAAAGGAGAGAAAGGGCCAAAAGGTGGCGCGCCTCCCCTTGCTCTAGTCCGAATTGACTAGGAAGGGCGCCCTTCCTTCCTTCTCCTTCTCTCCTACTCCTAATACATGGAAGGGTTCCTAGTTGGACTAGGAAAGGGGAATCCTACTCCCGGTGGGAGTAGGACTCCCTAGGGCGCGCCATAGAGAGGGCCGCCCTCCTCCTCCACTCCTTTATATCTTTGGGGTAGGGGCACCCCATGGACACACAAGTTGATCATCGTGATTGTTCCTTAGCAGTGCAGCGGTGCCCTCCACGATATTACGCCCGGTCATATTGTAGCGGTGCTTAGGCGAAGCCTGCGACAGATTGAACACAAGATCGTCACCACGCCGTCGCAGCCGACGGAACTCCTCCCAAGCTTTGCTGGATCGGAGCCCGGGGTGCGTCATCGAGCTATACGTGTGTCAAGAACTCGGAGGTGCCGGAGTAACGGTGCTTGGATCGGTTGGACCAGGAAGACGTACGACTACTTCCTCTACGTTGCGTCAACGCTTCCGCTTCGGTCTACGAGGGTACGTATACAACACTCTCCCCTCTCATTGCTATGCATAACCATGATCTTGCGTGTGCGTAGGAAATTTTTTGAAATTACTACGTTCCACAACATGAAAAAGGTATCGGTATACCGACGATCGAATCTCGGGCAAGTACTATACCGCTAGACAAAGGGAATTGTATACGGGATCGATTGAGTCCTTGACATCGTGGTTCATCCGATGAGATCATCGTGGAGCATGTGGGAGCCAACATGGGTATCCAGATCCCGCTGTTGGTTATTGGCCGAGAACGCCTCGCTCATGTCTCAGATGGTTCCCGAACCCGTAGGGTCTACACTTAAGGTTCGATGACGCTTAGGGTTGTAAAGGAAGTTTGTATGTGGTTACCGAATGTTGTTCGAGTCCCTGATGAGATCCCGGACGTCATGAGGAGTTCCGGAATGGTCCGGAGGTAAAGATTTATATATGGAAGTCCTATTTTGGCCACCGGAAAATGTTCGGATTTTTCGGTATTGTACCGGAAGGTTCTAGAAGGTTCGGAGTGGGGCCCACCTGCATGGGGGACCCACATGAACGTGGGTAGTGGGGAAAGGCCCCACACCCCTGGTCAAGGCGCACCAAGATCCCCCTTAGAAGGAATAAGATCATATCCCAAGGGATAAGATCAAGATCCCTAAAAGGGGATAACAATCGTGGGGAAGGAAATGATGTGATTTCTTTCCTCCCACCTTTGCCAACGCCCCAATGGACTTGGAGGGCAAGAAACCAGCCCCCTCCACCCCTATATATAGTGGGGAGGCTCATGGGAGCTCGACCCTTGCCCCTGGCGCAGCCCTCCCCCTCTCGCAAGTGCTCCTCCTCTCTCGCGGTGCTTGGCGAAGCCCTGCAGGATTGCCACGCTCCTCCACCACCACCACGCCGTCGTGCTGCTGCTGGACGGAGTCTTCCTCAACCTCTCCCTCTCTCCTTGCTGGATCAAGGCATGGAAGACGTCACCGGGCTGTACGTGTGTTGAACGCGGAGGTGCCGTCCGTTCGGCACTAGGATCTCCGGTGATCTGGATCACAACGAGTACGACTCCTTCAACCCCGTTCTCATGAACGCTTCCGCTTAGCGATCTACAAGGGTATGTAGATGCACTCTCCTTCCCCTCGTTGCTGGTTTCTCCATAGATAGATCTTGGTGACACATAGGAAAATTTTGAATTTTTGCTACGTTCCCCAACAGTGGCATCATGAGCTAGGTCTATTGCGTAGATTCTTTGCACGAGTAGAACACAAAGTAGTTGTGGGCGTTGATGTTGTTAAATATGCTTACCGTTACTAGTCCAATCTTGATTCGGCGGCATCGTGGGATGAAGCGGCCCGGACCGGCCTTACACGTACACTTACGTGAGACAGGTTCCACCGATTGACATGCACTTGGTGCATAAGGTGGCTAGCGGTGCCGCCTCCCACTTTAGTCGGAACGGATTCGATGAAAAGGGTCCTTATGAAGGGTAAATATCAATTGGCATATCACGTTGTGGTGTTGTGTAGGTAAGAGACGTTTGCTAGAAACCCATAGCAGCCACGTAAAACATGCAAACAACAATTAGAGGACGCCTAACTTGTTTTTTTGGGGTATGCTATGTGATGTGATATGGCCAAGAAGAATGTGATGAATGATATGTGATGTATGAGATTGATCATGTTCTTGTAATAGGAATCACGACTTGCATGTCGATGAGTATGACAACCGGCAGGAGCCATAGGAGTTGTCTTTATTTATTGTATGACCTTCGTGTCATTGAACAATGCCATGTAATTACTTTACTTTATTGCTAACCGGTAGCCATATTAGTAGAAGTAATAAGTTGGCGAGACAACTTCATGGAGACACGATGATGGAGATCATGATGATGGAGATCATGGTGTCATGCCGGTGACGATGATGATCATGGAGCCCCAAAGATGGAGATCAAAAGGAGCAAAATGATATTGGCCATATCATGTCACTATTTGATTGCATGTGATGTTTATCATGTTTATGCATCTTGTTTACTTAGAACGACGGTAGTAAATAAGATGATCCTTACAACAATTTCAAGAAGTGTTCTCCCTAACGTGCACCGCTGCTAAAGTTCGCGTGCTTCAAGCACCACGTGATGATCGGGTGTGATAGATCCTTACATTCACATACAACGGTGTAAGACAGTTTTACACATGCAAAACACTTAGGGTTAACTTGACGAGCCTAGCATGTATGCATGGCCTCGGAACACAGAGACCGAAAGGGCGAGCATGAGTCGTATGGAGGATACGATCAACATGAAGATGTTCACCGATGATGACTAGTCCGTCTCACGTGATGATCGGACATGGCCTAGTTGATTCGGATCATGTAATCACTTAGATGACTAGAGGGATGTCTATCTGAGTGGGAGTTCATAAGATGAACTTAATTATCCTGAACATAGTCAAAAGATCTTTGCAAATTATGTCGTAAGCTCGCGCTTTAGTTCCACTGCTTAGATATGTTCCTAGAGAAAATATAGTTGAAAGTTGTGATGAGCGATTATGCGGACAGTAGAAAGCTTATGTCCTTAATGCACCGCTCAGTGTGCTGAACCCCAAACGTTGTTTGTGGATGTTGCAAACATCGGACATACACATTTTGATAACTACGTGATAGTTCAGTTAAACGGTTTAGAGTTGAGGCACCAAAGATGGTTTCGAAACGTCGCGAAACATATGAGATGTTTCGAGGGCTGAAATTGGGATTTCAGGCTCGTGCCCACGTCAAGAGGTATAAGTCCTCCGACGATTTTCTTAGCCGGCAAACTAAGGGAGAAAAGCTCAATCGTTGAGCTTGTGCTCGATTGTCCGAAAGTGCAACAATCACTTGAATCGAGTGGGAGTTGACCTTTCAGATGAGATAGTGATGTTTCTCCAAAGTCATTGCCACCAAGCTGCTAGAGCTTCGTGATGAACTATAACATATCAGGGATAGATATGATGATCCTTGAGGTATTCGCGATGTTTGACACCGCGAAAGTAGAAATCAAGAAGGAGCATCAATTGTTGATGGTTGGTGAAACCACTAGTTTCAAGAAGGGCAAGGGCAAGAAGGGATACTTCATGAAACGGCAAATCAGCTGCTGCTCTATTGAAGAAACCCAAGGTTGAACCCAAACCCAAGACTAAGTGCTTCTGTAATAAGGGGAACAACCACTGGAACGGAATTACCCTAGATACTTGGTAGATGAGAAGGCTGGCAAGGTCGATAGAAGTATATTGGATATACATTATGTTAATGTGTACTTTACTAGTACTCCTAGTAGCACCAGGGTATTAGATATCGGTTCGGTTGCTAAGTGTTAGTAACTCGAAATAAAAGATACGGAATAAACGGAGACTAGCTAAAGATGAGCTGACGATATGTGTTGGAAGTGTTTCCAAGGTTGATGTGATCAAGCATCGCACGCTCCCTCTACCATCGAGATTTGGTGTTTGCGTTGAGCATAGACATGATTGGATTATGTCTATCGCAATACGGTTATTCATTTAAGGAGAATAATGGTTACTCTATTTATTTGAATAATACCTTCAATGGTATTGCACCTAAAGGAATGGTTTATTGAATCTCGATCGTAGTGATACACATTTTCATGCCAAAAGATATAAGATAGTAATGATAGTACCACTTACTTGTGGCAATCGCCATGTAAGTCATATTGGTGTAAACGCATGAAGAAGCTCCATGTTGATGGATCTTTGGACTCACTCGTTTTGAAAAGTTTGAGACATGCGAACCATGTCTATTGGTGTATACGCATGAAGAAACTCCATGCAGATGGATCGCTTGGACTCACTTGATTTTGAATCACTTGAGATATGCAAATCATACCACATGGGCAAGATGACTAAAAAGCCTCGCTTTTCAAAGAAATGGAACAAGATAGCAACTTGTTGGAAGTAACACATTTTGATGTGTGCAGTCCAATGAGTGCTGAGGCATGCAGTGAATATCGTTATGTTCTTACTTCACAGATGATTCGAGTAGATGTAGAGTATATTTACTTGATGAAACACAAGTCTGAATTATTGAATGGTTCAAGTAATTTCAGAGTGAAGTTGAAGATCATCGTGACAAGAGGATGAAATGTCTATGATATGATCATAGAGATGAGTATCTGAGTTACGAGCTTTGGCACGCAATTAAGACATTGTGGAAATTGTTTCACAATTAATACCACCTGGAACACCATAGTTTGATGGTGTGTCTGAACATCATAGTTGCACCCTATTGGATATGATGCGTAGCATGATGTCTCTTATCGAATTACCACTATCGTTTATGGGTTAGGCATTAGAGACAACCACATTCATTTTAAATAGGGCACCACTTAATTCCGTTGAGATGACACCGTATGAACTATGGTTTAGAGAAACCTAAGTCGTCATTTCTTAAAGGTTTGGGGCTGCGACGCTTATGTGGAAAAGTTTCAGTTGATAAGCTCGAACCCAAAGCGGATAAAATGCATCTTCATAGGATACCCAAAACAGTTGGGTATACCTCCTAATTCAGATCCGAAAGCAATAGGGATTGTTTCTTGAATCGGGTCCTTTCTCGAGGAAAAGTTTGTCTCAAAATTTGAGTGGGAGGATGGTGGAGACTTGATATGGTTGTTGAACCGTCACTACAACTAGTGTGTAGCAGGCACGTGAAGTTGTTCTGTGGCACCTACACAAATTGAAGTAGAAGCTTATGATAGTGATCATGAAACTTGGATCAAGTCACTACCATACCTCGTAGGGTGACAAGGATGCGCATCGCTTGAGTGGTACAAGAATCTTGTCTTGAAGGTCATGTTGCTAGACAACAATGAACCCACGAGCTATGGAGAAGCAATGGTGGGCCCAAATTCGACAAATGGTTGGAAGCCATGAAATCCGAGATAGGATCCATGTATCGTAACAAAGCATGGACTTTGGTGGACTTGCCCGATGATCGGCAAGCCATTGAGATAAATGGATCTTTAAGAAGAAGACGGACGTGGACGGTGATGTCACCGTCTATGAAGCTCGACTTGTGGTGAAGAGTTTTTCACAAGTTCAAGGAGTTGACTACGATGAGATTTTCTCATCCGTAGCGATGCTTAAGTCCGTCGGAATCATGTTAGCATTAGCTGCATTTATGAAATCTGGCAGATGGATGTCAAAACGAGTTTCCTTACCGGTCTTCATAAGGAAAGGTTGTATGTGATACAATCCGAAAGTTTTTGTCGATCCTAAGGATGCTAAAAGGTATGGTGGCTCCAGCGATCCTTCTAAGGACTGGAGTAAGCATCTCGGAGTTGGAATGTACGTTTTGATGAGATGATCAAAGATTTTGGGTTTATACAAAAGTTTATGAGAAACTTGTATTTCCAAAGAAATGAGTGGGAGCACTATAGAATTTCTGATGAGTATGTGTTATTGACATATTGTTGATCAGAAATGATGTAGAATTTCTGGAAAGCATATAGGGTTATTTGGAAAGTGTTTTTCAATGGAAAACCTGGATTAGGCTACTTGAATAATAAGCATCAAGATCTATAAGATAGATCAAAATGCTTAATAGTACTTTCAAATGAGCACGTATTTTGACATGATCTTGAAGGTGTTCAAGATGGATCACCAAAGAAGGAGTTCTTGCTCGAGATGTAAGGTATGAAGTTAAGACTTAAAAGCTCGACCACGGCAGAATAGAGAGAAAGGACGAAGGTCGCCCCTATACTTCAGACGTAGGCTCTATAGTATGCTATGTGTACCGCACCGAAGTGTGCCTTGCCATGAGTCATCTAGGGGTACAAGAATGATCCAGAATGGATCATTGACATGGTCAAAATTGTCCTTGGAGTAAATAAGGACATGTTTTCGATTATGGAGGTGATAAAGAGTTCGCGTAAAGGGTTACGCCGATGCAAGCTTTAACACCTATCCGAGTGAATCTGAGTAGCAAACCGGATATGTATAGTGGAGCAACTATTTGGAACAGCTCCAAGTGGAGCGTGGAAGCAGATTTACAATATGACCTAGAGATTTGCAAAGTACATACGGATCTGAATGTTGCGCACCGCTGACTAAAACCTCTCTTACAAGCAAAACATGATCAAACCCCGTAACTCATTGAGTCTTAATCACATGATGATGTGAACTAGTTTAGTGACACTAGTAAACTCTTTGGATGTTGGTCACATGGTGATGTGACCTGTGAGTGTTAATCACATGGCGATGTGAACTAGATTATTGACTCTAGCGCAAGTGGGAGACTGTTGGAAATATGCCCTAGAGGCAATAATAAATTAGTTATTATTATATTTCCTTGTTCATGATAATAGTTTATTATCCATGCTATAATTGTATTGATAGGAAACTCAGATACATGTGTGGATACATAGACAACACCATGTCCCTAGTAAGCCTCTAGTTGACTAGCTCGTTGATCAATAGATGGTTATGGTTTCCTGACCATGGACATTGGATGTCATTGATAACTGGATCACATCATTGGGAGAATGATGTGATGGACAAGAACCAATCCTAAGCCTAGCACAAAGATCGTAGTTCGTATGCTAAAGCTTTTCTAATGTCAAGTATCTTTTCCTTAGACCATGAGATTGTGCAACTCCGGATACCGTAGGAATGCTTTGGGTGTACCAAACATCACAACGAATCGGGTGGCTATAAAGGTGCACTCAGGTATCTCCAAAAGTGTCTCTGGGTTGGCACGAATCGAGACTAGGATTTGTCACTCCATGTAAACGGAGAGGTATCTCTGGGCCCACTCGGTAGGACATCATCATAATGTGCACAATGTGACCAAGGGGTTGATCACGGGATGATGTGTTACGGAATGAGTAATGAGACTTGCCAGTAACGAGATTGAACAAGGTATCGGTATACCGACGATCGAATCTCGGGCAAGTACTATACCGCTAGACAAAGGGAATTGTATACGAGATCGATTGAGTCCTTGACATCGTGGTTCATCCGATGAGATCATCGTGGAACATGTGGGAGCCAACATGGGTATCCAGATCCCGCTGTTGGTTATTGGCCGGAGAACGTCTCGGTCATGTCTGCATGGTTCCCGAACCCGTAGGGTCTACACACTTAAGGTTCGATGACGCTAGGGTTATAAAGGAAGTTTGTATGTGGTTACCGAATGTTGTTCGGAGTCCCAAATGAGATCCCGGACGTCACGAGGAGTTCCGGAATGGTCCGGAGGTAAAGATTTATATATGGGAAGTCCTATTTTGGCCACCGGAAAATGTTCGGGATTTTTCGGTATTGTACCGGGAAGGTTCTAGAAGGCTCCGGAGTGGGGCCCACCTGCATGGGGGGACCACATGAACGTGGGTAGTGGGGGCAAGGCCCCACACCCCTGGTCAAGGCGCACCAAGATCCCCCCTTAGAAGGAATAAGATCATATCCCGAAGGGATAAGATCAAGATCCCTAAAAAGGGGGGATAACAATCGTGGGGAAGGAAATGATGTGATTTCTTTCCTCCCACCTTGCTAACGCCCCAATGGACTTGGAGGGCAAGAAACCAGCCCCTCCACCCCTATATATAGTGGGGAGGCTCATGGGAGCTCGACCTTGCCTCGGCGCAGCCCTCCCCCAAGTGCTCCTCCTCTCTCGCGGTGCTTGGCGGCCTCGCAGGATTGCCACGCCTCCACCACCACCACGCCGTCAGGCTGCTGCTAGACGGAGTCTTCTCAACCTCTCCTCTCTCCTTGCTGGATCAAGGCATGGGAGACGCCACCGGCTGTACGTGTGTTGAACGCGGAGGTGCCGTCTGCTCGCACTAGGATCTCCGTGATTTGGATCACAACGAGCAACGACTCCTTCAACCCCGTTTTCTTGAACGCTCGCTTAGCGATCTACAAGGGTATGTAGATGCACTCTCCTTCCCTCGTTGCTGGTTTCTCCATAGATAGATCTTGGTGACACGTATGAAATTTTGAATTTCTGCTACGTTCCCCAACACATATTGTTTCCTGGCAGCTATGAGGATGATCCTCAGGTTCCGGACCCAGTCCGTATAGTTGCTGCCATCATCTTTCGGCTTGGTTTTCTCTTGGAACGCGTTGAAGTTCATGTTGACATGAGCGTTGGCCATTTGATCTACAAGACATATTTGCAAAGGTTTTAGACTAAGTTCATGATAATTAAGTTCATCTAATCAAATTATTTTAATGAACTCCCACTCAGATTAGACATCCCTCTAGTCATCTAAGTGTTACACGATCCGAGTCGACTAGGCCGTGTCCGATCATCACGTGAGACGGACTAGTCATCATCGGTGAACATCTCCATGTTGATCGTATCTTCCATACGACTCGTGTTCGACCTTTCGGTCTCTGTGTTCCGAGGCCATGTCTGTACATGCTAGGCTCGTCAAGTTAACCCTAAGTGTTTTTTGCATGTGTAAAACTGTCTTACACCCATTGTATGTGAATGTAAAAATCTATCACACCCGATCATCACGTGGTGCTTCAAAGCATTTAACTTTAGCAACGGTGCACGCTTAGGGAGAACACTTCTTGAAATTGTTGTAAGGATCATCTTATTTACTACCGTCGTTCTAAGTAAACAAGATGCATAAACATAATAAACATCACATGCAATTATATAGTAGTGACATGATATGGCCAATATCATATAGCTCCTTTGATCTCCATCTTCGGGGCTCCATGATCATCTTCGTCACCGGCAGGACACCATGATCTCTATCATCATGATCTCCATCATCGTGTCTTCATGAAGTTGTCACGCCAACGACTACTTCTACTTCTATGGCTAATGCGTTTAGCAATAAAGTAAAGTAATTTACATGGCGTTCTTCAATGACACGCAGGTCATACAAAAATAAAGACAACTCCTATGGCTCCTGCCGGTTGTCATACTCATCGACATGCAAGTCGTGATTCTTATTACAAGAACATGATCTCATACATCACAATATATCATTCATCATTCATCACAACTTCTGGCCATATCACATCACATGACAATTGCTGCAAAAACAAGTTAGACGTCCTCTTTTACGTGGTTGCAATTGGGTTCTAGCAAGAACGTTTTCTTACCTATGAATAACCACAACGTGATTTTGTCAACTTCTATTTACCCTTCATAAGGACCCTTTTCATCGAATCCGCACCAACTAAAGTAGGAGAGACAGACACCCGCCAGCCACCTTATGCAACTAGTGCATGTCAGTCGGTGGAACCGGTCTCACGTAAGCGTATGTGTAAGGTTGGTCCGAGCCGCTTCATCCCACAATACCGCTGAAGCAAGATTGGCAAGCAAGTTGACAAGATCTACGCCCACAACAAAATTGTGTTCTACTCGTGCAAGAGAGAACTACGCATAGACCTAGCTCAAGATGCCACTGTTGGGGCACGTTGCAGAAAATTAAAAATTTTCCTACGGTTTCATCAAGATCCATCTATGAGTTCATCTAAGCAACAAGTGATAGGAGTGATGCATCTACGTACCACTTTGTAGATCGCGAGCGGAAGCGTTCAAAAGAACGGGGTTGAAATAGTCGTTCTCGTCGTGATCCTATCACCGGAGATCCTAGCGCCGAACGGACGACACCTCCGCGTTCAACACACGTACGGTCAGCGTGACGTCTCCTCCATCTTGATCCAGAAGGGGAAGGAGAGGTTGATGATGATCCAAAGAAGACGACGGTGTGGTGGTGGATGCAAGCAGAACTCCAGCAGGCTTCGCCAAGCCATCATGGAGGAGGACGAGGTGTAGCAGAGGAGGAGGCGCCACACACAGGTGCGGCTGCCTCCCCCGCCTCCTTATATAGGCCCCTGGGGGGCTGGCCCGGGAGATGCAATCTCCCAAGGGGCGGCGGCGTGGTGTGGAGTGCCCCCAAGGCAGTGGGCGCCCCACCCTAGGGTTTCAACCCTAGGCGCAGGTGGGCCAGGTGGGCGCACCAGCCCACTATGGGCTGGTTCCTCCCACTTCAGCCCATGGGGCCCTCCGGATGGTGGCCCCACCCGTGGACCCCCGACACTTTCGGTGGTCCCAGACAATACCGGTGACCTCAAACTTTCCCAATGGTCAAACACCACTTCCTATATATAATTCTTTACCTCCGACCATTCCGAAACTCCTCGTGACGTCCGGGATCTCATCCGGACTCAACAACATTCGGTTTGCTGCATACTCATATTCATACAACCCTAGCGCCACCGAACCTTATGTGTAGACCCTACGGGTTCGGAGACACGTAGACATGACCGAGACGGCTTTCGGGCAATAACCAACAGCGGGATCTGGATACCCATGTTGGCTCCCTACATGCTCCTCGATGATCTCATCGGATGAACCACGATGTCGAGGATTCAAACAACCCGTATACAATTCCTTTGTCAATCGGTACGTTATTTGCCCGAGACTCGATCGTCGGTATCCCAATACCTCGCTCACTCAAGCACGGCAAGTCACTTTACTCGCATCAGAATGCATGATCCCGTGACCGAACACTTGGTCACTTTGAGCTCATTATGATGATGCATTACCGAAAGGGCCCAGAGATACCTCTCCGTCATACGGAGTGACAAATCCCAGCCTCGATCCGTGTCAACCCAATGACACTTTCGGAGATACCGTAGTGCACCTTTATAGTCACCCAGTTACGTTGTGATGTTTGGTACACCCAAAGCACTCCTACGGTATCCGGGAGTTACACGATCTCATGGTCTAAGGAAAAGATACTTGACAATGGAAAAGCTCTAGCAAAACGAACTACACGATCTTGTGCTATGCTTAGGATTGGGTCTTGTTCATCACATCATTCTCCTAATGATGTGATCCCGTTATCAACGACATCCAATGTCCATAGCCAGGAAACCATGACTATCTATTGATCAACGAGCTAGTCAACTAGAGGCTTACTAGGGACATATTATGGTCTATGTATTCACACGTGTATTACGATTTCCGGATAATACAGTTATAGCATGAATAAAGACAATTATCATGAATAAGGAAATATAATAATAATTTTTTATTATTGCCTCTAGGGCATATTTCCAACAATGGGGTCGATGGAGCTCAGGCATAGAGATTCCTCCCGTCTTCTTGGTACAACGAGGTTAGGGTTTCTCGCCACTCATGTGACACTGACGAGATTTGATGTCAGGTGCTTCAGATCGATTTAAGGGTTTAATGACGACACCTACTACTCTGGGGCACTCGCTAGTCCATAGTGGTCCGTGCATGAAGACTTCCTGACTGTCATCGAGAATGTCAAGTCAGCTTCAGTAGAGGAGCGACGACAATGGTGCGTCGACGACTCGTTCTGATGGCAGTAGTGGTCGTTTGATGGTGCAGGGTCCTCGATGTAACATTAGGATGATTTGTGTTGTCGTGTGAACCTTTATAATAGTTTCAAGTCTTTTTGGAGAGAAAAAAAGCTCAACCCAGATCTCCCCGACTCTTTGCATTCAAGGGAATTAGTCATCCTCCAAAAGGAGCAGTACTATATGTTAAAAAATAAATTTTACCCATTACAGTTATGTGACCACCTACATAACGAATATTGTTTTGGAGGCCGAGCCCATGTAGCTCGGTTTTGAAAATCCAAAATTCGTCAAATTTCATATTTTCTATGTTCCAAAATATTCGAACTAAAAATACAGAGATTCATGGAGGTTTATACATGTGTGTAAATTTTCAGGACAAAATAGGTTGAAATGAGAGCTGTGAAAAAAAGACAAATTTGGCTCCTTTTAACACATGATACTATTCATCCTCCGAGACCATGATTTTTTCTTTTTTTTGACAGGTCGCATTTTAATATATTTCATCCTGAAATTTTACACACATACACATAACATACTTATTTACTTGCACAATTTTTTTAGATTTTTTTGGAACCGAAAAGTATGAATTTTAAAATTTTCAAATAAAGCCTCCATGGAGACTGAGAGCCAAACGTCCATTCTCCCCGTATAACCTGTTGGGTTTAGTCCCACATCGGTTGTGGGGGGAGACATAACAGGACTTATAAGGGCGGGCGTGTCCCCTCCTAAGAGGCTAGTCTTTTGGGGGGAGAGGGCCCAAGGCCTGTCATAAGTCGGTGTTGCTCTCCGATTGGGCCTGGTTGACGCATGGGGTCGGAAACGCTGGTGATAGCGGACCCGGGATTGCGAATAATTGGTATCGAGCCTGTGCCCGGAATGAATCTCGAAGACTCGGGGTGGTCGGTCATGGTTGGTGGGCCGAAACGCTGGTGTTAGCGGGCCCATGAATGGCCGATGTGGGGAGATTGTTGGGTTTAGTCCCACATCGGTTGTGGGGAGACATAACACGACTTATAAGGGCAGGTGTCCCTCCTAACAAAGCTAGTCTTTTGGGGAGAGGGCCCAAGGCCCGCTATAAGTCGGTGTTGCTCTCCGATTGGGCCGCCGACGATGTGGGTCGGAAACGCTGGTGATAGCGGACCCGGATTGCGAATATAACCCTTTTTTATTCCCAAAGTAGTTATCATATCGAAAATGTATAAAACTGAAATCACGTAATGTTGATTTAAAAACTGTTAAAAACCCAAATCATCATATACTACTAGTACTTTCGTTGTGTAAACGGATTTCACCAGGTGTCGCTAAATCTTAGTCAATTAAGACTTAACCAACTCTCAGTCAAATGACAGAGCATACAAAAAAAGAAGAAAAATAATAATATGCTTATATGGATCTCTACGTAAAATCTCACGAATATAGTATCGATCGACTGAGATTAAGCAATCCTGATTAAAGAAAACCTAGTACATTGAGAACGGAAAACGCTGGTCCCGATCATGTGACCTTTTGCGCCGAGCCTTTATTGGCACCACAACGAGGAGCAAGCAAGGCACGATCCATGAATTTTGCCAACCGGCCATGCCGCTTTTACACCAAATCAGGGCATGCATTTTCACATTGTTCATTCCAATGCATGTGCCCCCACCCAATGCTAAGCACCATAGCCCAAGAGAAGACAAGCCCATGCAAAACGGAGGTCAGTGCCACCACCTGATCTCCCATGAGTGACTAAAATAATCTTTTGAGAAAAGAGCCGCTAGGAGCAGCAGAATGGACCAAGAAAAAAGAGCGATGGGTGTAGGACTCCACAGGAAAGGCACGGGTCACTCCCCAACACCCAAACCCTACCACCACATCCAACACGCACAAAGTACCATTCTTCTATCCCTAATTGCCCAGAGGCAAACCACACCATCAAGCTTAACGACCCCGGCCCTAACACTAACAGCAACGTCTAATCCACGCACCAAAGGGGTGCAGGGCGAGAGAGAAGACAAACACGTCATCAAGATGCACTAATTATATTGTCTTCCCCAGCACCAACTCTGGTAGTATCTCCCAACCCTCCTCCCGCTGGCCAACTCAAACCCCAAATCGTCCGCTTGCTTCATTTGAGGCAAAACTCGGTCTAACGGGCGTACCCAAACAAACAAAATTGTTCGCTCATATCATTTTTGCCCAGCCTGACCCCAATATCTGAACTGAATTTGGGCCACAAATACATCTGGACTGACAAAAACGAATGCTCTCGCCGGGCCCTCTCGCCCGCTTGAGTCCGCCCTGGCCCACATATCAGCGCCTCGACGACGCCTTCCCTTCACGACCTACTCGTGCAGGAGCAGTCCCAGCTCCCCGTGCATGCCGATGTCCTCCTCCTCCCCCCTCCACCCACCTCCCGCCGCATCCTTCGCCTCGCAGACGCCGTTTCGTCCCCGTGGGACTTCAATATCCGCTCATTGTGCTGCCACACCACGCCGCTCGCCGCCGTTCTCCTCCTCCCTCCTCCGCCTGCCGCGCCCTCCTCCTCGCAGGTACCGTCTCGTCCCCGCAGGACTCCAAGATTCGCCGCCGAAGCACACGCTGGCTTAGGTGGTGCGTGTGGCGACCTCGCGCTGGCGCACCTCCATGCACGCGGTGTCACACACCTCGACCTTGTGCTGGACCACATCGACGGCCACACACAAATTCCCCAAGGTGCGGCCGGCGCCCACACCACAGCCGGGGCTCGTGCTCCCCTTGGACTGGCCCGCGGGCACGGTCACGACGAGCTCGGCGGCTCGGACTGAGAGCCTCTGCATGGCGGCGACCATGGGAGCCTATGCACACCGCTGGACAACTCCAACGCTAGACCATGGGAGTTGTGCACGGATAGCTGTCATTCATAGCTAGGCTACACATCAGTCGACTGACTTTTTGGAATTGAGTCAATCGATCAGTTCTGAACATCCGATCCACATCCAACGCTAGCCTTTCTTCTACCTCCATCTCTTCTCCTTCTTCTCCAGATCACGCCGGCCACGGGCGTGAACCGCCACGACCACCACCCGTGGCGGCGCCGCCCCACGCAGCCTCGCCGCCTCGCCTCCCTGTAACCGCCCGCCGCCGGGCCTAGCCGCTGCTCCTGCCATCCTCTAGGCCCGCCGTCGCTTATGTTTTTCTCCGGCAAAGTGCGCCACCGCCTCACCACCGCCCCCACCACCGTCATCCACCTCCACCCTCACCCTAAACCCTAAGATAGATACTGGGGTTATGACAACGAGCTCCTTCCTTCTCTCCGGGAGGTCCTCCCTTCTCCTTCCTTCATTCAAAAATTGACTGATGCCAAATTCGAATCAGCTGACTGATGTGTAGCTAAACTCGTAATTAATATCGTGCGGGGTCACCGAATGCTCTGATCAATTATAGCAGGTGCAGCTAGGTCCGACTGTAGATGCTTTGATCGCGGAGAAAAACAACACACGATTCCAGTCAACCGATGGTGCATCGGTCAGCCGTCAGCAGGACAACATGCCTCTACTGGTTAAACTTATCTACTGCCTTGAGAAAAGACTAGCGGTTAAAATAAAAAGCTAATGTATAAATAATTTATTTTTTCTGAAGGCAGGAGATCAAAGAACCTGCACGAGTGGCACTACTGTTGGTGAGGTAGAGTGTGCACCGCACTAGTGATGCCCTTTTTGGGAGCACTTGCAAACATGCATGGACCCTGGAGTCGTTCACCTGCTCGATCTCTCTCCCTCGGTATTGCTTTAAGCCACTGGTCGCACTGCACTGCACTGCACCCGCACCTCGCGACCGCAAAGCCTCTTCTTTGCCCAGTCACTATGCCGATTGGTATTAGTCCAACCTTTGTCAGGTGAGCTTTGCCAAGCATGTCAGGCCAAAAGCTGTGTTTTTGTAGTGGTGAGTGACTTGAACCTGACCGAGCGTTGCCTTATTCTCCGCCCAAAAGTGCACCTACCACTCTTAAGCTGATGGCCCGCCGGAAATGTGCATATAGAGAAATAAATCAGTGTTTTTAGCATTGGTGCTTATTTATGATGGTTAGACGCTTAATTCAGCCTTTTTCTGTAGGATGCTTAAAGAAAACTGATTTGCTTTTCTATACACCACTCTAAGCATTTAACAGTGTACAACGCCTTAGTGCTTTGACGTGCGACGCTAGCAACCTCTTCATCAAGTCCGATCGTGGGGTTGGGCACGTGCACTGGTGCCGTCAAGTCCGTTGCTTTACGCCTTGTCGTGGGGTTCGTGGGTTGACGAGCCAGAGACCCCGGTTTCGTCTCCATCGACCATACGGACGCTAAGTCGGACCATCGCCAGCATGACAAAGAAAATCAGGCCTCTGCACGGAGCAATTATTACAAGGAAGGCCCAGGAGTCTGGTGTGCTGCATTTCAGATTTAAGTGCAATTAACTCGCGGTTCATAGCAAGATATTAACCCCCCAGTGTGGTGACACAGTATATACGTATTGTTCTGTATAAATGCGTGTGCGACGTATGTTGCCCCTCTGCTTACGAATTGCAGTCAGCTCTGCTACTCCTACCCAACCTGTCTTGTTGGAGAAGCTCAACAAACATGTGCACGTACGTACTCCGCAGCAGACTGCTGGCGAATGATAATACTAACAGTGCTCTGGTGGAGTGGACATTCTTCTCCAAGTGGAACTGTGGAAGTGATATGGATATTGATGAGACCAGGCTCATGGCCAGTGGTTCGCACGCAGGAAACCGATTTAACGGGCAACGATGACGACGTGGATTCGGTTCACCCACTCTCCTCCTGGCATTCTTTGCTCATGCGCCCATGCTCACTCCTGATCACGTCATCGACGAGTACTAGTAAGTGTTCGATCAGGTCTGGAGAAGTAAGATTCGCGCGACGTCTCCAGCAGCAGCCTCAACCACTCCGTGTTAAGCCAAGAAGTACTGTAGTAAAATCAGCTGATGGCACCTGGACAAGCATTTAATGATGGCAACGTTTGAAAATCCGCGGAGGTTTCTTTCAAAAAAAATAAATCCGTGGAGGTGCTCCCTCTTCCTCGATCCATGGTGGCGCGGTGGCTCCTGCTGGGGGCGTTTGTGGTGCTGCGGGGTGAGATGGCCAGAGGATGGTGGTGGGGCTGGACGTGGCCGGTGGTGGCGGCGGCGGCCATGACTCTGGCCCGAATCCGAACATGGCAGCGGCGGCGACCCTTCCGTCGGGGATGACGGTGAAGGAAATATGCCCTAGAGGCAATAATAAAGTTATTATTTATTTCCTTATTTCATGATAAATGTTTATCATTCATGCTAGAATTGTATTAACCGGAAACATGATACATGTGTGAATGCATAGACAAAACAACATGTCACTAGTATGCCTCTACTAGACTAGCTTGTTAATCAAAGATGGTTATGTTTCGACCATGAACAAGGAGTTGTTATTTGATTAACAAGGTCACATCATTAGTAGAATGATCCGATTGACATGACCCATTCCCTTAGCTTAGCACACGATCGCTTAGTATGTTGCTACCGCTTTTATCCATGACATATACATGTTCCCGTAACTATGAGATTATGCAACTCCTGTTTACGGAGGAACACTTTGGTGCTACCAAACGTCACAACGAATCGGGTGATTATAAAGGAGTACTACAGTGTCTCCAAAGGCGATGTTGGGTTGGCGATTTGAGATTAGGTTTTGTCACTCCGATTGTCGGAGAGGTATCTCTGGGCCCTCTCGGTAATGCACATCATGAAGCCTTGCAAGCACTACAACTAATGAGTTAGTTGTGAGATGATGTATTACGGAACGAGTAAAGAGACTTGCCGGTAACGAGATTGAACTAGGTATTGATACCGACGATCGAATCTCGGCAAGTAACATACCGATGACAAAGGAACAACGATGTTGTTATGCGGTCCGACCGATAAAGATCTTCAAGAATATGTAGGAACCAATATGGGCATCCAGGTCCCGCTATTGGTTATTGATCGTGAATAGTTCTAGGTCATGTCTGCATTGTTCTCGAACCGTAGGGTCCGTGACGCTTAAAGTTTCGATGGCGATGCTTATTATGAGTTTATGTATTTTGATGTACCAAAGAAGTTCGAGTCCGGATGTGATCACGGACATGACGAGGAGTCTCAAATGGTCGAGACATAAAGAATGATATATTGGAAGCCTATGTTTGGAGTTCGAATGGTTCCAAGGAAAAACAGAATTTACCGAGTACCGGAGGTTACCGAACCCCGGGTGTAAATGGGCCTCGTGGGCCTCGAGGGAGAAGAGGAGGGGCGGCCAGAGGTGGTCCGCCCTCTCCCCCAGTCCGAATAGGACAAGGAGGGGGGCGGCGCCTCCTCTCCTCTTCCTCCTCCCCCCAATCCTATTCCAACTAGGAAGGGGGAGTCCTACTCCCAGTGGGAGTAGGACTCCTCCCGGCGCGCCCTAGCTAGGCCGGCCGGCCTCCCCCCTCCCTCCTTTATATACGGGCAGGGGGCACCCTTGACACAAGTTTGATCTTTAGATCGCCTTAGCCGCAGTGCCCCCTCCACCATATTCCACCTCGGTCATACCGTCAAGCTTAGGCGAAGCCTCGCGCCGTGAAACATCAAGATCGCCACCACGCCGTCGGTCGACGAAACTCTCCTCGACACTCGGCTGGATCGGAGTACGAGGGACGCCATCGAGCTGACGTGTGTCAAGAACTCGGGGCGCCGGAGTAACGGCGCCGGATCGGTCGGATCGTGAGGAGAACGTACGACTACTTCCTCTACGCCAGATCGCTCCGCTCGGGTCACGAGGGTACGAGACAACACTCTCTCTCGTTGCTATACATCACCATGATCTTGCGTGTGCGAGGAAATTTTTGAAATTACTACGCTCCCCAACAAAGGGTATCGAGCCTAGGTTTTTCTATGGTTTGATGTTTTGCACGAGTAGAACACAAGTGAGTTGTGGGCGATACAAGTCATACTACCTACCAAAGATGTCATACTTTGGTTCAGCGGTATTGTGAGATGAAGCGGCCAGACCGACATTACGCCAGACGCTTACGCCGAGACTGGTTTCACCGCCACGAGCACTCGTTGCTTAAAGGTGACCGTGGGTGCTCGCTCTCTCACTTTAGTTGAACTGAGTGTGGCTACGCCCGTCCTTGAGAAGGTTAAACGAGTCTATTTGACGTAAATATCGCTGTGGTTTTGATGCGAGGTGAGACCGGTTCTTGCTTAAGCCCGTAGCAGCCACGTAAAATTTGCAACAACAAAGTAGAGGACGCCTAACTTGTTTTTGCAGGCATGTTGTGATGTGATATGGTCAAGACGTGATGCTATATTTTATTGTATGAGATGATCATGTTTTGTAACAAGTAATCGGCAATCGGCAGGAGCCATATGGTTGTCGCTTATTGTATGCAATGCATCGCTCGTAATGCTTTACTTTATCACTAAGCGGTAGAGATAGTCGAGAAGATAAGTTTGGCGAGACGACAATGATGCTACGATGGAGATCAAGGTGTCGCGCCGGTGACGATGGTGATCATGGTGGTGCTCCGGAGATGAAGATCACGAAGCACAAGATGATGATGACCATATCATATCACTTATATTGATTTGCATGTGATGTTTATCCTTTTATGCATCTTATCTTGCTTTGATTGACGGTAGCATTATAAGATGATCTCTCACTAAATTATCAAGAAGTGTTCTCCCCGAGTATGCACCGTTGCCAAAGTTCGTCGTGCCTGCACACCACGTGATGATCGGTGTGATAAGCTCTACGTCCATCTACAACGGGTGCAAGCCAGTTTTGCACACGCAGAATACTCGGGTTATACTTGACGAGCCTAGCATATGCAGATATGGCCTCGGAACACGGAGACCGAAAGGTCGAGCGTGAATCATATAGTAGATATGATCAACATAAGATGTTCACCATTGAAACTACTCCATTTCACGTGATGATCGGTTATGGTTTAGTTGATTTGGATCACGTGATCACTTAGATGACTAGAGAGATGTTTTTCTAAGTGGGAGTTCTTAAGTAATATGATTAGTTGAACTTAAATTTATCATGAACTTAGTACCGATAGTATCTTGCTTGTTTATGTTTGATTGTAGATAGATGGCTCGTCTTTGTTGTTCCGCTGAATTTTAATGCGCTCCTTGAGAAAGCAAAGTTGAAAGATGATGGTAGCAATTACACGGATCGGGTCCGAATTTGAGGATCATCCTCATTGCTGCACGTAAGAGTTACGCCCGGATGCACCGCTAGGTGCTGTGCTCTTTGCTAATGCAACCGCAGATGTTATGAACGTCTCGCGAGCAAAGCGATGACTACTCTATAGTTCAGTGTGCCATGCTTTACGGCTTAGAACCGGGACTTCAACGACGTTTTGAACGTCATGGAGCATATGAGATGTTCCAGAGTTGAAGTTGATATTCCAAATGTAATGCCCGGATTGAGAGATATGAAGTCTCCAATAAGTTCTATAGCTGCAAGATGGAGGAGAATAGTTCGTTAGTGAGCACATACTCGTAATGTCCGGGTACTACAATCACTTGACACAATTGGGAGTTAATCTTCCGGATGATTGTGTCATTGATGTAATTCTTCAATCAACGCCACCAAGCTACAAAGGCTTCGTGATGAACTATAATATGCAAGGGTTAGTAAAGACTATACCGAGCTCTTCGCAATGCTAAAAGCTGCGGAGGTAGAAATCAAAAAGGAGCATCAAGTGTTGATGGTCAACAAGACCACTAGTTTCAAGAAGAAAGGCAAAGGGAAGAAGAAGGAACTTCAAGAAGAACAGCAAGCAAGTTGTCGCTCAGAGAAGAAACCCAAGTCCGGCCCTAAACCTGAAATCGAGTGCTTCTACCGCAAGCGATCGTCATCGAAGCGGAACTGCCCCAAGTATTTGGCGGATAAGAAGGATGGCAAGGTGAACAAAGGTATATGTGATATACATGTTATTGATGTGTACCTTACTAGAGCTCGTAGTAGCACTGGTATTTGATCTTGGTTCATTGCTAATATTTGCAACTCAAACAGGACTACGATTGCTTAACTCGCAAAGGACGAGGTGACGATGCGCGTGGGAAATGGTTCCAAAGTCGATGTGATCGCGGTCGGCATGCTACCTCTACATCTACCTTCGGGATTAGTTTTAGACCTAAATAATTGTTATTTGGTGCTCGCGTTGAGCATGAACATTATATCTGGATCTTGTTTGATGCAGACGGTTATTCATTTAAATCGAGAATAATGGTTGTTCTATTTATATGAGTAATATCTTTTATGGTCATGCACGCTTGAGGAATGGTCTATTTTGATGAATCTCGATAGTAGTGATACACATATTCATAATGTTGAAACCAAAAGATGCAGAATTGATAATGATAGTGCAACTTATTTGTGGTAATCGCCGCTTAGGTCATATCGGTGTAAAGCGCATGAAGAAACTCCATGCCGATGGACTTTTGGAGTCACTTGATTATGAATCACTTGGCACTTGCGAACCGTGCCTCATGGGCAAGATGACTAGAACACCGTTCTCCAGACAATGGAGAGAGCAACAGATTTGTTGGAAATCATACATCTGTATGTATGTGGTCCAATGAATGTTGAGGCTCGTGGCGGATATCGTTATTTTCTCACCTTTACAGATGGCTTAAGCAGATATGGGTATATCTACTTAATGAAACATAAGTCTCAAACGTTTGAAAAGTTCAAAGAATTTCAGAGTGAAGTTGAAAATCATCGTAATAAGAAAATTAAGTTTCTACGATCGATCGTGGAGGTGAATATTTGAGTTACGAGTTTGGTCTACATTTGAAACAATGCGAATAGTTCAAGAACTTACGCCACCCGAACACCACAACAGAATGGTGTGTCCGAACGTCAGAATCGTACTTTACTAGATATGGTGCGATCTATGATGTCTCTTACAGATTTACCGCTATCGCTTTTGGGGTTATGCTCTAGAGACAGCCGCATTCACACCGAATAGAACACCGTCAAACCGCTGAGACGACACCTTATGAACTATGGTTTGGCAAGAAACCAAAGTTGTCGCTTTCTTAAAGTTTGGGGATGCGATGCTTATGTGAAAAGCTTCAACCCGATAAGCTCGAACCCAAATCGAGAAATGTGTCTTCATAGGATACCCAAAGGAAACAGTTGGGTACACCTTCTATCACAGATCCAAGACAAGACATTCGTTGTTAAGAATGGATCCTTGCTAGAGAAGGAGTTTCTCTCGAAAGAAGTGAGTGGGAGGAAAGTGGAACTTGATGAGGTAATAGTACCTTCTCCCTTACTTGAAGGTAGTTAAATCGCAGTAAACCGGTTTCGAGACACCTACACCAAGTAGTGAGGAAGTTGATGATGTTGATCATGAAACTTCAGATCAAGTTATCGCAGTAACCTCGTAGATCAACCAGAGTAAGATCCGCACTGAGTGGTACGGCAATCCTGCTCGGAAATCATGCTACTAGATCATGATGGACCCACGAACTATGAAGAAGCGATGGTGAGCCCAGATTCCGCAAAATGGCTCGAGGCCATGAAATCTGAGATGGGATCCATGTATGAAAACAAAGTATGGATTTTGGTTGACTTGCCCGAGGGTCGGCAAGCAATAGAAAACAAGTGGATCTTCAAGAAGAAGACTGACGACGACGGTAATGTTATCGTTTATAAAGCTCGACTTGTCGCAAAGGGTTTTCGCAAGTTCAAGGGATTGACTACGATGAGACCTTCTCACCAGAAGCGATGCTTAAGTCCGTCCGAATCATGTTAGCAATTGCCGATTTTATGATTATGAAATTTGGCAAATGGATGTAAAGACTGCATTCCTGAATGGATTTCGGAAGAAGAGTTGTATATGATGCAACCGTAAGGTTTTATCGATCCAAAGGAGCTAACAAAGTGTGCAAGCTCCAGCGATCCATCTATGGACTGGTGCAAGCATCTCGAGTTGGAATAAACGCTTTGATAGTGTGATCAAAGCATTTGGGTTTGTACAGACTTTTGGAGAAGCTCAGATTTACAAGAAAGTGAGTGGGAGCTCAGAGCATTTCGATATTATATGTAGATGACATATTACCGATCGGAAATGATATAGAATTTCGGATAGCATAAAGGGATACTTGAATAAGAGTTTTCAATGAAAGACCTCGGTGAAGCTGCTTACATATTGGGCATTAAGATCTATAGAGATAGATCAAGACGCTTAATTGACTTTCACAAAGCACATACCTTGACAAAATTTTGAAGAAGTTCAAAATGGATCAAGCAAAGAAAGGGTTCTTGCTGTGTTACAAGGTGTGAAGTTGAGTAAGACTCAATGCCCGACCAACGCAAAAGATAGAGAGAAAATGAAAGATGTTCCTATGCTTCAGCCATAGGCTCTATCATGTATGCAATGTCTGTGTACCGCACTGATGTGTGCCTTCTTTAAGCCTAGCAGGAGGTACCAAAGTAATCCAGAGTGGATCATCGATGCGGTCAAGAACATCCCAAATACCCGAAAAGGACTAAGGATATGTTTTCAGATATGGAGGTGACAAAGAGCTCATCGTAAATGGTTACGCTGATGCAAGCTTTGACACCGATCCCGACGATTCTAAATCGCAGACCGGATACGATTTACACTAAACGGAGGAGCTGTCGGTTGGTGCAGTTCTAAACAAAGCGTCAGAAGGGATCTACATGTGAAGCGAGAATACATAGCAGCTTCGAAGCAGCTAATGAAGGAGTCTCGATGAAGGAGTTCATATCCGATCTAGGTGTCATACCTAGTGCATCGGGTCCAATGAAAATCTTCGTGACAATATCGAGCAATTGCCTTAGCGAAGGAATCCAGATTTCACAAGAGGACCAAGCACATCAAGAGACGCTCAATTCCATCCGGACTTAGTCCGTGGGAGACATAGAGATTTGCAAGATACATACGGATCTGAATGTTGCGTAATCCGCTGACTAAGCCTCTTCCACGAGCAAAACATGATCAGCACCAAGACTCCATGGGTGTTAGAATCATTACTATGTAATCTAGATTATTGACTCTAGTGCAAGTGGGAGATCAAGGAAATATGCCCTAGAGGCAATAATAAAGTTATTATTTATTTCCTTATTTCATGATAAATGTTTATCATTCATGCTAGAATTGTATTAACCGGAAACATGATACATGTGTGAATGCATAGACAAAACAACATGTCACTAGTATGCCTCTACTAGACTAGCTTGTTAATCAAAGATGGTTATGTTTCCCACCATGAACAAGGAGTTGTTATTTGATTAACAAGGTCACATCATTAGTAGAATGATCTGATTGACATGACCCATTCCCTTAGCTTAGCACACGATCGCTTAGTATGTTGCTACTGCTTTTATCCATGACATATACATGTTCCTGTAACTATGAGATTATGCAACTCCTGTTTACGGAGGAACACTTTGGTGCTACCAAACGTCACAACGAATCGGGTGATTATAAAGGAGTACTACAGGTGTCTCCAAAGGCGATGTTGGGTTGGCGATTTCGAGATTAGGTTTTGTCACTCCGATTGTCGGAGAGGTATCTCTGGCCCTCTCGGTAATGCACATCATCAAGCCTTGCAAGCACTACAACTAATGAGTTAGTTGTGAGATGATGTATTACGGAACGAGTAAAGAGACTTGCCGTAACGAGATTGAACTAGGTATTGATACCGACGATCGAATCTCGGGCAAGTAACATACCGATGACAAAGGAACAACGATGTTGTTATGCGGTCCGACCGATAAAGATCTTCAAGAATATGTAGGAACCAATATGGGCATCCAGATCCCGCTATTGGTTGGATCGTTTGGACTCACTTGATTTTGAATCACTTGAGATATGCAAATCATACCACATGGGCAAGATGACTAAAAAGCCTCGTTTTTGGTAAAATGGAACAAGATAGCAACTTGTTGGAAGTAACACATTTTGATGTGTGCAGTCCAATGAGTCTTTGAGGCATCTGATGAATATCGTTATGTTCTTACTTCACGATGATTCGAGTAGATGTAGAGTATATTTACTTGATGAAACACAAGTCTGAATTATTGAATGGTTCAAGTAATTTGAGTGAAGTTGAAGATCATCGTGACAAGAGGATGAAATGTCTATGATATGATCATAGAGATGAGTATCTGAGTTCTGAGCTTTGTACGCTAATTAAGACATTGTGGAAATTGTTTCACAATTAATACCGCTGGAACACCATAGTTTGATGGTGTGTCTGAACATCATAGTTGCACCCTATTGGATATGATGCGTAGCATGATGTCTCTTATCGAATTACCACTATCGTTTATGGGTTAGGCATTAGAGACAACCACATTCATTTTAAATAGGGCACCACTTAATTCCGTTGAGATGACACCGTATGAACTATGGTTTAGAGAAACCTAAGCTGTCATTTCTTAAAGGTTTGGGGCTGCGACGCTTATGTGGAAAAGTTTCAGGTTGATAAGCTCGAACCCAAAGCGGATAAAATGCATCTTCATAGGATACCCAAAACAGTTGGGTATACCTCCTAATTCAGATCCGAAAGCAATAGGGATTGTTTCTTGAATCGGGTCCTTTCTCGAGGAAAAGTTTGTCTCGAAAATTTGAGTGGGAGGATGGTGGAGACTTGATATGGTTGTTGAACCGTCACTACAACTAGTGTGTAGCAGGGCACAGGAAGTTGTTCCTGTGGCACCTACACAAATTGAAGTAGAAGCTTATGATAGTGATCATGAAACTTGGATCAAGTCACTACCATACCTCGAGGGTGACAAGGATGCGTCTTTGCTTGAGTGGTACAGTAATCTTGTCTTGAAGGTCATGTTGCTAGACAACAATGAACCTCGAGCTATGGAGAAGCAATGGTGGGCCCAAATTCCGACAAATGGTTGGAAGCCATGAAATCGAGATAGGATCCATGTATCGAGAACAAAGCATGGACTTTGGTGGACTTGCCCGATGATCGGCAAGCCATTGAGATAAATGGATCTTTAAGAAGAAGGCGGACGTGGGCGGTGATGTCACCGTCTATGAAGCTCGACTTGTGGTGAAGAGTTTTTCACAAGTTCAAGGAGTTGACTACGATGAGATTTTCTCATCCGTAGCGATCTTAAGTCCGTCGGAATCATGTTAGCATTAGCTGCATTTATGAAATCTGGCGGATGGATGTCAAAGCGAGTTTCCTTACCGGTCTTCATAAGGAAAGGTTGTATGTGATACAATCCGAAAGTTTTTGTCGATCCTAAGGATGCTAAAAGGTATGGTGGCTCCAATGATCCTTCTAAGGGTGGAGTAAGCATCTCGGAGTTGGAATATGCGTTTGATGAGATGATCAAAGATTTTGGGTTTATACAAAGTTTATGAGAAACTTGTATTTCCAAAGAAATGAGTGGGAGCACTATAGAATTTCGATGAGTATGTGTTATTGACATATTGTTGATCGAAATGATGTAGAATTCTGGAAAGCATATAGGGTTATTTGGAAAGTGTTTTCAATGGAAAACCTGGATTAGGCTACTTGAATAATAAGCATCAAGATCTATAAGATAGATCAAAATGCTTAATAGTACTTTCAAATGAGCACGTACCTTGACATGATCTTGAAGGTGTTCAAGATGGATCGATCAAAGAAGGAGTTCTTGCACGAGATGTAAGGTATGAAGTTAAGACTTAAAAGCTCGACCACGGCAGAATAGAGAGAAAGGGCGAAGGTCGTCCCTATACTTGAGCGTAGGCTCTATAGTATGCTATCTTTGTGTACCGCTTAGGAAGTGTGCCTTGCCATGAGTCGGTCAAGGGTACAAGAATGATCGAGAATGGATCATTGGACAATGTCAAAATTGTCCTTGGAGTAAATAAGGACATGTTTCTCGATTATGGAGGTGATAAAGAGTTCGGCGTAAAGGGTTACGTCGATGCAAGCTTTAACACCTATCCGAGTGAATCTGAGTAGCAAACCGGATATGTATAGTGGAGCAACCATTTGGAACAGCTCCAAGTGGAGCGTGGAAGCAGCATTTACAATATGACCTAGAGATTTGCAAAGTACATACGGATCTGAATGTTGCAGACCCGTTGACTAAAACCTCTCTTACAAGCAAAACATGATCAAACCCCAGAACTCATTGAGTCTTAATCACATGATGATGTGAACTAGTTTAGTGACACTAGTAAACTCTTTGGATGTTGGTCACATGGTGATGTGACCTGTGAGTGTTAATCACATGGCGATGTGAACTAGATTATTGACTCTAGCGCAAGTGGGAGACTGTTGGAAATATGCCCTAGAGGCAATAATAAATTAGTTATTATTATATTTCCTTGTTCATGATAATAGTTTATTATCCATGCTATAATTGTATTGATAGGAAACTCGGATACATGTGTGGATACATAGACAACACCATGTCCTAGTAAGCCTCTAGTTGACTAGCTCGTTGATCAATAGATGGTTATGGTTTCACGACCATGGACATTGGATGTCATTGATAAGCTGGATCACATCATTGGGAGAATGATGTGATGGACAAGAACCAATCCTAAGCCTAGCACAAAGATCGTAGTTAGTATGCTAAAGCTTTTCTAATGTCAAGTATCTTTTCCTTAGACCATGAGATTGTGCAACTCCGGATACCGTAGGAATGCTTTGGGTGTACCAAACATCCTGGCAATGGCGGGTGGCTATAAAGGTGCACTACGGTATCTCCAAAAGTGTCATTGGGTTGTACGAATCGAGACTAGGATTTGTCACTCCATGTAAGCGGAGAGGTATCTCTGGCCCACTCGGTAGGACATCATCATAATGTGCACAATGTGACCAAGGGGTTGATCACGGGATGATGTGTTACGGAATGAGTAATGAGACTTGCCGATGAACGAGATTGAACAAGGTATCGGTATACGACGATCGAATCTCGGGCAAGTACTATACCGCTAGACAAAGGGAATTGTATACTGAGATCGATTGAGTCCTTGACATCGTGGTTCATCCGATGAGATCATCGTGGAACATGTAGGAGCCAACATGGGTATCGAGATCCGCTGTTGGTTATTGGCGGAGAACGTCTCGGTCATATGCATGGTTCCCGAACCCGTAGGGTCTACACATAAGGTTCGATGGCGCTAGGGTTATAAAGGAAGTTTGTATGTGGTTGCGAATGTTGTTGGAGTCCCAAATGAGATCCCGGACGTCACGAGGAGTTCGGAATGGTCGGAGGTAAAGATTTATATATGGGAAGTCCTATTTTGGCCAGGAAAATGTTAGGGATTTTTCGGTATTGTCTACGGAAGGTTCTAGAAGGCTCGGAGTGGGGCCCACCTGCATGGGGGACCACATGAGCGTGGGTAGTGGGGCAAGGCCCCACACCCCTGGTCAAGCGCACCAAGATCCCCCTTAGAAGGAATAAGATCATATCCGAAGGATAAGATCAAGATCCCTAAAAAGGGGGGATAACAATCGGTGGGGAAGGAAATGATGTGATTTCTTTCCTCCCACCTTTGCCAACGCCCCAATGGACTTGGAGGGCAAGAAACCAGCCCCCTCCACCCCTATATATAGTGGGGAGGCTCATGGGAGCTCGACCCTTGCCCCTGGCGCAGCCCTCCCCCCCCCAAGTGCTCCTCCTCTCTCGCGGTGCTTGGCGAAGCCCTGCAGGATTGCCACGCTCCTCCACCACCACCACGCCGTCGTGCTGCTGCTAGACGGAGTCTTCCTCAACCTCTCCCTCTCTCCTTGCTGGATCAAGGCATGGGAGACGTCACCGGGCTGTCACGTGTGTTGAGCGGAGGTGCCGTCCGTTCGGCACTAGGATCTCCGGTGATTTGGATCCAACAGTCGACTCCTTCAACCCCGTTCTCTTGAGCGCTTCGCTTAGCGATCTACAAGGGTATGTAGATGCACTCTCCTTCCCTCGTTGCTGGTTTCTCCATAGATAGATCTTGGTGACACGATGAAATTTTGAATTTCTACCTCGTTCCCCAACACATATTGTTTCTGGCAGCTATGAGGATGATCCTCGGGTTAGGACCCGATCCGTATAGTTCTTGCCATCATCTTTCGGCTTGGTTTTCTCTTGGAGCGTTGAAGTTCATGTTGACATGGCGTTGGCCATTTGATCTACAAGACATATTTGCAAAGGTTTTAGACTAAGTTCATGATAATTAAGTTCATCTAATCAAATTATTTTAATGAACTCCCACTCAGATTAGACATCCCTCTAGTCATCTAAGTGTTACGATCCGAGTCGACTAGGCCGTGTCCGATCATCACGTGAGACGGACTAGTCATCATCGGTGAACATCTCCATGTTGATCGTATCTTCCATCGACTCGTGTTCGACCTTCGGTCTCTGTGTTCGAGGCCATATGCGTACATGCTAGGCTCGTCAAGTTAACCCTAAGTGTTTTTGCATGTGTAAAACTGTCTTACACCCATTGTATGTGAATGTAAAAATCTATCACACCCGATCATCACGTGGTGCTTGAAGCAGACGAACTTTAGCAGCGGTGCACGATTAGGGAGAACACTTCTTGAAATTGTTGTAAGGATCATCTTATTTACTACCGTCGTTCTAAGTAAACAAGATGCATAAACATAATAAACATCACATGCAATTATATAGTAGTGACATGATATGGCCAATATCATATAGCTCCTTTGATCTCCATCTTGGGGCTCCATGATCATCTTCGTCACGGCAGGACACCATGATCTCTATCATCATGATCTCCATCATCGTGTCTTCATGAAGTTGTCCGCCAGCGACTACTTCTACTTCTATGGCTAATGCGTTTAGCAATAAAGTAAAGTAATTTACATGGCGTTCTTCAATGACACGCAGGTCATACAAAAATAAAGACAACTCCTATGGCTCCTGCCGGTTGTCATACTCATCGACATGCAAGTCGTGATTCTTATTACAAGAACATGATCTCATACATCACAATATATCATTCATCATTCATCACAACTTCTGGCCATATCACATCACATGACAATTGCTGCAAAAACAAGTTAGACGTCCTCTTTTACGTGGTTGCAATTGGGTTCTAGCAAGAACGTTTTCTTACCTATGAATAACCACAACGTGATTTTGTCAACTTCTATTTACCCTTCATAAGGACCCTTTTCATCGAATCCGCACCAACTAAAGTAGGAGAGCAGACACCCGCCTTGACCACCTTATGCAACTAGTGCATGTCGATTCGGTGGAACCGGTCTCACGTAAGCGTATGTGTAAGGTTGGTCGAGCCGCTTCATCCCACAATACCGCTGAAGCAAGATTGGCAAGCAAGTTGACAAGATCTCGCCCACAACAAAATTGTGTTCTACTGCGTGCAAGAGAACTACATAGACCTAGCTCAAGATGCCCTTTGTTGGGGCGCGTTGCGAGAAAATTAAAAATTTTCCTACGGTTTCATCAAGATCCATCTATGAGTTCATCTAAGCAACAAGTGATAGGAGTGATGCATCTACGTACCACTTTGTAGATCGCGGCGAAGCGTTCAAAAACGGGGTTGAAATAGTCGTTCTCGTCGTGATCCTATCACCGGAGATCCTAGCGCCGAACGGACGACACCTCCGCGTTCAACACACGTACGGTCAGCGTGACGTCTCCTCCATCTTGATCCAGCAAGGGGGAAGGAGAGGTTGATGATGATCCAGCAACCTGACGGTGTGGTGGTGGATGCTGTGAGAACTCCGAGGAGGCCGCCAAGCTCTGCGGGAGGAGGGCGAGGTGTAGCAGGAGGGAGGCGCCAATACACAAGGTGCGGCTGCCTCCCCTGCCCTCCTTTATATAGGCCCCTGTGGGGGCGGCCAGGAGATGCAATCTCCCAAGAAGCGGCGGCGTGGTGTGGAGTGCCCCCAAGGCAGTGGGCGCCCCACCCTAGGGTTTCAACCCTAGGCGCGAGGTGGGCAAGGTGGCGCACCAGCCCACTATGGGCTGGTTCCTCCCACTTCAGCCCATGGGGCCCTCCGGGATGGTGGCCCCACCGGTGGACCCCGGACACTTTCGGTGGTCGGTACAATCTTAGGTGACCCGAAACTTTCCCAATGGCGAAACACCACTTCCTATATATAATTCTTTACCTCCGGACCATTCCGAAACTCCTCGTGGCGTCCGGGATCTCATCAGGGACTCGAACAACATTCGGTTTGCTGCATACTCATATTCATACAACCCTAAGCGTCACCGAACCTTAAGTGTGTAGACCCTACGGGTTCGGAGACACGTAGACATGACCGAGGCGGCTCTCGGGCAATAACCAACAGCGGGATCTGGATACCCATGTTGGCTCCCACATGCTCCTCGATGATCTCATCGGATGAACCACGATGTCGAGATTCAAACAACCCGTATACAATTCCCTTTGTCAATCGATGCGTTACTTGCGAGACTCGATCGTCGGTATCCCAATACCTCGTTCACTCTCGTTACGGCAAGTCACTTTACTCGTCATCAGTAATGCATGATCCCGTGACCGAACACTTGGTCACTTTGAGCTCATTATGATGATGCATTACCGAGTGGGCCCAGAGATACCTCTCCGTCACACGGAGTGACAAATCCCGATCTCGATCCGTGTCAACCCATGCAGACACTTTCGGAGATACCTGTAGTGCACCTTTATAGTCACCCGATTCGTTGTGATGTTTGGTACACCCAAAGCACTCCTACGGTATCCGGAGTTACGATCTCATGGTCTAAGGAAAAGATACTTGACAATGGAAAAGCTCTAGCAAAAGCGAACTACGATCTTGTGCTATGCTTAGGATTGGGTCTTGTTCATCACATCATTCTCCTAATGATGTGATCCCGTTATCAACGACATCCAATGTCCATAGCCGGAAACCATGACTATCTATTGATCGGCGAGCTAGTCGACTAGAGGCTTACTAGGGACATATTATGGTCTATGTATTCACACGTGTATTACGATTTCCGGATAATCTGCTTATAGCATGAATAAAGACAATTATCATGAATAAGGAAATATAATAATAATTTTTTATTATTGCCTCTAGGGCATATTTCCAACAATGGGGTCGATGGAGCTCAGGCATAGAGATTCCTCCCGTCTTCTTGGTACAACGAGGTTAGGGTTTCTCGCCACTCATGTGACACTGACGAGATTTGATGTCAGGTGCTTCAGATCGATTTAAGGGTTTAATGACGACACCTACTACTGCGGGGCACTTTCGCTAGTCCATAGTGGTCCGTGCATGAAGACTTCCTGATTGTCATCGAGAATGTCAAGTCAGCTTCAGTAGAGGAGCGACGACAATGGTGCGTCGACGACTCGTTCTGATGGCAGTAGTGGTCGTTTGATGGTGCAGGGTCCTCGATGTAACATTAGGATGATTTGTGTTGTCGTGTGAACCTTTATAATAGTTTCAAGTCTTTTTGGAGAGAAAAAAAGCTCAACCCAGATCTCCCCGACTCTTTGCATTCAAGGGAATTAGTCATCCTCCAAAAGGAGCAGTACTATATGTTAAAAAATAAATTTTACCCATTACAGTTATGTGACCACCTACATAACGAATATTGCCTTTGGAGGCCGAGCTCCATGTAGCTCGGTTTTGAAAAATCCAAAATTCGTCAAATTTCATATTTTCTATGTTCCAAAATATTCTGAACGAAAATACAGAGATTCATGGAGGCTTAACATACATGTGTGTAAATTTTCAGGACAAAATAGGTTGAAATGAGAGCTGTGAAAAAAAGACAAATTTGGCTCCTTTTAACACATGATACTATTCATCCTCCGAGACCATGATTTTTTCTTTTTTTTGACAGGTCGCATTTTAATATATTTCATCCTGAAATTTTACACACATACACATAACATACTTATTTACTTGCACAATTTTTTAGATTTTTTGGAACGAAAAGTATGAATTTTAAAATTTTCAAATAAAGCCTCCATGGAGGCCGAGAGCCAAGCGTCCATTCTCCCGTATATAACTGTTGGGTTTAGTCCCACATCGGTTGTGGGGGAGACATAATGAGACTTATAAAGGGCGTGTCCCTCCTAAGAGGCTAGTCTTTTGGGGAGAGGGCCCAAGGCACATCATAAGTCGGTGTTGCTCTCCGATTGGGCTGGTTGGCGCATGGGGTCGGAAGCTTGGTGATAGCGGACCGGGATTGCGTAACAATTGGTATCGAGCCAGTGCGGAATGAATCTCGGAAGACTCGGGGTGGTCGGTCATGGTTGGTGGTTTGGAAAGCTGGTGTTAGCGGGCCCATGAATGGCCGATGTGTGGGGAGATTGTTGGGTTTAGTCCCATCGGTTGTGGGGAGACATAACACGACTTATAAGGGCAGGGGTGTCCCCTCCTAACAGGCTAGTCTTTTGGGGGAGAGGGCCCAAGGCCTGTCATAAGTCGGTGTTGCTCTCCGATTGGGCCTGGTTGACGCATGTGGGTCGGAAACGCTGGTGATAGCGGACCCGGGATTGCGTAACATAACCCTTTTTTTATTCCCAAAGTAGTTATCATATCGAAAATGTATAAAACTGAAATCACGTAATGTTGATTTAAAAAACTGTTAAAAACCGAAATCATCATATACTACTAGTACTTTCGGTGTGTAAACGGATTTCACCAGGTGTCGCTAAATCTTAGTCAATTAAGACTTAACCAACTCTCAGTCAAATGACAGAGCATACAAAAAAAGAAGAAAAATAATAATATGCTTATATGGATCTCTACGTAAAATCTCACGAATATAGTATCGATCGACTGAGATTAAGCAATCCTGATTAAAGAAAACCTAGTACATTGAGAACGGAAAACGCTGGTCCCGATCATGTGACCTTTTGCGCCGAGCCTTTATTGGCACCACAACGAGGAGCAAGCAAGGCACGATCCATGAATTTTGCCAACCGGCCATGCCGCTTTTACACCAAATCAGGGCATGCATTTTCACATTGTTCATTCAATGCATGTGCCCCCACCCAATGCTAAGCACCATAGCCCAAGAGAAGACAAGCCCATGCAAAACGGAGGTCAGTGCCACCACCTGATCTCCCATGAGTGACTAAAATAATCTTTTGAGAAAAGAGCCGCTAGGAGCAGCAGAATGGACCAAGAAAAAAGAGCGATGGGTGTAGGACTCCACAGGAAAGGCACGGGTCACTCCCCAACACCCAAACCCTACCACCACATCCAACACGCACAAAGTACCATTCTTCTATCCCTAATTGCCCAGAGGCAAACCACACCATCAAGCTTAACGACCCCGGCCCTAACACTAACAGCAACGTCTAATCCACGCACCAAAGGGGTGCAGGGCGAGAGAGAAGACAAACACGTCATCAAGATGCACTAATTATATTGTCTTCCCCAGCACCAACTCTGGTAGTATCTCCCAACCCTCCTCCGCTGGCCAACTCAAACCCCAAATCGTCCGCTTGCTTCATTTGAGGCAAAACTCGGTCTAACAGGCGTACCCAAACAAACAAAATTGTTCGCTCATATCATTTTGCCCAGCCTGACCCCAATATCTGAACTGAATTTGGGCCACAAATACATCTGGACTGACAAAACGAATGCTCTCGCCTTGGCCCTCTCGCTTGCTTGAGTCCGCCTGGCCCACATATCAGCGCCTCGGCGGCGCCTTCCCTTCACGACCTACTCGTGCAGGAGCAGTCCAGCTCCCGTGCATGCGATGTCCTCCTCCTCCCCCACCCACCTCCCGCCGCATCCTTCGCCTCATGACGCCGTTTAGTCCCGTGGGACTTCAATATCCGCTCATTGTCTTGCCACCCACGCGCCGCGCCGTTCTCCTCCTCCTCCTCCTCTTTGCCGCGCCCTCCTCCTCGCAGTACGTCTCGTCCCCGCGAGACTCAAGATTCGCCGCCTTGGCACCGCAGCAGCTTAGGTGGTGCGTGTGGCGACCTCATGTTGGCGCGCCTCCATGCACGCGGTGTCACACACCTCGACCTTGTGCTGGACCACATCGGCCACACACAAATTCCCCAAGGCGGCCGCGCGCCACACCACAGCCGGGCTCGTGCTCCCCCTGGGTGGCCCTTGAGCACGGTCACGGCAAGCTCGGCGGCTCGGGCCGAGAGCTCTGCATGGCGGCGACCATGGGAGCCTATGCACACCGCTGGACAACTCCAACGCTAGACCATGGGAGTTGTGCACGGATAGCTGTCATTCATAGCTAGGCTACACATCAGTCGACTGACTTTTTGGAATTGAGTCAATCGATCAGTTCTGAACATCCGATCCACATCCAACGCTAGCCTTTCTTCTACCTCCATCTCTTCTCCTTCTTCTCCAGACCGCCGCCCGGGCCGCCGGCGGAACCGCCTACGACCACCACCCGTGGCCGGCGCCGCTCCCACGCAGCCTCGCCGCCCCGCTCTCCCCAGAACCGCCCCCCGCCGTCAGTCTAGCCGTCGTTCCCGGCCATCCCTCTAGGCCCGCCGTCGTTTATGTTTTTTCTCCGGCAAAGTGCGCCACCGCCTCACCACCGCCCCCACCACCGTCATCCACCTCCACCCTCACCCTAAACCCTAAGATAGATACTGGGGTTATGACAACGAGCTCCTTCCTTCTCTCCGGGAGGTCCTCCCTTCTCCTTCCTTCATTCAAAAATTGACTGATGCCAAATTCGAATCAGCTGACTGATGTGTAGCTAAACTCGTAATTAATATCGTGCGGGGTCACCGAATGCTCTGATCAATTATAGCAGGTGCAGCTAGGTCCGACTGTAGATGCTTTGATCGCGGAGAAAAACAACACACGATTCCAGTCAACCGATGGTGCATCGGTCAGCCGTCAACAGGACAACATGCCTCTACTGGTTAAACTTATCTACTGCCTTGAGAAAAGACTAGCGGTTAAAATAAAAAGCTAATGTATAAATAATTTATTTTTTCTGAAGGCAGGAGATCAAAGAACCTGCACGAGTGGCACTACTGTTGGTGAGGTAGAGTGTGCACCGCACTAGTGATGCCCTTTTTGGGAGCACTTGCAAACATGCATGGACCCTGGAGTCGTTCACCTGCTCGATCTCTCTCCCTCGGTATTGCTTTAAGCCACTGGTCGCACTGCACTGCACTGCACCCGCACCCTCGCGACCGCAAAGCCTCTTCTTTGCCCAGTCACTATGCCGATTGGTATTAGTCCAACCTTTGTCAGGTGAGCTTTGCCAAGCATGTCAGGCCAAAAGCTGTGTTTTTGTAGTGGTGAGTGACTTGAACCTGACCGAGCGTTGCCTTATTCTCCGCCCAAAAAGTGCACCTACCACTCTTAAGCTGATGGCCCGCCGGAAATGTGCATATAGAGAAATAAATCAGTGTTTTTTAGCATTGGTGCTTATTTATGATGGTTAGACGCTTAATTCAGCCTTTTTCTGTAGGATGCTTAAAGAAAACTGATTTGCTTTTCTATACACCACTCTAAGCATTTAACAGTGTACAACGCCTTAGTGCTTTGACGTGCGACGCTAGCAACCTCTTCATCAAGTCCGATCGTGGGGTTGGGCACGTGCACTGGTGCCGTCAAGTCCGTTGCTTTACGCCTTGTCGTGGGGTTCGTGGGTTGACGAGCCAGAGACCCCGGTTTCTCGTCTCCATCGACCATACGGACGCTAAGTCGGACCATCGCCAGCATGACAAAGAAAATCAGGCCTCTGCACGGAGCAATTATTACAAGGAAGGCCCAGGAGTCTGGTGTGCTGCATTTCAGATTTAAGTGCAATTAACTCGCGGTTCATAGCAAGATATTAACCCCCCAGTGTGGTGACACAGTATATACGTATTGTTCTGTATAAATGCGTGTGCGACGTATGTTGCCCTCTGCTTACAATTGCAGTCAGCTCTGCTACTCCTACCCAACCTGTCTTGTTGGAGAAGCTCAACAAACATGTGCACGTACGTACTCCGCAGCAGACTGCTGGCGAATGATAATACTAACAGTGCTCTGGTGGAGTGGACATTCTTCTCCAAGTGGAACTGTGGAAGTGATATGGATATTGATGAGACCAGGCTCATGGCCAGTGGTTCGCACGCAGGAAACCGATTTAACGGGCAACGATGACGACGTGGATTCGGTTCACCCACTCTCCTCCTGGCATTCTTTGCTCATGCGCCCATGCTCCTCCTGATCACGTCATCGACGAGTACTAGTAAGTGTTCGATCAGGTCTGGAGAAGTAAGATTCGCGCGACGTCTCCAGCAGCAGCCTCAACCACTCCGTGTTAAGCCAAGAAGTACTGTAGTAAAATCAGCTGATGGCACCTGGACAAGCATTTAATGATGGCAACGTTTGAAAATCCGCGGAGGTTTCTTTCAAAAAAAATAAATCCGTGGAGGTGCTCCCTCTTCCTCGATCCATGGTGGCGCGGTGGCTCCTCTTGAGGCGTTTGTGGTCTTCTTGGGGTGAGATGGCGGAGAGGATGGTGGTGAAATTTGGGCGTGGCGGTGGTGGCGGCGGCATGCCATGACTGCCCGAATCCGAACATGGCAGTGGCGGCGACCCTTCCGTCGGGGATGACGGTGAAGGAAATATGCCCTAGAGGCAATAATAAAGTTATTATTTATTTCCTTATTTCATGATAAATGTTTATCATTCATGCTAGAATTGTATTAACGGAAACATGATACATGTGTGAATGCATAGACAAAACAACATGTCACTAGTATGCCTCTACTAGACTAGCTTGTTAATCAAAGATGGTTATGTTTCGACCATGAACAAGGAGTTGTTATTTGATTAACAAGGTCACATCATTAGTAGAATGATCGATTGACATGACCCATTCCTTAGCTTAGCACACGATCGTTTAGTATGTTGCTCTTGCTTTTATCCATGACATATACATGTTCCTGTAACTATGAGATTATGCAACTCCGTTTACGGAGGAACACTTTGGGTGCTACCAAGCGTCACGGCGTAAGCTGGGTGATTATAAAGGAGTACTACTGGTGTCTCCAAAGGCGGATGTTGGGTTGGCGTATTTGAGATTAGGTTTTGTCACTCCGATTGTGGGAGAGGTATCTCTGGGCCCTCTCGGTAATGCACATCTTTGAAGCCTTGCAAGCACTACAACTAATGAGTTAGTTGTGAGATGATGTATTCGGAGCGAGTAAAGAGACTTGCGTAGCGAGATTGAACTAGGTATTGGATCTGACGATCGAATCTCGGGCAAGTAACATACCGATGACAAAGGGAACAACGTATGTTGTTATGCGGTCTGACCGATAAAGATCTTGAAGAATATGTAGGAACCAATATGGGCATCCAGGTCCGCTATTGGTTATTGACCGTGAATAGTTCTAGGTCATATCGCATTGTTCTCGAACCGTAGGGTCCATGCGCTTAAAGTTTCGATGGCAGTTATTATGAGTTTATGTATTTTGATGTACCAAAGAAGTTGAGTCCGGATGTGATCACGGACATGGCGAGGAGTCTCGAAATGGTCGAGACATAAAGAATGATATATTGGAAGCCTATGTTTGGAGTTGGAATGGTTCGGTAAAGCAGAATTCTGCGAATCTTAGGGAGGTTCTGGAACCCCCGGGTGTAAATGGGCCTCGGTGGGCCTCGAGGGAGAAGAGGAGGGCGGCCAGAGGTGGGCGCGCCCTCTCCCCCAGTCCGAATAGGACAAGGAGGGGGGGCGCCCTCTCCTCTTCCCTCCCAATCCTATTCCAACTAGGAAGGGGGAGTCCTACTCCAGTGGGAGTAGGACTCCTCCCAGCGCCTAGCTAGGCCGGCGGCCTCCCCCTCCCTCCTTTATATCACGGGGCAGGGGGCACCCTTGACACAAGTTTGATCTTTAGATCGTTCCTTAGCCGTGTCGGTGCCCCTCCACCATATTCCACCTCGGTCATACCGTCGCGAAGCTTAGGCGAAGCCTGCTTGCAGTGAAACATCAAGATCGTCACCACGCCGTCGTCTTGTGAAACTCTCCTCGACACTCGGCTGGATCGAGTCTGAGGGGCGTCATCGAGCTGTCACGTGTGTCAAGAACTCGGGGCGCCGGATGTAATGGCGCCGGGATCGGTCGGATCGTGAGGAGAACGTCGACTACTTCCTCTACGTTGTGATCGCTTCGCCGGGTCTCGAGGGTGCGTAGACAACACTCTCCCTCTCGTTGCTATACATCACCATGATCTTGCGTGTGCGTAGGAAATTTTTGAAATTACTCGTTCCCCAGCAGTGGTATCGAGCCTAGGTTTTTCTATGGTTTGATGTTTTGCACGAGTAGAACACAAGTGAGTTGTGGGCGATACAAGTCATACTACCTACCAGCATGTCATACTTTGGTTCAGCGGTATTGTGAGATGAAGCGGCCCGGACCGACATTACGCGTGCGCTTACGCGAGACTGGTTTCACCGCTCGAGCACTCGTTGCTTAAAGGTGACTGGTGGGTGCTGTCTCTCTCACTTTAGTTGAACTGAGTGTGGCTCGCCCGGTCCTTGAGAAGGTTAAAGCGAGTCTATTTGTGAAATATCGTTGTGGTTTTGATGCGTGGGTGAGACTGGTTCTTGCTTAAGCCCGTAGCAGCCACGTAAAATTTGCAACAACAAAGTAGAGGGCGTCTAACTTGTTTTGCAGGGCATGTTGTGATGTGATATGGTCAAGGCGTGATGCTATATTTTATTGTATGAGATGATCATGTTTTGTAACGAAGTAATCGGCAATGGCAGGAGCCATATGGTTGTCGCTTTATTGTATGCAATGCAATGCATACTGTAATGCTTTACTTTATCACTAAGCGGTAGAGATAGTCGTAGAAGCATAAGTTTGGCGAGGCGACAATGATGCTACGATGGAGATCAAGGTGTCGCGCCGGTGGCGATGGTGATCATGGTGGTGCTCGGAGATGAAGATCACGAAGCACGAGATGATGATGACCATATCATATCACTTATATTGATTTGCATGTGATGTTTATCCTTTTATGCATCTTATCTTGCTTTGATTGGCGGTAGCATTATAAGATGATCTCTCACTAAATTATCAAGAAGTGTTCTCCCGAGTATGCACCGTTGCCAAAGTTAAATCGTGCCCGGACACCACGTGATGATCGGGTGTGATAAGCTCTCGTCCATCTACAAGGTGCAAGCCAGTTTTGCACACGCAGAATACTCGGGTTATACTTGACGAGCCTAGCATATGCAGATATGGCCTCGGAACACGGAGACCGAAAGGTCGGCGTGAATCATATAGTAGATATGATCAACATAAGATGTTCACCATTGAAACTACTCCATTTCACGTGATGATCGGTTATGGTTTAGTTGATTTGGATCACGTGATCACTTAGATGACTAGAGATGTTTTTCTAAGTGGGAGTTCTTAAGTAATATGATTAGTTGAACTTAAATTTATCATGAACTTAGTACTGATAGTATCTTGCTTGTTTATGTTTGATTGTAGATAGATGGCTCGTCTTTGTTGTTCCGTTGAATTTTAATGCGTTCCTTGAGAAAGCAAAGTTGAAAGATGATGGTAGCAATTACGGACTGGGTCCGTAACTTGAGGATCATCCTCATTGCTGCCTGGAAGAGTTCGTCTGGATGCACCGCTAGGTGCAGAACTCTGCTAATGCAAGCTGCAGATGTTATGAGCGTCTGGCGAGCAAAGTCGATGACTACTCTATAGTTCGATGTGCCATGCTACGGCTTAGAACCGGGACTTCAACGGCGTTTTGAGCGTCATGGAGCATATGAGATGTTCGAGAGTTGAAGTTGATATTCCAACAGAATGCCCGGATTGAGAGATATGAAGTCTCCAATAAGTTCTATAGCTGCAAGATGGAGGAGAATAGTTACATTAGTGAGCACATACTCGAGAATGTGCGGGTACTACAATCACTTGACACAATTGGGAGTTAATCTTCCGGATGATTGTGTCATTGTGAATTCTTCAATCACGCCACCAAGCTACAAAGGCTTCGTGATGAACTATAATATGCAAGGGTTAGTAAAGACTATACCGAGCTCTTCGCAATGCTAAAAGCTGGAGGTAGAAATCAAAAAGGAGCATCAAGTGTTGATGGTCAACAAGACCACTAGTTTCAAGAAGAAAGGCAAAGGGAAGAAGAAGGGAACTTCAAGAAGAACAGCAAGCAAGTTCTTTGCTCGGGAGAAGAAACCCAAGTCGGCCCTAAACACTGGCCGAGTGCTTCTCTACCGCAAGCGGTAGTCCTTTGGAAGCGGAACTGCCCCAAGTATTTGGCGGATAAGAAGGATGGCAAGGTGAACAAAGGTATATGTGATATACATGTTATTGATGTGTACCTTACTAGAGCTCGTAGTAGCACTGGTATTTGATCTTGGTTACATTGCTAATATTTGCAACTCAAGCAGGGACTACTGATTAGCGAACTCGGCAAAGGGCGAGGTGGCGATGCGCGTGGGAAATGGTTCCAAAGTCGATGTGATCGCGGTCGGCATGCTACCTCTACATCTACCTTGGGATTAGTTTTAGACCTAAATAATTGTTATTTGGTGCTGCGTTGAGCATGAACATTATATCTGGATCTTGTTTGATGCGAGGCGGTTATTCATTTAAATCGAGAATAATGGTTGTTCTATTTATATGAGTAATATCTTTTATGGTCATGCACGCTTGAGGAATGGTCTATTTTGATGAATCTCGATAGTAGTGATACACATATTCATAATGTTGAAACCAAAAGATGCAGAATTGATAATGATAGTGCAACTTATTTGTGTACTTGCCGTTTAGGTCATATCGATTGTAAAGCGCATGAAGAAACTCCATCTTGATGGACTTTTGGAGTCACTTGATTATGAATCACTTGGCACTTGCGAACCGTGCCTCATGGGCAAGATGACTAGAACACCGTTCTCGGTACAATGGAGAGAGCAACAGATTTGTTGGAAATCATACATACTGAGATGTATGTGGTCAATGAATGTTGAGGCTCGTGGCGGATATCGTTATTTTCTCACCTTCTACAGATGACTTAAGCGGATATGGGTATATCTACTTAATGAAACATAAGTCTGAAACGTTTGAAAAGTTCAAAGAATTTGAGTGAAGTTGAAAATCATCGTAACAAGAAAATTAAGTTTCTACGATCGGATCGTGGAGGTGAATATTTGAGTTCTGAGTTTGGTCTACATTTGAAACAATGCGGAATAGTTTAGCAACTTACGCCACCGGAACACCACGGCGTAATGGTGTGTCGAGCGTCGTGTCGTACTTTACTAGATATGGTGCGATCTATGATGTCTCTTCTGATTTACCGCTATCGTTTTGGGGTTATGCTCTAGAGACGGCCGCATTCACCTGAATAGAACACCGTCGAAATCCGTTGAGGCGACACCTTATGAACTATGGTTTGGCAAGAAACCAAAGTTGTCGTTTCTTAAAGTTTGGGGATCACGATGCTTATGTGAAAAAGCTTCAACTGATAAGCTCGAACCCAAATCGAATGTGTCTTCATAGGATACCCAAAGGAAGCAGTTGGGTACACCTTCTATCACAGATCCGAAGACAAGACATTCGTTGCTAAGAATGGATCCTTGCTAGAGAAGGAGTTTCTCTCGAAAGAAGTGAGTGGGAGGAAAGTGGAACTTGATGAGGTAATAGTACCTTCTCCCTTACTTGAAGGTAGTTAAATCGCAGTAAACCGGTTTACGAGACACCTACACCAAGTAGTGAGGAAGTTGATGATGTTGATCATGAAACTTGAGATCAAGTTCTTGCAGAACCTCGTAGATCAACGAGTAAGATCCGCTTTGAGTGATGCGGCAATCCTGTTACGGAAATCATGCTACTAGATCATGATGGACCCTCGAACTATGAAGAAGCGATGGTGAGCCAGATTCGCAAAATGGCTCGAGGCCATGAAATCGAGATGGGATCCATGTATGAAAACAAAGTATGGACTTTGGTTGACTTGCCGAGGGTCGGCAAGCAATAGAAAACAAGTGGATCTTCAAGAAGAAGACCGACGCTGACGGTAATATTCTTGTCTATAAAGCTCGACTTATGCAAAGGGTTTCGGCAAGTTCAAGGGATTGACTACGATGAGACCTTCTCACCCGTAGCGATGCTTAAGTCCGTCCGAATCATGTTAGCAATTGCCGCATTTTATGATTATGAAATTTGGCAAATGGATGTAAAGACTGCATTCTGAATGGATTTACGGAAGAAGAGTTGTATATGATGCAACGAAGGTTTTATCGATCCAAAGGAGCTAACAAAGTGTGCAAGCTCCAGCGATCCATCTATGGACTGGTGCAAGCATCTCGGAGTTGGAATAAGCGCTTTGATAGTGTGATCAAAGCATTTGGGTTTATCTGGACTTTTGGAGAAGCTTGTATTTACAAGAAAGTGAGTGGGAGCTCTGTAGCATTTACGATATTATATGTAGATGACATATTCTTGATCGGAAATGATATAGAATTCTGGATAGCATAAAGGGATACTTGAATAAGAGTTTTTCAATGAAAGACCTCGGTGAAGCTGCTTACATATTGGGCATTAAGATCTATAGAGATAGATCAAGGACGCAATTGGACTTTCACAAAGCACATACCTTGACAAAATTTTGAAGAAGTTCAAAATGGATCAAGCAAAGAAAGGGTTCTTGCACGTGTTACAAGGTGTGAAGTTGAGTAAGACTCAATGCCCGACCACTGCAAAGATAGAGAGAAAATGAAAGATGTTCCTATGCTTCAGCCATAGGCTCTATCATGTATGCAATGCTGTGTACCGGACACGATGTGTGCCTTCTTTAAGCCTAGCAGGAGGTACCAAAGTAATCCGAGTGGATCATCGGGCGGTCAAGAACATCTGAAATACGAAAAGGACTAAGGATATGTTTCTCGTATATGGAGGTGACAAAGAGCTCATCGTAAATGGTTACGTTGATGCAAGCTTTGACACCGATCCGAGACGATTCTAAATCGCAGACCGGATCGTATTTACACTAAGCGGAGGGCTGTCGGTTAGTGCGTTCTAAACAAAGCGTCGTGGCGGGATCTACATGTGAAGCGGAATACATAGCAGCTTGAAGCAGCTAATGAAGGAGTGCGGATGAAGGAGTTCATATCCGATCTAGGTGTCATACCTAGTGCATCGGGTCAATGAAAATCTTCGTGACAATCTTGGAGCAATTGCCTTAGCGAAGGAATCCAGATTTCACAAGAGGACCAAGCACATCAAGAGGCGCTTCAATTCCATCCGGGACTTAGTCCGGTGGGAGACATAGAGATTTGCAAGATACATACGGATCTGAATGTTGCGAACCGTTGACTAAGCCTCTTCCACGAGCAAAACATGATCGGCACCAAGACTCCATGGGTGTTAGAATCATTACTATGTAATCTAGATTATTGACTCTAGTGCAAGTGGGAGGATGAAGGAAATATGCCCTAGAGGCAATAATAAAGTTATTATTTATTTCCTTATTTCATGATAAATGTTTATCATTCATGCTAGAATTGTATTAACGGAAACATGATACATGTGTGAATGCATAGACAAAACAACATGTCACTAGTATGCCTCTACTAGACTAGCTTGTTAATCAAAGATGGTTATGTTTCGACCATGAACAAGGAGTTGTTATTTGATTAACAAGGTCACATCATTAGTAGAATGATCGATTGACATGACCCATTCCTTAGCTTAGCACACGATCGTTTAGTATGTTGCTCTTGCTTTTATCCATGACATATACATGTTCCTGTAACTATGAGATTATGCAACTCCGTTTACGGAGGAACACTTTGGTGCTACCAAGCGTCTGGCGTAAGCGGGTGATTATAAAGGAGTACTACAGGTGTCTCCAAAGGCGAGATGTTGGGTTGGCGTATTTGAGATTAGGTTTTGTCACTCCGATTGTCGGAGAGGTATCTCTGGGCCCTCTCGGTAATGCACATCATGAAGCCTTGCAAGCACTACAACTAATGAGTTAGTTGTGAGATGATGTATTACGGAGCGAGTAAAGAGACTTGCGTAGCGAGATTGAACTAGGTATTGGATACCGAGCGATCGAATCTCGGGCAAGTAACATACCGATGACAAAGGAACAACGTATGTTGTTATGCGGTCGACCGATAAAGATCTTGAAGAATATGTAGGAACCAATATGGGCATCAGATCCGCTATTGGTTATTGACCGTATGAATAGTTCTAGGTCATATCGCATTGTTCTCGAACCGTAGGGTCCATGCGCTTAAAGTTTCGATGGCGGTTATTATGAGTTTATGTATTTTGATGTACCGAAGAAGTTGAGTCCGGATGTGATCACGGACATGACGAGGAGTCTCGAAATGGTCGAGACATAAAGAATGATATATTGGAAGCCTATGTTTGGAGTTGGAATGGTTCGGAAAGCAGAATTCTTGGAGTAGGGAGGTTACGGAACCCCGGGGTGTAAATGGGCCTCGGTGGGCCTCGAGGGAGAAGAGGAGGGCGGCCAGGAGGTGGCGCGCCCTCTCCCCCAGTCCGAATAGGACAAGGAGGGGGCGGCCCTCCTCTCCCTCCCCAATCCTATTCCAACTAGGAAGGGGGAGTCCTACTCCGGTGGGAGTAGGACTCCTCGGCGCTTCTAGCTAGGCGGCCGGCCTCCCCCTCCCTCCTTTATATCTGGGGCAGGGGCACCCTTGAACACAAGTTTGATCTTTAGATCGTTCCTTAGCCGTGTCTGGTGCCCCTCCACCATATTCCACCTCGGTCATCCCGTCGAAGCTTAAGCGAAGCCCTGCGCGAGTGAAACATCAAGATCGTCCTGCGCCGTCGTCTTGTGAAACTCTCCCTCGACACTCGGCTGGATCGAGTCTGAGGGGCGTCATCGAGCTGTCGTGTGTCAAGAACTCGGGCGCCGAATGCTTGGCGCGGGATCGGTCGGATCGTGAGGAGAGCGTCGACTACTTCCTCTACGTTGTGATCGCTTCGCCGGGTCTACGAGTGCGTAGACAACACTCTCCCCTCTCGTTGCTATACATCACCATGATCTTGCGTGTGCGTAGGAAATTTTTTGAAATTACTACGTTCCCCAACAGACGGGCCAGATGGTGGGTCCTTGTGGCGGCGGATTTTGGGATCCTGCACTCGGGGACGACGCAGGACACACGTGGCTGCCGGAGGTTCCTCCGGCGCCGACGGCACTTGATGTGGGATCACTGCGGTGGTTGCTATTGTTGGGCGACGACAACGGTTGGCGCGATGGTGGGTGCTTCATGTAGCGCCCGGAATCGGTGTGGCGGCCCTTTTCATCAACGGTGGCAGACTCCGAGATCTTGTGGGCAATACGGAGTCTAGATCTCGAGGTGGTAACGGCCTTCTAAGGCTCGTGGCCGTATGGGATGTCCCTTCCATCAATAGACCAGGCTCGATGCAGCTCGGCAGGTGAAACATGTGCCTCATTCGGAGTTGTCGGACGGTGTCTGTCGCCGGCAGGTGAAGTTCACCCGTAGATGTGCTATCGGCGGATGCTATGCACAACGTCTTATATGGAGACGTCAAGTCATGCCAGCTACCGGCAGGTGATGGACAGTGGCTCTGGCGGAGGTGTCATGTTTAGCCTGTTCCTGTCGGATCGAAGGTGGTGCGACAGTAGCGGGAGGCAGACGGTATGAGACGTCTTTGTCTTCCATTGTCTCCTCCAGAGGTATCCGACTATCGAGGTGGTTGTAGACGGATAAGGACGGATGGTACAGACAGCTTCCGCGACTAGTTTATGCACTTCGATGAAAACACAAGATCTCTGATCAGACTATGTCGTCGTGCGCCTATGTCATGTTCTTGCTGAAGATGGAGGATTGACATTTGGCTTTGGGGGTGAGAATCCGGAGTGTAACATATGACGAGCGGACTGCCGGACATAGGGAAGACAAAAGAGATCCGCTGCGGCCGACCATAGGCTAGTGTAGTGTATCCTGTCATGAGAATAGAGATCCGGGTGGCCGGACGTGCACATAATTTTAGCTGTTTTACTTCAATATCTTCAAAATGTAATGAATCTCGTTCGGTCTGTATTAAACCCGCCGTGTTCGCATGAATTTTATCTGGTTTGTTAAAAAAAGTGTTTGAAATGTATGCGGCCAGGTTGTATGGGAGCCTCTCGCGTCCGTGCCCGCAGACTAGTTCCAACTATTAGTAGGTGGATGCGAGAGAAAATTTGTGGGTCGTTGTTAAAGATGCCCTTTAACATGGACTTGTCACGCAGCGGCTGCCGGGGGATAAATTTTGTGTTTTGACCATTTTCTAAAAGTTAATTAAGATCTAACCCTAGTTTGTAAAAAAATCTGCATCTAGCCCTTTTGCTACCGCCAGGGTCCATGACGATAGGATGTAACAGCCTACCGCCAGAGACCTTGGCGGTAGGAAACACCCCTACCGCCAAATAGGATGGCGGTAGTCTGTACAATCCTACCGCTAAGCTGCTCGGCGGTAGGTGCGAGCATGCACTATGTTCGATACTCAGAAAAAAATTCCGATAGGGCGTGCAACCCTGCTGCCAAGGACCTTGACGGTAGTTTGTTATACCCCACCATCATAGACCTTGACGTACGAACACGGTCAGATCCTGACATGAAATTTTTGCAAGGCAGGATCAAATCTCAATAAATTTATGAAAAAGGTCAAAACACAAAATTTAGCCGCGGCCGGGCGGGGCGGCGGCTCACGTGAGTCAGAAGTGCACGCGCGCGGCGGACAGACCGCGGACGGCACTATCGCGACGGCGCCACCCACGACTGGCTCACGTGGCCGGAGAAAAGGTCGGGTAGGTTCTCGTCGGTTTCGCGTCATGCGTCCCCCTTCTTTCTGCCGCCGTCCTCGCCACATGCGCCCGCGTGCTGTCTTTGCCACGAGCCCGACCTGACCACCAAAGTCGACGCTGGAAAACTACGGCAGGGAGCATGTTGGCTGTTTGTTTGACCTGGAAAACAGGGAGAACCCCATCAGCCACTCACTCACTCCTGTGATCGCGGACGGAAAAACAGCGCTCGGTCCCAGTCAAAACCGATGGCGCACTACTGCACTGCATGGTGCATCATCAGCCAGGCAACGCGCACGCGCGAAATAGCATCCCTCAATTACAAAACAAATACGTAGAACTTCTTTTTGAAAGGCATGAGATGGAACCCACTCGAGTAGCCCTAGTGTTTTTTCTTTTCTTTGCGGGGTGAGTAGCACTAGTGTTCGATGATGTAGAATGTGCAGTGGTGATGCCACTTTTTGTCAGCATATGTGCACTGAGGAGTGAGGAGTCGCTCACCTGCTCGTTCGCTCTCCATCCCTCGTTGCACGCTCGCATATGATTTTCTTCCCTCGATCTCTCGCTCGCCACTGGTCGCACTGCACAGTACCTGCACGCTCGCGACCGCAAAGCCTCTTCTTTTCACGGCCACCATGCCGATAGGTACGTACTAGTCCAACTCATGGCAGGCGAGCTTTGCCTAGAGTGTCTAAGCCAAAACCCATGTTTTCTACTACCTCTGTTTTTAAATATAAAACGTTTTAAAGATTTCAATACAAACTAGATACGGCTCTAAAAAACAGACATGGACACGGCGAAGCCAGACATGGACACGGCGAAGCCAGAAATCAAACAGTGCCGGTGGACGTCAGATCGATGATGCATCCGTCCTGGGACGAGCCGACGATGTCAACCACAACGCGGTTGCAGCCCCGGGACTGGTGCAACATCGAACCTTTGGAGAATGCGACTTCGCCTTGCCGCGTCCCGCCCGCGAGGGCAGCTGCCGCCTCGGCCCCATTGCCTGCGCCGCAGAAGTACACCTTGCCATGTTCTTATCGGACGAGGCCCATGGTGCATCCCGATGCTCGGTACGCCAACAGAGGGGTTGTGCGTCCGCCACCATGTTCGGACGCCAGACGGACCGCACAGCCTCCGGCGAAGCAGCGATGGCACACCTAGCGCCGGATCCATGCGCCATTGGGGCGGACGCAATGGATTCCCGGCGAAAGGAGTCCAAGCGTTGCCGGGCACGGGCCTCCTTTCGGGAGTGGTGTAGCGCAAGCCGGACAGCCATCTCCTCCTCAGGGCCGCATGGGATGAGCTCAAGGTCGACGGATCTGGAAGTGAAGGACTTGGGTCAGTTGCCCGCAATACCGGAGATGGCCGGAAAGGAACTTGGGTGTCGGAGGGGAGTGGAAGAGAGTGGCTAGAGTTTGGTCCGATGAGCGGACGAGGAGGAATATATATGCAGTCGGGTAGGCTAGCGTGGGCCGGGTCCGATGTGACATATGCACCCAGGCGCCCCATGTCTGCCTCATATTTGGGCTTGATATAAGGGGTGTTGGGTCAGCCCGGGTGTTTGAAACTCGTATGAGGCATCCGTCTGGGTTAAAATTTTGTGACTGGGCGAGCCGCTCGGGCGTTTGAGGCGATTTTGAGGGCACCCGGCTGTAGATGCTTTTAGGGCAACCCCAACACGCCGACGAATATTGTCCACAAGTAGGGATGAAAATGGAGTGGAAAGTTCCCGCTTTTCCGGAAGAAAAATGGAAACGGGGAGGAAATATGAAAACGGAAACGGAAATTTGCAAAACAGAAACGGAATTGGAATTTTTTATGCGGAAACGGAAACAAAAACAAAATGGTGTTTTCCAGTGGAACACACGCGGAAATGAATTTTCCGTTTCCGTTATTATGGAATTTCTGTTTCTACTATAGGCCCATTGCTGCTTTGTAGCCCAACTACCAAATGTAAGGGCATATTTATCCCCAAGGTGTTTTGGTGATTGATGACAATGCTTTTGCGGATTAATCGTGTGCGTTGAGATTTTCAGAGATTCATCCTTTGGCACGAGACGATTCCCTCCCCTCGGTGTTTTATTCAAGACGGTGCAACTCTTTCGTTTCTCTGTTGGTGGACTAGTTGCGTAGGAGTCACCGTACTATTAAGAGGGGATCTGCTTTGATAAGGCTAGGGTGGAATCAACACGTACACATCCTTATCGCACCCACTGATCCTTCCCGCATCAATGGAGCTCTCATTTCCCTCTCTGTTTTCTCTGTCTGGTCCCAGCGGTAGTATCGCGGGCCACAGCGGTAGTACTGCCGAAGCACATCAAGCGGTAGTACCGCTCCTCAGCGATAGTACCGCTTGCTGTCTTCCGCCGTAGTACCGTTGAGGCTCCGGACCACTACCGCCTCGACTTGAGGCCTCGTTTTCTCGTGTCGGGTTCTGCGGCAGTAGCTGCGACAGTAGTGGCGGTAGTACCGCTCCCGAGCGGTAGTACCGCCCTAACCACCGCGGTAGTATCGCTCTGGGTCCAGGACCTTGCTCCCTCATGTCTTGTGGCGATGCCGCTAAGCGGCGCAGTAATCTGCGCTGGCTCTGCGGTAGTACCGCCCACCCAAGCGGTAGTACCGCTCTCTGCGGGGCTGCTTGGGGGTTAATGTTTGGATTGTTCCCCCCACTATATAAAGGGGTCTTCTTTCCCAAAGTTGACCTACCTCTTCCCCCAAAAGCTCCATTGTTGCTCCAAGCTCTATTTTCGCCCGATCTCTCTCCCTAGCCAATTAAACTTGTTGATTTGCTTGGGATAGGTTGAGAAGGCCCTGATCTACACTTTCACCAAGAGAAATTTGATTCCCTCACTAATCCCTAGCGGTTCTTGTTACTCTTGGGTGTTTTAGCACCCTAGACAGTTGAGGTTACCTCAGAGCCATAGTCCATTGTGGTGCAGCTTCGTGGTGTCGTTGGGAGCCTCCAATTAAGTTGTGGAGATAGCCCAACCTTGTTTGTAAAGGTTCGGTCGCCGCCTTCAAGGGCACCAATAGTGGAATCACGGCATCTCGCATTGTGTGAGGGCGTGAGGAGAATACGGTGCCCTAGTGGCTTCTTGGGAGCATTGTGCCTCCACACTGCTCTAACGAAGACGTACTTTTCCTCAAAAGGAAGGAACTTCGGTAACACATCCTCGTCTCCATCGGCTCCACTCTTGGTTATCTCGTCCCTTTACTTGGCAAGCTTTTTGTGTTGTATCTCTTGCTTGCTTGTGCACTTATTGTTGTTGCATCATATAGGTTGTTCACCTAGTTGCATATTTAGACAACCTACTTTGATGCAAAGTTTAATTTGGTAAAGAAAAGCTAGAAATTGTTAGTTGCCTATTCACCGCCCCTCTAGTCAACTATATCGATCCTTTCACCAAACAATACACAATGACATAGTGAGTAAAATGAGCATAATGTATTACTGAGTACCAATTTTTACTACCACACACATATTCAACTAGACCCTACATAAAATTGTCATATACTACTACAATACTACCCTATTATACCAACAGAACTATATTATTTTGTAGCCATGTTAACAATTTCATCAATTTGTTTGTTTTTTGTCTGTATTTCTCTATGATTCAAGGGGGTTTTAAGTTCTGGTTAACAAACAATTTTGTTTCTGCGTTCGCCATGTATTCACTCAGTGTTTGTTTTCGGAAGTATCTGTTTCCGTATTCGTTTCCGGGGTTTCTGTATTCGTTTCCACTTCTGCAAAAAAATAGGAAAACAAATATGATAACACCTAGTTCTGTCCGTTTCCGCGCCATTATCATCCCTATCCACAAGCGTCTGCTTGTGTCCGCTCAAACAAAAAAGTTGTCCAACGCACAGACTCAATGTTATTTTCTCTTAGTTTGTGTTTGTTAGGATCCATTTTCGTCTCAAATTATTTGGGTTGGAGACGGACACAAATTAGATATTTTCTGTGTCCTCTTCGTCCGCCTTGGTCCGCTTCATGTCCCGTCCGGGAACGGATCCTCTAACATCATGAAGGAATGTCACGAAGCTAAATGCAATCCCAATGCAAAACGAAGAAGGAATGTCACAGGCACTATAGCAAAGACACTGTGCGCAGTTGCTGTTCATAGAAAATAAAATCTGAAATTAATTTTACTGCACCATAATTTTGTTTGTATGTATTTTTTGTAAATATATATAATAGATTTGTAATTTGTAAATTAATTCAAGTCATTTTAATCTTAATCATATGGATGTGAAAGAAGGGATGTCAGGATACTGCAGCTTCCCTAACATCCGTGACATTAGAGAATCTCGTTCGGTCCCGGCCCTCCTGCCATCCATCCACCCACCTTTTTATTTTATTTTTTTCTCTCTCCCCGCTGCACACCTCGCCGCTGCCGCCCGTAGCAGCCGCGGCATCGCCCCGGCCACGCGGCCGGTGCAGCAGCTCCCCGCCTCAGATCCCAGTCAAAATCGATGGTGCATGGTCAGCATATCTGTGTAGAGTGGTCATGCATGCACCGAGGAGTCCCTCAACTGCTCGTTCCCTCTCCCCCTCGGGCCTCGGCTGCTGCTTTCGCCCGCCACCTCCAACTCCATTCGCAGCACTATCCACAGTCGATGCATCCAAGTGAGTTTTGCTTTTGCTAGTAGTAGCACTCTCAAGCGGATGGCTCCGGATAGTGCTTTGTTGGCGTTTGACCACACAGCCGTCCGGCGGGCCGTGCGACGCTAACAACCACTTCACCAAGTCCGATCGGTGTAGGGTACCTGGACCGTTGCTTTATGCTTGCCGTGGGGGAATGGTCCTTTGTGTTGTTTGACGAGCCGTGACCCAATTTTTCTCCTCTCGACCGTACCGTTGACGCACAAAGAAAACCAAGGCTTTGTACGGAGCAATTCTTCGGAACGGGGCAGGATTTTGGTGAGGTGTAGGGTTGCATTTTTAGAAGTTATAAATGCGATTTACTCGCCGGTTTGTCTTCGTGCAGAAGCAGCTTAGAGCATCTAAAGGGGGGATAGCAAATACAGGCCCCCAAACGCCGCGCACTGACCAGACACGTCTCATTTGTTGGTTTGCACATCCGGGTTTCTCATATCTGAACCCTTACAATCATACAATCCATGCAACGCTACGTAAATCACGTTCATATCCTAGTTCATTAGACCAACATTGCATCGCCAGATAAAAGGAGTATAGTTCATCGGAGTTCAATGACAAAGCCATACTACAAACAACTTAAAACATACTCCCTCCGTCTCTTATATTATGGGACGGAGGGAGTTTAGGGCACTAGTGTAGTGTAAAAAACGCTCTTACATATGGGACGGAGGGAGTTTAGGGCATTAGTGTAGTGTAAAAAACACTCATACATTATGGGACGGAGGGAGTAGTTAATATATAAATAGAACGGGGAAGGGTGGAGGAAATCACCATTTCCTCGCTAGCCACTTCCCCTTCTAGTCGTTGGCGCAGTTGTGGTCCTCCTCCGTGTAGGCGTCGGCGTGCGGAGATGCATTGTCGTCGGAGCTGGAGGTGAAGCTATCCGTCGGGTTAGAGTCAGAGCTGCACCTCATGCCCGACAGCCTGCGGAGCAGGCAGTCCTGCTCCTTCGCATGGCGGGCCGCCTTCGCCTCCGCCTCCTTGTTTGCTTCGTGCTACGACGACTCGATGACGAGTCGGAGCGCCATGGCATTCTTGCATGGAGGTGTCATGCATCGGTACACGTTGTCGTGAGAGAGCTGCGGAGGACCGTGCGAGGTGCGCGGCCTCGGGATCGACCGGTGGCGAACATCGCCTCCCCGTCTCCCTCGTCGATTGCCACTAGCGTCGGGATGCACGTGCCTCAAACTCCGTCTTCCTCGTGCGCGCAGGCCCCGGCGTGGGCACGAGGACCCAGCAGTGTTGGAGGTGGGAGGCGTACCTGGTGGAGCGGAGTGGAGCTGGAGGAGTTGCGCGTCGAGTGGGAAGGGCCAACGACATCGCCTGCACTGCATCGACGGGCGACGAGCGCCGAGGAAGTAGATCCACCGCTGCAAGGGCCACCTTGCTCGAGCAGCGACCTCCTCAAGGTGATGCAGAAGTCCACTTCCTCCATGTCGATGTTCGAGCTGTCGGATTCTGCCTCGGAGCCGCCGTTGCTTCTGTGGCAGGCCATCGTATCGAAGGAGAGGAGATAAAAAATGGAGTGGACGAAGAGGGGAGTGAAGTGGAGTTCGGATTGACCGGTGTCTAGGGTTTTTGGACGAAGATATTTGTTTGGTTGGGGTGGGCTGGGCTGACGTGGCGGGGGCACCCGGGCCGCCTCATATCCGCCCCATACTTGGGCTGGATATGAGGGATGCCGGTCTCCCCAGATGTGTGATGTCTGTTTGAGACGTCTGACTGGATCATTTTTTGTGTCGGGTCAGTGATCGGGCGGGCCATTCGGAGGTTTGAGGCCGGTTTGGAGAGCCCAGCTATAGATGCTCTTAGGGTTGCTATCTGCGACTCGCCGACAGTTGGAAATGCGTATGGTACGTACTCCCTCCGTTCCAAAATACTCCCTCTGTACAAAGTTGAGTCATCTATTTTGGAACGAAGGGAGTAGATGACTCAACTTTATACTAACTTTAGTATAAAGGTAGTATAAAGTTGAATTATCTATTTTGGAACGGAGGGAGTAGTATGTTGGCTCGGTTTTTGAACAGAGAACATTGTGTTTACAATGGTAACCCAAACAGTCTTGTTGGAGAAGCTCAACAACAAACGTGCTTACGTAAGTGTAGCCAATTTCCGGCGCAAGAGAATACGTGCTGGTGGAGCGGATATTTTTCTCCTAGTGGAATTGTAGAAGCGATACTGATATTGATGAGTCCGGGCTCATGGCGAGTGGTTCGCACGCACGAAACCGGAATAACGGGTGACGAGGATTCGGTTCACCCACTCTCCAGGTGTGTTACATTCTTGCCCGAGCCCGTGCACGCTCACACCCCTCCTCCTCACGTTGTCGACGAGTAGATAAAGTGAGTGCTCATCAGGCCGGGTCAAATAAAATACGGACGCCCCATACGTAATCTATAGTAGAGACATCTGCATATGTACATCGACCTTGGACGTGGCAGCTAGCTTCCAAATGGTGTGTCATGGTCCCATGAAGTGAGGTACTCGGTTCACGCATCGTTTCGCAGGAGCAGCCTCAACCACTCCTTGTTAAGGCATCTCCTATGCAGGCTCATCAAAGCACTCTAAGGGCATCTCCATCGCAAGACGCCTAATCAGGCGCTTGATTAGGAGTAAAAAAGGATTTTTCTCCTAGCACCTCGGCTTGGAGTCCAGGCATGCAACGCTGAGTGCTAGTGTATGGGCGCTATGCGCAAAAAACAGAATGGACAGCTCGTTTAGCGCCGGACGACTCTTATGGCATCGACGCTAACCAAATTTCAGGATTTAGACGGGATTAGGAGGAAACGGCCAGGATCATGACCCTGGCGCTTGGCGTTAGCGCCTGCATTGTAGATGCCCTAAAATGTTTAGTCCGTAGCGCCCGATACTTTTAACCATCCGATGTGAATCATTAAATTGAGTTGGATTGGTCTTAACGTCCCAAGCACAATCTTGCCCCAAATTAGGAGAGCTTTGGGGGAGTCCACACATCCTTCATGTAGAACTCCCGCACCCCACAATCTCCCCGAAAACACGGCTCTTTAGAACCTTGTGCACGCCCGCATTCACACGTCATGACCGATTGTCCACGTGCTTGTATTCACGCTAACGTGTCGCCCGAGAGGCCTATTTCGGTTGCCCGTATTGAACATTTGCCTTTCTGCCTATCTCTGCTCTTTAAAGATGGTCGCCCCCCCCCAAACTGTATCTTCGACCACATTCTCCCACTATCCGAGCCCCTAGTCCGTCGTTCATGCCCCTGGTTCGCATCCATCATCGCCATGGTGTGCTAGTTGGCTACGTGGTACAATCAGCTGATACTGGAGCAGCATGCCTAAATCTCGATGGATGCCCGACACCAGACCCACAATGAGGTGGCCCAACCTCCGAGCTCGAAGGGAGATATGAGGAGGGAGATCCCATGACTATGGTAGAGGTCGCGGAGGAGGAAGCGCCGCGTCTCGAGCAATGGAGGAGGAGATGATCATCGATGCCATGGGCGGCGTGACATCCAGGTTCATCGTATTGTAAGCGGAGTAGCAATACAAACTGGCGCCCTTGAAGGAGCACCGCGCTGCGCTAGCTCAATTGGAGGTGGAGCATGTGGATGCCCTAGCTGTGGTGGAGCTCCTCGTCGCCAACCCCGTCATCGCCGACGAGAACCGGGCATGTTCGCGTCCGTGCAAAACTAACAGTGGGTATTGTACTGCTTTAAGTACTCAAATTGCATTATTGTCCAAAAACCATTGCTGAACTGCATTACACCAGCCTTTTTAAAACCACAACAATGACATGGAATCCCTAATGCAGAGGCTAGCAACACTACATCAAGTTCATCTAGAGCCTCAATAAACTACATCCAGAGCCTAACAAGACAAGATCCATTTAATCATGAAGCTACAAATCCTAGATCCAGAGTCTAACCCCTAATCTAGTTCATTCACTAGCTAATTAAGGCAAGAATAGAGAAGAAGAAGGGATGGGTACTTACTCAATGCCGCCTGGGGAAGCCCAGTTGTGGCTGTCGTTCGGATCTGTGATGACAGCTCTGGCTACAACCCTCGCCACTCGATACTCAGGCCACATCTCCAGCTATGATTCGTTGCTAGATGGTAACTGAAGTTGCGCGTACGTGGTAACCAGATAAACACACATGACAACTGTGATTAACCATACATGACAACCATGGTTGGACCACACACGGTAACTATCCCGGGTAACTAAAATGTCAACCCGCGGATAACTATAGCTAACCAAAACATAGAGAGTTTCCGTACTTTTACAACTAGATTTGCCATCCCGATAACTAAAGTTGCCATCCCAGGGGTTAACTAAAGTGTCTTCCCGCGGGTAACTAACGTAGGTGTGCCAGGATGTGTGGGCAGATTTGCTTCATGCCACACGCGCGGGTTCGGGATGAGTAGTAGTTGTTGAGCGTGTGGCACAAAGTAGTTGCGCCCATATTTGTGGACAATTCTCATATTGCCCATACATATAACTGGTGTGGGTTGCCTCCTTATTATGCCACACAGGACGTGCGGGCGCATGTCTAAGATGCCACACGTGTGGGCGTTATCGGCGTCCATAATATAACAACTAAAACTGAATATACATATAATTATAAAATATATAAGCAGCATAGTATAAGTAAACCATTTGAGCCTTTTTGCATGCATATTGTGCATGTTGAGGTAAGACTTTTTCCCGCGTCACATAATTACATGTTGAGACAAATATATTATTGATGGGATCAGCTACTAAGTTATATAGGATCAGAGAATGGCGCCTGGACAATTATCGATGATGGCAACGTTTGAAAATCGAGATCGATGGGGAGCTACTGGTACCTTCCTGTTGTAATGAACGGCGCCCTGTGTTGTACTGGTACTACTACAAACTGCGGTTGGTACGGTGCAAGGACAAGGCGATCTTCCCGTGTCCGAAGGTAGATACGATCATGCAAGCAATTTAATCGCGGTGTTAATGTGTCTCTCTCTGGGCTGGTTGCACTCCGCGCGGCCGAACACGCGGCTCGGAGGAGTTAATGTCGCGCGGCCGTGTGGGGCAACCGAATGCTCTGATCGATGGAGTAGCAGCTTCGTGCTTGCAATTTGAACTTCCCTGAGAGCAGTCAATGTAGGAGTAGTATACTCAACCACCGATGTAGACCAAGGCAAAACAAGAATGGATTTCCATAGTAGTACAAATTTCGATGTACTTTTTTTTTTTTTCATATTTCTTCTTTCGATAAACCTTTTCTCAAGCCATCTTCAATGCTACTTTCACACAATGGTCCGGACCAGTCCGCGGATAGTGATGCAGGAGCCGGTCATCCAGTCGTGTCATTATACATTTCAAAACACAGTTGAATAAACTGGACAAACTTTATCAAATACGACGGAATTCAGCATAGTTCAGACATAATTTACATAAAATGGATGATGTTTCAATCGTCTAACTAAAAACTAAAAAAAACTAGGAGGCTATCTTGTAGTGTGTCGTGGAATTGTCACGTCAGATGTCTTCATGAGAGGACTTAGTTGTGGAGCCATCGCAACTAGGAAGCTTGAAGAGGTTAAATCGGGACAAAGGACACGAGAGGTTTATACTAGTTCGGCCCCTTACGGTGAAGGTAAAGCCTCGTCTAGTTGGGTTTGGTATTGATGTTTCGATGACGAGGAGCAAGATATGCTATGCGGCTCTCGATGAGTTGTTTCTTGCCCTAAGCCGCCCAAGTCGTCCCCTTATATACGACGGCTTGGCGCCTACGTGGTTTCTGAGTCCCGCCGCTTATAATAGTGTCGGCTCGGTGACTAGTTAAATCTACCTTATGATACAAGTCATGCCATTACGGTGGTTTACTACAACGGGCCTTAAGTCGCCTGTGGGCCTTAATCCCTTTATTGAACCATCATCTTCATGCTTGGTCTTGGGCTTATTTCTGGTGAGTCTTCTTTGCGTAACCCGGCCCCTCCTGGGCGGCTTACACAAATAGTTATATCCCCAACATTAGGCCCCAGATTGATTTGAACCTGTTCATGTCAATCCTAAAATACCTTTAAAGAATACATCTTCAGTTTTCTGACTATGCAGAGGGTCTTCTTTAACCCGCCATGACGTCATCTTCTGGATCCGTGTTAACCCGGCGTGACGTCATCCTTTCTTAAATTCTTTTTCTATTCCCCCGTATCCTTGGCGGATCTACGCTTTTATTATTATTAGAAAATCGGCGTCGGGGCATTGGATAATAACTCTTATCTCCTCGTTTCGCGCCGTCTCGATTATCCTCTCCTTATAAATAAGCGCGACCTAGGTCTTCCATTCTTCCCTCTTTCGGTCGTCTTCTTCCTCCTGCCTCCTCTCGAGCTCGGCCTTGCCATTGTCGAGCTTCTGTTTTCACCGTCGAGGCATTGCATCGACTGGTTGGACGAAGAACGCAACACATTTCCATGACCCATCTAGATATGTAAGTTCCTTCCTTCCTTGCTTAGATCCGCATTAGAGCTTCCTCGAGTTAAATCGGAGTTCATCACCATTAGCGCCAAACTCTTGTTAGTTTTCCTTCTTAGACGCCTCTTCCGATGCGAGATGATATAAAATGGCGCGAGAGTTGTTTCGCACTTGTTTTGGATAGAACAGATCCTTTTCTCTGCATAAGAGCCTCATTCGAGCCTATGAACACATCTGCATCAGCTTTAGGTATAGAAAATTTTCTTATCAGAACTGCCTTTTGATCTAAAATAATAGTAACAAATTATGAAACCTGTTTATATCACCCGGAAAACTGCTTCTGTCAAATACACTTAAACTCAACTGTCTATGTAGCCGGTTTAAATAGATAACACTGATCTGTTAACCTTATTTGCTTCCCATGACCTTAAGAAGTTTGAACTGCTTTTGATACATGTGGCGGCTTAGATACTGTTGCACAATTATCCTTATATCATTAGGCCCCTTATTAAGCCGCCGCCTTGAATAATTAGGATATTTCTCCCGGGTTAAAATTGAACTGGATATTCTTATTTTGTAATAGGCCAATTGTTGTCATGGCACCTAAGGCGGCCAAGGCCCCTGTAACCTGCAATTGGGTCCCATCCATAATTACTAAGAGTAAACTTCTTTGAGTTAAGTGAAGTCCGCCACCGCCAAAAAAGGAGGTCATGTCTTATCGTGCCTGACCCGTCTGAAGAGGCCTCAACCCAAAGAAGGGAGATGATAGTTTTCACGGATCACATGAACAGGATTTGCCCTCCGGCTCAAAATTCTTGAGGAAGTTTTGAATTTCTTTGATCTTACACCTCAAGACATTGGACCCAATTCCGTGTCAAACCTTTGCAATTTCCAAGTCTTCTGCGAGGTGTACCTGGGAGAGGAGCCAAGTCTGCTTTTGTTCAGAGAACTTTTTTACTTGAACCGGCAGAATGAACGTGCCAACGGGCCTAGTCTTGAGCTTGGCGGCATCTCGATCCAGCGGCGGAGAGATTGCCTTTTTCCTTATGCTGAGCTGCCGAGTCACCCAAAAGATTCGAACTAGACGTGGTTCTACTGTCAAGACACTTCACCGGCTGATGAAAGGCCTCTGCCTGGCTTCCGCGCCCTGCGCCTTAAATCCAACCATCAGTTGGCGGATAAGTTGACCGCTATTGAGCACCTGCCTCTCAATCCCACCATCAAGAAGATCAAAGCTCTTTTAGGAAACGGGTTAAACGACATCGATCTGGTCCGAGTCTGGGTCACCTGGCGAATACTACCATTAAGCCGCCACTCCGGCGTAACGTGTACTTACACAGGCGAAAGGGATGATCCAATGTGTCATAGTCCGGACAACTTACCAGATGATGTGGTAGATGCTACAACCCAGTCACTTCTGAAGGAGGGCACTATAACTAGCAATGCCTTCGGCTTACTTCCCTTCTGCAAGAAGAAGCCGGCCCCTGCAGTGAGTTATCAATCTTAATAAATACTTTCTAACATGTTATACCTTATTTGTACTTATAATTCCTTGTCTTTTTCCATAGGCCGGTGATAATTTCTGGAAGGTCAAATATGACCACGAGGCTGCCAAACAAGCCAGCACAGCCAAGAAAAACGAAAGGAAAGCCGCCAAGACGGGAACCTCAAAGAAGAAGAAACCCAGCGCCTCCGATATGTTTAAATTGTACGACTCTTCTTCGGATGATGAAGAGGTAATCCTTTGATTTTCTTAACTCCATTGCCATTATTTACTGACATTCTATCCTTTCAGGAGGATACAGGGAACAGTCAAGCAGTTGAAGAAGAGGTAACTATAATCTCTTCCGACTCAGAGTCTTTGCCAAAACAAAAAATCTGAAGGGTGACCCGGAAAGTAAGATTTTCACATCCTCTAGCTTATCAAGATCCTCAATTTCTTTTGAAGCAACAACAGCTTGAGAACCGGACGCAGACTCGGGCCAATCAAGATGCAGAACTTTCCTTCGGCTTACCCGATGTAACTAGGAAGCGTCGGACCGAGGTTATCTCCGATTTACGTTCTGTTTTACCTTTGGCGGGTTTCATTCGCCAACCTCTCAATTCATCTGACTCCAATTATCAGGATACCTCTCCTTCTTCCGACGAGTCTATGCAATCAAACATGCCGGCTTTCAAAATGGCTCCCGGGTAATGTAACCTTTCTTGCTTTAAGTTTTATCGTACTTATTCTTTAGTACTCATCCTTCTACCTTTATTGATAGCCTGCAAGTGAAGACCAGCAAGAGGGCAAGGAAAAATAAGCCGTCCCAAGACCTAGTTGTCACTGAACCGGAGCTTGACTTGTCCGCTCCTGACAGCTCCACCCATCAACTGCCGCTGAACCCGACCGATATTCGGTGCCAACCGACCCGCTTCTTGAAGATGTTATCCACAACTCTGATAACCCGGAAGCTCCTAGTCCAACCAAGTCGACTGACCCGGAAGTTGAATATCTGAAGAGTCGATTTGTTGAACCGGGCCGGCCTACTGTTCTTGCCCAATGCACTGCCAAGGAAGAATTTGCCCAACGTCGAAAAGCCAAACAGGACATCACTGACTATACTCATCTAAGCATTGGTGATATAGCATCGGGCTATCTGAACCAAGTGCATAATAGTCGGGACCTGGAAATTGACATGGTGAAACAAATACAGCATAAATCTGAGGTATAACTTATGCTATTTTCATGAATCTTACTTACTGTACCAGCCCCCAGGTCTATTGCTTATGAATGAATATGTTGTAGACTTAGAAATCTACTTACTGTTGGTTTGTCCGGTTTAAAGAGAATATATTTAACCCGGTGATAGCATGATACTTTGAACTTGTGTTACACATTAGCCCCCAAGTGTCAAGTATCTTTACTTGTAAAGTGCTTGAGACTTAATATGTATGACTCGGTAGGGTAGGTTAAAAAAATTCTTTAAACATACATTAGCCCCCAAGTGCCAAGTATCTTGACTTGTAAAATGTTCAGGACTTGAATGTTACCTTACCATGATTCTTACCATAACTTTGGTATCAATCTGAGGCCACCATAAGTCAATTTGAGTCAGACTTCTTGACACGAAGAGCCATTTGAAAACTCAAGAGCTTGAAACTCGTAAAGCCAACTCCAAGTTTGAATTCAGCGTCTACGAACAAGAGAAGTTGAGGCAAAATTTTGAGTCGAGAAAAAGAAAATCTGGGCTGATGAGAAGACTTCACTAGTGACTTCGGGCGAGGCGGCAGAAACTTGACTCTTGCAGAGGCAACAAGCGAGTTATCGACTTGAAGCGACAGATATCCCAAATGGTCTCGACCATCTTGATGAATTCTTGTGCAAAACCTCAAGCATTTGTAATCTTCTAATGACTATTGTAATAGTTACCTCCGGCTCATTGTTATGCTTGTGAACATCAGGCCCTGTGAGTCCCAACCTCAAGCAAAACATCTTGATCAAGCTTAAGGCGGTTTATACCTTAGTGGAGCAATTTGTACTCTGGGTCTAGCGTGCCTTGGCCGTTGTGGCCTTATCAAATCTCACTCCCCACCTCCTACAAGATGTCTTGAAGCTTCTTGCAGTCTGCCTCAATGAATTCGAGATTTAAGGCGGGCATCTTCAAGAGCCGAGCCGTGGCGCATTAAGCGGGCAAAGGCATGGATGCGAGCTTGACTTGGTGACCTCTCTCTTGGATATCAAGCACGAAGGAGGACGTCTGCATTTGATGATCAAGATTTCACCGCTTTGTGTCAAAGTCATCGTCCCTTGGCTACCCTTATTGGGAATGATCTTGATCTTACTAAGTATTCGCGGGCTATGATAGCGAGAACGGAGGATTCAAACATTCCATACGACCAAGTCAGCCTCATCCCTCAACAGCGTAAGCATACCTTTGCCCTCAAGTGGACCGGCGGTTTAATAGATGATGAGGCTGAGTTTGAAGCCTTGAGTGGCATTGACTGGGCCTCATCCACCTTCCAGGACAAAGCAACCGACGGAGAGGCGGAGAAGGATAACCCGGAGTCTTCAAGCCCGCCGAAGGAATGAACCGCCAGGCGTTTCATAACTTTGCAAAAACAATGCTTCACTTATTCAGACTCGGGGAGTCTTGTAATAGGATAGAAAAAACCTCTCAATGTTTGCCATGCCTTCGCGCATGTTTATGGTGCTTAATACTTTCGTAAGCCGCCATTGTTATATATTTCCAGCTCATGTTGATCGTTTGTCTCCTTGATGTTAAATTTGCTTGCCTCATCCTGCAATCCCTTTGGTAACCTCACTTGCTTATGTGACCTTCACCATGCGGATGGATTCAACTCCTGAAAGTTGGAACATATAATGCTCACCTAGCACTTAACAATCTGGGATAATTAATATTAAGCCGGAGGAATCAAAAGCCATCTCTCAGTGCTTTCAAAAAGGTCCCAAAATAGTCAAATAATTATGCTTATGATATAGAAAAAACAATGTTCAAGGGCCTCTGATTTGAATACGATTAGTAAACCATTCCAAAGGGGTTAAGCTAAAATTCGGATACGATCATATAGCCCCCAGTGGCTTTGGCGATGCCGATCAAGTGGGTATCGACAGCTATGTTCTCTTTGGTTCGAATACGACCTATGTTTGAACAGGAAGCCCCCAAGTGAACATAAGAGTTGTTTAATGACGCTGATTCGAATACAATCCATGTCAGACCCAAAGGGGTTAAGCTATGATTCAAATATGATCAAGAAGCCCCCAAGTGGGTTTGGCAATATGTCGATCAAGTGGGTATCGACAGCTATGTTCTCTTTGGTTCGAATACGACCTATGTTTGAACAGGAAGATCCCAAGTGACCATGGCTAGATTCAGATATGATCATAAGCCAGTCCAAAGGGAAAGCTGGATTCGGATGTGATTCGCTCCCTGTTGGTTGTCTCCACTACCTGATAAAGAAGACACATAGATTTTTGAGGGTAAAAAGGACGGAGGCCTTGCTTTATTCCTTTATATAATATATACATTGTCAGAAAAATATATACATCTTGAAAGCCAGCGGCCTAAGTATAATAAGGCCGGAGATGAGCAATATTCCACGGCCGGCGGGTCTTCTCCTCCGACTTACGTGAGTCTTTGTACTCTCGAACATCAATGAGGTAGTATGACCCGTTGTGCAGATTCTTGCTGACCACAAAGGGCCCTTCCCAAGGCGGGGATAGCTTGTGCATATCAGACTGATCCTGGATGAGCCGGAGCACCAAGTCGCCTTCCTGAAAGGTTCTGCTCCTAACCCGGCGGCTGTGACAACGGCGTAGGTCTTGTTGAAAATCGCCGAGCGGGCTATTGCCAAGTCTCGCTCCTCATCTAATAAGTCAAGTGCATTTTGACGAGCTTCTTCATTGTCAGCCTCAACGTAAGCCGCAACGCGGGGTGAATTGTGTCGGATATCACTTGGCAGGACCGCCTCTGCACCATATACCATAAAGAAAGGCGTGTAGCCTGTAGATCTGTTAGGCATAGTGTTGATGCTCCATAACACAGAAGGTAACTCCTCCACCCAACAACCCGGAGTCCGCTGTAAGGGGACTAAGAGCCGGGGCTTGATACCTTTCAAGATCTCTTGATTAGCTCTTTCTGCTTGACCATTGGATTGAGGATGAGCAACAGCCGAAACATCAAGCGGATATGCTCGTTGTGAGAACTCTTCCATGGCACCCTTGGAGAGATTAGTGCCATTATCAGTTATGATGCTGTGTGGGAAACCAAAACGAAAGATCACCTTTTTCATGAATTGAACCGCTGTGGTTGCATCACACTTGCTGACCGGCTCTGCCTCAACCCACTTTGTAAACTTATCCACTGCCACCAGGAGACGTGTCTTTTTATCCTTAGACCTCTTGAAAGACCCAACCATGTCAAGCCCCCAGACTGCAAACGGCCAAGTGATTGGGATCATCCTCAATTCTTGAGCTGGCACATGAGCTCGTCGTGAGAACTTTTGACAACCGTCAAATTTGCTGACCAGATCTTCCGCATCAGCATGAGCCGTCAGCCAGTAGAAACCATGATGGAAAGCTTTGGCTACCAGAGATTTTGACCCGGCATGATGGCCACAATCCCCTTCATGGATCTCACGAAGTATTTCCGGCCTTCTGCGGGGACATACAGCGTGAAAGCATGATGACACTTAGGTGATGCAACTCGCCGTTAACAATCGTCATAGATTTGGAGCGCCTGACGATTTGTCTTGCCAAGGTCTCATCCTTAGGTAACTCACCCCGGGTCATATAAGCCAAATAGGGCACTGTCCAATCCGGGATAACGTGAAGAGCCGCCACCAGCTGTGCCTCCAGGTCTGGCACCGCTAGCTCTTCCTCGGTAAGCACTTTGACAGAAGGGTTATGCAAAATATCGAGAAAGGTGTTAGGCGGTACCGGTTTACGTTGAGATCCCAACCGGCTTAGAGAATCAGCCGCCTCATTCTTCCTTCGATCAATGTGCTCCACTTGATAACCCTTGAAGTAACGAGCCACAGCATCTACTTCACGACTATAAGCCGCCATAAGGGGATCCTTAGAATCCCACTTGCCTGATACCTGTTGAGCCACGAGATCTGAGTCGCCCAAGCACCTTACCCGGCTTAAGTTCATTTCTTTAGTCATCCGGAGACCATGGAGTAAGGCCTCATACTCAACTGCATTGTTAGTACACGGAAACATAAGCCGGAGTACATAACAAAATTTGTCACCTCAAGGGGAAGTTAAAACCACTCCAGCCCCCGAGCCTTCTAGCTGCCTGGACCCGTCAAAGTGAATCATCCAATATGTGTTATCGGGCTTCTCCTCAGGTGCCTGTAATTCTGTCCAATCATTGATAAAGTCCACCAAGGCCTGAGACTTTATGGCAGTACGTGGCATATACTTCAAATCAAGAGGCCCAAGCTCAATGGCCCACTTGGCGACTCGTCCTGTGGCCTCCCTATTTTGGATGATATCTCCCAAAGGGGCAGAACTTACCACAGTTATAGGATGACTTTGAAAGTATTGCTTCAACTTCCGGTTGGCCATAAACACTCTGTAAATGAGTTTTTGCCAATGTGGGTATCTTTGTTTAGACTCAATGAGCACCTCACTGATGTAATAAACCGGCCGTCGAACCGGATGCTCGTTGCCAGCTTCCTTACGCTCCACCACGATGGCAACACTGACGGCTCGTGAATTAGCAGCCATGTATAACAGCAATGGCTCTTTATCAATGGGAGCTGCAAGAACCGGCGGTTCGGACAATTGTCTCTTCAAGTCTTCAAAGGCAGCATCAGCGGCCTCACTCCAGACAAAAGTGTCTGTTTTCTTCATCATCTGATAGAGTGGCAGGGCCTTCTCACCTAACCGGCTTATGAACCAGCTTAAAGCGGCAACACGACCCACCAATCGTTGAACATCATTGATGCACGTCGGTTTAGCCAGAGAGGTAATTGCCTTAATCTTCTCCGGATTACCTTCAATGCCTCTGTTTGATATCAGAAAACCCAAAAGCTTGCCTGCAGGTACACCAAATACACATTTGGCCGGGTTAAGCATCATTTTATAAACCCGAAATTATCAAAGGTCTCTTTCAAATCGGATATTAAGGTTTCCTTTTCTCTGGACTTCACCACGATGTCATCTACATAAGCATGAACATTACGCCCGATTTGATCGTGTAGACAGTTCTGCACACATCGCTGATAAGTCGCTGAGCACTCTTGAGTCCAAGCGGCATAGATACATAACGAAGGCCCCAAGCGGAGTGATGAAAGCCGTCTTCTCCTGGTCATAACGCCATTTTGATCGATGATAACGAGTAAGCATCCAAAAAACTCAAACGTTCACAACCCGCCGTAGCATCAATGATTTGATCAATGCGGGGGAGAGCAAAGGGATCAGCCGGACAAGCCTTGTTTAAATCCGTGTAGTCCACACACATCCGCCAAGTGTCGTTCTTCTTGAGGACAAGCACCGGGTTAGCCAACCACTCCGGGTGAAAAACTTCAATAATAAACCCGGCCGCTAAGAGCCGGGCGACTTCCTCTCCAATAGCTTTCCGTCTCTCTTTGTTAAAACACCGAAGAAACTGCCTTACCGGCTTATACTTCGGATCAATATTGAGAGTGTGCTCAGCGAGTTCCTTCGGTACACCCGGCATGTCAAAAGGTTTCCATGCAAAGATGTCCAGGTTCTCACGGATGAACTCGATGAGTGCGCTTTCCGGATCAAATTGCTGCGATCTTTGAAGCGCTTAGAAGGGTCACCCGGGGTAAAGTCAACAAGCTTTGTCTCGGCAGCCGATTTAAACTTCAACGCCGGGTCGTGCTCTGTAGTCGGTTTCTTCAGGGATGTCATATCCGCTGGGTCAACATTATCTTGATAAAATTTGAGCTCTTCCGCTGCACAAGCCGACTCAGCATAAGGCGCGTCGCCTTCTTCACACTCCAACGCCACCTTCCGACTTCCATGCATAGTGATGGTGCCCTTGTGACCTGGCATCTTGAGCTACAAATAGACATAACACGGCCAGGCCATGAACTTAGCATAAGCCGGCCGCCCGAACAGAGCATGACATGGGCTCCTGATTTTGACCACCTCAAACGTCAACTTCTCAGCTCTGGAGTCATATTCGTCTCCGGAGGCCACCTCCAACTCAATCTTGCCAACTGGGTAAGCCGACTTACCAGGGACCACTCCATGGAAAACAGTGTTGGACGTCCTCAGATTTTTATCAGTTAACCCCATGCATCGAAAGGTCTCATAATAGAGGATATTGATGCTACTACCCCCGTCCATGAGTACCTTAGTGAATTTATATCCACCAACCTGAGGTGCTACCACCAAGGCCAACTGACCCGGATTATCGACCCGTGGAGGTGATCTTCTCTGCTCCACACAATTGGTTGTTACGACCACCTCAAATAGTAGAACCTTCGCCGGCTCGATGAAATTCACGGCCCTCTTATGAACCTTCTGGTCACGTCTGCATAAGCTAGTGGTAAACATGTGGTACTGCCCACCATTCAACTGCTTTGGGTTGCTTTGATAACCCGACTGCTGCTGCTCCTCTCCTTGACCAGACTGTTGTTGATTATAGCCTCCTTGATGTCCCTAAAAGCCGGAACCTGAGCCGCCACCCGGGCCATGAAAACCGCCAGCCCCTGAACCGCCACCAGACCCATTATGACCATCATAGGTGTTGAAATTCTTAAACGCCTTCATGATTGCACAATCTTTCCACAGGTGTGTGGCGGGCCGCTCCACAGTGCCGTGTCTCGGGCAGGGCTCATTGAGTAGCTGTTCAAGAGATGGGCCTGACCCGCCGGATCGAGGCGGTTTACCCTTACGTCTCTGATTGTTACCTTGCGCATTGGCGTTGACCACAAACTTCGGTTACCGTCTTCCTTATGCTTATTGCCTCCTTAATTCATCGTGTTATGCTGTTGACCCTTTCCATTGTCGTTCTTCTTTCCCTTCCCGGTCCTTTCCTCATCAGATGCAGGATCCTTGGTACTATCAGAATCGGCATATTTGACTAAAGCCGCCATCAGCGTACCCATATCATTGCAATCACGCTTAAGGCGGCCCAGTTTCTGCCTTAGTGGCTCAAACCGGCAATTCTTCTCCAACACGAGGACTGCAGAGCCGGCGCCCATCTTGTCAGATGAATGTATTATCTCCTTGACCCGGCGTACCCAATGAGTCGTAGATTCACCTTCCTCCTGTTTACAATTTGTCAAGTCCACAATTGACATAGGCGCTTCACAGTGTCTTTGAAATTTGGATGAAAGCGGGCTTTGATTACGCCCATGAACCAATGGAATTGGGCGGCAAACCCTTCAACCAAGACCGGGCTGTTCCATCTAACCTCATGGTGAAGTACTTAGCCATCACCGCATCGCTGACTTCTAATAACTCCATAGCCATCTCGTAACTTTCGATCCAAGCTCCGGGCTGTAAGTCGGCCGTGTAATTCGGCACCTTTCGAGGTCCCTTGAAGTCCTTGGGCAACCACACATTATGCAAAGCCGGTACCAGGCAAGGAACACCACCGGTTCTAGTGGCTACTCCCGCCTCAACGGAAGTCGTTGGATACTCTGGAAAATCTTGATGTGCCGTCTGTTGAGCCGCTAGCTGAGCCGCCCGCTCGTTCTCCTGACATATTCGATCCTGCACCGGATTATAGCCACCGTGCTGGTTACGGCGTTGGGCGTTGCTTGACAAAGCTTCCGACTCCATGTACTGCTTGTAACTTCGGGCTCCGGTTACGGAGGCGGCGCTAACCAAGGCGGGGGAGTTGAGTGAATTCTGTCCCGGTTGTAAGAATAGGTCTCTTGCTGAGCTAAGGCCGTCTGGAGAAGTTCTCTGACCCTCCGGGTCTCCACTGCCGCCGGGTCATCACCTTCCATAGGAAGAGCCTCCAAACGTGTTGAGGTTGCGATTAAGTTCTCCATGGGGTTGGAAAAGTGACCCGGTGGAATCGGCACATAACGCGGTGGTACCATGCTCACGTGAGGTGGTGCCATCTCTCGAGGCTGAGCCGGCCCTCCTGTTCCGGCTGTCATAAGCTGATTGGCCTCTGGCGGGTTACTTGGGCCGGCTCCGGGTGTAGCAAAAATAACTCGAGGGTCGTAATTCGGAGGTAAACGGGACGGGGTTTTCTGATGTCTCCTCCTCATCACCTCATTGGATGCGTTTAAGCTCATTGTGACCTGGTAAGCTTTCGACTGCAACCGCTGTGCCCGAGCATCTAGAGCCGCCCGCTCTGTGTCTAATCCAGTGTCCTCAGCTGCCAAGGCCTCTTTAGACTGAGCTATTTCCTCACGCACCCATGCCACCTCCGCATCATGCTCATCTTTATCTGCGGGAATAACCGTTGCGGTTAACAGGGTCGTAAGCCTGTCCATGAGGTCTATCGGCTTTGAGCGTGGCGCGCGGGGCCGCCTACCTCCATTGCTCCTAACCCGGACGTTCTTGCTGCGGCATTGTGAGAGTTTGAGCCGGGCTGAGTCCCAGCCATAAAGACTCCTGCCCATCTTGGCGGCTCATAGGGGTCCAGAATACTGATGCCATCGGAACAACCCCCGAGCATGCCGTCTTGCACTTGGTACAACGAATCTGTTGAACCGGCGGACGAATCACCGTCTGAGAGGACGACCGTCTCACCCCTATCTTCAGATCCTTCAGAAAGTTTGAAAGTGCAACTAATCCCCGGGTGGTTTTGGTAATTAATAACAACATATATATCATTGAACTAATATTTTCTTGAGAATCATTTCAGAAAGTTCGATTGATATGGGTATGGCAATATTGAAGAAGTGGACCCCTCAAAATGCTAAGGCAAGCATTGGCAAAAGCTCAAGACTCCATTTTGGTTTAGTGAGCCAAGATCACATTGAGTCTATAGGAAAGCCAATACTATTAAAGGGATGAGGTTATGTTAATGATCTGGTTGCTCAAAGTGCTTAGTGATACATCTCCCAAACCATCGGCAATCTTTCATTCCAACATACACTCATAAGTAATCTCGGTCCCACCGATTTCCTAAACTTCAGTCACACCGAGATGAACCACCTCACCACAAAGCCAAACCCTAGATATTTGGATTTTCCGATTCCTAACTCGGTCTCACGAAACTAGTGTTGCCAAGCTACGTAACATACATCATCAAATCGGTGTCACCGAGATGATAAAGTCGGTCCCACGAAATTGGCAAACCCTAGTCTTTGGAAGAATCGGACTCACCGAGATTGTATTTTCGGTCCCATCGAAAATCCCAACGTTCACAAGATTTGAACTTTCGGTCTCACCGAGTTGTCAACTTCGGTCTGACCGAGATTGATCAAATGTGTGTAACGGTTGGATTTTGTGTGGAGGCTATAAATACCCCTCCACCTCCTCTTCATTCGTGGAGAGAGCCATCAGAAAGAACTACCACTCCTACCTTACATTTCTGAGAAGAAAAACTACCTACCCTTGTGTGAGATCAAGTTGCTCCACTCCCACCATATGAAACTTGATTTCTAGCCTTCCCAAGTTGCTTTCCACTCAATCCTTTCTTCCACCATAACCAAATCAGTGAGGAGAGTTGAGTGTTGGGGAGATTATCATTTGAAGCACAAGAGCAAGGAGTTCATCATCATCAACACCATCTATTACCTTTTGGAGGGTGGTGCCTCCTAGATTGGTTAGGTGTCGCTTGGGAGCCTCCGTCGAGATGTGGAGTTGAACCAAGAAGTTTGTAAGGGCAAGGAGATCGCCTACTTCGTGAAGATCTACCCGAGTAAGGCTAGTCCTCCGTGGGCGTATGCCATGATGGCATAGACAAGGTTGCTTCTTCGTGGACCCTTCGTGGGTGGAGCCCTCCGTGGACTCTCGCAGCCGTTACCCTCCGTGGGTTGAAGTCTCCATCAACGTGGATTGACGATAGCACCACCTATCGGAACCACGAGAAAAATCTCCGTGTCTCCAAATTGCGTTTGCTCTTCTCCACTTCTCTTTACTACATGCAATTTACTTTCCGCTGCCAATACTCTAGAATTGCATGTGTAGGGTGATACTTGACTTGATCATCATCTTGAAATCTGCCAAAACTTGTCTAAATCAAAAGGCTGAATTTTTATATTGTCAAGTAGTCTAATCACCCCCCCTCTAGACATACTTTCGATCCTACAAAGTTCCTCTCCGTGGATGCAGCCCATGAAAGCACGCTTCATAACAGGTTGAGTCCGGGTCTTCCTCGCACGCTGAGCCGTCTCGACGAGGTCGGTGTAGTTGTATGGCTCAGGGCCCGGCTCACCGATCCGGCCGATGAAGACGTGGATTCCACCGCTCAATTGAGCCGGCATCGGGACCCCAACCTTCATCGTCGATGTAGATCTTGCCGCGACGACTCTTTGTCATCCGGCCCACTACGTATCCCTTGAGCCCTTCCAAGTTGCCCTTCAAGAACTCAAATCCACCGTGCGCTGGCCCCACGGTGGGCGCCAACTATCGTGGAATTGTCACGTCAGATGTCCTCGTGAGAGGACTTAGTTGTGGAGCCATCGCAACTAGGAAGCTTGAAGAGGTTAAATCGGGACAAAGGACACGAGAGGTTTATACTAGTTCGGCCCCTTACGGTGAAGGTAAAGCCTACGTCTAGTTGGGTTTGGTATTGATGTTTCGATGACCAGGGAGCAAGATATGCTATGCCCGGCTCTCGATGAGTTGTTTCTTGCCCTAAGCCGCCACAGGTCGTCCCCTTATATACGGGTTGGCATACGTGGTTTCTGAGTCGGCGGCTTATAACGATGTCGGCTCGGTGACTAGTTAAATCTACCTTATGATACAAGTCATGCCATTACGGCGGTTTACTACAACGGGCCTTAAGCCGCCTGTGGGCCTTAAGCCCTTTATTGAACCGCCATCTTCATGCTTGGTCTTGGGTTTCTTTTTGGTGAGTCTTCTTTGCGTAACCCGGCCCCTCCTGGGCGGCTTACACAAATAGTTATATCCCCAACATAGTGGATGGTGACCTCGTATGCATGACCGCACCACCGCCGCCGTCCGTGTCATTGTCGTCATCGTCGTCGTCATCGTAGTCCTTCCAACGGTGGAAGGGCGCGGGGCTGCAATAGCCTTGCTACATGAATATGACACAGGAAGCAGTGCACTTGTTTGAGAGAAAGCGCGTGGGAGGATTTTGGGTGCGTTAAGGGTGTCAGATACGTGCGTGGCAACGGTCTAGACTCCTGCAAAACCCCAAGAATTGCTTATGGTTTGCGGGGAAATGGAGGTCTGGACCCGCCCGTGGACGAATGAGGTACCATGTTGAACGGCAAACACATCTAAACAACTTGGTTCAGATGGATATAGGAAATTTAAGGGTCATCTTTGGAGATGCCCTCACCTTCTATGGCTCTTCTTGCTTATATTTCCCCGGGTAAGGGCACCTTCAATGGCAAACCATAAATTTGCTCCTACATCTGTTCGCGAACCGGGGGGGGGGGGGGGCTGAGGCAACCATTCAACCGTAGCCACACACATCCGACCTTCCTCTTTTTTTTCAAGTCCGCATGATCAAATAGCCGCATGTAGCACTAGTTCAAATTTAAAAAAGTTCAAATGTTACACCCAACATTGTTTATCCCTTTAACCGCCCACTGATGCTCAATCAAATCTTCTTCAGCTACTCGTGAATTGGTCGATGCTGAATTTGTTAATGCATTTGAATAAACTCTTCAAATGTGGTGGGATTCTGGTCCGGAAGTCGGATAGAATCACCCATGTTCTGAAATTCTAGAGCTACGCAACATCGTCACCCTCATCCTCGACGATCATGTTGTGCATGGTCACACAACATGTGATCACCTCCCACAAGGTTTCCGGATCCCATTCGTTTAGCAGGTCCATGAAAATGGGCCTGCAGAACTCCAAATGCCCTCTCGACATCCTTTCTAGATTCTTCTTGTCTTTGGGCAAAGTGAGTCTTTTTCTAGCCAACTGGGTTTGAGATGGTGCTGACAAAGGTAGCCCACAGAGGATAGATATCGTCAACTAGATAGTAGCCTAGGTTGTACTCATGCCCATTGATAGTATAGTGGCAAGGAGGAGCTTTTCCTAAGTCAGCCTCGCAAACAATGATGATTGTTGCAGCACATTGATGTCATTGTGAGATCGGATGCTAAAGAAAGCGTGCCAAATCCAAAGATCCCGTGATGCAACTGCTTCAAGAATGATGATGGGCTTCTTAACATGACCTTGATATTGCCATTGTAAAGCCTTCGGGCAGTTCTTCCATTTTCAATGCATGTAGTCAAGAGATCCAAACAAACCTGCCAACCCTCTTGCTTCTGAGATTGACAAGAGCCTCTCGGTGTCTGCCATGGTTGGTTCTCTCAGGTGCTGAGGTCCGAACACCTCGACCACGAGAGTTGCAAACCTGACCGTGGCATCTCCACATGTGCTCTCAAACATCCGCAGGTACTCATCCCAGGAATCAGCGGCGTGCCATATGCAAGCATCCAGAGTGCGGCCGTGCACTTCTGGTAACTAGAGAAACCAATCGTTCCAACGATGTCCTTCTTCAGGATGAAGTAATCATTGTAGGACCGGATGCCATGGTACAAACGATCGAAGATAGTCTTGCCCATCCGAAAACGCCGACCAAAATGGTCAGCAAAGAGTGCATCAGGGGCAAAGTAGTCGGCATCACTGTCAAACGGCCGCGCGCCCTGTTGCGGCTGAGCACTCGATGACCGTTGATCGAGCCCTTAAAATTGAGAACATGCTCCTCCGCACGCTCCGTGTCTTCAAGGACCACCTACATCATCGTCGTCTCATCAGAGTACTCCTCCTCGTCGATGAGCCATCAGAGGACTCAACATACAGCTCATATATGTGCTCCAAATTGGAATCAATTGCTAGAAAGAAGAAGGAAAAACTTGTTTTAGCTTCGGAGATTCATTGAACAGTTGTCGGGCATGGTGAGAATAGCAGTAGTGGATGGTAGCTGGCGGGGCAGTCGGAGGACAGAGGTTGAATGGAGACGGAGGAGAAGCGGGGTGGAGCCCTGCTGGGGCGCTGGAGGTGACGGAGACGTAGAGTTTCGACGGGGGTGTGGCGTGGTGGCCAGGATGATGGAGCGGTGGTGAAGGCGAGAGAGAAAGAAGGAAGGAGAGAAAATGGGGAGGATGGAGTCACGGGGTCCGGGGAGGGTTTTGGGTAGGCCGGGGGTGTCGGACTCCTATGTTTCGCGTGTCCGGACTCCCGCAAAGCTCCTCCATTTGTCTCCGGTTTGCGGGAGAAATCACGTCCGGACCGTCCCGCAGACCGATACAGGCTCGCATTGGATGGCTTCCACGGTCCGAGCAGATGCAGGTGGTTTGCGGGTCCGTCTTGCAGATGTCCTAATTACAACACTATGTTAATCCGCATCAGTTTGAGGAGAGACCCAACCCACCTCCCCTGCTTTTTGCATTCTAGGGAACTAGTCATCCCTCAATAAGGAGTACCAGTGTACCACTATGTTATACTGGTAAATACACATGTTGATATTCAAGAGAATTAAATACATGTTGATATTAGGTGGAATAAAAATTACGTGTTAATTATATAATTAGCAAAAAATGTTGATATTTAATACGATATTAATTGCAAGCTAAACATGTTGATGCTCTCTCCATTAGAGCAATCTATCGTTGGATTGACATGGTTTAGCGGCCATGATTAATTGGATATTGCCCCTTTGGATCCTTTTATATTGGTAAACAATTACTTCCTCCGTTCCATAATATAAGAACATTTTTGACACTGTGTATCGTCACAGTGTCAAAAACGTTCTTATATTATGGAACGGAGGGAGTTGCATAAATGTTAATATTTGGTACGATATTACTTACACGCTAAAGTTGTGCTCACCGTTGGGGCAATTTAGATCGTTGGGTTGGCATGATTTGGTGGCTAAGATTAATTGGATATGCTCCTCAGTTTTTTTATACTAGCAAATAGGCCCGTGCGTTGCCACGGGAGAAAAAGAATCAGATTATGCAAATTATGCCAGGATGAGATACAGACTTTTAAAATGTCACTTCATAAAGTTCGTCAAAATCATGTCATGATGAGATAAGAGACTTTAAAAAGTCATTTCAAAAACTGAAAATGTGATAGTCTCATGACGACTTTATTTCCAAAGGCGTCACGACGAAATGTTTTTTGGCTGAGGCTGTACTGATAGACCCTGCCTAAGGTAGACTGATGAATGATGTGTCTCACCTTGACCTAGCGTCATGGTGTTTTTCATGACCAGTAAAAACTAAAGTACCACAATAAACATAGATATGTACGAAAGTAAATTAAAAATTTAGTCATTTCATATAGCTTACAAAAACTAACCCTTGGAAAATGTGTCAATTTTTTTGGGCTCAACGTTGTAAAGAACACAGAAACCTTTTTTTACCTAATGTGCGATGGACTAAATAAATAATAAAACAACCTCTCTAGATCCGCTCAAAATGTTTATATGTAAGCGATGGTTTGTTTTATTCGTTATTTATGTATCTGTTTCAATGGATCTGTTTGATTTTTGTGATCCTTTTCTAAAATTTCATGGTCATTTTTTCCAATTCCCGAAAGCGTGTTGAATAAACAAGGATTTTCTAAGAATAATGAACATTATTTTATTTCGTGAACATATTTTTTGAAATCGAGATTTTTTTTCATGGTATGCAAACAATTTTTTAAAAAATTGCAAATGTTTTGATTTCCCGACCATTTTCAGAATTCATGGAAAATTTATGATTTCTCAAAAAAATCAAAACTCACAACCTTTTAAATTTTGAAATCCTAAATTAATTTAAAGATGAGAAAACAAAAACAAAAACATAAATGAGAAAAAAGGCAAAACGTTTTATGCTTTCCAGAATTTTTTTTGAATTTACAAACGTTTTATATTTCGTAAAAAAAACTCGCAATCTTTTGAATTTTTGGAAACCCCTAATAATTAATTTATAGAAGGAAAAACACAAAACAGGAATGAGAAACGTATAAGCAAACTGCAAACTGAAAAAAAACAGAGGCATGGGCCGGCCCATTAACGCGGGGGAGATGGGGGAGGGTTCGCAAAAAAGAGAGAAAATGGGGTTGAACTTGGGATCGAACATAGGTCTCCTACCTGAAAGACAAGGGCTTTCGCCACTGCGCTACGCCTTCGGTTCGGTTTTATGAGGATATTATCTTATAAGAACCAAATTCAACGGGACTTTGAGAAAACCGAACCGTTTTTTCAACTTACGGGTGGCATGGTGGGTAATTTATGCCAACTTCAGGGGTAATTATAATGACGGACGACCAGAAACCGAATTTGCTTTATTATTATTATTATTATATTATTATTATTATTATTATTATTATTATTATTATTATTATATTATTATTATTATTATTATTATTATTATTATTATATTATTATATTATTATTATTATTATTATTATTATTATTATTATTATTATTATTATTAGGTAGAGATTAGTATAAAATTAGCATAAATGTTAATGTTCGGTACGATATTACCTGCTCCGTAACCATTTTTCTTATATCCAATGGATAGTAATTATCATACCCAAATGTTTAGAAGTTCAAAACAAAATGTTTTCAAACCGAAATCAGGCAATGCTTGTTCCGGAACATGGGAGTATTTTCGGTGTGAAAACGACTTTCACTGTAAAAACCTGTTAGTAAAAACTGAAATCAGGAAGCAGTACCAATGTCAGGTCTGAACACCGCAGCATTTCGCTGTGACAACGACATTTTTTTTTACTGTAAAAACCATGTTACATTGAGAACGAAAAACACCGGTCCCGATCCCTTCCCTTAATCACAAGCGGCGATGCAATTATCCCCCGGGCCAAGGGATGCTTCGTGCGACCTTTTGCGCCGGGCCTTGATTGCCACCTCAACGTGGAGCAAACAGGCAACGAGGCACGATCCATAAAATTTGCCAACCGGCCGTGCCGCTTTCACACCAAATCAGGCCATGCATTTTCACATTCTTCATTCCAATGCATGTGTTGTGCCCCCCACCCAATGCTAAACGAACACGCGCCCATGCAAAACGGAGTGTTCTAGCTCAGTGCCAGTGCCAGCACCTGATCTCCCATCCCATGAGAGCAAGTATAATAGAATTGAGTCGGTAATTTCTGAGGATTAAACTAGTATATCTATGCTTAGTTGAAGGAAAGAGAGAAGAAGAGAAGGTAAAATTTCTTCGTGAAGAAGAAATTCTAAAGACGTGTTCCTGCAAGACTTTGTGAGAATGAAAGGTCGGTCACATAATAAAAAAGTAGTACACTTTTTTGATCTACTATTGTACATGTTGGCTATAAGATGGGCTGTAAATGACATGGCATTGGCTTATAGCCAGCAGCTAGCTATATTATTAACCATGCTCTGAGTGACTAACATAATCTTTTGAGAAAAGAGCCGCTAGGAGCAGCAGAATGGACCGAGAAAAAAGGGCGATGGTTGTAGGACTCCATCCATCCAACACCCAAACCCTACCACCGCATCAAGCACGTACGAATTACTCTTCTTTATCCCTAATTGCGCAGAGGATCAAACCGCACCATCAAGCTTAATCGCCCCGCCAATAACACTAACAGCAACGTCTAATCCATGACCCAAAAATTTACTTGCTGGAGCTGGGCACAGGGCCAGAAAGGAAGAAGACAAAGATACCATCAAGATCCACTAATTATATTGTCTTCCCCACCACCAACTCTGGTAGTATATCTCCCCATCCCCCCTCCTGCATCACTCCATGAGACCATGAGAACCATTCCATTACCACCACAATTTTTTTCTTTTACAAAAAAAGTATTATAAAATTTAGAAGGCAAAAAAAGGTATTACAAAACCTATTTTATTCCCTAGCCTTGTCTTGGCCTGTGTTGTGTGGGCACCCAGCACCAGCAGGTCACTACATAAAGTTGCACTGCACCAGAGACTCCCTTCCTCATTGCTCATGGCCTGTCCCCCCTCCCCTTCTCTCTCCCCCACTCACTCCCTCTCCCTCTCTCTCTCTCTAGACTTCTCTCTCTCCGTCCGTATTGTTCGCTGCTTTTGAGAGAAGCGAGGAATATCTGCGGCGGAGGGGGAAGAAACGCCGCCCCAGTTTCAAAAACAACCGCCACCTCCCCCTCTCTCTCCCCTCCCTCTGCGCCGGCCTACGATCCTCCCTCCCTCTCTCCTCCCGTATTAATTTCGGTTGCCCCCATCCATCCGTCCATCCATCCCACCCGTCCTCCATTTTCTTGGTCGCCGTGCAGAGCTCAATCCACCCCAGTACTCCCCCCTACCAGCCGCTGCTGCTAGTAGTAGGAGCGTTTGCTGTCCGGCGATTCCAGTTGGAGGAGCAGTCTGTAGTCTCTTCTCTTCAATGCGAGGAGAAGGCATCGGCGGTGGGAGGAGCCGCAGTCGTCCTTGCTGAAGTTTCGTCGAGCTCGGTCCCCGTCGCTGTCCTCGAAAGCGAACTTCTTGGCGAGCAGCAGCAAGGAAGCGGAGCAGAGGAGGGATATAATGGCCACCACGGAAGGTATCCTTCTTCTTCAACCTGGCTACCAGATTCTGGTGCCGAGGGCGCAGTATTTTCCCGCTTTTCCTTCACCTCTCTGCTCTGCTTTCCTGCTTCCGTCCGTCCGGCGATGCCGGCGGGGCCATGACGAAACTCTGGGAGTTCTTCTTGCTTGAACCTGCAGGCGGCGGCGGCGGCGGAGGAGGAGGAGCAGCAGAGAGGGCGGAGGATCCTCTCCTTGGCTCCGGCGAGGAAGGTGAGCGCCGTGGCTACTGATTGATTGCTTTCCTCATTTGTACCGTTGCTGCCCCGGCGTTGATTAATTAGCTGGATCCTCTGTTTCCTCCTCTGATCCTCCTGCCTCGTCAAGCAGATTGCAGAATCTCTCCTTTTTTTAGTAACCACTAAATAAATTCGAGCTAGTATTTTTTGTCTTGTCTCATTTCAATCAATCCTCAAGGATTTAACTTCGTGTTCCCATACGTGTTCAAATTCCAGTCCAAGGACTGACCAAGAGTTTAGTCTTTTTGATTTGATGAACAGAGGCAGTTGATGATTCTCGTGCTTCAGCAATAAGCAGATGCGGAATCTTTCTTTTTTTTAGTAGTAGCAATCAAATTTAAGCTAATTTTTTGGTCCCATTTCGACCCTCAAGAGTTTGAATTTGTGTCGCCACACGTGTTCCCAAGACTGGCGGAGAGTTTAGTCTTTTTTGGGGAGATTATTGATGTCAGTTTTAGGATCCTGGCCCTGTTTGTAACAGTTTTATATATTAGGCTGAGCTATCTGTTGTATATTTCCATATAAAAGACAGATAGCATGTCAAATTCCCCCAAATTTAATTTACCTCATTTCAATCCCAAGAATTGAATTTGTGCCACAGCACGTGCTCCAAGGACTGACCAAGAGCTTAGTCTTTTTTGAAGAGAATCAAGATATTATTAATGTCAGTTTTCTGATCCTGGACCTGTTTGCAACTGTTTTAAATTTTAGGTTGAGCTGTCTCCCGTATCTCTCCAAATAAAAGACTGCTAGCATGTCAAATTCCCCAAAAATTTCCCATCCCCTACCAAAATCCCTGAAGTTGACATCCACATTTCTTTATCAATCCGCACCCACTTGATCCTATATGTCCCTGCATGGGTGAATTCCATTCCATTCCGTTCCGTTCCGTTCCAGCCTTGGACGTGGTAGGCGCAAGGAAAGCATCAGCTTTGGAGGGGGCGGTGGTGCAGATGTCAATTTGTTAGGGGGCGGGGATCCCTGCATGGGGTTGGCAAATCAACATGGCAGCATGTGCTTTTCATCGCCGAACCAGAGGAGCACAAACGTCCCCCTATCATGAATCATCATGGAATCGAATGGAAAAATAGAATAGGGCCTTGTGTGTGACAATGATTTGTACCTTGCGGCGACGGGCAGCGGGTTTTTGTCTTGTTTTCCATGGCTGGTGGTTCGTTTTGTCCATGAATAAGACTTCCAGTTTTGTTGCCATGCAGACTTGTGGAGGTTGCTCCTGCTGATTTGTGTAAATCTTGTTTTTTTGTCTGTCTGGTTAGTGCAAGGAGTGGCCCAGGAAGAGAGCAGGAGAAGCTCCGGTGAAACTGCCGATGTGGGCTGCGGCAACAGCGGGTTGGTAGCTGATGCCGCTGTGCCGAGCGAAGATCCAAGTGAGGGGCGCAACAGTGAGAGCAGCAGTAGCCAGTGCGCTGGTTCTGATGGAGATGACAAAGAGGTGCCTGAAATGTGCTCCAAGAGCGGCGGCAACGACGAAAACAGCGAGTGCACCGATCAAAGCTCTCCCCGCGCCGTGCTGGACATATCGGTGTCTGGTAGCGTGGACTCCGACGAGAGCTCCTCCGTCGAGCAGCCGGCAGTGCCAAGCCGCAGCGTGCAGCCACTGCAGTGGAGGAACCTGATCAGCGGGCTGATACTCAGCAGGAAGAAGCTGATGGCCAGGGCGGTGACGTTCCCTCAGCGGTCCAAGAGCACGGGGCTTAAAAGGTACCTGGGCAGGATGCGGAGCGGCAAGAACCAGATGGACTGCAGCGCCATCGCCCCGGAGATCTTCCCCGAGATCGAGAAGTGGAGGCCATCATGGAGGAGCTTCGACTACGACGAGCTCTGCGCTGCGACTGACAGATTCAGTTCAGGTAACATGCAACACTAACTCCTATGTTGCTGTAATTCAGTGCCCTTGATAATTGGGACTCTGTTACTATCATTGCAAAGCTTGTGGGATGTGGCTTTGCCGTAAAGAAATGGGTTTATAATTGTACTGCCATGATTTCACTGAGTAAAGGTGGTTTGAGGTCCTAATCATGAACTGTTCCTTAGGTTAATGATGGTTGTTACTGGTTGCTAGTTGGAAAATTCTAGTACCAGACCACATTATTGTTATCAGTTATCACTCTGTACTGGTTTCTTTAGCTTGTCCAGTTTTCAAGATTGTGGTACCTCCAACAATTGTGACCATATGATGTGGAAACCTAACATCTCTGTTTCTTCCTTCCAAATACTTGGGAGTACAAGTACCATTATTGGCCAGAATTAATTACTCTTCTGTATCTTAATTATCTCTAAACATTTTTGCCTGACATCTGAATGTATGATGCTACTAGATAATTTGATCGGAAAGGGAGGGCACGCTGAGGTGTACAAAGGACAGCTTGCTGATGGACAGTTTGTGGCGGTGAAGAGGTTAACAAAAGGCGGCAACAAGGAGGACAGGATCAGCGATTTCCTATCCGAGCTTGGAATAATAGCGCACGTCAACCACGCAAATGCCGCGCAGCTCTTGGGGTTCAGTGTGGAAGGGGGCTTGCACCTGGTTCTTCAGTTCTCACCACACGGAAGCTTGGCTTCTCTTCTCCATGGTACAGTCCTCTGAACAATTTGTTAGTTAGGCAATGAATGATCAGTTGACTTGTCGCGGTGGCTTCCAAAAAAGGGAGAAATTGAGCAAATATCTTGACATGTACGCCAACACAACGTAAACATTTAAAAAGTTTCTTAAATGCTGATGTCCGTTGAGTGCATATTAAGCTCATAATTTGCATTTATGTATACTTATTGCATCATCACTTCATGTAGTACTTGTTCAGTTGAAAACATATGCATGATCATAAGAATCACCCTTTTCTAATGAAAAGGACTACTTAAATAAGAGTGTACTTTAGAGGTGGTGCTGTCAATTTAGTGACAAATGGAGCTTGGCTGATCAGGTGCGAAGGGAGGCCTCAGGTGGAAGGCCCGGTTTAATATTGCACTTGGAATTGCTGAAGGGCTATTTTATCTACATGAAGGCTGCCATCGGCACATAATTCACCGAGACATCAAGGCTTCAAATATTCTTTTAACTGAAGACTATCAACCTCAGGTACTAATTCTACTGCTAGCCTGTTACACTAGCCCCACCCCAATCTAATATTCCTGATGATGTAAACTGATGCATTTCTTTGCTCTCTTATTGCACAGATCTCAGATTTTGGCCTTGCAAAGTGGCTTCCTGACAAATGCACCCATCAGGTTGTATTCCCCATTGAAGGCACATTTGGGTGAGTTTGATATGTTTCTGAATACTGCTCCATGTTCATGATACTTCATACTTTCCATCAGACTGGCTGCTTGCATCAATCGATGCAGAGCCAAGAGCTTTCCACTTCTCCTTTTTTTTAAAAGAAAGAGAGAAAAAATCTTCCTAGTGGACCAAAACAATGTTTCATTGTTATTTCAACTTTGATTTTACCTCCTTTTACAGGTATATGGCCCCAGAGTACTTCATGCATGGGATCATAAATGAGAAGACGGACGTGTTTGCATACGGAGTATTGCTTCTTGAGCTAGTGACAGGGCGGAAAGCGGTGGACTCTTCTAGACAAAGCCTGGTGATATGGGTGAGTATAGCAGATTGCTCTGATATACTTCATCACAAGTAGATTCAATTAGCTCACTGAATATTATTGTTGATCATATAAATATAGCAAACTGACTCAACTCAAATTAAGAATATGTATGGAAAACATAAAGCAGGATAGTTCCGTGCTTCTGGAATCCTTTGAATTATTAATAAAAGTTTCTTGATCATTTCAAAGGCGAAACCGCTGCTCGAGTCAAACAACATGAAGGGGCTGGTGGATCCTTCTCTTGATGCTGGATATGACCCAGAAGAGATGGCACTCACCCTGGCAGTGGCATCCATGTGCATCCACCACAGCGCAAACTTGCGGCCTAGCATGAAATCGGTGAGTGATTTGGGTGCACCAGTCGCCTCAATCGCAGAATGAACACTGTAAACTGATGAAGCGACGCATTTGGTTGCAGGTGGTCCGTTTCATGAAGGGGGACAGGGAATCACTCGAACTGATGGGAAAGCCTAAACCCACAAAGCCCCCAATGTTCGACTCCTGTGATTCAGAGGACTACACTCGCACGAGTTACCTCAATGATCTGGACAAGCACAAGCAGCTTGCGCTGGAGCAGTGAATTTTTAGCCGACTTTGGACAGATTCGGCATCTTTTTGTACATCGTGACTATCTTCATCGTGATCCTCCCGCTTTCCAGAGATGTTTATAGATTGTATGGATAGATGTGAGGGATCAATCTGTCGTTTGCCTCCCTGTTGCTGATCTAAGGTGTCATTTCTTGGCTTCCAATGGTCACTGTATGTTGTGATACTGTGATCTGTATGGCCAGGGCCAGTGATGTTGGCTGTATGCCTGTATGTCACAATTCCTCATATGGGAACATGCTTAAAGATAGAAGAGTGGAATGTATTTTGGTCATCTGCAGGGTTAAATCATGTGTCCTTGTTATCACCTTTCATTTTGGCAGTTTTAGACTTTCAGCACTAGTGTTTGATGAATAAGTTCAGTTGCTGCATAAAAATTGATTACTACTACAGCTTACATGGATCTGCTAATGCAAGGGTTGCCACAAAAATTGCCTTAAGTATTTAACATTGGTCGCTCGTAAGTTATATATTCTCGAGAGTAAAATGTATAGAAGTTACAAAAAAAGAAGAAGCAATATTGCATATTTTGTTTTCACAGTGAACTACATCAAATTCTTCTGACCTCCACTGTGCAGTACTCTGCAATTGCCTAGGCAAGAAGGCAACAAAATAAAATGCATAGAGACAATACTGTGCTGCCATATACATCTGTTACCTCATTACAATACCTGAAGATTTCACCTCACGCATGGCATTAAACATCGTATCCAGGATTGACCTTCTGCTGGACATCCCCATAGCTTTCTAGCTCAAGCATGTCCTCCATGCTCCCCAGGAACAATGGCAGCCTCTGGTGCAGCTTCACAGGCTGAATGGACAGGATTCTGGTTTTGCCATCCGAGCCTCGCCCCCCTGCCTGCTCGGCAAGGAAACTGAGAGGATTTGCCTCGTAAACCAACCGAAGGTGATCCCTTGGGTTCATTGCGACTCCACCGTATATGATCGTCCGATGAAAGTCAGCGACAAGCGAGCACACGTACCGAGCCGAGTACTTCTTGGGATGCTGCCCCTTGCCTTGTCTGATCGTGTCAATGTACTTCTTCAGGCCCTCTGGCCAGTCGAAATACCGCGCATCATTCACTGAATATATCTGTCCTGACATTGTATGCAATTGCAGATTTTGAGAGGAAGACAAAAGTGTATGTGTTTTGGACGAATGTAGCAATGCTGCTTCAATGTATTAAGCGGGGAAAAGTTTGCTTACAGGACAAGGCGCGGCAATATATTAAGGAAGATAAAAGTGTCTGTTAAAGCATGGATTCTTAGGTTACAGTGATACTGGATGCCTAAAGGCAGAGAATGAACCACAGTAGCAGTGCAGCAAAGTGTGGGGTTTGTCTTTCAGTTTTAGGATAAGAAAATTATTCTATAATGCTATCTTCTCAAGTTACTCGTGTTGATTACCCATTGAGCCCTATATAAACTGAGAAGTTAGATAATAAGAAAAAACAAGATTTAATAAAAACTAAGATTATCAGAAAACTAACAAATACAGATATACATATTTTTCCTATCGCGAGAAATACTGATGAACATCTTAGTTACCTCTGGGGGGTATTTGCATGGAAGGATGCGTCAGAACAAATTCTCCCGTCGATCTATCCAACGTGAATCCATGGGTTCCTTCGCCGAAACTGATGCAGAAGATGGTGGCAGATGAATACAGGACGTATCCAGCAGCGACCAAGCGAGAACCGCTCTGCAGCGAATTGAGCTGAGCTTTCTCCTCCACAGGGAGCTGGTCGAGTTCCACCAGCCTGTCGTATATCCCGAATATCGTTCCAGTGGGGATCGACACCTCGATGTTGCGAGAACCATCAAGCGGGTCGGTGACAACAACGTAGGGACCGTCGTCACACATCCAAACGGGGAGATCGTTTTCTTCCGATGCCACCACCGCAACTTTTCCGGAGCTTTGGAGCGACGACAGGATGATCTCGTTCTGGATTGAAAATGAAGTTAGTATTCAGGTTACTTGAATCTAATGCTGTTATTCATGCCAAGATGCATATGTTCCATTGTAGATACTCAGATACAGTAAGAGCAACAACAGTGAAATTATTGTGGAAACTGACGGTCATTCTTGAGTCGAGGTATAGTTTTTGAAATGAAGCAAACTAATCTAGTAAGTAGCAGAAATTTGTGAATGTAGAAAAATCTGCGTAGTAGCTAAAGCATTTCGCAGTGCGTATGTCCACGATCCAAACTCTGCAGAATTCAGTTCGCCAGTTCAGAATCCCAAAATCTAATAGTAGTAGCTAAAGCAGTTCACTCATTCAGAATCAACCTCAGTACGACACCAAAATCAACCACCGGCGGAAGCGGCACGCACCGACAATTCGTCGAGCGGCTTGGGCGCGTCGCGCCCGGCCGCGGACGTGGCACCGGCAGCGGCCGGCTTGGCCCGCGAGAGGTCGGCGTTGCCGGGGGAGGCGACGAGCGCGGCGATGCGCTTGCAGGCGGCCTGGATGTGGGCGACGAGGACGGCGAGGTCGGCGGGCGCGCCGGCCCGGCCCATGTGCTCGAGCAGCGTGGGCTGCGCGAAGTGCGACGCCATTCCGTCCCCGGCGCCCGCGCCCGCGCGCGGCGGCCGGGCGAGGAGGACGCTGCGGCGGCGGCGCGCGAGCGCCGGGGAGCAGGCAGGAGGGACGCGGCGGCGGGCGGCGGTTTGAAGTTGGCGGGAGGGGGAGAGGGAGTGGCGGGCGGAGTGTGTGAGGGGATAACGTCATGGCTTCGCTGGCCACCACCGGTGGGTGGGTGTTGCTCGATGACTGACGATGGCGACGACCCGTGGGAGAAACGCTCCTCCACTCTCTCTCCTCCGCACGTTGTCCAGTCTCCCTCCACTCTTTTTTGTCCTCCCATGGCGCTACTTCTTCTCGCCTCCCCCGCGGATCCCTCGCCCCATTCCTCTCCCTCTCGAGCTCCTCTCCCACCGGAGCCCCTCCGCTTCCTCCCCCCGGCGTTCTCCATCCCCGGAGCCAAGCCTCCTCCTCCCGGCCACCGTGACACCTCGTGCCGGAGTTCGAGCGCGCGCCGTCGATCGAGCCCCGATCGACGCCGGGGCGGCGACGGATGGGCCCTGGGGCGCCCGATCCAGCTCCGGGGCGCCCGGATCGGCGGAAGGCGGCGCTTCCGGCAGAGGTCAGTGGAATTCGAGAATTCTTCCGTGTGATCTTCCATATATACGTCAATATACACGGTGGGATTCTCAAGTCGTGCAAGAAGCAACTGCTGAGGAAACTGATGGTATTGCGTCAATAGCATAATCATACTTGAAAACCGAACCACCATGAAAGAGGTAGAAATTGTTCGCTACAAGTGTGAACAGCGTCACATCTTTTTCATGGCTGGCCTCTCTGCTTCGGCTCAAGCATGATTCTGCTATTGATGCAATGTCATCAATTCTTCAACAGCTGCTTCTCGCAAAACTCGAGAATCCCTAATTCCCACAAGAGCTCCCTGATGAAACGATGAAATGCTTCCACGAAATAATGAGATGGGTTGAAAATTGGCTTGTTTCTAATGAGAAGCTCCACAAGCATAACTCCAAAACTATAAACATCACTCCCCCAGTCAGTTCATACTCCTTGTCTAAGTAGCCAATCCTACCGTGCATGTACAATTATCGCCACAGGAGTATGTTTGAGTGATACAGACCTTAAATCACCCAAGTGAGATACCTTTGTAGAAAATTATCATGTGACAATATATTGGCTGATTTGACATCCCTATGGAAAATTGGCATTGTGGCAGCTAAGTGGAGATAGGCAAGAGCAGTCGCAGTTTCTACTGCAATCCTAATGTGATCATCCCATGAAAGCAAGCACTTAACACTCGCTTAAGTGTGTGAAGGACATAGAGTGTTCCATTAGATATGAACTCATAGACCAGCAAAGGCACCAATGTTTCCAAACAACAACTCATAGACAATTGATTTGGACTGACTTCCCAAGTCAAGATAAAGCCTAAAACCTGGTGGATACCGGGCGTTCTTGGGCCATTTGCCGTTCGAGCTGTCGTTGACTGTTGTCCTGCTAATGGTCGGTGCAATATGTTCTCAGTGCCATGTGGTCCTTCCTCTCGATCTGGCGCACAGAGTCGCGGGATTACCTTGCCGGCAGGTGGTCCTTCCTCGGGAGTTGCATGTGGTTGTCTTGCCTTGCCATCATAGCTTTCGCTTCACTTCATTAACATATCAGATTTTTACAATAATTTAAAAGGTAGAGAAATAAATGCCCATGCCCAGAACTGTCATCCTTAGGCTAAAATTAGCTCTGGAGTACATATTTCCTTCAAAATGTCTGCGAGGCCATCTTTAAGTGTGGATCATCAAGAACTAGATATAACTTTTTTTTACTTTTGTTGCTTCTTCCCTGTCCTTACAAAGGTTAAGTAATACTCCCTCCGCCCCACAATGTAAGACATTTTTTGATACTACACTAAAAAAACGTCTTGCATTATGGGACTGGGGGAGTATTTTCTTTCATTCCCCCCAATAGTGAAGTGTTGAAGTGCCATAGTTTATTTGTTTTCCATGTGAATTCTGGAGTTGTTAGGCTTGGTCCTGATTGAATATTTGTTGCGTGTTCTGTTCTTGAATAGCAAAGAGGTCTTCCGATGTTGAGAATAACAACTGCTTAAATCTTCTTGACTGACAATCTAATAGAGTTTTATATGCCTATGCATATTAATTAATGTATGCTCGCTGCAGATTTATCTTCTATGTATATGATCTTTATTGATTTTTTTTTTGGAACGGAGGCAAAAGTTTTGCCTCATCGATTAATAAGAAGAGAATTGCTCGGTTGCCCATGCTCGACGTAGCACTCCAGTCAGGGTCGAGTACTCTAGCACCCGCCATTGTTGTGGTTTGAAGCGGAACCGTTTTCTCTTATCCTCTTTGTAGGGGGGTTTTTCTTGATAAATGTCGATTTCAGGAAACGACCGACACAAATTCATATTTTTACCCGCCATTTCAAAATTCATGAAAATTCATATTTTACATTTCAAAAAATTCTCAAAAAAATACAGAGATAGATGAAGGCATAATGCACAAGTGTGTAAATTTTCAGGACGAAATACGTTGAAATGAAGTCTGTGCAAAAAAGAGAAATCTGAGGCTTTTTAACACGTGGTACTATTCATCTCACAGACCATGAATGTCTTTTGTCTTTTTTGTGCATGCCGCATTTCAACGTATTTCATCCTGAAATTTTACACACATACACCTCACATCCTTGTTTACTTGTACAAAATTTTCAAATTTTTTTGAAAGCGAAATTTCCGAATTTTGATTTTTCCAAAAATTCGGCCTCCATGGAACCTGATTCTCTTATTATAGGTTGTGTGTGCACACAAAGCTGTTCGATGATGTGCCACTGCCACAGAAGGCAGCAAAAAAGCTCTGGCTATGCCTTTTGGGAACTTCTGTGCTTACTGAATATCCTCACAAGACTGACGGAATACTGACTGAATTCAGCTCTATTTCAGGCCAATTGGTAGGGCGTTTGCTCGAGGGCTGGCCATAGGCTAAATGCATATGTTGGTCTACTACGATGATGCGCCCATGGTAAGCTGCTTCACATCTTTTGCTTATGTAGAATGTTGTGTTTGTGTCGCCGAAACTGATGCAAAACCATGTGCTCGTGTGCTTTGTGTCTTTAGTCCAGTGAAATTAGCTCCGTCGTAGTAGTGCATGCAATGCAATTGTTAATCTACACGACTTGTGAGCCGCAATAAAATAAAATAAAATCTACACCAACTTGTGAAAGTGTGACACCAGAATTCCAGGAATAGATAAAGTTACTGAGCAGATTTGGTTCCCTTTCTTGCGAGTAAACCTATCTACCTAGTTGCATTCAATTTATATCATGACAAAATTGCTTATACAAGTGCCAATAAATAAATCATCGTTTGATCATATGATATGTGCCACCCAAAAAATGCTATATGCCACTTTGAAAGCGGAAGTGCTACCGCAAGCATCCAAAACTACATGTTCTACTAGTGGTACTAATAAAAAAGAAGAGCTAATAACAGAAGACAATGCTCTGGTAGTAGTGCTAATAAAAACGAAGAGCTAAGAAAAAGAAGATGAAACATATCTTACAAGAGTAAGGTTTGTTTTAAAACCAACTCTCGACAAGCTAAAATTCAGGCAAGCATGAAAAAACTGGCTATCAATTGGTTTTTATCCAAAATTTGGTAATGCCGCAAGAAACATGTGGAACAGCAACAGATAAAAGATTCCTGCCTTTAGAAGCCGATCATTTTTGTCAAGAACTAAATTGCAAATACAAAAGCGCGTAGTTAGTTTCTACCAGCATTTTTCACGTTGGAAAGATATCATATCTTTTATTTTTTATAAGATGCAGACATGCACAACAAATTTCAGTGATCCGGGAGTGTGCTTGGGTAGAAGATACCACAGGCTTCCAACATTGTTTGGATATAAGCAACGGGGAATGCACAAGCTTGCACTGATATATTCCCTAAGAAATGTTTGATTTTGGACCAATTTTTTTCTCAAAGCTAGCCATGATGAAGTGCTTTTTGAGGGAAAGTACTGAATTTTTTCACTGCTATGGTTGATTGGTCACGGGGAAAATTACACAAACAGCACTGAAGTGCCTGGATTTTCCATACAATCTCAGACATGAACCACATGAAAGTGTATTTAAACCGGCTAACATTATCAGCATGTAAGCTACAAATCTTTATCTAGACAGAGATGAACCGGACAACCAGCACAATGAATTTGATCCAAGAGAGCACATAACGTGTTTCTACCCGAAAAGCACGAGATCCTGAACATTAAAGCAGCACATAACAAAGACAGGAGAAATGACCTAAGTCAAGGGACCAAATTGGTTGCCCAAAATTTCAACAATGACCATTCTGAAGTAAATAACCAGGCACAACAAATTGGTGCTAATAAAATAACAAATAGACACAGCTACACAATGCACGCACGTGACAAAAAAAATTCAACAAAAAAAAAAGCATGAGCAGCTAGGTGGCCAAACTGAATTAACAACCAAACACAAATTGGTGCCAATTAAGTAACAAACACACAGAGCTATGCAATGCAAGTATGCCTGGCAAGAATGGTCCCAAAACAAAAGAGCAGAACCAGTAGGTGGTATAATATATTGATCAGCAAACATAGCCTATGAGCTGTGGAAGGAAAGATCCAGACTAACCATTTCAAAAACTAAAAATGCCATTTATCTGACAAGAGTGTTTTTCTCAAAGAGGAGCATGACCAAGAGTCCAAGTCTGAATCCTTTATTTTAATGACAATGCGGTTCATGCTTCTTAACAATGCAAACTAAAAGTAAATGTTGGGCACAAACAGTATAGATATATAATAGCATAGATAGATACTCTTGTTCAGCACATTATAACAGTGTTCAAGGCATCATAATAAGCAACAACTGATGATAGCATAGGTGCTACTGGGAGCATCCAAAATAACATGTTCTAGCAGTAGTACTAATAGTACTTAAGAAGAGCGAAGAACAGAGGGCCTGACTCATAGAGGATAGGTAGATGCTCCAAGGGCAAAACAAACCAGAAAGAAACCCTGAACTATCTTCAGAAGTCATGCTCTGTGGAGAAGGGAAAGTCCTCGTCTTCTCCTTGCATCTCACCCGAGGGAATCGGCATAATGCTCTCTTGGAGGCGATGGTCGGTAAGCTCCATACAAAACTGTCTCTGACCAATGGTCACCAGTCCTAAGAACTTGCCGTCAGTGTCGCAACGCAAGACATGTTTATCATTAAAGCTGACGAGCAGCTCACGCTCATTAAGCGGAGTGATCCCACTGAGAAATCTCACTGTTGAATCAAGTGGTAGATTCCTTTTACTTGTCTCTTTGGGAGAAGCTGAATCAAGTAGCCGTGACGCCTCTATCATTGACACGTCGATCCGGTACTTGAAGGCCCAAGTTTCAGCCTCATAGTCCTGCATCACCCAAACATCCATGGCGGTGGCCATGGCGGCGCTGTTGACATAAGCCGACGTGCCTAGAAAAGCAGGCGTGCCCTCCATGTCAAACAACCAGTTCATGATGCTGATGTGGGCAGGGTTTCTCATCCAGCGGAATGTCTCGGCTTCTGTATCGAACACAATAATATTTCCGGTGCTGCTGTCATCAATAAGTCTAGAATTATCCAACAGCCAGTGCAGATTGCCACGGTAGTCGACGGGTGAGAACCGGCATAGCGCACCGAGTAACGAGCGCGTTTGTTCGAGGGAAGGCGAAGGCAGTGTTGGCATGACGAGTTGGATGCTCCTCGACTCGTTGGCTCTTTCTACGGTGAGGACGTACAATGTGGCTTCTTTCTTGGTATTATTGGACAAGAGCAGCCTGTATTTCCCGGTTGATTTGTGGTGGTAGAGGCCGTGTATGGAGATGCCATTGATGCAGGAGGAGCGCGGCAGAGGAGGGCGAGGAAATGGCAGGTGGGCGTGCTTGCGGGTGGTCGGGTTGCAGATGTAGAACCGGTCTCCCCGCGAGACGATGAGGAAGCCATCGCTGGAGGCATGGAGGCGAATCTCGCAGCAAGATTTACGGCAACTGCAGAGGAAGGGCCAGATCTGCTGGCTGGTGGCTCCGGCGGCGGCAGCGTCACGGAGGGTGACGAAACTGGCTAGCTGCCCCTTCCCGTCGACGATGGGGAGCGACGGCTGCCGGCGGCGGTGCTCGGCCATGAATTCCGGCGTGGATGTGGCGCTGCGCCAGGACGTGCGGACCATGCGGCAGCGCCCGATGTCCTTGGGCGGCAGCGTGACGAGGATCTTGCCGAAGATGATGTCGTCGGGCAGGTCGTCGATCACGGCCGCGCCTCTCCTGTCCGGCATCCTGCTCCGTCGCATCGGGTTCGGGTCACCTGAAAGGAGAAACGGCAGCCGTAAGAAACTCCCCAAGATGGAGCGCTGCGCCGGCGGTTTCGGCGGCCGGATTCAATCGAGGGAACAAGATGGCGAGGACATAGAGACGGGTTCACCTTGGGAGACGGCGGCGAGCAATGGCAGCCGGTGCTTCCCTCCGCCGGGTCCGGTTCCGGTGAACTGAAATGAAGCACCAAATCAATCTTTCCGCTCAACAAAAGATGGCAAAAACAGGTAAAAACGCACTGGGCAAGACCATCCTGCTCACCTCCGCGCGCTGGAGGAGGACGGTGCTCGATCCGGCGAGAAACTTCACCTGAGATATCGTGGGGAACGGTGGTCAAACTAGCTGCCTCTCCTTGCAAGTGCCGAGGAGCAGTGGCCAGTGGAAACGGCAGAGAGCCAGCTGCTTTGATGGTAGTGAGACGAGACAGGACATGGAACTTAGACAGGCCATTTAGTACAGCTTCATTTACTGGCTCCGTGACAGAGATGATGGGACGACACGGTTCCTAGCCTTGTATAGGAGTGTAGAAAAATAGAGGTAGTAACGTTTTTCTTTACTTTGTTTTCAAATGAGCTAAAGGTATCTAACGGCAACTCGTAAAAACTTGTCACATTTATCCGTAAACAAGGGATCAGTCTGTGGACACGGATGTGAGAAACAACCATCTAAGAGCATCTCCAGCCGCGTCCCCAACAGACCCTCCTGGGTCATTTTTTGCCGCCGGCGCAAAAAAAGCCAAGTCGCGCCCCAGGAGCCCGTTTTTCACCGGTTTGGGCCGAAACTAGCGTCGCCGGACCCAGGGTGAACCCGGCACGCTGGAGGGGCGCCTGGGGCACCGGAGAAAGCGATTTTGGCGCGAACGGGAATGAGCTCGCCGAGTCAGCGACACGCCGCTTCGTCGTCCTCATCGCCTCGGTTCCCGCGGGAATCAATGCCAAGGTTGCCAAGGCTGCCGCCCCGGTCAGCCTCCATTGATGCCTCACGGGCGGCGCAGTGAAGGCGCCTGACGCGCGTCCAGCCTGCTCCCGCCACGCGTTGCCCGACATGCCGGTTCTCACCGCCACGCTTCGGCTATAAAAGCCGATCCCCCCCTCCCCCGGTGAACGCCACAGCTGGCACAACTCTCACCTTGTCTCACCCACAGAAGCCACTTCTCCCCCCTCTTCCCCACCGACGAGCAATGGATGAGCGGTACCCCGGCGACTCCGCGGCGGCGAACGGCTTCGGCCGACGCCATCTCCACGAGGATGAGGCGCGCCCCCACGAGGTCGACTATCCGGCGCCCTGCATATGGTGGCGACGCACGGAAGTTGAGGCCGGCGGACTTCCCGACCACCGGTGCCACCGGTCAAGAGCGGGCGAGATCTCGATCCGCTCGTCGCCGACGGAGACGCCATCAACGTCCGGCGTCGCGGACGTGAGGAGGGCGGCGTCGTCGCCCTCGGCAATGACGAGGAGGACGGGCCCGCCGTCAACCCCGTGCATCGGCGACCTCAGTCGAGGATCAGAGGGTCGGCGGCGGCTCATGGGCGCAGGCGACGACGACGGCGGCGGCGACTACACCCGCTTCTACTGTGCTCCTCGGCATGTACAAAATGGCGGCATGGCGCAAGGTAGCGTGAGCTAGGTGTAGTTCTAGGCGCAATTTGTTTGTTTATCTGTTTTTGTACAAATTTGAATGAAAACTCGCCGAGTTTGTGCCATATTCGTATAAGATCGCCGAGTTTGTTCCGTATTCGTATCAGATCGCCGAGTTTGAGCGATTTTGGGGCGACACTGGGCGACGATCGGGAACATAATCGCCCTGCGCTAAAAGCAACGCTTGTTCAAACCCGAGATGACACTTTTGGTGTCCTTGGTAGGAAGGCTCGATATGCTCTAACATTAGCTGCATACATTTCAAACCGCATTTTAATTAACTGGACGAAATTCATGCAAACCGGCCGATATTAATCAAAGTGCAGATAGAAAATAGCATAAATCATCAGCACATAGCATGCAAATTAAGTCTAGTACAACAAGGTCTTAATTTCGACTAGATTTCGGATGTCTAATGTTGGATGATGGGCATGATTGCAATATTGCTAGTATGAATTATTTGAATATCCATGTTGTTAATAATGATTGCATTGGTCATGATAATGATGTCTCCTATAAGAATGTAAATTTTTGCAGAGTGAATTGGGAGTGCAAATGCACACCAAAAAGGGAAGATAGATTTTGTAAGAAGCATAAATATTTAGAAACGGAAAAGTTGCAAGAGAGGCTAGATGATTGTGCTGAAAGATTTAATTTTTCTCGCCATCCTTGTGAATTTTGCAATGAACGTGGTTATTTAAATATTCAATGCAAATTGTTTCATGATCAAATTGTGTCCAAAAATTGTGATAACTTGATTACTCTTGAGCATCAAAAAGAGCTTAGCCTTCTTTTGGGGTATGAAGAAATCAAACGTATAACTGACGGTATTCCAAAATTTAATCTCAAGAGATTTCTTGATTTTGATCTAGAGAAAATTTATATGTTTTGTGCGATAAATTGCATTGAGAATCTTTATATTGCCAACTATCTAAAGACAAGAAAACAAATAAAATATGAAGAGAGTATTAATGAAAGGGAAAATATTTCCCAATACCCTCCTAGTATTTATTATGATGAATCAGGTAACGAGGAGGAGCTTCCTATCCAATCAATCTCTTTCACAAAAAGCTCGAAAAAAATTGATTAAACCCATACATGAGGTGGTGAAGAAGAAAAGGAAAAGGAGAAGTATAGGTAAAAAGGTAACTCTCCCAAGTAATATTGCTCCTATCACCATCCGGCCAACCAGAAACACAATCGCAGTAGTTCTCCCTTTACTTCCTTAGCCGAACAATCGGAACGTAAGGTAGTAACCATAGGAGCAGGGCAACCCAACTATTGAACCAAGACATGATTCGGAGCTGATGCATATAATGCTAGATTCGGGACGCCGAATTGCACTCGTGAAAGTATTCGGACTTATGGTAAATTTAATAAATGTACGCGGCTGAATGGAGCCCCTGGCGATTTAGGTCAAGCCGAGGTGTACATGACAATTAGATGATAAAGAAGAAAAAAAAATATAGAATAAGGAATAAGCCAGTGCCAAATCATTTGGGCAAAAAAACGGTTTCTATTATAGTCTGATTGATACGTCAAAACCTATTTGTACAGATAATGTTATAAGCATCGAGGCTATTTTACATGCCGAGCGAAAGGGAAAGCTGCGTACAGTTATTTAAGAACAAGGGGGAGGTGATCTTGAAAGATTCTTTAGGTACTCCGCCGTACATCTGCGCTGCTTTTCGCCTTGGTGTGTGATCCTTTGTGAGGATTAATGGATAAGTTTTCATAAGGGCCCAGAAAAAGGGCCCTTGACACCATAAAAAGGGTGATGCGAGTTGTAAAGAACCTGAAAAGAAAAAATGAATTTAGGAAAAAGATAGATGGGGGTCCGGATACGGTTGAGCCGTATTGTGGACCTTATCCTTGATATGCCTCCATCGTCGCCCATGGTATTTTTAGTGTGTAGTTATGAGCGCACGGCACATACGCCGCTGCTTGGTTGGGGCGAAGACAGAGGCCGGATTGCTAATCGAGCTCCTGACGAGCTGGACTATCATTCTGCGGGGTAGTCCGGACTCTTTTGACAGGGTTCGGTGGCTTGACTGCCGATGTGGAGTTCGGCTTGATAAGGCCGACCTGCACTTCCAATGCGAGGGCCGCGGTGTGTTCCTCGATACGGAGGGAGCGATCCATGTTTCCATGGACTGTTACAACACCGTGTGGTCCTGGCATTTTGAGTTTTAGATAAGCATAATGCGGGACCGCATTGAAGCGGGCAAACGCAGTTCGTCCGAGCAGTGCGTGATAGCCACTGCGGAAAGGGATGATGTCGAAGATCAAGTCTTCGCTTCGGAAGTTGTCCAGCAAACCGAATACGACCTCCAATGTGATTGACCCCGTGCAGCGGGCCTCCACACCAGGTATTACTCCTTTAAAGGTAGTTTTGGTGGGTTTGATTCTTGACGAGTCAATACCCATTTCCCGGACATTGTCCTGATAGAGCAGATTAAGACTGTTGCCGTCGTCCATGAGGATTCTCGTGAGGTGGAATACATCGATAATTGGGTCGAGGACCAATGCGGCTGAACCTCCATGACGGATACTGGTCGGATGGTCCTTGCGATCAAAGGTGATCAAGCATGCTGACCATGGGTTGAATTTTGGGGCGACTAGCTCTATCGCATAGACGTCCCTTAACGCGCTCTTGCACTCACTTTTGGGGATGTGAGTAGCGTATATCATGTTCACTGCCTTGACCTCGGGGGGAAATTTCTTCTGTCCCCCTGTGTTCGGTGGGCGAGGCTCCTCATCGTCATCCTCGCTGGGCGACCCTTTCCCCGTGTGCTCGGTGTTTAATTTGCCGGCCTGTTTGAAGACCCAATAGCTTCTGTTGGTATGGTTACCAAGCTTGTCAGGGGTGCCATCAATCTGGCAAGGTCGATCGAGTATATTCGGTCCAGGCTAGATGAGTCGTCCTTGTTTCTTTTGAATGGCCTCTTCCGTTGACCCGGCTTGGAGCCACTGAATCCAGCGTTGACCGCCATGTCTTCGGCATTTTTAGTGTTCCTCCGATGCTTGTTTTTATTGCGTCGGGGCCTGTTGTTTCTGTTCTTTGCTTCGGAAGTGCAAGGATCGCTGGTACTGTTGTTGCTACGGGCTAGCCGGCTATCTTCGCCTGTGCAAAAGTGGGTCATGAGTGATGTGAGGGCTGCCATGGACTTCGGCTTTTCTTGGCCAAGGTGCCGGGCAAGCCATTCGTCGCGGATGCTGTGTTTGAAGGCTGCTAGAGCCTTGGCGTCTGGACAGTCAACAATTTGGTTCTTTTTTACTAGGAACCGGGTCCTGAATTTTCTAGCTGACTCTCGAAATTTCTTTGGACTATGTGTTGATGTCATCGGCGTCCGGAGGTCGGATATAAGTGCTCGAAGTTGTCTCTAAAGGCATCCTCCGTGTCTTCCACTTCAATAGAGTTTTCGGGAGGTTGTTTAACCGATCTTGTTGGCACCTTAAGTTTGAGGGAGGTATTTGATGGCATGTAGATCATCACTGCAGGCCATGTGAAGTGGAGAAGGAAATCTTCAATCCATATTGCGGGATCTGTTGTTCCATCGTATGACTCAATGTTCACGGGTTTAAACCCTTCTGGGAACTGGTGCTCCATTACCTCATCGGTGAAGCATAGGGGGTGTGCGGCGCCTTTATATCGGGCCACGTCACGACGCAGATCAGATGGTGTATGTATGCGGTTTTCGGCCCGGGTGAAGTTATGCTTGTCGCGCCAGGCTTGATGGTTGTCTTCTCGCGCTGGGGCTCGCCCCCTTGATCCGTATATTGACCTGGTCTAATATCCAGGTCCTGTCGTAGGTCGTAAGTGTGCCCTCTGTACCGCCGTCTCTCTACCTTCTGGAGTGGTAGTGCGGTGGTCGGCTTGAGTTGTCGCTCCGTCTCCGCCATGTGGTGGTCGTTCAGTCCGTCGATGGCGTTACGCTGGCGATGCACGACTCTGGGGCCTCGTCGTCGAATTAGGCGGCAGTTTGCGCTCGAGTAACTCTTGGTTGGGCGTTTGAGGCAGTATTCCTCGGCTGCCAGACTTGATACATCCATCATTGAAGCGAGATCTGATCATCTTGAAAGCTATTCGCTTCTTTTCGAGCTTCTTGCCGTGGCTATTAGCCGGTGCTTAAAGCGCTCTTGTTCGAAGGGTTCCTCTAGCAAGATGAATTCTTCGTCGCCGAGGCTCTCGTCTTCTTCGGAGATCGGTACGTAGTTACTATCCTTCGAGCCCTCGTCCTCAAGGGGGTCGTAGGGTTTACTTGCCCCTCCTCCCAATCATCATGTTCAGATGTTGGTTCGATAGGGGCTTCTTGGTCTTCGGTGTTATCCGGAGTACTGTTGTCTCTGGTGCCGATATTGCTGTCTTTTTCTCGGCGCAGTTTAGAGCGGCACCGCTGATGACGACGCTTTGGTGGTGCCGCAGGAGAATTATTCTCGACTGGGTCCTTCCCACCTTCGTCGTCATCCTATTTGGGTGTGTCCACCATATACACGTCATATGTGGAAGTAGCGAATCGGCGTCCGTAGTTTGACGGGTTACGGCTTTGCTCTTCTCGACATAAATCGTCCATGCCGTCAATTTCCTCGGAAGTGTAATTGAGCATGTAGGTTAGGTCCTCGACAGTGGCTATGAAGTGGGTGGTGGGTGGGACATAAAATTCCCCGCTCTCAGCCCCTAGTGCAGGCTGGGCATAGTTCGGCGGCGATCCTTTTGTAATGGCGAGATCGCATTAAGTCGAGCCTCGTTTAAGAGCGGGTGCAGACAGGAAGCAAGAATCCGTGGAGCGGGCGGACAGAGTTCCCTGGTGAGCTCGTATAACACAGACCTCGAGAGTTCGGAGCTAGTGCACGGAGGTGAGTCCGTCTCGATGAGGATAGAGGGAGCCGGGAGTGATTTCGGGCTGGCTGGTGAAACAATCCCCTTCGTATCCCCGTTGTTGAGCTCTATGGCTGCAATGAGTCCGGCGGGCTCTAAATTCCCGCCTTCGGACTCGGTGAGGAGTTCTGGATCTGAGGCTAGAGCTGTGGTTGAGGCCGCGAACCCTTGGAAGACCAAGTCTCCCCGGGTATCAGTGGTCTAGTTTATGTTTCAAACCAGTCGATGACCGAGGCGTGGTGCCGATCTGCTCGGATGGCTAATCAATTGGCACTTGATCTGAAGCCCGAATACAAAAATTTGGCCGGGGAGAAAGTCTCCCTCAGGGCAAAATTGTTGTGGATGGTTGATGGAGCCATCGAGCCTTCTGGTGACGACACAGTGGAACTCTCAAAAAAGCACCAATGTAGGTGTCAAAACTGGCAGATCTCAGGAAGGGGGTCATGAACTGTGCGTCTAAGGATCGAAGGTAACAAGGAGGCAGGGGACATGATGTTTACCCAGGTCCGGGCCCTCTTAATGGAGGTAATACCCTACTTCCTGCTTGATTGACTTTGATGAGTATAGGGGTTACAAGAGTTGATCTACCTCGAGATCGTAATGGCTAAACCCTAGATGTCTAGCCTATATGATTGTGATCTTGCCTGTGGACTAAGCCCTCCGGTTTATATAGGCACCGGAGGGATCTAGAGTTGTACAGAGTCGATTTAGAGAGAAAGGAAGGTACATGATCGAACGCCAAGCTTGCCATCCACGCAAAGGAGAGTCCCATCCGGACACGGGGGAAGTCCTTCTACCTTGTATCTTCACGGCCCATCAGTCCGGCCCACGTCACATAGGCCAGTTCCCCAAGGACCCCATAGTCTAGGTGAGGGAGTCCTGGACTAGGGGGTGTCCGGATAGCCGGACTATCATCATCGACCGGACTCCGAGACTATGAAGATACAAGATTGAAGACTTCGTCCCGTGTCCGGATGGGACTTTCCTTCGCATGGAAGGCAAGCTTGGCGATACGGATATGTAGATCTCCTACCATTGTAACCGACTCTGTGTAACCTAGCCCTCTCGGTGTCTATATAAACCGGAGGTTTTAGTCCGTGGGGCGACAACCATTACAACAATCATACCATAGGCTAGCTTCTAGGGTTTAGCCTCCTTGATCTCGTGGTAGATCCACTCTTGTATTACCCATATCATCAATATCAATCAGCAGAGTAGGGTTTTACCTCCATCGAGAGGGCCGAAACAGGTAAAACATCGTGTCCCTTGTCTCTGTTACTATCCGCCTAGACGCACGATTCGGGACCCCCTACCGAGATCCGCCGGTTTTGACATCGACATTGGTGCTTTCATTGAGAGTTCCTCGTGTCGTCACCAATAGGCTTGATGGCTTCTTCAATCAACAACAACGCAGATCAGGTGAGACTTTTCTCCCGGACAGATCTTCGTGTTCGGCGGCTCGCATTGCGGGCCATTTCGCAGCCGTCTGGAGCGATCGAAGCTACGCCCGCCATCGTCGAGTTTGAAGCCTAAACTTCACTACCGACATCGCGGAGACTTGATCCTTGATGGATTCGAGCCCGTACCGAAGCGCTACAGACCTTTATCACGATGGGCATGATTTAGCTCGCTGCCGGATAGTACCACGAGGCCGCACATGAGTCGCTCGACCCAAAGTTCGGAGCCGGCCGTGCGGTCGAGGGCAGTGGTGGACACCGCCAAGGCTGCAACTTACGTCGATGGAGCCGAATCGACCTTTTCCTTTGCAAAGCTCGTGACTCGAGTCTTTGGACTCTCGCCGGACTCGAACCTCTGCCGCCGCTAATCGAATCCGATTGGCGCCGATCATGGAGTTCACCGCTGCGGGCGTTTTTCAAGACTCACCCTTTGGTGACATCTGAATTCGCTAAAGTATCTCTCATTAGCGGAGAGCTCTGGCGGGATGCGGTCGGGATGGTTGGGATGCGACGACGAAGAAATTCAAAACCCACCCGCCACCCACTTTGTAGCCACTGTCGGCGATCTAACCGTCGCTAGACTACGACTCAAGACATCGGCGGTATGGACGATTTACGGGAGAGCGACCAAGAACCGGCGCCTCTAGGGCTCTAGAAAGGCACCTCAATTCATGATATATATATATGGTGGACACCCCAAAAGGGAGCGATAACGAGGAACAACGGGACGCGGCGAAGGATAATTCCCCCGAAAAACAACCAAAATGGCGACGCAAGCGCCGCCCCAAGTCCCGCCTCGATAACAACGACACTCATAATGACCCACCCATAGAGCAGGGCAAACCAGTGGGTGACGAACATGCAACCAAGCAACTATTCGAACAGGATGAATCGGATAATCAACTCATCCTCGGCGAAAACAACAGTCCAGACGATCTCACGCCGGACACACCACCGGAACATAAGAACCTTCAAAAAAGGCTTGTCACCACCGCAAGAAGTTTGAAGAAGGAGAAGCGGAAGCTCAAAACAGCGAAGACATACTCGAGAATGAGGTGGAGCAAAGTACTCAAGAGCATGGACAAATATGGCAATAGCCACCAAACAAAGAGCTACCGAAGCATAAGCCGCCGCTCGCCCGAGTCGAGGAGGCCGTAGAGCCCCACGATCAAAAATTAAAGAGGCGCTGGCGGATAGGTGACAGATGATGAGGCAAGAGCGTGCGGCGTCGCACACAAGCCGGCACATGACACACATAAAGATCCTCATGAGCAGATGGCGGTCAGGTCCATTTATGGGCCAAAGAAGAAGGCCCCGTAAAGCAACACAACACGCCGAGTATTCAAGATAACAACACACCTAAATCTGGGGCCAGACACCCACTATGTTTCACCGATGAGGTCTTTGGATCATGAATTTCGGTGGGTTCAAACCCGTAAACATAGAGGCATACGATGGAACAACAGACCGAGTGCGGATCGAGGATTACATCCTGCACATACATATGGCTAGAGGAGGCGATCTCACGCCATAAAATATTTACCCTCAAGCTCAAAGGGCCACTCACCATTGGCTCAAAAGCCTCCCGAAAATACCATTGGAAGTTGGGAAGAGCTCGAGGACGCGTTTGAGCAAATTTTCGGGGACTTATGTCCGCCCTCGGATCTGAGACGATTTAAGTCACATAACCCAACAACCCGTGAGTCGGTAGAAATTCTAGAACAGGTTCCTCACCAAAAGAACCAAATAGTCATTGTCCGGACGCCAAGCCTTAGCAGACTTTTAAACATAATGTCTCGAGACGAATGGCTGCTGTGACACCTCGCCAAGAGAAGCCGAGAACAATGGCCGCGCTAACAAGCCTCATGACCGCTTTTGCGGGGAAGATAGCTAGCTAGCAAGATCTGGCACCGGCGACCGAGTACATCCAAATCGAGATGGAAGCGGAAAATCACTACAGAAAGGACCGGCGCGAAATAAAGAAAAGAGCCCAAAGAACACGGCGGTCAACGCCGGATTCAAAAGCTCATGGCGAACAACAAACCCTGCCTCTTAAGAATGACAATGACGACCTATCCAACCTAAACAAAATTTTGGATCGGATATGTCAAATCCACGATACCGGGAAGCACGCAAACCACACCCACCGAGATTGTTGGGTCTTCAAACAATCCGGCCGACTCAACGCCAAACACAAGGGGCTCGACGCGCCAAGCGAGGATGACGACGAACCCCACCAAAGAAAGCTAGGAAAACAAAAGACTTTCCCACAAGAAGTCAAAGCAGTAAACTCACTTCATGTGATACTACGGAACAATAGTGCGGCACTTTCATTGAAATCGTGTCGCATGGTCCACCCCAATGAACCCCGAGATTGGATGTCAAAACCATTTACTTTTGACCACTGGACTATTCGAGCGTCAAACGCAGGAAGGACTGCTCGATATTGGATCCTATAATCGACGGACTACAATTTACACAAGTCCTAATGGATGGCGGCGGCGATTTAAACTCGCTATATCCGGACACAATCCGCAAGTTGAGGATAGACCCTACTAAAATTCGCCATAGCCGCACTTCCTTGAGGAGTGGCGCCAGGCCCTTACGCCAAGTGCACGGGCTCCTTACTACTAGAAGTTGTGTTCGGGTCACCCGACAACTTCCGACGCGAAAAGCTAATCTTTCAAGTCGCCCCATTCGAAAGTAGCCGTCAAACACTATTGGGACGTGAAGCTTTTGTCCGCTTTAACGCAATACCGCACTACGCGTCTCTTACACTTAAAATGCCCGGTCCACGCGGCATCATCTCATTAAAAGGTCGTTCAAGACCCCGGACACGGCTAGGCGAGTCCGGCATAAGTAAACTAGGGGCTTCCTAGCCGCACACCCCTTCACAAGGGGCTGTGCGTATGAGCAATAAAGAGCCAACAAAAGCTCAATTTTATTCATACTCTGTTTTAAATACATTTTTCACACAATTTCTTTTCAAACTAAGTTCCTCTCTTTTACAGATGAACAGCGTGTTACACCGCCCGAGGATCTGACCTGGAGAACACAGCGCAGAGGCGTGCGGAGGGACCCGTTGCAAGGATTCTTTTGATTAAGACCTGCGTAAACCTTTTTATTGTCTCTTGTTGCTATACATCCCCGGTTTCTCACCATAACCAGAGAGGAGGCGGCGTTTTGGCATCGGCAGCGTCGGAGGATCTCGCGTGTACCTAGACACTAGGGGCTTAGGGCATTGATCGCCGTCATCATAAAGACCGAACACCTCAGGGAGTGTTGGCGTCTCAGAGTTAGGCCTTATATGCATCGGCTCCGAATCATGTCTTTCGTCAAATGTTGGGTTTGCGGCTCACGTGTTTTCTTGCCTTACGTTCAGTATCATCGGCTAACGCGCACGGAAGAACTCTGCGATTGTGCCCGGTTGGTAGGGTGAGCACCTCGATGAAAGCCGAAAACCGATTGTCATGATGTAGCGAGAGATCGTCGACCACTCGATCGACCTCGGAATGTTTAGAATTCCTCGCTTTGACGAAGGACCGCTTCGGTCAGCACACACGCCCCAAATCCGGAGAGCGCGGTGCCCCTAGGGGCTATATCGTAGCCCCACCTTCAACTCCTATGGCTAAGTGAAAGTGATAAAGCATTATAGTCCGGTTGCCTCGTTTGCTACGCTACCACCTCCTTCACAAGACCAAGACGTTAGATTAAGTGTGAAAATGCACTATTTCGTAAACACCCCGCACCATGTGCGTGGGGTAAGTCAAGACCGCCATCTTCGGGTTATTCACAAGTATATATTAACGGCCGCACAAGAGATATTTCAATACTTGAACGCACAAGTATAAAAAGCGCTTATATTATAAATATCGTTTTACAAATCATAAAGATCATTTGAACATGACATTTTTTGAGCACTGCGACTCTATCGCACGAGCACCACGCAGAACTTCCCCAAAATAGTGCTCGGCGGGTAACCGCTCTCGTCCACCCGGGTTGCAACATCGGTGGCATCCATCTCCGTCAAAGATGTCTTCACATGGGCGAGGGCCATACGTGCACCCTCTATGCAGGCCGACCGCTTCATCACCTTTATATGCGGCACCACCCCAAGGAATTGCTGCAATAAGCCAAAATAACTCTTGCTTGGGCCTATCTCGGCGGACATGAGCCACGATATCCGTCATGGCAAGTCCGGACAATCTATTCAGCTCAGCCCACTCGGCCAAGTGATCGGTCGTGAAGTGAACGCTTGATTTGTGGAATTGAGACCAAAAAGCTCTTCCATCTCGTGATCCTTTTGACTTGAAGTGCAACAAAGATCTCGCCCGCTCGCCGCTAAATCCATATAAGGATCCTCCGGACCCCCTGGCCCAGCCAAGCCGAGCATACCGGATCTGTAAACCTCCTACGCAGCAGAAAGGGCATGCCAGCTGCAATATCTCCGGCCTGGCGCAGCTCCTCCTATATAGCCCTCATTGCAGAACGGGCATCCTTGGCTTTGGCGGTGGCCTTCCTCAGGTCTTCTTGTTCCGCTCGGCGTTCTTTTTCAAGAACCTCATAGCGGTCGGTAACATCTTTCAGCTTCACGGCCATTTTGGCCATCTCCTCCTCGCCCGGCGGTGGCGCCCTTCGACTTCTAGCTCTTGGCCGCCTCGAGGCAGCCGATCACTCCTCCGGCTGCTCCTTGGCTCGAGCAAGTTACGCTCAAGGTCCTCCTGCAATGCACTATCTGCATTAAGCACACATGTTGTAAGGAGTGGGCGTCGGCTCCCTTACTAGGTGACCATGGAGAAACAACCTACCTTGTGACTCGTCAAGTCGCTTATTGACGGTAGCGATGTCGCATCCATAACGTCGAGTTGCCGCTTTAGTCCAAGACTCCATCGATCGGTGGCCACCGGACTATCGCCACCTGCATAGGAAAGGCGAAAATTAATACTGCGATTATGATCCTCGAGACGCTGTCGCTTTCGACAACATACCGAGTCCGAGGGCTACTATCTATCTGAGCGCACTTTATGTGTAAAAGCTGTCAAAAGGTATGTCATCTTTACGTACCTCAAACCCCGCTTGACAAACTTCGGCGCAAGATCATGCAACCTGCCCTCGGCGGATGAAATTCTTTCAATCACCATACTCATCAATGTACGGTGACCTTCGAGATAGACGCCTCTCAAGCAGATCCTTGGCTCCCGGTCGTACACCGGTTGGTCTGAACTCTCCGGCCCGCGGACTCGGGATACCCTCCGTGATGATACCTCGGGGTCGTCGCCCCCTGGCGGTGCAGCGAATGGAGGCGTCTCGCTCTCCATCATCTCCGGATGAAGGTCCTCAAGACGAGCTCATCTCGAGAAGGACGGAGATCCGAACTACAAGGTAAAAACGGTTATCCTCGAAGCAAAAATAGGGATGTCTCTTATTACAATACTCCCTTTTTTCTACTTACGGCTCATTGGAGGCTGATTCCTTAGGGAGATAGTGCGGTAGGGGCCTCCCAGACGCAGAGACGGTCTGTGAAGAACTCTTCCCCGCTTCAAGGCCTTGGCCTCTGGGTTTCAGGCAGTCCTCTTCTCCCTTGGAAGGAGGATTCTCGATTCCCTTTCTCAAAAGCCTCCTTGGTAGGCGGTAGTTTCTATATTCTCCCCATCGCCTTCCTCTGAAGGCGCAACCTTCAACAGATGACCGACCAAAGAGGATCCGTGCATGTCTCTGGGAGGGGCGGACATCGTGTCGCTTTTGCTTGCGATATCCACTCCTACTCAAGAGGCGATTGGTTAAAAGGCAAAGTCAAGAAAGCGCAAACAAGCGGTGTGTGGGACACACGGCTACTACCGAGCATCCAGGCGATTGCATTTTAGGCGGAATCCTCGGTCGATTCGGACACACTTCTTGTGATTTGAAGAACAATTTATACATCTCCACGGTGTCGTACCCATGAAGTGTTGGAGAGCTCGTGGCTCCTCTGGATTGAATTCCACAGGCGGGGGCGACACTTGCAGGCGAAGACGCCGAATCAAGCATAACTCTGCATCACTATGACCAGATTGATCTCCCTCTCTTGGAGGTCTCGAATCCGCCCTGCAATAGGGGCGTCCTTTGTGACCCCAGTTGAATATGGTTGACCCATGACATCACCATTGTGGAGGCCCGAAGCGAAAGATGGGCGGCGGCTTCTGCCTGCTGCCCTTGGGAGCGGTAATATAGAACCACTCCTGTTGCCACAAGCCGAGCTCCTCCGGGAAAGAGCCCTCGGGCCATGGAGCATCGGCCCTCCTACTTACGACCGCCCCGCCGCACTCAGCTTGGCGCCCCTCGATCATCTTCGGCTCCACGTTGAAGGTTTTGAGCCACAAACCGAAGTGAGGAGTAGTGCGGAGGAAGGCTTCACAGATGACAATGAATGATGAGATGTGGAGGATGGACTCCGGAGCCAGGTCATGAAATTCCAACCCATAGTAAAACATGAGCCCTCTCAAAAAAGGATCCATCGGGAAGCCTAAACCCCGACGGAGGTGGGGCACAAACACGACACTCTCGCCGGGTTTGGGAGTAGGAATGACTTGCCCTTTGGCGGGCAACCTATGCGAAATCTCGCAAGTCAGGTACCTGGCTTCTCGCAGCTTTAGCACATCCTCTTCCGTGACGGAGGAGGGCATCCATCGGCCCTGTGGGTTGGAGCCGGACATTGTTGAAGGTCCGAAGCGCTCGAATCTGGGGCTTTGGGTGTTGGAACTCGGGGCGAGCGGTAGATTCGATTAAGGATTGAAGAAAAGAAATGAGCCTTGGTCTCATTATAAAGAGGGGGAATACCAAGAGCCGTCCCCGTGACCGTTTGGGACTCACCTTCGATAGAGGAGGCGTGGCAACGAGCACGGTTGAGTTACCCACGTCCGTATTGATGGGAATCCTGAAATAAGGGGAACACGATCTCTGCTTCAACAAGACGTGCCAAGGAAACCGCTTCACTAAACGCGCTGAGGTGGTATAATAAAAACGATTCAAGTAAAGGCTTGGTAGTGGCGTACGTCATGCCACAAAATACGTCAGCAGATTGAACTTTTGTACATATTATTCTCTCTATGGTGGTATGTGGAATTTATTTTGCGAGCGGACACTATTACGTGTTCACAATATTCTATGAATTATTCGAGGAGGAACACGCCTTGCAATGCCGAACTATATGTGCGCCTGACTCATCGTCATTGAAGCTTTGGTTCGTGGGCTCTTGAGGAGTCTGGACTAGGGGTGTCCGGATAGCCGGACTATCATCATCGGCCGGACTCCAAGACTATGAAGATACAAGATTGAAGCCTTCTTCCCATGTCCGGATGGGACTTTCCTTGGCGTGGAAGGCAAGCTTGGCGATACGGATATGTAGATCTCAGACCATTGTAATCGACTCTGTGTAACCCTAGCCCTCTCTGGTGTCTATATAAACCGGAGGGTTTCAGTCCGTAGGACGGACAACCATTACAACAATCATACCATAGGCTAGCTTCTAGGGTTTAGCCTCCTTGATCTCGTGGTAGATCCACTCTTGTATTACCCATATCATCAATATCAATCAAGCAGAGTAGGGTTTTACCTCCATCGAGAGGGCAGGACACAGGTAAAAACATCATGTCCCTTGTCTCCTGTTACCATCCGCCTGGACGCACAGTTCGGGACCCCCTATCCGAGATCCGCCGGTTTTGACACCGACACCAGGACTCCCTAAGAGACCTCGGTAAAGCTACTTACATATTGGGCATTAAGATCTATAGAGATAGATCAAGACGCTTGATAAGACTTTCAATGAGTACATACCTTGACAAGATTTTGAAGGAGTTCAAAATGGATCAGTCAAAGAAGGTGTTCTTGCCTGTATTGTAAGGTGTGTGATACGTCCATTTTGCATCATGCTTTTATATCGATATTTATCGCATTATGGGTTGTTATTACACGTTATGTCACAATACTTATGGCTATTCTCTCTTATTTTACAAGGTTTAACATGAAGAGGGAGAATGTTGGCGGTGGGATTACAGGGATTTGGAAAAGGAGCAAATATTGGAGACCTATTCTGCACAGCTCCAAAAGTCTCGAAACTCCACAAAAGTCATTTTTGGAATTAATAAGAATTATTCAGCGGAAGAAATACCTGAGGGGGGCCACCCACCGTCCACGAGGGTGGGGGGTGCGCCCACCCTTACAGGGCATGCCCCCTGCCTCGTGGGCCCCCTTGCAGCCCTCCGGTGGCCATCTTCTGCTATTGGAAAGATTTAAACGCAACTCTGAAGATTGGGATTCCGACGATGGTAAGGAGTCGGGTATGACACCTAAGTTTGATTGTGTTAAATCTTTTATGGATACTGATGCTTTTCGTGGATTTAGCACTAAATATGAACTTGACTCTGAGATAGTAGCTTCTTTCTGTGAATCATTTGCTACCCATGTTGATCTCCCTAAGGAGAAGTGGTTTAAATATAATCCTACCACTGAAGTAAAGGTAGTTGCACCTGTTACAGTTGAAGAAAAGACTATCACTTATAATGATCCTATTGTTCCTACTACTTATGTTGAGAAACCACCTTTCCATGTTAGGATAATGGATCATGCTAAAGCTTCAACTGTGGTTTGTAAGAGTAATACTAGAATATATACACTTCCTGAGCAAATTAAAGTTGAACCTAGCATTGCTATGGTTAAAGATCTCTTGGCTGATAATATTGATGGGCATGTTATTTATTTCTGTGAACAGACTGCTAACATTGCTAGACCTGATTCTAAGATACATAGACCTGTTGTAGGCATGCCTATTATTTATGTTAAAAATAGGAGATCATTGTTATCATGGCTTATGTGATATGGGTGCTAGTGCTAGTGCAATACCTTTTTCCTTATATGAAGAAATTATGCATGATATCGCACCCGCTGAAATAGAAGATATTGATGTTACAATTAAGCTTGCAAATAGAGATACTATTTCACCAATGGGGATTGTTAGAGATGTCAATGTCTTGTGTGGGAAAGTTAAATATCCTGCTGATTTTCTTGTTCTTGGTTCCCCACAAGATAGCTTTTGTCCCATTATATTTGGTAGACCCTTCTTGAATACTGTCAATGCTAGGAATTGATTGTGAAAAGGATATTGTTACAATTGGCTTGGGAGATATGTCTCATGAGTTTAATTTTGCTAAATTTCATAGACAACCCCATGATAAAGAACTGCCTAGTAAGGATGAAATTATTGGTCTTGCTTCTATTGCCGTGCCTCCTACAGATCCTTTAGAACAATATTTGCTAGACCACGAAAATGATATGTTTATGAATGAAAGAAGGGAGATAGATGAAGTATTCTTTAAACAGGGTCCTATTTTGAAACACAACTTGCCTGTTGAAATCCTAGGGGATCCTCCTCCACCCAAGGGTGATCCCATGTTTGAGCTTAAACCTTTACCTAATACTCTTAAATATGCTTATCTTGATGAAAAGAAGATATATCCTGTTATTATTAGTGCGAACCTTTCAGTCCAGGAAGAGGAAAGATTATTGAAAACTCTAAAGAAGCACCGTGCTGCTATTGGATATACTCTTGATGATCTTAAGGGCATTAGTCCCACTCTATGCCAACACAAAATAAAATAGGAAGAAGACGCCAAACCAGTTAGAGATCATCAACGACGGTTAAATCCTAAGATGAAAGAAGTGGTAAGAAAGGAAATACTAAAGCTCCTCAAAGTAGGTATAATTTATCCCGTTGCTGATTGTCAGTGGGTAAGCCTTGTCCATTGTGTCCCTAAGAAGGGAGGTATTACTGTCGTTCCTAATGATAAAGATGAATTGATCCTGCAAAGAATTATTACACGTTATAGGATGGTAATTGATTTCCGTAAATTAAATTAGGCTACTAAGAAAGTTCATTACACTTTACCTTTTATTGATCAAATGCTAGAAAGACTATCCAAACATACACATTTCTGCTTTCTAGATGGTTATTCTGGTTTCTCTCAAATACCTGTGTCAGTGGATGATCAAGCAAAGATTACTTTTACTTGCCCTTTCTATACTTTTGCTTATAGACGTATGCCTTTTGGTTTATGTAATGCACCTGCTACCTTTCAAAGATGCATGATGGCTATATTCTCTGACTTTTTTGAAAAGATTTGTGAGGTATTCATGGATGATTTCTCCGTTTATGGATCCTCTTTTGATGATTGCTTGAGCAACCTTGATTGAGTTTTGCAGAGATGTGAAGACACTAGTCTTGTTTTGAATTGGGAGAACTGCCACTTTATAGTTAATGAAGGCATTGTCTTGGGGCATAAAATTTCTGAAAGAGGTATTGAAGTTGATAAAGGTAAAGTTGATGCTATAGAAAAGACGCCGTGTCACAAGGACATTAAAGGTATGCGAAGTTTCCTTGGTCATGCTGGTTTTTATAGGAGGTTCATTAAGGACTTTTCTAAAATCCTAGGCCTCTGACTAATCTATTGCAAAAAGATATTCCTTTTGTCTTCGATGATGATTGTGTAGAAGCATTGGAAATACTTAAGAAAGCTTTGATCACTACACCTATTGTTCAGCCACCTGATTGGAATTTACCCTTTGAAATTATGTGTGATGCTAGCGATTATGCTGTAGGTGCTGTTCTAGGGCAAAGAGTTGATAAGAAATTAAATGTTATTCAATATGCTAGTAAAACTCTAGACACTGCCCAGAGAAATTATGCTACCACTGAAAAAGAATTCTTAGCAGTTGTGTTTGCTTGTGATAAGTTTAGACCTTATATTGTTGATTCTAAAGTAACTATTCACACTGATCATGCTGGTATTAAATATCTTTTGGAAAAGAAAGATGCTAAACCTAGACTTATTAGATGGGTTCTCTTGCTACAAGAATTGCATATTATTGATAGAAAGGGAGCTGAGAACCCCGTTGCAGACTTGTCTAGGTTAGAGAATGTTCTTGATGACCCACTACCTATTGATGATAGGATTCCTGATGAACAATTAGCGGTCATAAATGCTTCTCGTACTGCTCCATGGTATGCTGATTATGCTAATTACATTGTTGCTAAATTTATACCACCTAGTTTCACATACCAGTAAAAGAAAAAGTTCTTTTATGATTTAAGACATTATACGGGATGACCCACACCTTTATAAAGGAGTAGATGGTGTTATTAGACATTGTGTACCGAGCATGAGCAGGAACATATCCTATGCAAGTGTCACTCCGAGGCATATGGAGGACACCATTTGGAGATAGAAGCGCACATAAGGTATTGCAATCCGGTTTTATTGGCCTACTCTCTTCAAAGATGTCTGCAAGTTTGTCTTGTCTTGTGATGAATGTCAAAGAATTGGTAATATTAGTAGACGTCAAGAAATGCCTATGAATTATTCTCTTGTTATTGAACCATTTGATGTTTGGGGCTTTGATTATATGGGACCTTTTCCTGCCTCTAATGGATATACACATATTTTAGTTGCTGTTGATTATGTTACTAAGTGGATAGAAGCTATTCCAACTAGTAGTGCTGATAATAACACCTCTATTAAGATGCTTAAAGAAGTTATTTTTTTGAGGTTTGGAGTCCCTAGATATCTCATGACTGATGGTGGTTCAAATTTTATTCATGGTGCTGTTCGTAAAATGCTTGCTAAGTATGATGTTAATAATAGAATTGCATCTCCTTATCACTCACAGTCTAGTGGTCAAGTAGAATTGAGTAATAGAGAGCTCAAATTAATTTTGCAAAAGACTGTTAATAGATCTAGAAAGAATTGGTCCAAGAAACTTGATGAGCATTATGGGCCTATAGAATTGCATATAAAAGTCCTATGGGTATATCTCCGTATAAAATGGTTTATGGAAAAGCATGTCACTTACCTCTCGAACTTGAACATAAGGCATATTGGGCTATTAAAGAGCTCAATTATGATTTCAAACTTGCCGGTGAGAAGAGGTTATTTGATATTAGCTCACTTGATGAATGGAGAACCCAGGCCTACGAGAATGCCAAACTGTTTAAAGAAAAAGTAAAAAGATGGCATGACAAAAGGATACAAAAGCGTGAGTTTAACATAGGTGATTATGTGTTTCTATTCAACTCTCATTTAAGATTTTTTGCAGGAAAACTTCTCTCTAAATGGGATGGCCCTTACGTTATCGAGAAGGTCTATCGTTCCGGTGCCATAAAAATCAACAACTTCGAAGGCACAAATCCGAAGGTGGTGAAAGGTCAAAGAATCAAACATTATATCTCAGGTAATCCTATAAATATTGAAACTAATATTATTGAAATCGTAACCCCGGAGGAATACATAAGAGACACTTTCCAGAATGTTTCAGACTCCGAAAAGGAATTGGTATGTGGTACGGTAAGTAAACCGACTCCAAAACAGTTTTAATAGCAATTTTTCTCCGTTTTGGAATATCTAAGAAAATAGGAAAATAAGAAGTAGTCCGGGAAGGACACAAGGCGTCCACAAGGGTGGAGGGCGCGCCCTACCCTACTGGGCACGCCCCCTACCTCGTGGGCACCTCGTGTGCTCTCTGGACTCCGTTTTCTTGCACGATACTTCTTTTGGTCGGTAAAAATTCATTATATAATCTCCTGCAGGTTTTGACCACCGTATCACCCAAATATCCTCTGTCTTTGTTTCGAGTTGTTTGTGTCGCAGATTTAAAGCAAGATGTCTTCTCAACAGTCAGTCGGGGAGAGTCGTGTATCTCACCTGATGCCAAGTCCAAAAGCAAACAACGATGCTTATTATTTTGGGCCATCAACGGAGGATGAGATGGACGCCGACTTGAAAAGGATATATGCCATGGAGGAGGATCAAGAAGTTACCTCTCGTTTTCAAGCTGGATTCACGATGAGGGAACTACAGAGCTCAGCCATTCCAAACTCGGTCATCCCGTCCAATGTTAATTTTCTTTCTTATGAAAATATGAAAGAGTGTCACCTATTCTCCAGTAGCTATGCAACATCCATGGGTGAATGGAGCTTTAGCCGTCACGGGTAAGCTCCGTAAGGAAAATATGGACCTCAAGTAGGAGGTTAATAAGCTCGAGGAGGAGAATCGTATCTTAAGGGGCATCATCGCCAAGAAGATCACACCACCACTTCCAAAGGAGACATAATCACATGGGTATGGGCACTCCCCTTGGCAACTGCCAAGCTTGGGGGAGGTGCCTTGGTATCGTATCACATCACACTCCTATCTTTACCTTTTTCTTAGTTTGGTCCTTTTAGTAATATCTTGATCTAGTAGAATAAAGCTTTGGTATGATTTAGTTTTGAGTTTTGCTTTGTGATCTCCCTATGTAATCGAGTCCGTGAGCTATATATAATAAAGAGTAGTGTTGAGTCAAGGGCTTTGCTATCTTGCTATGATCTTAAGTGCATAAAAGAATAAAAAGAAATAAAAGAGTTCATATTGATCTTATGGATAGTAATGACTACACATATAGAGAGTATGATGATTAAAAATTGTTGAGAGTTGGCAAACATAGTTTTGGTCATCGTTGCAATTAATAGGAAGTAATAAAGAAAGAGAGGTTCTCACATGTAAATATACTATCTTGGACATCTTTTATGATTGTGAGCACTCATTACAGTATGACATGTTAAAGAGTTGATGTTGGACAAGGAAGACAACGTAATGGGTTATGTTTTCTCACATCTTAGTTAAAGTATATTTTCATGGATCATTCAAACATGTTGAGCTTTACTTTCCCCCTCATGCTAGCCAAATTCCTTGCACCAAGTAGAGATACTACTTGTGCTTCCAAATATCCTTAAACCCAGTTTTGCCATGAGAGTCCACCATACCCACCTATGGTTTGAGTAAGATCCTTCAAGTAAGTTGTCATGTTGAAAGCAATAAAAATTGCTCTTTAAATATGTATGACTTATTAGTGCGGAGAAGGTAAGCTTTATACGATCGTGTGATATGGAAGTAATAAAAGCGATGGACTGCATAATAAAGGTTCATATCACAAGTGGCAATATAAAGTGACGTTCTTTTGGATTAAGATTTTGTGCATCCAACCCTAAAAGCACATGACAACCTCTGCTTCCCTCTGCGAAGGGCCTATCATTTACTTTATCTCTTTTACGTTATGCAAGAGTCAAGGTGATCTTCACCTTTCCCTTTTACATTTTATCCTTTGGCAAGCACCTCGTGTTGGAAAGATCCTGATATATATATCCAATTGGATGTAAGTTAGCATGAACTATTATTGTTGACATTACCCTTGAGGTAAGACGTTGGGAGGCAACACTATAAGCCCCTATCTTTCTCTGTGTCCAATTAAAACTTCAGAACCGTAAGTATTGTGTGAGTGTTAGCAATTGTGGAAGACTAAATGATAGTTGAGTATGTGGACTTGCTGAAAAGCTCTATTGTTGACTCTTTCCTATGTTATGATAAATTGCAATTGCTTCAATGACTGACATTATAGTTTGTTAGTTCCCATTGAGGTTTATGATGCATACTTGACATCGTGAATAGATTGTTACTTGAGCATAAGAAATCATATGACTATATATATAGGGGTCTATTATGATAACACCCTTAAGACCCTTATTCTGCACACCAAAACACTTATTCTGCTAACACCCCACGCACGAACGAACCACCGAACTGCATCTGCCAAAAAAACCACTCACCTTATCCTGTTCGAACTCGCCTCCCTCCCCGTGCTCCTCCACTCGCCACAACCACCACCTCCTACCCCGCCGCCGCACAACCTCCGCCTACCACCCCGCCTCCTCCTACCCCCGGCCGGCGCCGCCTGCCTCTCCTCCTCCCTTGGCGCCTGGCCTCTTCCTCCTCCCCCCTGGCGCCCGCCTCTTCCTCCTCCCGCCCGGTGCCACCCCGCCTCCTCCTCCCGTCCGAAGCCGCCCCGCCTCCTGCACCTCCCGTCAGGCGGGGCCCGGCATCCTGCTCCCGTCCGGAGCCGCCCCGCATCCTACTCCTCCCGTTCGGTGCCGCCCCATCTCCCCGGCGCCACCTTACTCTCCCTAACCCCGCGGCCTCCTCCCCAGCGCCTCCATCTTCTCCCCTGTCCCCGACCACCGCGGCGCCCCTCCCCACCACCCCCTCTCACTCCCGCTCGGTGCGCCTCCCTCCGCAACCCCATAGCGCCGCCCCGCGACTCCCGCACACAAGCCCGACTCCCTCATGGCGCATTCCGCCTCCCCTAGACAGCCGGATCTCAGACGCCCCAGGGGACCCACGCCCTGCAGCTGCCGGATCTAGCCCCCGCGACGCCCGAGCACGGATCCTACCGCATCTTTCCGGCGACTTCGGTGGCTGCTCGTCCAAATCGACCGGGATGCCGCTCCCTCCCCGACTCCCGCATGTGTGTTGCAGCGAGGCAGCGGGCGAACTGCCTCCTCTCCGGCGTGGGAGCACGCCCGCGCCAAGGTCTGACGATTCGGCGACTCCACCGGTAGCAAGAACTTCGGCGCGCGACGCAAATCACCCCCGCGATGCGCAGGGGCGCGCGTGCAATACTTCATGGAGGCACAAGCAGTTCTCTGATGGATTCGGGGACTTGGGGTCGTATATACACTCCTAAATTTCCCATCTTGATGTTGGATAGTAATTTGGTCAGTTTGGTTTATCCAGCAAGCATTGTGTATATGTTCGTGAAATGATAATGCATGCATATAGGTAAGTTTAGAAGTATTCATGTCTCAAGCTGCGGCTCTCATACTTAGAGGTCATTACACAATTTATGTTGGCGTGGTTTGCATTTACATCATTACATGTCCAGCCTGTGTTGTTGTGTGGCCGGCGGCATGCAGTTCCGCTGTGCAAGCACTAGTAGAAAAAGGGTCATACGTGAAGCCCAATAGTGCCGGTTTGAATTTCAGCCGGCACTAATGTGTACAATAGCACCGGTTCGTGGCGGCGATCAATAGCACCGGTTCGTGGCGAACCTTTAGTACCGGTTCATGCCACGAACCGGTACTAAAGGGATGTGTCACTGCGGTCGTGGTATGGCCCCACCGTAACCATTTAGTGCGGTTCGTACTACCTAACCTGGTACTAATGAGGTTATGGCAAGCTGTTTTAGTCCCACCTCGCTCCCCTAACAAGCCTTTTACCACCTTAAATATGTTATTTCTCAAACTATCACAAGCACTTGGTCTTCATTGAACTCTATGTGTAGAATTTGTGGCCGCAATATGAGTCTTCATCGGTTTATAAATCGTTGATGACTCATATTGACAATTCAGATTGTACACACAAAGATCATTGATGATCAAAGTATTTTTGATGTTATAAGATCATATTGACAGTTTAGACTCTAAAGAAATATAAGATCGTGATGTAAATGCTCTTATATTTTTTGCGTTCAGTATGCACCATTCAAAGCGACGCCATCAACTTTCAACCATTTCTGCCTTCATTTGCTATTTTTCATGCATTCAATGATCTATTTCGAGAACTAAATGACCTGAAAATTGAAAAGCACTACAAATGAACTCTGAAAAAGTTGAAACTTGGCATGGTATCATCATTTCACCCACATAGATGGTTCAAAAAAGTAGAGAGGGTTACGGCATAAACTGGATGCACTTCGTTTACAAACTGGACAATCTCTTTCGAAGTATTCAGGTTTCTGACGAAATTAAACTCATCTGTTACAAAGGCATTTCATTTTTTTAAACTTATTACAACTCCGGACTTTTGTGCATTCAAGATGCACCATTCAAAGCGACGCCATCAAATTTCAACCATTTCGCCTTCATTTGCTATTTTTCATGCATTCAATGACTTGTTTTGAGAACTAAATGACGGAAATTGAAAAGCACTACAAATGAACTCGAAAAAGTTGAAACTTGGCATGGTATCATCATTTCACCCACATAGATTGTTCAAAAAAGTAGAGAGGGTTACGGTAAAACTGGATGCACTTCGTTTACAAACTGGACAATCTCTTTCAAGTATTCGGTTTCATTTAAATTAAACTCATCTGTTACAAAGGCATTTCATTTTTAAACTTATTACAACTCAGACTTTTTGTGCATTCAAGATGCATCATTCAAAGCGATTTACATCAAATTTCAACCATTTCTACCTTCATTTGATATTTTTCATGCATTTAATGATTTGTTTTGAGCTAAATGACACTAATTAAATTTTGTGCAGTAATAAGCACCACCTTTAGTACCGGTTGGTGGCTCCAACCGTACCAAAGGGTAAGCTATTTTAGTCCCACCTCACCAAGAGAGAGGAGTAGGAGCGGTTTATAAGCCACAGGTGCAGAGACGATGAAGAAGAGGCTCAATGCTCACGTTGTTAGCTTCAAGCCTTTAGGAATATGGTAGATTGCACGAGCTACGCAGCAGGCGCTTTACACTATTCCAAAAGGCTTGAAGCAAATTAACGAGCATTGCACCTCTTTTTATTTTTAATAACTTATTACAACTCCGGACTTCTTCTTTTTATTTTAATAACTTATTACAACTCCGGACTTCTTCTCGTTATGGCAAAAGGAAGGAGGAGAAGAAGAAGGAGGAGGAGAAGAAGAAGAAGAAGAAGAGGAAGAAGAAGAAGAAGAGGAGGAGGAGGAAGAAGGAGAAGAGGAAGAAGAAGGAGAAGAAGAAGAAGAAGAAGAGGAGAAGAAGGAGGAGGAAGAAGAAGGAGAAGAAGAAGAATAAGAAGAGGAAGAAGAAGGAGAAGAAGGAGAAGGAGAAGGAGAAGGAGAAGGAGAAGAAGAATAAGAATAAGAAAAGGAAGAGGAAGAAGAAGAAGAAGGAGGAGAAGGAGAAGGAGAAGAAGAAGAATAAGAAGAGGAAGAGGAAGAAGAACAAGAAGAAGAAGAAGAAGAAGAAAATAAACCAGAAAAGAAATAACTATATAAAAACATTACTCAAAAATAAATAGAAGAAAATAAATAATGCAGAAAAGAAAAAAACTAATATAAAGCAAAAATATTCACAAAGAAACTAAATACGGCAAAAAACTACTCGAAATAAATAGAAGAAAAAATAAAGCAGAAAAGAAATAACTATATAAAAAATAACTCAAAAATAAATAGAAGAAAATAAATAATGCGAAAAGAAAAAACTAATAAAAGCAAAAATATTCACAAAGAAACTAAATACGGCAAAAAACTACTCGTAAATAAATAGAAGAAAAAATAAAGCAGAAAATAAATAACTATATAAAAAAATTACTCAAAAATAAATAGAAGAAAATAAATAATGCGGAAAAGAAAAAAAATTAAAAAAATGTGGGGGCGCTGCTGGGTGAGCCTACCAGTCCTAGGATGTGCAAATGCAGGCCCGAAGGGCCAGAGGCTCACCGGCGGCGCTTTAGTTAGGCCCGTAAGCTCGCTATATAGAGGAGTTCGAAAGGGCGTGCAGGCTGGGTTTATAAACCGTGTGGCTGCCTTCGCTCGGCGAGTGGGACTAAACATAGCGCGCGCTGGTGGTAATAGAGACGACCTTTAGTACCGGTTTGTGGCACAAACCGGTACTAAAGTGTTTTAGTACCGTTGGAGCCACCAACCGGTACTAAAGAGCCTCGTTTCCGCCGCTTGGGCTGGCCAAAATTGGCCTTTAGTACCGGTTGGTGGCTCCAACCGGTACTAAAGGCTCCCCCTATATATATGGCACTTACGAAAAATCAGTTATCGTCGCCACTTTCGTTCCACGTTTCTCGCTCGATCTCTCGCCGACGCCGCGCTTGTCGCGTCGCCCTCGCCGCCGCCGCCGTCGTCGTCGTTGTGCCATACGCGCCGCCGTCCCGTCGTCGTCTTGCTTCGCCGCCTGCATTGCCCCTTGCATACCGTCGTCGTCGCTTGCCCCGCCCGCCGTCGTTACCGCCCGGCCCGCCTCGCGCCGTCGTCGCCTCCCGTCGCTTGTTGTCGCCGTCGTCGCCGCCCCGCCGCCGTCGTCGTCGCTGCCCAGCGCCACCAGACGCACCCTATATAGGTACACACACATACGTATATACACACATACACACACACACGCACACACACACACACATACACACATACACACAGACACGTACACACAAACACACACACACACACGTATATACACACACACACGCACATATGTTTTTACTTATTTTCTGTTTTCTATATATAATATGTTTAGATGAATTAGAACTATCTAGTTTATTTTTAGTAAATATAATGCTTTCAGTTGAACTAGTTGAATTAATATATAGATCAACTAGTTTATTTTTTGAAGATGCTTAATTAGTTGAACTTGTTGAATTAATATATAGAACTAGTTTATTTTTAGAAGATGCTTAATTAGTTGAACTTGTTGAATTAATATAACTAGTTTATTTTTAGTAAATGCTTAGTTGAACTAGTTGAATTAATAGATTTTTCTGTTAATAGATTTTTTTTCTGCTAATAGATTTTTTTTCTGTTAATAGATTTTTGGTGATATTATTATTGAATATGCATGTTTGGTGATATTATTGTTAATAGATTTTTTGGGTGATATTTAGATTGTGTAATTAATTTTGTTCATAGAATTTTAATGATTTTTTTGTTCATAGTATTTAGAAAAAGGAAAAAAAGGAAGAAGTAGTTTATATATAGTTGAACTAGCTAGTTGATTTAATAAACTAATTTATTTTACTATATATAGAAGTAGTTTGTTTTTAGTAAGTACTACTTATTTATTTATAGTAAGTGCTTAGTAGTTGAACAAGATAGTTAACTAATAAAACGAAATTATGAACGTAGGCCGGAAATGTCGTACTCATCGGACGACGATAACCGCCCGGGGGAGTGCGACTGGTGCCACGACGAGCGAGGTATCTGCTACAGGTTCATTGAGCTGGACGAAGATCGGCGCTTCAGCATTAAGCTCGAGGAGACCTGCGATGTTCATATGGTACGCAACGACGACAATAGTTTTTTTCGTAATTAAGCACGACTTCAACTATTTTAACGTGTATTTTTCATCTTTCCAATTCGACTAGCTTATCCCATGCTTTGCAAGATGCTATGTCTTGGAGAGGATGGGTTTTGAAGACCATGAAAATTTCGAAACCAAAAAAATTATCCTAAGTACCGAACATGGTGTGGATTTTCAAGTAAAGCTGTACAATGCTCGAGTGTAACCCATTTTGGTTGCAAAATTGGGATGCATTTTGCAAGATGTATGGTCTTGATGAGGGTATGCTTGTCACCATGGATCTTGGTGATCCTACAATCGAGCAAGAGACACCTTCGATTTGGGTCTTTGTGGATACACCTCCAGTTCTTCCCTCATGTGAGCTAAACATAGTTATTAAGTAATTTATATTGTTTATTTCAAAATATAATGTTGACAACTTATCTCCATTGACAGCTTATTTTCATTCTTCAAAGAATGTGCGGAAGATGGTAGATGAACATACTACATCAAGGCTCAATTAACTTATCAGAGAAAACTCATCCGGTCGGATTTTGTACTGATCTTGAGAATTACAATATCTACAATCAAACTCCTCAACATTATGGTCAATACGTGCCACTAGTGCACGTGTTGAACTACTGATAACTACCATGGAGATACCTGGTAAGATTATTTTTACTATTACAACATCCGTGCATCTTTTGCACACTTCTAAAACTAGTACATCATTGCTAACTACAAAGTTATTATTATGTTTTTCAACAGATAATCCCGAATGATTGTGTGACTCATCTGATGTATACGCGTGGTAGCCTCATGTTTTGAACATACTACCAGGTCGTCCTACGAATCTCAACTGTCCATACCGGGTTTCTAAAAGAAGTGGAGACATAACAATGAAAGAATGGAAAAAATGTATGGATAGTCGAAGGAGCTTCTTGGAAGCAATAAGCGCGAAAGGCAAGAATTGGAGACAGGATGATCGCCATTCTTCATAATGGAGAGTCGGGGTCTATATTGTTTTATGCTATTTTACCTTAAGGGTGTTTAGGTCTTACGACATCGATGATCATGTGCTAAGAACAATTATGTAGGGTTGGGTTCGATGACTATATATGAGGATGATGATCGATGACTTATTATTAATAACGAGTAGAAGTTGTATGATGATGCATGATTAGTAGGACTTGTTATTATATATATATGATGATATAATGATGCAAAAGCATGCATGAGCATGTTATATCTCGGGTGCAATGAACATAGCAAAGCAACGTTGATAAACAAAGCATGCATGATGTATATATGATGCATAACGTGTACAATGTGTAGTATCGTAAAATACCAGCAAACGAAAAAGAATTAAAATGGAAACACAAAATTAAATGAAAAAGAAATCATAAAACTAAAAACCCACCAAACCTTATAGTACCGGTTGGCGTTACCAACCGGTACTAAAGGGCTCCAGGCCCCCGGAGCTGGCTAGTGCCACATGGTTGCCCTTTAGCACCGGTTCGTGCTGAACCGGTACTAATGGGGGGGGCCTTTAGTGACCACAAATTAGTGCCGGTTATGTAACCGGCACTATAGGTCCTTACGAACCGGTGCTAATGCCCGGTTCTGCACTAGTGAAGCCATGTGTTTCGTCGGTGTGAGTGCAGTGCACAATTGTGGGGATGCAGTTGGAACAACACGTTTAGTTGATAAAACTTGTTCAGGGACTCTTTTTTCGGATTTTGCTTCTGCACAAACACTGCAGTTGGCCCGGCTCCTAAGAGGTTCATTTCTCTTGTTTGATGGTGTGTAGGTTGTGTGGGGCGGCATGTTAAAAACTCAAGTGTGTTTTGGTGCGGTTCCCTAGTCTCCCATCCGCACTACTACCATGATATCTTGAATAATTTTGTTTGAAGAACACAAAAAGTAGTTCACTCCAATTTGTGTAGCAGCTCATTGCCCCTCTTTATGAAGTGCAATTTGTTTCGTGTGTCTCAAAATCGAGCCGACTACATCAACACTTGTAGTGCATTTGGTCCTCGGGTGTGGTTTACTTTTAAGAGCGATGCCATTCACTTGCGCCCGACAAGAAAGTGTGATTTTTTTAAACGGAACAAGAAGATAGCAATGAGGTTCACTTCGACATATGTCGCGGTTCACTTGCCCTCGTCTCTGTGGTTCACTCATTCATAAAAATTGTTGAAAAAAAGACAACAAAAACTCGTTTGAAAAAAATTACGTCCGACAAAATAAATTATGCAGCTCGCGTGCCCGTCCAATGCAGTGCGGTTTTCATTCTGAAGCAGTGCGGTCGGCCGTATGACGTTGTTCATCCCGTAAGTGCAACAAAATTGTTACGAAAGCAAAAAAAAAGTAATGCGGTTCACTTCTTGATAGTATTGTGGTTCATTTACACCCGATGTGAAGTGCACTCTACTTTCTCGTTCTTAAAAAAAATATGTTTGAATAAAAGAAACCATGCAGTTCTCTTACCCGTGTGATGCAGTGCGGTTTTTCCTCCGTTGCAGTGCGGTTTTCAGTCGGATGAAGTACCCACGTCCATTTGGGTGTCGTGAAAAACAGAGTGTCCGCTTTTCGGTAAAACCGAAACTGCTCTTAAACCGTAAGGGATTAGAGAGAGTGTTCTACATGAAAAAGTTGCGTCTTGTCGATATCTTTCCAACGGCGTATGATTTGAATCATTCCGACCAGCCGTTCGTGAAAATTTCGTGAAAAAACAGCCGCTGCCTCTCGAAGTCAGCCTCACGATTTTCGAAATTAACTAAAAACCGTAAGGAATCTCAAAACCATTTCAACATATGAAAGTTGCGCCTTGTCCGTAGCTCTCCAAGGGCATATCACACGCCTCATTTCGACAAACGGTTCAAAAACTGGAGCCACAACAGTACCGAAAATTTCAAAAAATTTGAAAAACAGAGTTCCGCGATTTAGTAAATTTGAAACTGCTCTTAAACCGTAACGAATTAGAGAAAGATTTATATATGGAAAAGATGCGCCTCGATGATATCTATCCAACGGCGTATCATTTGCTTCATTCCGACAAGCGGTTTAGAAGAAAACGTGAAAAAATGCTCGCTGCCACTCGTCATCCGCCGCACTATTTTCAAAACTGCTCTTAAACCGTGTGGAATCTCGAAAAGTGTTCAACATGTCAAAGTTGCGCCTAATCCATAGGTTTTCAATGGTATATTACACTCCTCATTCCGATAAACGGTTAAAAAATTAGAGCGAAAACAATGCGTGCAGTTTTTTTCGACACGAAGTTCACTAATCTCTATTGCGATTGTTTCGCCGTCAAAATGATGCAAAGGCGCTTCATTGAGCGCAGTGCGAAGTGGTGTGCAGAATAGTTATTCTGCAAATATTAGCAGAGTAGACCGTCTATATATAGGAAAAATCCATCCTACCACCCGGTGGTAGTTACCCCACATGTGTTATATACTACCATGTGGTACTATATATAATATTTTATTATTTTAAATATGTTTATATACTATATTTAAGATATTTCAAAGCAAGTTACATGAAAAAATTGCATATGAGCCCATAGTTTTTGTTATTGTGAAATACGTACATATTTGTACATCAAAAGAGCATAATCAAAACATGGTACATACTACCTAAAATTAGTATATATATATATATATATATATATATATACACACACACACACACACGCACTACCTAATCATCGTTATATACTACACATACATACTCACGGTTTTGACAGATACTACATACAACATACAAAACGCAAGTGGTGGTAACTACTACTGCTTATATGAAACATTTGTCCTATATATATTTTGTCATATATATATATATATATTGCTGTTATAAGAATGATCATGATGCCTTCATGTCTGTATTTTATTTTTATCGACACCTCTATCTCTAAACATGTGGACATATTTTCCGATATCGGCTTTCGCTTGAGGACAAGCGAGGTCTAAGCTTGAGGGAGTTGATACATCCATTTTACATCATGCTTTTATATCGATATTTATCGCATTATGGGCTGTTATTACACGTTATGTCACAATACTTATGGCTATTCTCTCTTATTTTACAAGGTTTAACATGAAGAGGGAGAATGCCGGCAGCTGGGATTCTGGGTTGGAAAAGGAGCAAATATTGGAGACCTATTCTGCACAGCTCCAAATGTCCTGAAACTCCACGAAAGTCATTTTTGGAATTAATAAGAATTATTCAGCAGAAGAAATACCTGAGGGGGGCCACCCACCGTCCACGAGGGTGGGGGGCGCGCCCACCCTTACAGGGTGCGCCACCTGCCTCGTGGCCCCCCTGGCAGCCCTCCGGTGGCCATCTTCTGCTATATGAAGTCTTTTACCCTGGAAAAAAAATCAGAAGCAAGCTTACGGGATGAAACTCCACCGCCACGAGGCGGAACCTTGGCGGAACCAATCTAGGGCTTCGGCGGAGCTGTTCTGCCGGGGAAACTTCCATCTGGAAGGGATAAATCATCACCATCGCCATCACCAACGAACCTCTCGTTGGGAGGGAGTCAATCTCCATCAACATCTTCACCAGCACCATCTCCTCTCAAACCCTAGTTCATTGATACGTCGCCAACGTATCTATAATTTTTTGATTGATCCATGCTACTTTATCTACTATTTTGGACTATATTGGACTTTATTTTCTACTTTTATATTATTTTTGGGACTAACCTATTAACCGGAGGCCCAGCCCAGAATTGCTGTTTTTTTTGCCTATTTCAGTGTTTTGAAGAAACAAAATATCAAACGGAGTCCAAACGGAATGAAACCTTCGAACGTGATTTTCTCACCGAGCGTGATCCAGAGACTTGGACCCTACTCCAAGAAGTGCGAGGCGGTCACGAGGTGGAGGGCGCGCTCCTACCTCGTGGGCCCCTGTTGCTCCACCGACGCACTCCTTCTTCCTATATATACCTATGTATCCCGAGCGATCGAACAGAGCCGAAACCTAATTCCACCGCCGCAACCTTCTCAGATCCACGAGATCCCATCTTGGGGCTGTTAGAAGCTCACGGAGGGGGCATCCCAGACAGAGGGCTTCTACATCAACAGATAGCCCCTCCGATGAAGTGTGAGTAGTTTACTTCAGACCTTGGGTCCATAGCTAGTAGCTAGATGGCTTCTTCTCTCTTTTGGATCTCAATACAATGTTCTCCCCTCTCTCGTGGAGATCTATTCGATGTAATCTTCTTTTTGCGGTGTGTTTGTTGAGACCGATGAATTGTGGGTTTATGATCCAGTATTATCTATGGAAAATATTTGAATCTTCTCTGAATTCTTTTATGTATGATTGAGTTATCTTTGCAAGTCTTTTCGAATTATCCTTTTTGGTTTGGCCAACTAGATTGGTAGTTCTTGCAATGGGAGAAGTGCTTAGCTTTGGGTTCAATCTTGAGGTGTCCTTACCCAGTGACAGAAAAGGTTGCAAGGCACGTATTGTATTGTTGCCATCGAGGATAACAAGATGGGGTTTTTTATCATATTGCATGAATTTATCCCTCTACATCATGTCATCTTGCTTAAGGCGTTACTTTGTTTTTAACTTAATACTCTAGATGCATGCTGGATAGCTGTCGATGAGTGGAGTAATAGTAGTAGATGCAGAATCGTTTCGATCTACTTGTCTCGGACGTGATGCCTATATACATGATCATTACCTAGATATACTCATAACTATGCTCAATTCTATCAATTTCTCAACAATAATTTGTTCACCCACCGTAGAATATCTATGCTCTTGAGAGAAGCCACTAGTGAAACCTATGGCCCCCGGGTCTATTCTCATCATATCAATCTCTATCGCATTATTTACTTGCTTTTTTTTTACTTTGCCTTTTACTTTTCACTTTGCATCTATCTATCAAAAATACCAAAAATATTATTTATCATCTCTATCAGATCTCACTCTCGTAAGTGAACGTGAAGGGATTGACAACTCCTAATCGCGTTGGTTGCGAGTAGCTATTGTTTTGTGTAGGTACGAGGGACTTGTGCGTGGTCTCCTACTGGATTGATACCTTGGTTCTCAAAAACTGAGGGAAATACTTATGCTACTTTGCTGCATCATCCTCTCCTCTTCGGGGAAATCCAACGCAGTGCTCAAGAGGTAGCAAGAAGAATTTCTGGCGCCGTTGCCCGGGAGGCTCATGCAAGCAAGTCAACCATACCAAGTACCCATCACAATCCCTATCTCTTGCATTACATTATTTGCCATTTTCCTCTCGTTTTCCTCTCCCCCACTTCACCCTTGCCATTTTATTTGCCCTCTCTTTCCCAATCTCCTCCTCTCTTTTCCGTTTGCCTTCCCGTTGCCATGGCCGAATCAAAAAGAACTACGGGTTTTCTCCCGAGCTCTAGTGCCTAGGACAACCCCTCTATCCTCTCTAAGCTCATAAATAATGATGCTATAGAAAGACCCACCGGGGTCTCCAATGAGAGCTTGAATAATTTTGATGAAGATGACTCTGGAATTTTTCGCTATTTACTTGATGAGTCTTTAAAAGATGCTTGGGATAGGTTACTTAGGATTCGGGCTAGTTATGTACCACAATATCAAATTGAAATTTACCTAAAAAGTTTTTATGTTGGCTTTCCTGCTTCCATCAAACAAGTTTTAGATTCCATCTTTGAAGAAGGGTTTCTTGAAGGGGATGCTATAGATACCTATGAAAGAATCAAAAACTATATTTGGGCACCCCATGAATGATAAGGTTGAATCAACTACTCTCTTGTGCTTTTATCAAAATGAAATTATTAAAAAGATGAAGTCTAGTTTAGAGGCAAATTTCCGTAACGTGCTTAATCTTAGGTATTGCATTAATGGACATGTGCTTAACTTAAATAGAAGAATGAATGCCATAGAAAGGAGATCCTCCTCTCCAAGTGCTAAAGATGGCAATACCTAGATCTATCCTTGCTTTTATGCCTAGCTAGGGGTGTTAAACGATAGCGCTTGTTGGGAGGCAACCCAATTTTATTTTTGTGTTTTTTGTTTTTTCTTATGTTTAGGAATAAATAATCCATCTAGCCTCTGTTTGGATGTGGTTTTATCTTTTAATTAGTGTTTGTGCCAAGTAGAACCTATAGGGTAACCTACGATGATAGTTGATTTGATTCTGCTAAAAAACAGAAACTTTACACGCACGAATATAGTTTTGTTAAATCACAGAAACGTGCTTTTGCGTTGATTATTTTTTCTGCTGTTCAATAGACAAATTTTTCAGGACTTCCTATTTTGGTAGAATTTTTAGAGTTCCAGAAGTTTGCGTTAGTTACAGATTGCTACAGACTGTTCTGTTTTTGACAGATTCTGTTTTGCGGGTGTTGTTTGCTTATTTTGATGAATCTATGGCTAGTAAAATAGTTTATAATCCATAGAGAAGTTGGAATACAGTAGGTTTAACACCAATATAAATAAAGAATGAGTTCATTACAGTACCTTAAGTATTTCTTTGTTTTCTTTCTCTAACGGAGCTCACGAGATTTCTGTTGAGTTTTGTGTTGTGAAGTTTTGAAGTTTTGGGTGAATTATTTTGATGGATTATGGAACAAGGAGTGGCAAGAGCCTAAGCTTGAGGATGCCCAAGGCAACCCCAAGATAATCCAAGGACACCAAAAAGTCAAAGCTTGGGGATGCCCCGGAAGGCATCCCCTCTTTCGTCCACTTCCATCGGTAATTTACTTGGAGCTATATTTTTATTCACCACATGATATGTGTTTTGCTTGGAGCATCTTGTATTATTTGCGTCTTTGCTTGTTAGTTTACCACAATAATCCTTGATGTACACACCTTTTGCGAGAGCCATACATGAATTAGAATTTGTTAGAATACTCGATGTGCTTCATTTATATCTTTTGAGCTTGATAGTTTTGCTCATAGTGCTTCACTTATATCTTTTGAGCTTGATAAATTTCTGCTCTAGTGCTTCACTTATATCTTTTAGAGCACGGTGGTGGATTTGTTTTGAAGAAACTATTGATCTCTCATGCTTCACTTAGATTATTTTGAGAGTCGTTAATAGCATGGTAATTTGCTTAATGTTAATATACTTGGTGTTCAAGATATGTGAAACTTTCTTTTGAGTGCGTTGAATACTAAGATAAGTTTGAAGCTTGATAATTGTTTTGAGATATGAAGATGGTGATATTAGAGTCATGCTAGTTAAGTAGTTGTGAATTCAAAGAATACTTGTGTTGAAGTTTGTGATTCCCGTAGCATGCACGTATGGTGAACCGTTATGTGATGAACTCGGAGCATGATTTATTTATTGATTGTCTTCCTTATGAGTGGCGGTCGGGGACGAGCGATGGTCTTTTCCTAACAATCTATCCCCCTAGGAGCATGCGCGTAATACTTTGCTTTGATAACTTCTAGATTTTTGCAACAAGTATATGAGTTCTTTATGACTAATGTTGAGTCTATGGATTATACGCACCTTTACCCATCCTTCCACCTTTGCTAGCCTCTCGAATACCGCGCACTTTTCGCTAGTATCAGACACCCACCATATACCTTCCTCAAAACAGCCACCATACCTACCTATCATGGCATTTCCATAGCCATTCCGAGATATATTGCCATGGAACTTTCCACCGTTCCGTTTATTATGACACTCTCCATCATTGTCATATTGCTAGCATGATCATGTAGTTGACATCGTATTTGTGGCAAGGACACCGTTCATAATTCTTTCATACATGTCACTCATGATTCATTGCATATCCCGGTACACCACCGGAGGCATTCATATAGAGTCATACTTTGTTCTAAGTATCGAGTTGTAATTGTTGAGTTGTAAGAAAAATAAAAGTGTGATGATCATCATTATTAGAGCATTGTCCCAAGTGAGGAAAGGATGATGGAGACTATGATTCCCCCATAAGTCGGGATGAGACTCCGGACAAAAAAAGGGGTGGCAAAAAAAAGAGAAAGGCCCAAACAAAAAAAATGAGAGAAAAAGAGAGAAGGGACAATGTGTCAGGACCCCGACTCAATGCCACATCGATCTAGCGTGTAACACCTCATATCACTTTGCGGCCTCACGCACGGTATCCCCACGAGTGTCGCCTTACCTTTGCCCGGGACCGTTTGCGCCTTTTGGCACACGTATATGATAGTGTCGCTAGCATCCATATGATAAGGAGCCCGGGCTGACATGGCTAGTCGTAAACCCAAAGTGGCACAAACTTACAGGACAGCATCCATGACCCAAAGATCGAACGTGTCGGTCATCAGCGAGTGAATCCAGGCTGTAGCACTGGGCTAGCAGGACTCCGGTGAACCGGGTTGTAGCGGGCTAACAGGACTCTGGTATTCATCGCGTGACATTTCCCCGAAGGGACAGACACAGGAACGAAGAAGGACACATGCCGGCCAGCCTAAGTGTTCCGGAGCAGTAGCAAGCTACCATGGCTCAGTGGAAGCACTAGGAGACATTTCTCGGTAAGGGAGGCTACTAAGGATAAACAACTAGATAGTCAGATCCCACACATACCAAGCATTTCAATAACATACACACAATATGCTCGATATGTGCAAATACAACATGGCATCACAACATGACTCTACAACTCAAGTATTTTATCAATAGGCTCCGAGGAGCGAGATATTACAAACATGGGTCTCTCGACCCAGCATTCAGAGCATACAAGTCAAAACACATGCGGAAGCTTAACATGTCTGAGTACAGACAACTACAAATGAAAACGGCCGAGAAGCCTGACTAACTACCAGATCCTGCCGAGGGCACAAGATCGTAGCTGAGGTAACAAGCTAAACGCCGAAGTCCAAGCGGAACTACTAGCGAGACTGAAGTCTCTATGCAAAACACATAAAATAGGCAAACGTGAGTACAAATGTACACAGCAAGACTTACATCAGAACTAACTACATATGCATCATTATCAACAAAGGGGATGGTGGAGTTTGACTGCAGCAAGCCAGCTTTGACTCAGTGGCTATCTGAACTACATTCGCAAGTGACTCTTTTGAGGTGGCGCACACGAGTCCACATATTCACCATATAAATACACCACTATGGATCCGATCCCGTCTCCCTACGAGAACGCCATCCATAGCACTCACGCTTATCTTGCGCATTTTAGAGTATCCACTTTCACTTGTCTATGAACTATACAGGCAACCCAGAAGTCCTTTACCGCGGACACGGCTATTCGAATAGATCATATTAACCCTGCAGGGGTGTACTTCTTCACACACGCTCTCGCCACTTACCGCCATGTACACGTCATGTATCTCGGCAACCTTCAAGCGGAAGCCTGGCGAGGGAGTCGGCCACGACCTGACTAACCACACAAGTCTCTAGTCCAGGTTTATCGCCTATTCGGGTTCCATCCGCAAGGAGATCCGGCCGGGGTGTCACTCACGGCCCCAAACGATGTGTGCAGGGTTCCCAAGCCCACCTCGACGGGTGGATCTACGCTTGGTACACCGTGCCACGGTGCCTAGTCTGTCCCAAGCCCACCTGTACCGGGTGCCACTTGGTAGACTCCTAACACTACCTACAAACACCAGAAACTAGTTGCAACTCATGGACAGAGATCAAGTTGATTAATAAGTCGAGAGACCTTGGAGTGCCCGGAGCCCAATGTGTGGTAGTAACTGTTCATGGATCACAAACACAGAACTCAGTTCCTAAGGACGGCTTCAATGAGACAACCCACCATGTACTCCATGGCCTCTCACCGCTACCTTTACCAAATCGTGTTCACACACATAGCTCTCAACAGTAGGACATGTTCACACACCTCCAATTCATTCCCGATGAATCAGACCTGACACAACTCTAGGCAATAGCAGGCATGACAAACAAGCATGAATGAGTAGGCACATCAGGGCTCAAACAACTCCTACTCATGCTAGTGGGTTTCATCTATTTACTGTGGCAATGACAGGTCATGCAGAGGATAAAGGGGTTCAACTACCGCAACAAGTAACAGTTATATCGTTGTTGTCCTAATGCAGTAAAATAGAGCAAGAGCGAGAGAGTGGGATTGTATCAGAATGAACAAGGGGTTTTTGCTTGCCTGGCACTTCTGAAGATAGTATAGCTCTTCATCAGTGTCATCGATCTCATCGTCGGTATCACGTCTATCGAGAGGGGACAAATACCGGCAACACAGAAGGAAACACAATCAATGCAATGCACAATATGATGCATGATTATTACATGGCAATATGATGTGGTTTGAGCTAATGCAACTAGCAGCAGGTTAAATGAAGTTGGTTTGAACCCAAGATTCAAATTCCAACTCCACATGTGATTATTTAAATGCCATTCATTTCATTTGTCCTAAACAGTAGTGATAAGTTTCTCTAACATGCATGAAAATGGTACAGATGGATAGATTGGATTTTTCTGATCATTTTTCATATATAAATTATTTCATTTGGAGTTACGGTTGATTTTATATGAATTTTAGAAGTTTAAACTATTTTCTGGAATTTCCTTGATTATCTAGAAAATAAACTAAATTCCAGAAAATGAATATTGCGTCAGCTTGGCGTCATGCTGAGCTCAGCAGAGTCAACAGGGCTGCCCGGGTCAAACCTGACCAGTGGGGTCCACTGGTCAGTGACGCAGTGTTGTTTGTGTCACTGACAGGTGGGATCGGGTCAACAGGTGACGTGGCCAGGTCAAACTGACCTGGGGGACCAGCGGGGTTAATTTAATCTAAACAAAAACTAAACCATGTTTAGTTAGACGGTGGGGCCCGGCTGTCAGTGGCACGGGGCGGTGATTAGTTGGATCATTAGAAACTAATTGTGGCGCCACGTCAGCCCGCCGGAGTTGGCCGGCGGCGACCAAAACCGCGGCAGAAGCTCGCCAGAGGCGCTGCTCCGGCAGCGGTACGACGTGCTAAGGGCACCAGACGGTAGCCCTTCCTCCCGCGCATCCAACGGAGGCAGCAGGGGGGCGCGGGGTCGCCGGAGTTTGCGACGGCGTTGAGCCGGGTGGCTGCCGAAGCCACGGCATGAGGCAGGCGTCGCTGCGGTGCACGGGGAGGCCAACCGAGGGCCTCAATGGCTTCCTAGGGACCTAGAGAGCACGCTGGTGCTACGGAGACGAGCGGGAAAGCTCGGGAGCGCGAGGCTCGCCGGCCATGGCGATGGCCGGAGCTCGATGCTCGCGGGGCGACGACTAGAGGCGTAATCGAGCTCGGGGAGAGGGGGTTCCGGCACGGGAGCTCACGGTGGTCGCAGAGGCGTCGATGTGGGATCAGGGAAGACACGGGGTAGACGGCACGGCCGTGGCGATCTCGGCATCCTGAGGTTGAAGAAGAGGTCGGGGACGATGCGTCGGGGCGTCCGGCGTCACATGAGTCGTCGAGGAGGCGTAGACTACGGAGGCGGAGCTCATGGGCACGTCAGAGGGGCGAGGGGGTGGTTGTGGTCGCGGTGAACGGCGTCGGCGGCGACAAGCTCCGCTCGGTTGGGAAGAGAGAGGGATCCAAGGGAAAGTGAGGGTGAGGGAGAGAGCGAGGAGGGTCCAGGAGGTGTCGTGGCGTCTGCAGCGGCGTCGCAGAAGGGGGCAGGCAGGCAGCTGCGTCAAGACGCTGCAGTGCCGTGAGCTCGGCTTGCCTCTGCCGATGGCGAGAGGTTGAAGACAGGTATGCCCCTGGTGGGCTGGGCCGCACAGTAGTGGGCATCTGGGCTGTAGGTAAGCGCCAGGTAGTCCTTCTCTCTCTCTCTCTCTCTCTCTCTCTCTCTCTCTTTTATTTTTTGTTTTCTATTTTTCTGCAGATGTTTGGCTTTGTTAAAAATACCAGAACCTATTCAAAAATCATGTAACTGCTTGAGAGCACTGTTTGGAATATTTCCAACAGCCATCATTTCAGTTCATGATTATTTAGACATTTAAAATAATTTATAGCATTTAAATGTCCAAGTACAAATACTGTATGATTTAATTCAATAACCCATAGTGTCCTAGAAAAGTGTGCACCATTTTTGGCAGAGGTTCTGGACCAAAACAAAAATGATGAACATTTATGAAGGGCATTTCAGGTTCATTGAAAATATTTTTAGGTTGAACCTATTTGAATTCCATTTGGTGCTAGGGTTTTGGACGTCCCCATTTCAGGTTTAAGAGAAATTTAAACATGATGAAACACAAGACTAGCTAAACCAGAGCCGACCAGAACTAGGGATGTGACAACTCACCCCTACTAAACAAGAATCTCGTCCCGAGATTCAGGCGTAGGGTAAGATGAAGGGGAAACGCAACTAACACAATCTTCACGATCCAGGTTGCACTTCAAATGAACGTTGATTCAATCACCATCTTTGTCTTGTCGTCTTGCTCTGAGAACTCCAGCCAACATGACAACGAGAGGAGAAGGAGACTCTAGAAGGATCGATCTTCTCGAAGATCGAACAACTTAGGATCAACTCATGAAATGAGACATAGCAACATCACTCGAGTTGAGACACGAAACACACATCTGGGATGGAGTGGAACAAATGACGAGGGTTCACTAGGTAGACAACAATTCCACGCTTAAAAGGGTGGTGAACGGTTGCAACGTAGCGAGGAGTTGAGTTTCCATGATGCCACAGCGGGACATCCTGGAGGGGGGTGATTCGTAGATTATTACCTTAAGTGGCAAAAAGAATTACCTTGTTGAAATCAACACAAGGACGATTTTAGTAACTGGGGAAAGCTCAACAGTAGAGAGTGAGTCCACTGTTTGAAAAGTTTTAGCATAACCGAAGAAACTAGGAGCAATCCCAGTTAGTGCCGATGATAACACCTAGCGCTTGTGCGTGCTCTCAAGAACTTGAGCATTTCCACATTTATCAAGGTTTTACCAATATCCGTGTCAAGGATCCTGGCAACACCACGTACTACCATGATGAATAAAGTGATGGATAATGCGGATGCAAAGGAAGATAACACCTTCTCGGATTTCACCTTAGCGAGGCCAAGGGACGAAATCAATGATCGATCGAGAGACATTTAGCACTCTGCTTTTAATGTTCTCCTTGATGTTCTAGTGCAACCCATTTATTAAAATGGTTTGATCGTAGAACATCAAGTAAAAATCGGACCGGGAGCACAAGAATCGATAAGGAATAACTACGGAAATAGTATCCTATGAAATCCTTATGGGAGGTGGCCAACTTCCTCAATCAAGATACTACAAGAATAGGTCTTCCGGCTGGGCGTGTTGGCCACGACATCCTCTTTACGATTCTGAGAGACCAATATTATAGTTCTTGGAAAAATTCTCCAACCATCATATCTCGCCGAGATTCAGATCTGGTTGGTGTCAGAACAATCCAGACTCATCGAGTCTAAAAAGAAAAATGAAAGTTTGCAACACAAATCGATGAGATGACGTTGCGAGATTCTCGGGAAATGAACTACGATAGCAAGCTCCAAAACATGAGCTGGTTCTGCTACACACATGTGAACACGCTGTCACAGACAAACATGACCACATGGTAGTCTTATAATAAAACACTACCGGGTTCAGGTTGGGAACCATCATCGAGGATATCGGAGTCTTGTGCACTTAAATTAGACTTCTTTACCTAGAACAAGTGAATCAGTGGCTTGGTGTGCTAGGGACACATATAGAATGGAGGTAGCGAGCCTGTCAAACCATAGCATACTTCGCACATGCATGAATGACTAGAGATGGTTCCAGAGGAGGCAACATTGACTTTCTCAAATTCACGGCGGCAACTTACATCAAATGCACATGAATTAGAGGATGTCAGTTCTTCCATCCGGACATATGATCCATGAGCGGGTCATGAAGATAATGCTTATAAAAGTTTCAAATACTAGCTGGATGTTCAACACAATCACGGAGAAGATAAAAATGTTGCTGATGGGCTCAACAACAATTCATCCAGGTTTCCATGAAGATGGAATCCCATAATTGTGTGAACAAGTGATAGCATTGGTCAGACCCAAAAGATATAATGGTGTATGCTCGAAGAAACAACCACGAGTAAGACAACATTATGAATATCGTTGGTTCTGATTTGATTTGAGGATAGCCCATACTCAAATCAAAGTTTTGGCAAGACAATAGGTCCAAAAACTGGTCACGAGGATCAATCGATGAAGATATCATCTTTCTTCAACACACATACAAGATATCCCTTAAGATGAACTAAATTGTACAAGCTTCCATCTTCCAACTCTCCAAGTTGTTGTTTAGCTTGACCAACCAGCTCAGGGGTATGCAACACAGATTCTTGGAGAATGGCTGGTTTACAAGAAACCAACTTGATCACGAACTCAACATAGCGGTCAGGCGACATCCTGGTGATACTTCCGTGAAGATATTCGGAAAATCACGAGCCACCAATATGCTACTAAGATCGAGAATAATCTTGCTTTTTAGGGCAAGACGATATGATCAAATAAGCAAGGATTAGCATTATCCTAACTCATTGATCGGAGAGTGCACCAGAAATAGGGACTAGGTAGCACAATCTATCTTAGGATGATGATTCAATAACCAACACGCTAAGAATGAGAATATTGACCATTTACTACCAAGCAACTAGTTGCCAGGAGTATTGATTTCACACATCACGGTTCACTTGTCGGCATTCTGGTTGCGACAACACGGAACCGAGGAATGAATAATGATGGCGAGAAGTATCACTGTATCAAGAATTCATGAGAGATGGTGCAATTCTCATGATAATCCTGATGTAAAGAGGGTAACACTCCAAGGTGGAACAGAACAAAAGCTGGATTAGCATTTAATCTGCAGAGTACAACTATTTGACCCAATCCTGGATATGGATGAGGTACTGGAGTTTGTTTCTCCTAGTCATCCTGAATAGAATGGCTTGACGGACCACAAGAATAATAAGCATTGATAACACGAATGCACAATTACTCCTGACTATCAATTGATAGACAAAGATCGGAATACGACTGAAGAGGGACAACTCAAAGGAACATATATCTTTCTGAGTTGTGGATGCATAGATTAGTATGTCGAGCAAAGCTCAACATTTCTTCCGGGTAACCCATGCAGAAGGTAGAACTGGCAGATTCACAATATAGAATGGAGAACTCATCTAGAGCACTCTGGTTGTGATCTTTTGGTTCAAAAGAACTCCCGCCAAGAATGGTTCATGGTATTTGGAAGAACGATATACCACGAACCTCAAGGACTATCACAAAGGTTACTAATATCCTAAAGGAACTAGCAACACTATCAACACGAGGTAAGTAGTGTGAATCTCGGGCTCAAAAACCCAGGAATAGAAAGCCTACTAACTAAATGGCATCACGGGATGCTTTCGAGAATAAAGGCCAGAATCATCACACTAGGAACACAAATCATGGCTAGCTTACTAGGTGATACTCTAGACATCTAGGGTCATAATAATAGCTCCAACATATATGTCAAGGCAATGGAGTACCTCAACAAAGCAATTAGTGTGATTAACCTGGCCCAAAGGAACATCAAAACCAGAGGGAAAGGATTTGCAAGTGCATCAAATTGTTTAGAAACCTGGGATGACTCGGACAGCATAATGGCTGTAAATGCTCGAAAGGATTTAAGACATGCTACGAAAATGGTGGCATCGCCACTCAGAAGCACAATATCAAGGTTTCGAGATCAACAATTGAAGTAGTAGGAACTGAACTGAGGCTTGAATTCAACAATCTTATAGGTCTACAGATTAGTAGCACGTGATCCTGATAGAAAGAAGAGAAGGCCTAGTTCCTTAACCCGGAGGAAACATAAGATGACTCGGATCAGAGGGCATGAGGTATAAGGAGTAAAAAGAGCCTTACGTTCCATCCCACAATCAATTCCCCTACATATAACTAAAGCATTTCTAGACTCAACTTCGACCAGTTTGGCTTGGTAATCCTACAGACAGTCAAGCTCTAATACCAAAGCTGTCAGGAACCCGACTCAATGCCACATCGATCTAGCATGTAACACCTCATATCACTTTACAGCCTCACGCACGGTATCCCCACGGGTGTCGCCTTACCTTTGCCCGGGACCGTTTGCGCCTTTTGGCACACGTATATGATAGTGTCGCTAGCATCCATATGATAAGGAGCCCGGGCTGACATGGCTAGTCGTAAACCCAAAGTGGCACAAACTTACGAGGACAGGCATCCATGACCCAAAGATCGAGCGTGTCGGTCATCGGCGAGTGAATCCAGGCTGTAGCACTGGCTAGCAGACTCGGTGAACCGGCTGTAGCGGGCTAACAGGACTCCGGTATTCATCGGGTGACATTTCCCCGAAGGGACAGACACAGGAAGGAAGAAGGACACATGCCGGCCAGCCTAAGTGTTCCGGAGCAGTAGCAAGCTACCATGGCTCAGTGGAAGCCCTAGGAGCCATTTCCCGGTAAGAGAGGCTACTAAGGATAAACAACTAGATAGTCAGATCCCACACATACCAAGCATTTCAATAACATACACACAATATGCTCGATATGTGCAAATACAACATGGCATCACGACATGACTCTACAACTCAAGTATTTTATCAATAGGCTCCGAGGAGCGAGATATTACAAACATGGGTCTCTCGACCCAGCATTCAGAGCATACAAGTCAAAACACATGCGGAAGCTTAACATGTCTGAGTACAGACAACTACAAATGAAAAAGGCTGAGATGCCTGACTAGCTACCAGATCCCGCCGAGGGCACAAGATCGTAGCTGAGGTAACAAGCTAAACGTCAAAGTCCAAGCGGAACTACGAGCGAGACTGAAGTCTCTCTGCAAAAACATAAAATAGGCAAACGTGAGTACAAATGTACCCAGTAAGACTTACATCAGAACTAACTACATATGCAGCATTATCAACAAAGGGGATGGTGGAGTTTGAATGCAGCAAGCCAGCTTTTACTCAGTGGCTATCCTGAACTACGACTGCAAGTAACTCTTTTGAGGTGGCGCACACGAGTCCACATATTCACCATATCAATACACCACTATGGATCCGCTCCCGTCTCCCTACGAGAACGCCATCCATAGCACTCACGCTTATCTTGCGCATTTTAGAGTATCCACTTTCACTTGTCTATGAACTGTACAGGCAACCCAGAAGTCCTTTACCGCGGACACGGCTATTCGAATATATCATATTAACCCTGCAGGGGTGTACTTCTTCGTACACGCTCTCGCCACTTATCGCCATGTACACGTCATGTATCTCGGCAACCTTCAAGCGGAAGCCTGGCGAGGGAGTCGGCCACGACCTGACTAACCACACAAGTCTCTAGTCCAGGTGTATCGCCTATTCGGGTTCCATCCGCAAGGAGATCCGGCTGGGATGTCGCTCACGGCCCCAAACGATGTGTGCGGGGTTCCCAAGCCCACCTCGACGGGTGGATCTACGCTTGGTACACCGTGCCATGGTGCCTAGTCTGTCCCAAGCCCACCTGTATCGGGTGCGACTTGGTAGACTACTAACACTACCTACAAACACCAGAAACAAGTTGCAACTCCTGGACAGAGATCAAGTTGATTAATAAGTCGAGAGAGCTTGGAGTGCCCGGAGCCCGATGTGTGGTAGTAACTGTTCATGGATCACAAACACAAAACTCAGTTCCTAAGGACGGCTTCAATGAGACAACCCACCATGTACTCCTACATGGCCTCTCACCGCTACCTTTACCAAATCGTGTTCACACACTTAGCTCTCAACAGTAGGACATGTTCACACACCTCCAATTCATTCCCGATGAATTAGACCTGACACAACTCTAAGCAATAGCAGGCATGACAAACAAGCATGAGTGAGTAGGCACATCAGGGCTCAAACAACTCCTACTCATGCTAGTGGGTTTCATCTATTTACTGTGGCAATGACAGGTCATGCAGAGGATAAAGGGGTTCAACTACCGCAGCAAGTAACAGTTATATCGTTGTTGTCCTAATGAAGTAAAATAGAGCAGGAGCGAGAGAGAGGGATTGTATCGGAATGAACAAGGGGGTTTTGCTTGCCTCGCACTTCTGAAGATAGTATAGCTCTTCATCGGTGTCATCGATCTCATCGTCGGTATCACGTCTATCGAGAGGGGACAAATACCGGCAACACAGAAGGAAACACAATCAATGCAATGCACAATATGATGCATGATCATGACATGGCAATATGATGTGGTTTGAGCTAATGCAACTAGCAGCAGGTTAAATGAAGTTGGTTTGAACCCAAGATTCAAATTCCAACTCCACATGTGATTATTTAAATGCCATTCATTTCATTTGTCCTAAACAGTAGTGATAAGTTTCTCTAACATGCATGAAAATGGTACAGATGGATAGATTGGATTTTTCTGATCATTTTTCATATATAAATTATTTCATTTGGAGTTACGATTGATTTTATATGAATTTTCGAAGTTTCAACTATTTTCTGGAATTTCCCTGATTATCTAGAAAATAAACTAAATTCCAGAAAAGGAATATTGCGTCAGCATGGCGTCATGCTGAGCTCAGCAGAGTCAACAGGGCTGCCCGGGTCAAACCTGACCAGTGGGGTCCATCGTCGCTGTGTGATGTTGTTTGTGTCAGCGACAGGTGGGGTCGGGTCAACAGGTGACGTGGCCAGGTCAAACTGACCTGTGGGACCAGCGGGGTTAATTTAATCTAAACAAAAACTAAACCATGTTTAGTTAGATGGTGGGGCCCGGCTGTCAGTGGCACGGGGCGGTGATTAGTTGGATCATTAGAAACTAATTGTGGCGCCACGTCACCGCCGGAGTTGGCGTGGCGACCAAAACCATGGCGTAGCTTCGCGGAGGCGCCGCTCCGGCGTGACGACGTGCTAAGGGCACCAGGCGGTAGCCCTTCCTCCCGCGCATCCAACGGAGGCAGCAGGGGGGCGCGGGGTCGCCGGAGTTTGCGACGGCGTTGAGCCGAGCGGCTGTCGAAGCCACGGCACGAGGCAGGCGTCGCTGTGGTGCATGGGGAGGCGAACCGAGGGCCTCAACGGCTTCCTACGGACCTAGAGAGCACGCTGGTGCTACGAGAGGCAGCGGAAAGCTTCGGGGCCGAGGCTCGCCGGCCATGGCGATGGCGGAGCTCGATCTTTCATGGGCGGCGACTAGAGGCGTCGAGCTCGGGGAGAGGGGGTTCCGGCACGGGAGCTCACGGTAGTCGCAGAGGCGTCGATGTGGGCTCGGGGAAGGCTCGGGGTAGACGGCACGACGGTGGCGATCTCGGCATCCCGAGGTTGAAGAAGAGGTCGGGGACGATCGTCAGGCGTCCGGCGTCGCGTGAGTCGTCGAGGCGCGAGACGACGGAGGCGGAGCTCATGGGCATGTCGAGGGGCGAGGGTGGTTGTGGCATGATAAGGCGCGGCGGCGGACGAGCTCCGCTCGGTGGGGAAGAGAGAGGATCCGGGGAAAGTGAGGGTGAGGAGAGAGCGAGGAGGTCCAGGAGGTGTCGTGGTGTCCGTGGCGTCGCTGGAAGAAGGGCGAGCAGGCAGCTGCGTGCCGGCACGCGCGGGTGCCGTGCTCGGCTTGCCTCTGCCAGTAGGCAGAGGTTGAAGACAGGTATGCCCCTGGTGGGCTGGGCCGCACAGTAGTGGGCATCTGGGCTGTAGGTAAGCGCCAGGTAGTCCTTCTCTCTCTCTCTCTCTCTCTCTCTCTCTTATTTTCTGTTTTCTAATTTTCTGCAGATGTTTGGCTTTGTTAAAAATACCAGAACCTATTCAAAAATCATGTAACTGCTTGAGAGCACTGTTTGGAATATTTCCAACAGCCATCATTTCAGTTCATGATTATTTGGACATTTAAAATAATTTATAGCATTTAAATGTCCAAGTACAAATACTGTATGATTTAATTCAATAACCCATAGTGTCCTAGAAAAGTGTGCACCATTTTTGGTAGAGGTTCTGGACCAAAACAAAAATGATGAACATTTATGAAGGGCATTTCAAGTTCATTGAAAATATTTTTAGGTTGAACCTATTTGAATTCCATTTGGTGCTAGGGTTTTGGACGTCCCCATTTCAGGTTTAAGAGAAATTTAAACATGATGCAACACAAGACTAGCTAAACCAGAGCCGATCGGAACTAGGGATGTGACAATGCTACTATCCTTTTACCACACTTGTGCTTCAAAGTAGCACCAAGATCCTCATGATAGAGAGTCTCTCATTTTGTCACTTTCATATACTAATGGGAATTTTTCATTATAGAACTTGGCTTGTATATTCCAATGATGGGCTTCCTCAAAATGCCCTAGGTCTTCATGAGCAAACAAGTTGGATGCACACCTACTTAATTTCTTTTGTAGAGCTTTCATATACTTATAGCTCTAGTGCATCCGTTGCATGGCAATCCCTACTCACTCACATTGATATCTATTAATGGGCGTCTGCATAGCCCTTTGATACGCCTAGTTGATGTGAGACTATCTTCCCTCCTTTTTTTGTCTTCTCCACAACCACCATTCTATTCCACATAGTGCTATATCCATGGCTCACGCTCATGTATTGCGTGAAGATTGAAAAAGTTTTGAGAATGTCATAAGCATGAAACAATTGGTTGGCTTGTCATCGGGGTTGTGCATGATTTAAATATTTTATGTGGGGAAGATGGAGCATAGCCAGACTATATGATTTTGTAGGGATAACTTTCTTGGTCCATGTTATTTTGACAAGACATGATTGCTTTGATTAGTATGCTTGAAGTATTATTATTTTCATATCACAATTAAGAATATTTACATTGAAATTATGCCAAAGTATCACTCCGCATCAAAAATTCTTTTTTATCATTTACCTACTCAAGGACGAGCAGGAATTAAGCTTGGGGATGCCTGATACGTCTCCAACGTATCTATAATTTTTTGATTGCTCCATGCTACTTTATCTACTGTTTTGGACTATATTGGGCTTTATTTTCTACTTTTATATTATTTTTGGGACTAACCTATTAACCGGAGGCCCAACCCAGAATTGCTGTTTTTTGCCTATTTCAGTGTTTCGAAGAAACAGAATATCAAACGGAGTCCAAACGGAATGAAACCTTCGGGAAAGTGATTTTCTCACCGAACGTGATCCACGAGACTTGGACCCTACTCCAAGAAGTGCCAGAGGCAGTCACGTGGGTGGAGGGCGCGCCCTTGGGAGCGCCCCTACCTCGGGGGCCCCGTGTTGCTCCACCAACATACTCCTTCTTCCTATATATACCTACGTATCCCCGAACGATCAGAACATGAGCCAAAAACCTAATTCCACCGCCGCAACCTTTCAGATCCACGAGATCCCATCTTGGGGCTGTTCCGAGCTCGCCGAAGGGCCATCCACCACGGAGGATTCTACATCAACACCATAGCCCCTCCGATGAAGTGTGAGTAGTTTACTTCAGACCTTGGGTCCATAGCTAGTAGCTAGATGGCTTCTTCTCTCTTTTGGATCTCAATACAATGTTCTCCCCTCTCTCGTGGAGATCTATTCGATGTAATCTTCTTTTTGCGGTGTGTTTGTTGAGACCGATGAATTGTGGGTTTATGATCCAGTATTATCTATGGAAAATATTTGAATCTTCTCTGAATTCTTTTATGTATGATTGAGTTATCTTTGCAAGTCGCTTCGAATTATCCTTTTTGGTTTGGCCAACTAGATTGGTAGTTCTTGCAATGGGAGAAGTGCTTAGCTTTGGGTTCAATCTTGCGGTGTCCTTACCCAGTGACAGAAAAGGGTTGCAAGCCACTTATTGTATTGTTGCCATCGAGGATAACAAGATGGGGTTTTATCATATTGCATTAATTTATCCCTCTACATCATGTCATCTTGCTTAAGGCGTTACTCTATTTTTAACTTAATACTCTAGATGCATGCTGGATAGCGGTCGATGAGTGGAGTAATAGTAGTAGATGCAAAATCATTTCGATCTACTTGTCTCGGACATGATGCCTATATACATGATCATTACCTAGATATACTCATCACTATGCTCAAGTCTGTCAATTGATCAACAGTAATTTGTACACCCACCATAGAATATCTATGCTCTTGAGAGAAGCCACTAGTGAAACCTATGGCCCCCGGGTCTATTCTCATCATATCAATCTCTATCACTTTATTTACTTGCTTTGTTTTTACTTTGCCTTTTACTTTCCTGCATCTATCTATCAAAAATACCAAAAATATTATTTATCATCTCTATCGGATCTCACTCTCGTAAGTGACCGTGTAGGGATTGACAACCCCTAATCGCGTTGGTTGCGAGTAGCTATCGTTTTGTGTAGGTACGAGGGACTTGTGTGTGGTCTCCTACTGGATTGATACCTTGGTTCTCAAAAACTGAGGTAAATACTTACGCTACTTTGCTGCATCATCCTCTCCTTTTCGAGGAAATCCAACGCAGTGCTCAAGAGGCAGCATTCATCTTTTGTATCAAATCTTAGTACCAAAACCTCAGATTGGTACATGTGGGTTGCTAGTAGTGTTGATTACTCCTTGTAGTTGATGCTAGTTGGTTTATTTGGTGGAAGATCATATGTTTAGATCCTTAATGCATATTAATACCCCTCTGATTATGAACATGAATATTCTTTCTGAGTAGTTACGTTTGTTCCTGAGGACATGGGTGAAGCCTTGCTATTAGTAGTCATGTGAATTTGGTATTCGTTCGATATTTTGATGAGATGTATGTTGTCTCTCCTCTAGTGGTGTTATGTGAATGTCGACTACATGAAACTTCACCATTACTTGGGCCTAGAGGAAGGCATTGGGAAGTAATAAGTAGATGATGGGTTGCTAGAGTGACAGAAGCTTAAACCCTAGTTTATGCGTTGCTTCGTAAGGGGCTGATTTGGATCCACTTGTTTCATGTTATGGTTAGGTTTACCTTAATACTTCGTTTGTAGTTGCGGATGCTTGCAATAGGGGTTAATCATAAGTGGGATACTTGTCCAAGAAAGGGCAGTACCCAAGCACCGGTCCACCCACATATCAAATTATCAAAGTAACGAACGCGAATCATATGAGCGTGATGAAAACTAGCTTGACGATAATTCCCATGTGTCCTCAGGAGCGCTTTTCTCATTATAAGAACTTGTCCAGGCTCTTCCTTTGCTACAAAAAGGATTGGGCCACCTTGCTGCACTTTATTTACTTTCATTGCTTGTTACCCGTTACAAATTATCTTATCACAAAACTATCTGTTACCTACAATTTCAGTGCTTGCAGAGAATACCTTACTGAAAACCGCTTGTCATTTCCTTCTGCTCCTCATTGGTTCGACACTCTTACTTATTGAAAGGACTACGATAGATCCCCTACACTTGTGGGTTATCAAGACTCTTTTCTGGCGCCGTTGCCGGGGAGTGAAGCTCCTTTGGTGAGTGGAACTTGGTAAGGAAATATTTATATAGTGTGTTGAAATTTACTGTCACTTGTTACTATGGAAACTAATCCTTTGAGGGGCTTGTTCGGGGTATCTTCATCCCGACCAGTAGAGCAAAGAGTTGCTCCTCAACCTACTGAACCTACTGAAAATGTTTACTTTGAAATTCCTTTGGGTATGATAGAGAAACTGCTAGCTAATCCCTTTGCAGGAGATGGAACATTACATCCCGATTTACACCTTATCTATGTGGATGAAGTTTGTGGATTATTTAAGCTTGCAGGTATGCCTGATGATGTTGTTAAGAAGAAGGTCTTGCCTTTATCTTTGAAGGGAGATGCATTGACATGGTATAGGCTGTGTGATGATATGGGATCTTGGGACTATAAACGATTGAAATTGGAATTTCACCAGAAGTTTTATCCTATGAATCTTGTTCATCGCGATCGTAATTATATATATAATTTTTGGCCTCGCGAAGGAGAAAGCATCGCTCAAGCTTGGGGGAGGCTTAAGTCAATGTTGTATTCATGCCCCAATCACGAGCTCTCAAGATAAATGATTATTCAAAATTTTTATGCTCGGCTTTCTCTCAATGATCGCACCATACTCGATACTTCTTATGCTGGCTCTTATATGATGAAGACTATTGAATTCAAGTGGCATTTATTGGAAAGAATTAAACGCAACTATGAAGATTGGGATTCCGACGATGGTAAGGAGTCGGGTATGACACCTAAGTTTGATTGTGTTAAATCTTTTATGGATACCGATGCTTTTCGTGGATTTAGCACTAAATATCACTACAAAAAATACACTTCCATGATGATACGTGTTTGTCACAGTAGGTCGTGTTTTTTGTCATGCATGTACATCCATGACGATTTTATGACAGAATCAAGATAGTCGTACCTGTGCTGTCGTAGTAGTGTTCCATGACATTACCAAAATTATCATCAGGGAAGTGTCCACTTCCATGACGATAAATCGTGTGTCACAGAAGTGCTTTCGTCAAGGGTGACCGACACGTGGCATCCACCATAATGGAACACCGTTAAGCTATTGGGTCGGGTTTTGGATTCGATAACCCGTTAGCAGCCTCGACCAATGGGGATTTTCCACGTGTAAAATCATTGGCTGGAGGAAACACGTGTCGGCTCATCGTTGGGACAGATGTCATCCACTCATTGGACAGAAGGCGCCTATGATACGTCGGCAAGTGGCACGGCCCAACAGAGGCCCATTCCTATGAAAAGTTGGCCCGTTTGACTTGGTCAAAAGGTGGCGGGCCGGCCCATGGAAAGCGTGTTAACGGCCTGTTCGCTGATAACCCACAAGTGTAGGGGATCACAATAGTTTTCGATAAGTAAGAGTGTCGAACCCAACGAGGAGCTAAAGGTAGAATAAATATTCCCTCAAGTTCTATCGACCACCGATACAACTCTATGCACGCTTGACGTTCGCTCTACCTAGAACAAGTATGAAACTAGAGGTACTTTGTAGGTGTGATAGGATAGGTTTGGAATATAATAAAGAGCACGTAAATAAAAAGTAGGGGTTGTTTAGATAAAGATACAATAAAGTAAATATAGCGAGTGTGGAAAAGTGGTGGTAGGAGTTGTGAAAGTTTTTCAATGAAAGACCTCGGTGAATCTGCTTACATATTGGGCATCAAGATCTATAGAGATAGATCAAGACGCTTAATAGGACTTTCACAAAGCACATACCTTGACAAAATTTTGAAAAAGTTCAAAATGGATTAGGCCAAGAAAGGATTCTTGCCTGTGCTACAAGGTGTGAAGTTGAGTCAAACTCAATGCCCGACCACAGCAGAAGATAGAGAGAAAATGAAAAATGTTCCTATGCTTCAGCCATAGGCTCTATCATGTATGCAATGTTGTGTACCAGACACGACGTATGCTTAGCAATAAGCTTGGCAGAAGGTACCAAAGTAATCCAGAGTGGATCATTGGACAGCGGTCAAGAACATCTGAAATACACGAAAAGGACTAAGGATATGTTTCTCATATATGGAGATGACAAAGAGCTAGTCGTAAATGGTTACGTCGATGTAAGCTTTGACATCGATCCGGACGATTCTAAATCGCAAACCGGATCGTGTTTTTATTAAACGATGGAGCTGTAAGTTGGTGCAGTTCTAAACAAAGCGTCGTGGCGGGATCTACATGTGAAGCGGAATACATAGCTGCTTCGGAAGCAGCAAATGAAGGAGTCTGGATGAAGGAGTTCATTTCCGATCTAGGTGTCATACCTAGTGCATCGAGACCAATGAAGATCTTCGTGACAATCTTGGTGCAATTGCCTTGGCAAAGGAATCCAGATTTCACAAGAGGACCAAGCACATCAAGAGACGCTTCAATTCCATTCGGGACCAAGTCCAAGTGGGAGACATAGAGATTTGCAAAATACATACGGATCTGAATGTTGCAGACCCGTTGACTAAGCCTCTCTCACGAGCAAAACATGATCAGCACCAAGACTCCATGGGTGTTAAAATAATTACTATGTAATCTAGATTATTGACTCTAGTGCAAGTGGGAGACTGAAGGAAATATACCCTAGAGGCAATAATAAAGTTATTATTTATTTCCTCATATCATGATAAATGTTTATTATTCATGCTAGAATTGTATTAACCGGAAACATGATACATGTGTGAATACATAGACAAACATATAGTCACTAGTATGCCTCTACATGACTAGCTCATTAATCAAAGATGGTTATGTTTCCTAACCATAGACATGTGTTGTCATTTGGTTAATGGGATCGCATCATTAGGAGAATGATGTGATTGACATGACCCATTCTGTTAGCCTAGCACTTGATCGTTTAGAATATTGCTATTGCTTTCTTCATGACTTATACAAAGTTCCTGCAACTATGAGATTATGCAACTCCGTTTACGGAAGAACACTTTGTGTGCTACCAAACGTCCACAACGAATCGGATGATTATAAAGGTGCTCTCTGGTGTTTCCGAAGGTACATGTTGGGTTGGCATAATTCGAGATTAGGTTTTGTCACTCCGATTGTCGGAGAGGTATCTCTGGGCCCTCTCGGTAATACTCATCACCTAAGCCTTGCAAGCATTGTAACTAATGCGTTAGTTATAAGATGATATATTACGGAACGAGTAAAGAGACTTGCCAGTAACAAGATTGAACTAGATATTGGATACCAACGATCAAATCTCGGGCAAGTAACATACCGATGACAAAGGGAACAACGTATGTTGTTATGCGGTTTGACCGATAAAGATCTTTGTAGAATATGTAGGAACCAATATGGGCATCCAGGTCCCGCTATTGGTTATTGACCGAGAATGATTCTAGGTCATGTCTACATAGTTCTCGAACCCGTAGGGTCCGCACGCTTAACGTTACGAGGACAGTTTTATTATGAGTTTATAAGTTTTGATGTACCGAAGTTTGTTTGGAGTCCCGGATGTGATCACGGACATGACGAGGAGTCTCGAAATGGTCGAGACATAAAGATTGATATATTGGACGACTATATTGGACACCGGAAGTGTTCCGGTGATTTGGAGAAAACAGGAGTGCCGGGGTTACGGAAGCCCCCGGGAGAGTATTGGGCCTCATGGGCCCTAGGGGAAAGGAGAGAGGGGCAGCCAGCATGGGCCGCGCGCCCCCCCCTGGTCCGGGTGGACTAGGAGGGGTGGCGCCCCCTTTTCTTCCCCTCTCCCCTTCCTTCCCCTCCTAGTAGGAGTAGGAAAGGAGGAGTCCTACTCCTACTAGGAGGAGGATTCCTCCTCCTTGGCACACCCAAGGGGCGGCCGCCTCCCCTTGCTCCTTTATATCTGGGGCGGGGCACCCCATAGAAACAAGTTGATCTACGGATCGTTCCTTAGCCGTGTCGGTGCCCCCTCCACCGAGTCCACCTCACCATATCGTCGCGGAGTTTAGGCGAAGCCTGTGCAGTAGAACATCATCATCGCCACCACGCCGCGGTCGACGGAACTCATCTCCGAGCTTCGCTGGATCGAAGGCCGGAGATCGCCATCGAGCTGAACGCGTGTGCTGAACTCGGAGGCCCCGTACGTTCGGTGCTTGGATCGGTCGGATTGTGAAGACGTACGACTGCATCAACCGCGTTGTGCTAACGCTTCCGCTTACGGTCTACGAGGGTACGTAGACAGCACTCTCCCCTCTCGTTGCTATGCCATTATCATGATCTTGCGTGTGCGTAGAATGTTTTTGAAATTACTATGTTCCACAACACGCAGAGGGTTTCCCCGAGTCCGGCGGGGCCGGGAGGTCCGGCACCGACTGGTGTACAGCCAGAGGAGCTGAAGGATCTGCTCGGGCGAGCATCTATCTCAGAAGATCACCGTGCGTTAATGGGTACGGTGATTGAAAGGATTTCATCCGCTTAGAGCGGATTGCATGAAGCCGTCAAAAGTTTACTAACGGGGTTTGAGGTACGCGAAAATGATATACCTTCTGACAGTTTTGCATATAGAATGCGCCTTGTATAGATAGTAGCCCCTGAGACTCGGTACGTTGTCAGAAGTGACGGCGTGCCGAGGATCATAATCTTAGTGTTAAGATGTCGCCCGTCCTATTCAGGGGGCGGAGCGTTTGGTGGCCAGCCGGACTGATAGAGTTGCCGAACTGAAGCGGCAACTTGATGTTGCGGATGCGGACATCGCGCTGGTCAATAAGCGACTTGACGAGTCACAAGGTATGTGGCTTCCCCACGGACACTTGATAAGGGAGCTTGACGCCCGTGCCTTACTGCATGTATGCTTACTGCAGATGGTGCCGCTGCCACGGAGGATCTTCGGGCAGAGCTTGCCCGAGCCAAGGAGCAAGCCAGAAAAAGTGATGCGGCTGCCTTGAAGGCGGCCGAAGAGCTGAAAGCCGAATAGGCTGCTCACTGCTGAAGAAGGGAGGAAATGGCCAAGATGGCCATGGAGCTTAAGGATGCTACCGACCGCTGCGAGTTTCTTAAAAGGGAACGCCGAGCGGAGCAAGAGGACCTGAAGAAGGCCGCCGCCGAAGCCAAGGATGCCCGCTCTGCGATGAGAGCTATAAAGGAGGAGCTATGTCAGGCCGGGGATATTGCGGCTGGAAAGCCCTTTCTGCTGTGTAGGAAGTTCAGGGATCCGAAGTATGCTCAGTTGGGCCAGTTGTGGGGTGCGGAGGATGCTTATCTGAATTTGTCAACCAGTGCCGCAGACGCAGTCGCACACTTCCGAGGCCAAAAGGATCACGGAATGGAAGAGCTTTTTTGGTCGCAGTTCCATAGTCCGGAGCGTCCACTTCCATTGACCGATCGGTTAGCCGAATGGGCTGAGCTGAATAGGTTGTCCGGACTTGCCATGAAGGATGTCGTGGCTCATTTGTGGCCGAAAAGGCCCGAGCCGAAGAGTTATTTTGGCTTGGTGCAACAGTTCCTTGATGCAGTGCCGCATATCAAGGCGATGAAGCGGTTGGCATGCATAGAGGGTGCACGGATGGCACTCGCCCGTGTCAAAACATACTGGGCAGAGATGGAGGCCACCGACGTTGCATCCCAGGATTCGGACAGAAGCCAATTACCAGCCGAACACTATTTTGAGGAAGTCCTGCAGGGCGCTCGTTTAATAGAGACGCAGTGCTCGAAAATGTTATGTTCAAATGACATGTATGATTTGTGAAACCATGTTTCAAATATAATATAAGGGCTTTTTATACTTGTGCGTTCAAGTGTTGAAATTCCTCCTGCGCGACCGTTAACGTATATGTGTATATAACCTGAAAGATGGCAGTCTTCGGCTTCAGCCCCCACGCATATAGTGCGGGGGTGTTTGCAAAAAAAGAGTGCATTTTCACACTTAATCCAACGTCTTGGTCCTGTGAAGGAGGTGATAGCATAGCAAACTAGGCAACCGGACTATAATGCTATATCACTTTCACTTAGCCATAGGAGTTCAATGGTGGGGCTACTATATAGCCCCTAGGGGCATCGCGCTCTCGAATTTGGTAGCGTATGTACTGACCGAAACAGTCCTTCGTTAAGCGGAGAATTCTAAACATTCCGGTAGTCGATCGAGTGGTTGACCAGTCTCGCTATATCATGACAATCGGTTCTCGGCTTTCTCTCTTGAGGTGCTCACCGACGAACCGGGCACAATCGCATAGTTCTCCCGGTGCAGCGTTAGCGATTTAAGCGGGCGTAAGGCAGCAAAACACAGGAGCCGGGCAAACCCAACATTTGACCAAAGACATGATTGAGCTGATGCATATAAGGCCTAACTCGTGACGCCGAACACTCCCTAAGGTATTCGGTCTTTATGAAGACAGGCGTAACAATGCTCTAAGCCCCTAGTGTCCAGTGCATCGCAAAGATTTCTGCGCGCCGATGCTAAACGCCAGCCTCCTCCTCGGTTATAGTGAGGAACCGGGGGATGTGTATCAACAAGAGACAGCAAGAAAGGTTTACGCATGGTCTTAATCTGAAAAGAATCCTTGTAACGGGTCCCTACTGCACGTCTACGCCTGTGTTTCCGTTGTGCCGTACCCTGGACGGGTGTAGCACGGTGTTCATCTGTAAAAGAGAAGAACTTAGTTTGAAAAAAGGAATCGTGCGAAGAATGTATAGACAGAATGTAAGTCAAAAAACGAGTAAAATTGAGCTTTATTGTCTCTTATTGTTCATGCGTGCAACCCCTTGTAAGGGGGGACGCGGCTAGTAAGCCCCTTGTTTATTTGCGTCGGACTCGCCTAACCGTGTCCGGGGTCTGGATGACCTGTTTGGGGGCTTTGATCGGCAAAGCCGGATTAATGTGTGGCTGTCAAGGCAGTCTCACTTTCTTCCTTATTCGAGGAACACTCGAGGTTTCCCTTTAATGAGATTATGCCGCGTGGACCGGGCATTTTAAGTGTAAGAGATGCATAATGCGGTATTGCGTTAAAGCGGGCGAAAGCTTCGCGTCCCAATAGTGCTTGATATCTACTTTTAAATGGGGCGATGTGGAAGACTAGCTTTTCGCGACGGGAGTTGTCGGATGAGCCGAACACAACTTCTAGTAGTAGAAAGCCCGTACAATGGGCATATGGCCCTGGCATTACTCCTTTAAAGGAAGTGTTGCTATGGCGTATTTTGGTTGGCTTTATCCCCATTCTGCGGATTGTGTCCTGATATAGTAGGTTTAGATCACTGCCCCGTCCATTAGGACTTGTGTATATTGCAGTCCGTCGATTATAGGATCTAATATCAGGGCAGTCCATCCTGCATTCCCCATACTTCCGGAGTAATCCTGATGGTCGAAAGTGATTGGTTTTGACATCCAGTGTCTGGACTCCGCTGGGGTGGACTGTGCGGCACGTTTTTTAATGGGCGCCGCCCTAATTTTACCTGTTGTCACATGAAGTGAGTTTACTGTTTTGACCTCTTGTGGGAAATTCCTTTGTTTGCCGTTGCTCTGCTTGAGGAGTTCGTCATCGTCCTCACTTGGTGTTTCGAGCCTCTTGTGTTCGGCGTTAAGTCGGCCGGACTGTTTGAAGACCCAACAATCTCTGTGGGTATGGTTTGCAGGCTTCCCGGAGGTGCTATGGATTTGGCATATTTTGTCCAAGATTTTGTTTAGGTTGGATAGCTCGTCGCTGTTGTCCTTGAGAGGCAGTATTTTGTTGTTCTGTCGAGAGCTTTTGAATCCGGCATAATTGTCGTGCTCTTTGGGCTGGTTCCCTTAGTCCGGCGCTGGTCCTTTCCGCGTCGTGGTTTCCCATTTCCATCCCTAACCTCGGATGTACTTGGGTCGCTGGTGCTGCATCTTGCCAGCCAGCTATCTTCTCCCGCGCAAAAGCGGGTCATGAGGATTGTTAGTGCGGCCATTGTCCTTGGCTTTTCCTGGCCGAGGTGTCTGGCGAGCCATTCGTCTCGGACGTTATGTTTGAAGGCTGCTAAGGCTTCGGCGTCTAGGCAGTCGACTATCTGGTTCTTTTTAGTGAGGAACCTGTTCCAGAACTTTCGGGCTGACTCTCTGGACTGTTGAGTTATGTGACTTAAATCATCTGCATCTGGAGGGCGGACATAAGTCCCCTGAAAATTTGCCCGAAACGCGTCCTCGAGCTCTTCCCAACTTCCAATGGTATTTTCTGGGAGGATTTTGAGCCAATGCTGAGCTGGCCCTTTGAGCTTGAGGCGTAAGTATTTTATGGCGTGGAGGTCATCTCCTCTAGCCATATGTATGTGCAGGATGTAATCCTCAATCCAGACTCTAGGGTCTGTTGTTTCGTCATATGCCTCTATGTTTACGGGTTTGAATCCCGCTGGAAATTCATGATCCAGCACCTCATCAGTGAAACATAAGGGGTGTGCTATGCCCCTGTATTTGGGTGTGCCTTGATGCTCGAATACTCGACCTGTTGTATTGCTTTCTGGGGCTTGCTTTCTTGGCCCATAGATGGACCTGATCGGGCCATCCTTTTTGTGAGGATCCTTATGTGGATCGCGTGCCGGCTTATGTGCGGCGCCGCTTGTCGCTCTTTGTTTGTCATGTGGTCGTCTATGCGACCGAGCGGCCTCTTTGTTCTTTGATTGTGTGGGCTCTACGGCCTCTTCGTCAAATTCGGGCAGTAGTTTGCGCTTCGGGTAGCTTTTTGTTTGACGACTATCGCCATATTTGTCTGCGGCCTTGAGTACTTTGCTCCATCTCATCCTGAGCATGTCTTCCGCTGTTTTGAGCTTCCGCTTCTGCTTCTTAAGACTTCGTGCAGTGGCGATGAGTCTTTTTTGGAGGTTCTTCTGTTCCAACGATGTGTCCGATGTGAGATCATCTAGACTATTGTTTTCATCGGGGATGGATTGTTTATCCAATTTATCCTGTTCGGATGGTTGCTCGAAGGCATGTTCATCATCCACCGGTTCGTCCTGCTCTATGGCTGGGTCCATATGGGTGCTGTTGTTGTCGAGGCGGGACTTTAGGCGGCGCTTGCGTCGCCGTTTTGGCTATTTTTCGAGGGAGTTATCCTTCGCCGCGTCCCATTGTTCCTCATTATCGCTTCCTTTAGGTGTGTCCACCATATAAACATCGTGATTTGAGGTGGCCTTCTAATTCCCTATAGGCGCTGGTTCTTGGTCGTCTCCGGCATCGTCGTCCATACCGTCGATATCTTCGGAGTCGAAGTCTAGCATGTCGGTTAAATCATCGACAGTGGCAACAAAGTGGGTGGTGGGTGGGCTTTGAATTTATTCGTCGTACGCATCCCAACTGTCCTGACCATAATCCGGCCACGGCTCTCCTGATAAAGAGAGACACTTTAGCGAATTCAGGATGTCGCCAAAAGGTGGGTGCTGAAAGATGTCCGCAACGGTGAACTCCATGCTCGGCGCCCAATCGGATTCGATTGGGGGTATGAAGGTTCGGGTCGGAGAGGAGTCCGGCACCTTGGAGTCACGAGCTTCACAAGGGACAAGGTCGGTATTCGGCTCTATCGCCGTAGAGGTAGCAGCCCCCGAGGTGGTGTCCAACCACACACACTCGATTGGCGGCGTCGGCTCCGAGCTAAGGGTCGGAGCGGACTCTTATCGACCTCGTGGCCTTGTCCGCAGCAGAACTAAATCATGCCCATCGTGACAGTGCGGCATGCTCGGCTGTGGCTCGAATCCGTCGAAGATCAAGACTCCACGGATGTCGGCCGTATAGTTCAAACTTCCAAATCGACTCGATGGCGGGGTGTAGCTTCGATCTACTCCGGATGGCCTGCGAATTAGCCCGTAGTCTTGAAGCCGCGAATCTGAAGATCTGTCCGGGAGAAAAGTCTCACCCGGACGCGTTATTGTTGATGATCGAAGGAACCATCGAGCCTATAGGTGACGACAGAGGAACTCTCAATGAAAGCACCAATGTCGGTGTCAAAACCGGCGGATCTCGGGTAGGGGGTCCCGAACTGTGCATCTAGGCGGATGGTAACATTATAGTGTGGCATGAAACCCTTGTAAAGCAGGTGGGTGTGAAGGATCTTCCGGTCAGAGTAAGACTTCATATTCCCACATATAGGGCATGGACAACACATAAAACCATTACCTTGTTTGCCTCAGCCACTTGAGAAAATCATGCACGCCTTAATGTACTCGGAGGTGTGTCTTGAACCGTACATCCATTGCGGTTCATCTGCATGCATTATATATAATTAAGTGTGTCAAAAATCATTCTGAGAACATCATGAATAGATAATTAAGTGACCAAATTAAGAGAAGTTCATCATCACATTAAAACCAAAGTACATACATAGTTCTCATCTAACAATATAAAGCTCTGCAGAGCATCTAAATTAATTAAACCATACATTGAAACTATGTAAAACATTTCAATGCGAAAACAAATGCGATCATAATCGCAACCAATGTAACAACTGACCCAACGGCATAATGATACCAAGCCTCGGTATGAATGGCATATTTTCTAATCTTCAAGCGCATTGCATCCATCTTGATCTTGTGATCATCGATGACATCCGCAACATGAAACTCCAATATCATCTTCTCCACCTCAATTTTTCTTATTTTTTCCTTCAACAAATTGTTTTCTTCTTCAACTAAATTTAACCTCTCGACAATAAGGTCGGTTGGAATTTCCGGTTCAACAACCTCCTAGATAAATAAAATCTATGTCACGTTGGTCGGCATAATTGTGATAAACAATAAATGAACCAATAGTTATGAAAAGATAATATATACTACATCCGAATCATAGACAGGACAAGGGCCGACGGGGGCGGATACCAAAACCATCGCACTATATAAGATGCAATAATAAAAGTAAGAAAATTATACAAGTATTATATAAACATACAAGTAACAATTTTTTCCTTTCAGAAAGAAGATAAGAACAAGAGGCTCACCACGGTGGTGCCGGTGACGAGATCGGCGCGGGCGATCGACGGCTATGAAGACGATGACAGGACATGACGGACCGCTAAACCTAGACAAATATTGAGGAAAATGGAGCTTGGAGGTCGAGCTTGGAGAGGAGAAAGCTTAAGTAGTGTGGCTCGGGCATTCCATCGAACACCTCATGTGCGTAGGAGGTGAGCTAGAGCACCACAAAGCTCTCCCCTCGTCGGCCAGGAAAAACAGAGCAGTGGGAGTGCTCTGCTCGCGGGCGAGGGGTATATATAGGCAACTCATTGGTCCCGGTTCGTCCCACGAACCGGACTAAAGGGCAGCCTTTGGTCCCGATTCATGCCACCATGGGACCAATGGCGGTGGGCAGAGCGAGGCCCATTGGTCCCGGTTCGTCCCACCAACCGGGACCAAAAGGTCCAGACGAACAGGACCAATGGCCCACGTGGCCCGGCCGGCCCCCGGGGCTCACAAACCGGGTCCAATGCCCCCATGGGTCCCGGTTCTGGACTGAACCGGGACTAATGAGCTGGCCCGGCCTGGACCATTGCCCCCTTTTCTACTAGTGGTAGCAACTACTCCCACAAATGCCTAGAGCCTATATCATGCATTAGAATTACTTGGGACCTCATAAATTTGACATGCAAGCTCAAGAATAGGGTCACCTATGCAGCAAAAAATTTCAACGAATAAAGCACTAGAACAAAAAATAATTGGACCAATGGAGGAGTCACATACCAAGCAACAATCTCCCAAAGCAGTTTTCTGAAAGGAGCTTTGAGCAAGGAGATCAAAAATCACAGCAAAATGAGCTAGAACTCGTGCTTGGGCTGGATTGGGATTTTTTTGGTAGGAAGATGAAGTGTGTGGGTGCAGGAATAAGCGGAGGGGGGCCACCCAGGGCCCACGAGATTGGGGGGGGCGCGCCCAAGGGGTGTGGGCGTGCCCTCCACCCTCGTGGCCAGGTGCTTGCCCCCCGCAGTGTTCTTAGTGCCTAAAATCCTCAAATATTCCAAAAAAAATTATACTAAATTTGCAGGGCATTTGGAGCACTTTTATTTTTGGCATATTTTTTTATTGCACGGATAATTCAGAAAACACACAGATAATACTATTTTTGCTTTATTTAATCTAAATAACAGAAAGTAAAAAGAGAGTACAGAAGGTTGTGCCTTCTAGTTTCATCCATCTCATGATCATCAAAATGAATCCACTAACAAGGTTGATCAAGTCTTGTTAACAAACTCATTCTGAATAACACGGAACCGGAGAAATTTTGAATAGCACTAGGTTACCTTAACGGGGATATGAACATCCCCAACAATAAGAATATCATACTTTTAATTGATAGTAGGAAGAGGAAATTCAAAACCTCCAATAATGATAGTTGGAAATTTTCCAATAGAATTGATGCTATGAACTTGAGGTTGTTTCCTCGGAAAGTGTACCGTATGCTCATTACCATTAACATGAAAAGTGACATTGCCTTTGTTGCAATCAATAACAGCCCCCGCAGTATTCAAAAAGGGTCTACCAAGGATAATCGACATACTATCGTCCTCAGGAATATCAAGAATAACAAAGTCCGTTAAGATAGTGACATTTGCAACCACAACAGGCACATCCTCACAAATGCCGACAGGTATAGAAATTGATTTATCAGCCATTTGCAAAGATATTTCAGTAGGTGTCAACTTATTCAATTCAAGTCTACGATATAAATAGAGAGGCATAACACTAACACCGGCTCCAAGATCACATAAAGCAGTTTTAACATAATTTCTTTTAATGGAGCATGGTATAGTTGGTACTCCTGGATCTCCTTGTATCTTTGGTATTCCACCTTTAAAAGTATAATTAGCAAGCATGGTGGAAATTTCAGCTTCCGGTATCTTTCTTTTATTTGTAATGATATCCTTCATATATTTAGCATAAGGATTTAATTTAAGCATATCAGTCAAGCGCATACGTAAGAAGATAGGTCTAATCATTTTAGCAAAGTGCTCAAAATCCTCATCATCTTTTGTCTTGGATGGTTTAGGAGGAAATGGCATGGGTTTCTTAACCCATGGTTCTCTTTCTTTACCGTGCTTCCCAGCAACAAAATCTCTTTTATCATAACGTTGATTCTTTGATTGTGGGTTATCAAGATCAACAGCAGGTTCAATCTCTACATCATTAGTATTGCTAGGTTGAGCATCAACATGAACATTATCATTAACATTACCACAAGGTTCATGTTCATCACCTGATTGTGCTTCGACATCAGAGATAGAAATATCATTGGGATTCTCAGGTGTGTCTACAACAGGTTCACTAGAAGCATGCAAAGTCCTATCATTTGTCTTTTTCTTCTTTTTAGAAGAACTAGGTGCCTCTAAATCATTTCTCTGAGAATCCTGCTCGATTCTCTTAGGATGGCCTTCAGGATACAAAGGTTCTTGAGTGATTCTACCAGTTCTAGTAGCCACTCTAACAGCAAAATCATGTTTATTATTTAATTCATCGAGAAAATCACTTTGAGCTTTAAGTACTTGCTCAGCTTGAGTGGTAACCATAGAAGCATATTTGCTAAGAGTTTAAGTTCACCTTTAACTCTAGCCATATAATCACTCAAGCGTCCTATCTCGAAAGCATTATTCTTTAATTCTCTACCAACATAAGCATTAAAACTTTTTTGTCTAGCCATAAAGTCATAAAATTCATCTAAGCATGGGCTATGAAATTTAGTAGACGGGATTTCAACTTTATCATATATATAGAGAGAATTTACCTCTACTACCTGTGTCGGGTTATCAAGACAATGTGTTTCTTCAATAGGTAGATTAAGACCATGTATTGCTTCAATAGGAGGTAAATTCTTAACATCTTAAGCTTTAATACCTTTTTCTTTCATTGATTTCTTTGCCTCTTGCATATCTTTAGGACTGAGAAATAGAACTCCCCTCTTCTTCGGAGTTGGTTTAGGAATAGGCTCAGGAGTTGGCTCAATTGGCTCAGGAATTGGCTCAGGAAGAGTCCAATTATTTTCATTAGTCAACATATTATTCAGTAGTAATTCATCTTGGTCGACTGCTCTTTCCCTGAAAACACAACCAGCACAACTATCCAAGTAGTCCTTGGAAGCATCAGTTAGTCCTGTTGACACCTGTTTTTGGCAAGATACAGATTGCAATGAAGATGGTCTCGATTGAATGGGTCTTCAGCATGAAAAGATTCACGTCGCCGAGTGGAACAACTTTGATGTTTCGGTTATATTCATTCGACCTTATCTTACGGACCGAAACTATACTCCGAGTGGCATAATTCAATGTTCCGAGTGATTTTTGGCCGATCATGCCTTCAAGACGACCTCGGATGAAGGAGTATTCTAAAGGAATTGTCTTCGTCTCGTCGAGACAATCGATTTTGATATATAAACCATCTCAATCCGAGTACATATGCAAAAGTTAGAGGCAATACACTGCAGGCCGAAGCTGAGTGGAAATCTGGCGCAAAGTATCAGACGCCATGTCTGATGGGTCGCGCGAGCAATTAGGCCCTTAAGAGGTCCTTGAATCGAAAAACCTTCAACACGAAAAAGTTTCGTCTCGTCGAGCCGATCGATTTTCATATAAAATTCGTCTCAATCCGAGGTCGTATGTAACCTGGAGAGGCAAATCAAGATCAGGCTATGTTTTTGGTCGAGTGAAAGCTTACCATCGAGTGAAAACTCACGGTCGAGTGAAAACCTACCGATCGAGTCACGGTCGAGTGAAAACATACCGATCGAGTCACGGTCGAGTGAAAACCTACCGATCGAGTCAAAGGTCGAGTGAAAACCTACCGATCGAGTAAAGGTCGAGTGAAAACCTACCGATCGAGTAAAGGTCAAAACTTACCGATCGAGTAAAGGTCGAGTGAAAACTTATCGATCGAGTAAGAGATTGTCTTCCGACTGAAAATATGGTCATCATCCGAGTGAAAGATTGTCTTCCGAGTGAAAATGTAGTCATCCGAGTGAAAAGGTCCAGTCGAGTGAAAGACTCTAATATCCGAGTGGATGAGCTCAAATCCGAGTGAAACTGAACATGTGCTTAAAAGTTTATCAAGATGACCTCGGATGAAGAAGTGTTCAATACAGAAGTTGTGCGTATCATCAAGACGGTAAACTTTGGTTTTGGAGTCATCATCATCAGAGATAGTATATGGCCTGTAAGTTCACTACGAGACTTGGACAATCCGATCCGTTACATGACCGAGTCCATTGGATATTAAAGATGGCTTCGTAGAATATTCAAGATGGTCTTATTTGGAAAAGTGTTCAACATAAGAATTGTTAGTCCGTCGAGGCGCACAAGTTTAAATATTTAGGTCGTCTTGATCGGAGGTCATATGCAAGCTCGGCGGCCCGTGCAAGGAGGAAGATAGAAGTTGGGCCAGATTCAGACTGAATCCGAGTTGGAATAGAACTAGGACTCTAGGACGTGAATTGATGTAATTTTTCTTGTAAGGAAAGCCTAGATGAATCCTTTACTTGTACGGGAAGTCCAGCCGCCTCTTATATATGTTGGGGGTGACGGCCGATTAAACAACACCAATCGAACCAATCAATCTATTACACTTTTGTGTTCATCTATCTTTTTCCCCTACCCTTGTGTCTTTCTTTCTCGTTCTTCGTTCGTTCTTCGCGTTGGAGGGAAGCGATCCACGAGGCTCTAGGGGCGAGCGAATCGACCTAGGGCAGCCCATAGCCGCCCTTGAGCCCGACGAGGTCTCTCCCGGGCAAGTGGGGCCGGGTCTAAAAGCGCCCACCGATCGTCTTGCGTGTCGCTTGTCGGTCGGGTCTCCTTCGACGTGAGCTGCGGTGCATCACCCCGGCGTCGAGGGTACATGGTGGCGTGTTCGTGTGTCAACACACTTTTGGCGACTCCGCTGGGACGAAGCTTTGAACAGTTTCAGCCTATTCTTGCTACGAGGAGGCGTCATCAGTTTAACGCAATCTACAACGGTAACATGTATCATCAATCTCCTTATGTAGATGCAAATAGACATTATGTTGATGTTGCTAGATCTTTCGATGGACATGTCATGTCGGCTAGCCCTAACGAGCAAAGGCCGACTAGTTATTCCGTTGGAGAAACTTGGAATTTACTGAGTGCGACATGCAACATACGAATCTGAACTTTCGTGCATCGGCAACATCTTTCAATATGCGGTGAACAACACGATTTGTTCGAGTAATCAATATATGACACCTCAATTACAGGAGCGTGTCTCACTGTTTTATCCATCGGTAGCCGACTCGCAATATGCGGGTTCATCCCCAAACATGCCGATGGAAGGGGGAATCGGCCATGCTTCCATTAGCTATTTGGCCGGTTATCCTCAAACATCATATGATACACCTCATGATATTAATTGTTCAGCATCATATGCAACTAAAAGTATTCATGACTCGGCTCATTATGGCCGAGTGAATGGAGATTCTACAGGAGTGTATGTTTATAATATTGCAGGAGATGAGGTGACTTTGGCTGCGTTAAAAAGCTTAGCGCAAAATAAGAAGATTACCGCTCTTTGCCTTGAGCAACATGATAAAGGTTTGGTTCCTGATTATGAGGCAATAAAAGCTAGAGTTTTAAAAGAAGACGAAGTTTTGCCGATTGATCACATTGGCGAGAGAGAATATTCGACAGTAGTGCACATGTCTTCACCTATCACTGCAGCATGTTATACACCCCCTATACAATTGCAAAATTTTGGCAACAACAATTCATTGCCAAAAGATCCTAAAAGTATTGGGGGGCAAGCTGATCCAAGTAGGGCTGAGTCTAAAGAAAAATATGTCTCCCGAATGGATGGGGTCAAGCCAACTCTCACAGGGAATAGAGTCAATGGCTTTACTACGCCAACTCTTGAGGAATTACCAGCAGAATATCGACAGGCTTACGAAGCACTCAAGAAGAGCCATGGAGAGGAATATTTGCAAGAATACGTCAAGTGCCTTCCTCCATCCAGCAACTATGTTGGCCCTTCTGCGATATTGAAGCAAGAAGGTTTGCAAGCAAATCAGCAAGAAATGGTTCACTCGGCTAATATGGTTGATTCGGTTGAAACTGTGTCAAATAGGAATAAATCATCTACAGCCGAGTCGAACGATTCCTTTAAAGAAAAGACGATGGTGGATTCGGTTGAAACCAGATTGAGCATCGAGAGGGCTAAGGTCGAGTGCATAGAGTCAATATCGAGTGCGTCGAACCAACCGAGGGCATCGAGCCAGTTAAGGCCGAGTGCATCAAGTCAGCCAAGTGCATTGAGTCATCCGAGTGCATCACCGGCTAATGTTGAGTGCATAGAGCCAGTTATTACTGAGTGTACCAAAACAGATGATGCAAGCTTCACCAAGCAGAGGAACAACAAACACAGCAAATTGGCTATGCTCGATTTTTCTAAATGCAAGGGATCTTACATGCTGCCATATGAGTTTCGTGCTAAAGAAATTGATGAGCATCAAGAACAAAGTAATACGGCCGAACACAGTTCAGTTAACGATGAACATCAAGACCAAGAAAATGGGCCGAGCAAAGTTCAACTGACAAAGAGCATCCGAGTGAAATCCACTCGGGCAATCCGACTGAAATATACTCGGGCGATCCGAGTGATGAGGCACGAGATCCAGAAAAAGAGGAAGAGGCATTGGAGAATTATTCAGAAGTGGAGCAATGTATTGTTCCAGTGGTGCAACCATCTTCTCCTTCCAACGTCTTCACAAAGGTACACCTAGCAGATAGTTTACTCAATTTTCGATTCGGTCAAAATCATATTGTTGATGCACCTGTTAGTAAGATTCTAATTAATTTTGAAAGACCAATTGAAATGAGTAATCTATTTGTTAGGAATGATCTTGTCACTAATCGTGCTGATCAACACATGGCATTATTCAAAGAGGCTAGTAGTGACAACTTATCGCAAGCAAAGTTGTTCTCGTCATGCCGACTGAACTTTATATTCATATGGGCAACTTTGTTTGTTTCATGCCTGGCTAACATTTGGTCTCAGAGGAGACGTATATTCTGTAATTATTTTGGTTGCAGGAATATAAAGCCAGGTTCAAAGTTCTCTAGGATAGCCGATTCAAGAGCATCGGGAAAGGAGGACAAAAATCAATGCATAGCCGAGTTAGATGTTAAACTGATACCACTCGGTTGTTTTGTATCAAAACTGGTATCACAATATCGTTTAATGGACCATGAGTGTACGTCCAGTATAGGCATAGTTGATCACATCGTTGGTGTGTTGTTGACTGATCCAATTATAACTGATCATGATGTTGAGCCATCAGGACAAGAACAAATGCAATGCTTGTTTGAAGACTATATCAAAGACAACGACATGATTCATCAAGCTGCACAATTGGACAACATAGGACGATTGGAGTTCGTTGAGGCACGAGCATATGGCCAGTCGTATCAGATTGGTCTTGATGGTGATCAAATGTTGACTCGGCTATCTGAAGCCGATTCATCTAAAGGTCAACAAGTACACACCGACGATGACGGGGTCAGGTCTTCGAGCAAGGATATTGTTAAAAAGTGCATCAAGAACAATCTTGAAGATGGAAGTTTCATCAAAGCTACAATGGCGACATCTAGCACTGGGGGGCAACGAGAAAATTCAAAGACCAATGCACACACAACTAAAGAAAGCAAATGCAATGGTAAGCACAAAGGTAAAAAGCCGAAAGTCACTTTCGCGCAGTTATTAGAAAAATATCAGAAAATAAGTGAGGCAAAGAGTGCTTATCGGCCGAGTGAAACAAAAGTATCAAAGTCGCCCCCAAGGCATAAATTTGAAGACTTGGATTGGCAAAGGAAGACGTTGAGCAAGCAGACTTCATATCCTGCTGTTGGGCCGCCAATGCCAATGTCGTGGATGCCTCCCTACACTCATGTAAATCCGTATCCGTCATGGGGCAGGTATGATACAAGGGCAAATTATCCATCTTATTTTAGATCATCTTGCGAACATTATGCAGCTCCAAAAAGATCAACATTTGATGAACAATCACACGTCAAAGACCGTTTCAATCGTAAGGAATCGGTCCGGAGCTCAAGGAACAAGAAAGAGGTGGTCAAGCAAGTGTACCAGGTCAAGAAAGATGGTCGTAATTGTGCTACTTCAGATTTGTTCTCAAATAACAAAGAGCTAATTAAAGTATTGACATTGGCTACAAAAGGCAACAAGGCAAGTCAATCAAATGCCAAATCTGAAGGGAAGAAGTTGAGAGTGCACAAGGCCAAAAAAGAGTTAGCATTGGTGGAAACAGAATCACAGCCGAGATGCCCACTCGGCTTAGCACATTGGCAAGAGAAGGAATTACAAAGACTTAGTGCACATGAGTTGAGAAAGAAGAACATGGCATGGGTTCCCAAGAGGAGCAGTCAAAGTAGAAATGATGTCTGACCTTCTATTGCAACAAGTGTTAAAAAAGTGAAGAAAGAAAAGGATGGCCGCAAGAGTGCTATTTCGGATCCGACTCCAAATGACAAAAAGCTAGCCAAGCCTATGTTGGCTGCAAAGGAAAAGAAAGTGAAGCAAGTAAATTTCAAGGATCCAATAGTCAAGTTTGGACATGCCAAGCCAGAGATGCCCAAAGACAGAAAGAATTTGCCAGTGCATAAACCAAAGTACCAGCAGGACGCCCACTCAGCTTACCATATTCGCAAGAAGAAGCTAAAAGCGGCTTAGGGCCAAAGAAGTGGAGAAGAGGAACATGGCACTGGGTTCCTAAGGAAATCCTCGAGTCAAGAGCGGCATCACATCTCCTGCTTGCGGCCAGCAGAAATAAGGAGTACAAGTGTAAAGCCCGTAGGCAAGGGCGACAATTTTCATATAGGAGACTCCAAGAGGCGTCTCATCCATATTCTTCGATCGTACTATCAAAATCAACGCTATGGAATTTTCCTCAGCGAAACATCGACTTATTTCGCTATTCACACTTTGGTGGACGGACTCGAGCACTTTTGAGATAAAACGCATGGCGATATTTGCATATCGCCCTCATAATTCATTGTGTTGGCAAAACCGGCATCCGCTAACGGTGTTCACCATGGTGGATTTCCTACTCCTATAGGCGATGTTCGGTGTTAGCCGATCTTGGCGAGGCCGATTTAATTATTGAGTCAACCAACAATCAAGGGTCTAGTGCATAAAAGAGCCCCGACTCCAAATGTTATTTATTTGCAGGATTCAAGTCAGGAGATAGACGTTGTTCGACGGAGGCTTGATGGTGTACTTTGATAATGAGTTGAGTCGCCGAACAGTGGACAGTATTCCTTTAAGGTGCATGGTTATAATTGTTGGGCAACCGTCTTCGTTGAAGGGTTCTAATATTCCCAGGGAATGCCTGGACAAATGCAAGGTCCGGATTGACATAAGAAACTTACGTGGAAGCCTTTGTGACATCCAATTGTTGTTTTCAGACAAATATTATCCAAGAGGCTCTACCGAAGAAGCAACAAACATGAGCATATGGATGATTAAAATTATCATACTCAACAGGCACAGCCGATGGAGTGTTGACATCGTGCTTAAAAATTACCCTAGGCAAGGTATTTTACGCGCATAGCTCGCCGAGTAAAACAGGGGGCATGTGTTGACACCTGTTTTTGGCAAGATACAGATTGCAATGAAGATGGTCTCGAGTGAATGGGCCTTCAGCATGAAAAGATTCACGTCGCCGAGTGGAACAACTTTGATGTTTCGGTTATATTCATTCGACCTTATCTTACGGACGAAACTATACTCCAGTGGCATAATTCAATGTTCGAGTGATTTTGGCCGATCATGCCTTCAAGACGACCTCGGATGAAGGAGTATTCTAAAGGAATTGTCTTCGTCTCGTCGAGACAATCGATTTTGATATATAAATCATCTCAATCCGAGTTCATATGCAAAAGTTAGAGGCAATACACTGCAGGCCAAAGCTGAGTGGAAATCGGCGCAAAGTATCGGACGCCATGTCGATGGGTCATATGAGCAATTAGGCCCTTAAGAAGTCCTTGAATCGAAAATCCTTCAACACGAAAAGGTTTCGTCTCGTCGAGCCGGTCAATTTTCATATAAAATTCGTCTCAATCCGAGGTTTTATGTAACCTGGAGAGGCAAATCAAGATCAGGCTATGTTTTTGGTCGAGTGAAAGCTTACCATCCGGTGAAAACTCACGGTCGAAAGTGAAAACCTACCGATCGAGTCACGGTCGAGTGAAAACATACCGATCGAGTCACCGGTCGAGTGAAAACCTACCGATCGAGTCAAAGGTCGGTGAAAACCTACCGATCGAGTAAAGGTCGAGTGAAAACCTACCGATCGAGTAAAGGTCAAAACTTCTTGATCGAGTAAAGGTCGAGTGAAAACTTATCGATCGAGTAAGAGATTGTCTTCGACTGAAAATGTGGTCATCATCCGAGTGAAAGATTGTCTTCCGAGTGAAAATGTAGTCATCCGAGTGAAAAGGTCGGTGAAAGTGAAAGACTCTAATATCCGAGTGGATGAGCTCAAATCCGAGTGAAACTGAACATGTGCCCGAAAGTTTATCAAGATGACATCGGATGAAGAAGTGTTCAATACAGAAGTTGTGCGTATCATCAAGTCGGTAAACTTTGGTTTTGGAGTCATCATCATCAGAGATAGTATATGGCCTGTAAGTTCACTACGAGACTTGGACAATCCAGTCCGTTACATGACCGAGTCCGACTGGATATTAAAGATGGCTTCGTAGAATATTCAAGATGGTCTTATTTGGAAAAGTGTTCAACATAAGAATTGTTCGTCCCGTCGAGGCGCACAAGTTTCATATTTAGGTCGTCTTGATCGGAGGTCATATGCAAGCTCGGCGGCCCGCGCAAGGAGGAAGACAGAAGTTGGGCCAGATTCAGACTGAATCCGAGTTGGAATAGAACTAGGACTCTAGGAGGTGAATTGATGTAATTTTTCTTGTAAGGAAAGCCTAGATGAATCCTTTACTTGTACGGGAAGTCCAGCTGCCTCTTATATATGTTGGGGGTGATGGCCGATTAAACAACACCAATCGAACCAATCAATCTATTACACTTTTGTGTTCATCTATCTTTTTCCCCTACCCTTGTGTCTTTCTTTCTCGTTCTTCGTTCGTTCTTCGCGTTGGAGGGAAGCGATCCACGAGGCTCTAGGGGCGAGCAAATCGACCTAGGGCAGCCCATAGCCGCCGCGAGCCCTGACGGGGTCTCTCCCGGGCAAGTGGGGCTTCAGGTCTACAAAAGCGCCCGTCGACTGTCTTGCGTATCAGGCTGTCGGTCGGGTCTCCTTCGACGTGAGCTGCGGTGCATCACCCCCGGCGTCGAGGGTACACAGTGGCGTGTTCGTGTGTCAACAAGTCCATTATAAAAGATATCAAGTATTTCATTTTTCTTAAGAGGAAGATCAGGCAAAGCATTAAGTAATCGGAGAAGCCTCCCCCAAGCTTGTGGGAGACTCTCTTCTTTGATTTGCACAAAATTATATATTTCCCGCAAGGCAGCTTGTTTCTTATGAGCAGGAAATATTTAGCTGAGAAGTAATAAATCATATCCTGGGGACTACGCACACAACCAGGATCCAGAGAATTAAACCAAGTTTTAGCATCACCCTTTAATGAGAACGGAAATATCTTAAGGATATAATAACAGCGAGACTTCTCATCATTAGTAAATAGGGTGGCTATATCATTTAACTTGGTAAGATGTGCCACAACAGTTTCAGATTCATAGCCATAAAAAGGGTCAGATTCAACAAAAGTAATCTCAGGATCAACAGAGAATTCATAATCCTTATCAGTAACACAGATAGGTGAAGTAGCAAAAGCGGGGTGAGGTTTCATTCTAGCATTAAGAGATTGCTGCTTCCATTTAGCTAATAGCTTCTTAAAATCATATCTATCATTGCAAGCAAAAATAGCTCTAGCAGCTTCTTCATCCATAACATAACCCTCAGGAACAACAGACAATTCATAATTAGGGGGAGAACTTTCATCATCACCATCATCAATAATTTCATCTTCAATAATTTCATTCTCTCTAACCCTAGCAAGTTGTTCATCAAGACATTTACCTAATGGCGCAGTAGTATCAAGCATAGAAGTAGTTTCATCATAAGTATCATGCATACCAGAAGTGGCATCATCAATAACATGCGACATATCAGAATTCATAGCAGTAGCAGGTTTAGGTGTCGCAAGCTTACTCATAACAGAAAGAGAATCTAGTGCAGAGCTAGATGGCAGTTCCTTACCTCCCCTCATAGTTGAGGGAAAAATCTTAGTTCTTGCATCTTTCAAGTTCTGCATAGTGATCAGCAGATATAAATCCCAAGTGACTCAAAGAATAGAGCTATGCTCCCCGGCAATGGCGCCAGAAATTAGTCTTGATAACCCACAAGTATAGGGGATCCCAACAGCTTTCAAGGGTAGAGTATTCAACCCAAATTTATTGATTCGACACAAGGGGAGCCAAAGAATATTCTCAAGTATTAGCAGTTGAGTTGTCAATTCAACCACACCTGTATAACTTAGTATCTACATCAAAGTATTTAGAAGCAAAGTAGTATGATAGTAATGGTAACAGTGGCAAAAGTAACGATAGCAGTTTTGTAATGATTTTAACAGTAGCAACGGAAAAGTAAATAAGCAAAGCACAATATGTAAAAAGCTCGTAGGCATTGGATCAGTGATGGATAATTATGTCGGATGCGATTCCTCATTAATAGCTATAACATAGGGTGACACAGAACTAGCTCTAGTTCATTAATGTAATGTAGGCATGTATTCCAAATATAGTCATACGTGCTTATGGAAAAGAACTTGCATGACATCTTTTGTCCTACCCTCCCGTGGCAGCGGGGTCCTAGTGGAAACTAAGGGATATTAAGGCCTCCTTTTAATAGAGTACCGGACCAAAGCATTAACACATAGTGAATACATGAACTCCACAAACTATGGTCATAACCGAGAAGTATCCCGATTATTGTCACTTCGGGGTTGTCGGATCATAACACATAATAGGTGACTATAGACTTGCAAGATAGGATCAAGAACTCACATATATTCATGAAAACATAATAGGTTCAGATCTAAAATCATGGCACTCGGGCCCTAGTGACAAGCATTAAGCATAGCAAAGTCATAACTACATCAATCTCAAAACATAGTGGATACTAGGGATCAAACCCTAACAAAACTAACTTGATTACATGGTAAATCCCATCCAACCCATCACCGTCCAGCAAGCCTACGATGGAATTACTCACGCACGGCGGTGAGCATTATGAAATTGGTGATGGAGGATGGTTGATGATAACGACGGCAACCAATCCCCTCTCCGGAGCCCGAGCGGACTCAGATCAGCCCTCGAGAGAGATTAGGGCTTGGCGGCTCCTTGTCGAAAACGCGATGAAACTTTCTCTCGACTTTTTCTCCATGAGCAGAATATATGCAGTTGGAGTTGAGGTCGGTGGAGCTGCAGGGGCCCATGAGGCAGGCGCGCCCGAGGAGGCGCGCCCCACCCTCGTGGACAGGTGTGGGCCCCTTGCCTTGATTCTTCGCCCGTATTTTTATATTTTCCAAAAGTTATCTCCTGGATTTTCAGGTCATTCCAAGAACTTTTGTTTTCTCGCACAATAAACAACACCATGGCGATCTTGCTGAAAACAGCGTCGATCCGGGTTAGTTTCATTCAAATCAAGCATGTTAGAGTCCAAAACAAGGGCAAAAGTGTTTGGAAAAGTAGATCGTTGGAGCGTATCAATAGAAGCAGATTAAGATCTGTTGCCACCGTCCATGAGGACTCGGTGAGGTGGAATCCAGCGATAATTGGGTCGAGCACCAATGCGGCTGAACCTCCATGACGAATACTGGTCGGATGGTCCCTGCGATCAAAGGTGATCAGGCATGCTGACCATGGTTTGAATTTTGGGGCGACTGACTCTATCGCATAGACGTCCCTTAACGCGCGCTTGCGCTCCCTTTTGGGGATGTGAGTAGCGTATATCATGTTCACCGCCTTGACCTCGGGGGGGGGGGGAATTTCTTCTGTCCCCCTGTGTTCGGTGGGCGAGGCTCCTCATCTTCATTCCGTTGGCGACCCTTTCCCGTGTGCTCGGTGTTTAATTGCGGCCTGTTTGAAGACCCAACACTTGTTGGTATGGTTACCGAGCTTGTAAGGTGCCATGAATTTGGCAAGGTCGATCGAGTATTTGGTCCAGGCTAGATGAGCCGTCCTTGTTTCTTTTGAATGACCTCTTCTGTTGACCGGGCTTGGAGCCACTGAATCCGACATTGACCGTCGTGTCTTTGGCATTTTCAGTGTTCCTCTGACACTTGTTTTTATTGCGTCGGCGCCTGCCGTTTCTGTTCTTTGCTTCGGAAGTGCCAGGATCGCTAGTACTGTTGCTGCTATGGGCCAGCTAGCTATCTTCACCTGCGCAAAAGCGGGTCATGAGTGATGTGAGGGCTGCCATGGACTTTGGCTTTTCTTGGCCAAGGTGTCGGGCAAGCCATTCGCTGCGGATGCTGTGTTTGAAGGCTGCTAGAGCCTCGGCATCTGGACAGTCAACAATTTGGTTCTTTTTGACTAGGAATTGGGTCTTGAATGTTCTGGTTGACTCTCTGGGCTGCGGGACTATGTGACTGAGGTCATCGGCGTCCGGAGGTCGGATATAAGTGCCCTGGAAGTTGTCGCTAAAGGCATCCTCCAGGTCTTCCCAGCTTCCAATAGAGTTTTCTGGGACGCTGTTTAACCAGTGCCGTGCTGGCCCCTTAAGTTTGAGGGGGAGGTATTTGATGGCATGTGGATCGTCACCACGGGCCATGTGAAGTGGAGAAGGAAATCTTCAATCCATATTGCGGGATCTGTTGTTACATCGTATGACTCGATGGTCACGGGTTTAAACCCTTATGGAAACTGGTGCTCCATTACCTCATCGGTGAAGCATAGGGGGTGTGCGGTGCCTCTATATCGGGTCACGTCACGACGCAGATCGGATGGTGTTCGTATGCGGTTTTTGGCCCGGGTGAAGTTATGCTTGTCGCGTCAGGCTTGATGGTCGTCTTCTCGAGCTTGGTATTTGATGGCATGTAGATCGTCACCGCGGGCCATGTGAAGTGGAGAAGGAAATCTTCAATCCATATTGCGGGATCTGTTATTCCATCGTATGACTCGTTATTGATCCGTATACCGACTTGATCTGACCGGCTCTATTATCCAGGTCCTGTCGTAGGTCATAAGTGTGCCCTGCAGCCGCCATCTCTCTACCTTTACGTTGGGGTGGTGCAGGCGGGTGTTCGGCTTGAGTTGTCGCTCTGTCCCGGCCATGTGGTGGTCGGTCAGGTTCGTCAGTAGCGTTACGCCTGGGCGGTATAGGCTCTGGGGCCTCGTCGTCGAATTGGGGCAGCAGTTTGCGCTTCGGGTAACTCTTGGTTGGGCGTTCGAGGCCATATTCCTTGGCTGCCAGGACATCAGTCCATGTGTCATTGAGCAGATCCTGATCAGCTTGAAGCTGCTGCTGCTTCTTTTTCAGGCTTCTTGCCATGGCTATCAGTTGGCGCTTAAAGCACTCTTGTTCGAAGGTTTCTTCTGGCTCTCATCTTCTTCGGAGATCGGTACGTACTTACTATCCTTCGAGCCCTCGTCCTCAAGGGGGTCATCGGGGTTAATTGCCCCTCCTCCCAATCATCATGTTCGGATGTTGGTTCGATAGGGGCTTCTTGGTCTTCAGCGTTATCCGAAGTATTGTTGTCTCCGGTGTCGGTATTGATGTCTTTTTCTCGGCGCGGTTTAGGCGGCGCCGCTCCACGACGACGCTTTGGTGGTGCCACGGAGAATTATTCTCGATCGGGTCCTTCCCACCTTTGCCGTCATCCTCTTTGGGTGTGTCCACCATATACCGTCATATGTGGAAGTAGTCGTCCAGCATCCGATGGCGGCAGGTTACGGCTTTGCTCTTCTCGACATAAATGCGTCCATGCCGTCGATTTCCTCGGAAGCGTGTCGAGCATGTCGGTTAGTTCCTCTGATGGCTATGAAGTGGTGGTGGGTGGGACGTAAAATTCCCCGCTCTCAGCCCCTAGTGCGGGCTGGGCATAGTTCGGTGGCGATCCTTCTGTAATGGAGAGAGATCGCATTAAGTCTAGAGCCTCGTTTAAGAGTGGGGTCTGGACAGGGAAGCGAGAATCCGTGGAGCGGGGCGGGATAGGAGTTCCCTGGCTGAGCTCGTATAACCTGAGACCTCGAGTTCGGAGCTAGTGCAGAGGTGAGTCGGCTTGATGAGGATAGAGGGCAGGGAGTGATTCGGGCTGGCTGGTGAAGCGATCCCCTCCGTATCCCGGTGTTGAGCTCTATAGCTCTGACGAGTCCAGTGGGCTCTAAATTCCCGCCGGACTCGGCGAGGAGTTCAGATCTGAGGCGGAGCTGTGGTTGAGGCCATAAACCCTTGGAAGACCAGTTCTCCCGGGAATCAACGGTATAGTTTAGGTTTGGCTGATCGATGCGGGGGTGTAGTTGTCGATCTGCTCGGATGGTGTCGAATTGTACGCGATCTGAAAGCCACCGAATACGAAGATTTGGCCGGGATGAAAAGTCTCCCTCGGGGCGGAATTGTTGTGGATGGTTGATGGAGCCATCGAGCCTTCTGGTGATTACACGGTCAATCTCTCAAAAAAGCACCAATGTAGGTGTCAAAACTGGCAGATCTCAGGTAGGGGGTCCCGAACTGTGCGTCTAAGGATCGAAGATAACAAGGAGGTAGGGGACACGATGTTTACCCAGGTTCGGGCCCTCTTAATGGAGGCAATACCCTACTTCCTGCTTGTTTGACTTTGATGAGTATAGGGGTTACAAGAGTTGATCTACCAATATGGGCATCCAGGTCCCGCTATTGGTTATTGACCGAGAATGGTTCTAGGTCATGTCTACATAGTTCTCGAACCCGTAGGGTCCGCACACTTAACGTTACGATGACAAGTTTTATTATGAGTATATAAGTTTTGATGTAACGAAGTTTGTTCGGAGTCCCGGATGTGATCACGCACATGACGAGGAGTCTCAAAATGGTCGAGACATAAAGATTGATATATTGGACGACTATATTCGGACACGGAAGTGTTCGGGTGATTTGGAGAAAACCGGAGTGCCGGGGGGGTTACCGGAACCCCGGGAGAGTATTGGGCCTCATGGGCCCTAGGGGAAAGGAGAGAGGGGCGTCCAGCATGGGCCACGTGCCCCCTCCCCCTCTGGTCTGAATTGGACTAGGAGGGGGGCGGCGCCCCCCCTTTTCCTTCCCCCTCTCCCCCTTCCTTCCCCCTCCTAGTAGGAGTAGGAAAGGAGGAGTCCTACTCCTACTAGGAGGAGGATTCCTCCTCCCATGGCGCGCCCAAGGGGCCGGCCGGCCTCCCCCCTTGCTCCTTTATATCACGGGGCGGGGGCACCCATAGAAACAAGTTGATCTGGATCGTTCCTTAGCCGTGTCGGTGCCCCCTCCACCAGATTCCACCTCGGTCATATCGTCGCGGAGTTTAGGTGAAGCCACGTGCGGTAGAACATCATCATCGTCCACCCTTGCCGTCGTCTTGTGGAACTCATCTCGAGCTTATTTGGATCGAAGGCCGGAGATCGTCATCGAGCTGAACGTGTGCTGAACTCGGAGGCCCCGTACATTCGGTGCTTGGATCGGTCGGATCGTGAAGACGTATGACTACATCAACCGCGTTGTGCTAACGCTTCCGCTTACGGTCTACGAGGGTACATAGATAGCACTCTCCCCTCTTGTTGCTATGCCATCACCATGATCTTGCTTGTGCGTAGGAATTTTTTTGAAGTAACTACGTTCCCCAATAGTGGTATCAGAGCCAGGTTTTATGCGTTGATGTGATATGCACGAGTAGAACACAAGTGAGTTGTGGGCGATACAAGTCATACTGCTTACCAGCATGTCATACTTTGGTTCGACGGTATTGTGAGATGAAGCGGCCCGGACCGACATTATCGTCACGCTTCTGCGAGACTGGTTTCACCGTTACGAGCACTCGTGCTTAAAGGTGGCTGGTGGGTGTCTGTCTCTCTCACTTTAGCTGAATCGAGTGTGGCTACGCCCGGTCCTTGCGAAGGTTAAAACAGCACCAACTTGACGAACTATCATTGTGGTTTTGATGCGTAAGTAAGAACGGTTCTTGCTCAGCCCGTAGATGCCACGTAAAACTTGCAACAACAAAGTAGAGGACGTCTAACTTGTTTTTGCAGGGCATGTTGTGATGTGATATGGTCAAGATGTGATGCTATATTTTATTCTATGAGATGATCATGTTTTGTAACCGAAGTTATCGGCAACTGGCAGGAGCCATATGGTTGTCGCTTTATTGTATGAAATGCAAGCATACTGTAATTGCTTTACTTTATCACTAAGCGGTAGCGATAGTCGTAGAAAGCAATAGATGGCGTAGCGACAACGATGCTACGATGGAGATCAAGGTGTCGCGCCCGGTGGCGATGGTGATCACGGCGGTGCCGGAGATGGAGATCACAAGCACAAGATGATGATGGCCATATCATATCACTTATATTGATTGCATGTGATGTTTATCCTTTATGCATCTTATCTTGCTTTGATTGGCGGTAGCATTTTAAGATGATCTCTCACTAAAAATTATCAAGAAGTGTTCTCCCTGAGTATGCACCGTTGCCAAAGTTAAATCGTGCCCGGACACCACGTGATGATCGGGTGTGATAAGCTCTCGTCCATCTACAGCGGGTGCAAGCCAGTTTTGCACACGAGAATACTCGAGTTAAACTTGCGAGCCTAGCATATGCAGATATGGCCTCGGAACACGGAGACCGAAAGGTCGGCGTGAATCATATAGTAGATATGATCAACATAGTGATGTTCACCATTGAAAACTACACCATCTCACGTGATGATCGGTCATGGTTTAGTTGATTTGGATCACGTAATCACTTAGATGACTAGAGATGTCTGTCTAAGTGGGAGTTCTTAAGTAATATGATTAATTGAACTTAAATTTATCATGAACTTAGTACTGATAGTATTTTGCTTGTCTATATGCATTTGTAGATAGATGGCTCGTCTTTGTTGTTCGTTGAATTTTAATCGTTCCTTGAGAAAGCAAAGTTGAAAGATGATGGTAGCAATTACGGACTGGGTCCGTAACACGAGGATTATCCTCATTGCTGCCTGAAAAGTTACGTCTGGAAGCACGCTGGGTGCGAACTCTTCTTGATACTGGCCCGGCGGCGTTAAACGTCTGGCGAGCAAAGTGATGACTACTCTATAGTTCGATGTGACATGCTACGGCTTAGAACCGGGCCTTCAACGGCGTTTTGAGCGTCATGGAGCATATGAGATGTTCCAGGAGTTGAAGTTAATATTTCAAGCAAATGCGGATTGAGAGATATGAAGTCTCCAATAAGTTCTCTGCTGCAAGATGGAAGAGAATAGTTACATCGGTGAGCATATACTCAAAATCTCTGGGTATAATAATCACCTGATTCAATTGGGAGTTAATCTTCCGGATGATAGTGTCATTGTGAATTCTCCAATCACGCCACCAAGCTACAAGAGCTTTGTGATGAACTACAATATGCAAGGGATGAACAAGACTATTCGAGCTCTTAGCAATACTAAAAGCTGCGGAGGTAGAAATCAAGAAGGAGCATCAAGTGTTGATGGTCAACAAGACCACTAGTTTCAAGAAAAAGGCAAAGGGAAGAAGAAGGGGAACTTCAAGAAGAATAGCAAGCAAGTTGCTGCTCAAGAGAAGAAACCCAAGTGCGGACCTAAGCACAAGCCGAGTGCTTCTCTGCCAAGCGGTAGTCCTTTGGAAGCGGAACTGCCCTATGTATTTGGTGGATAAGAAGGATGGCAAAGTAAACAAAGGTATATGTGATATACATGTTATTGATGTGTACCTAACTAGAGCTCATAGTAGCACTTGGGTATTTGATCTTGGTTACATTGCTAATATTTGCAACTCGAAGCAGGGACTACGGAATAAGCGAGCAGCGGCCAGGGCGAGGTGGCGATGCGTGGGAAAGCGGTTCCAAAGTCGATGTGATCGCGGTCGACACGCTACCTCTACATCTACCTTGGGATTAGTTTTAGACCTAAATAATTGTTATTTGGTGCCAGCGTTGAGCATGAACATTATATCTGGATCTTGTTTGATGTGAGGCGGTTATTCATTTAAATCGAGAGAATAATGGTTGTTCTATTTATATGAGTAATATCTTTTATGGTCATGCACCCTTGAAGAGTGGTCTATTTTATTGAATCTTGATAGTAGTGATACACATATTCATAGTGTTGAAACCAAAAGATCAGAGTTGATAACGATAGTGCAACTTATTTATAGCCTTGCCGTTTGGGTCATATCGATGTAAAGCGCATGAAGAAACTCCATCTTGATGGGCTTTTGGAATCACTTGATTATGAATCACTTGGTACTTGCGAACCTTGCCTTATGGGCAAGATGACTAAAATACCATTCTCGGAACTATGGGCGAGCAAGCGATTTGTTGGAAATCATACATCTTGATGTTTATGGTCCAATGAATGTTGAGGCTCGCGGCGGGTATCGTTATTTTCTCACCTTCACAGATGATTTGAGGAGATATGGGTATATCTACTTGATGAAACACAAGTTTGAAACATTTGAAAAGTTCAAAGAATTTCAGAGTGAAGTGGAAAATCATCGTAACAAGAAAATAAAGTTTCTATGATCTGATCATGGAGGTGAATATTTGAGTACGAGTTTGGCCTACACTTGAAACAATGTGGAAATGTTTCGCAACTCACGCCACCTGGAACACCACAAAGAAATGGTATGTCCGAACGTCGTAATCGTACTTTACTTAATATGGTACGATCTATGATGTCTCTTATTGATTTACGCTATCATTACGGGGTTATGCTTTAGAGGCGGCGCATTCACGTTAAATAGGGCACCATCAAAATCCTTGAGACGGCGCCTTATGAACTGTGGTTTGGCAAGAAACCAAAGTTGTCGTTTCTTAAAGTTTGGGGCTGCGATGCTTATGTGAAGAAACTTCAACCAGATAAGCTCGAACCTAAATCGAATGTGTCTTCATAGGATACCCAAAAAGGCTGTTGGGTACACCTTCTATCACAGATCCGAAGGCAAGACATTCGTTGCTAAGAATGGATCCTTTCTAGAGAAAGAGTTTCTCTCGAAAGAAGTGAGTGGGAGGAAAGTAGAACTTGATGAGATAACTGTATCTACTCCCTTCTTGGAAACTAGTTCATCACGAGAACCGGTTCCTGTGACAACTACACCAATTAGTGAGGAAGCTAATGATAATGATCATGAGACTTTAGATCAAGTTTCTCTTGAACCTCGTGGGTCTACGAGTAAGATCCGCACTGAGTGATGCGGTAATCCTATTACGGAAGTCATGTTACTTGACCATGATGAACCTCGAACTATGAGGAAGCGATGATGAGCCCAGATTCATAAAATGGCTAGAGGCCATGAAATCGAGATGGGATCCATGTATGAAAACAAAGTATGGACTTTGGTTGACTTGCCCGATGATCGACAAGCCATTGAGAATAAATGGATCTTTAAGAAGAAGATGGCGATGATGGTAATGTTCTTGTCTATAAAGCTCGACTTGTTGCAAAAGGTTTTCGACAAGTTCAAGGGGTTGACTACGATGAGACTTTCTCACCCGTAGCGATGCTTAAGTCCGTCCGAATCATGTTAGCTATTGCTGCATTTCATGATTATGAAATTTGGCAAATGGGTGTCAAGACTGCATTCTTGAATGGATTTCTAGAAGAAGAGTTGTATATGATGCAGCCGGAAGGTTTTGTTGATCCAAAAGGTGCTAACAAAGTGTGCAAGCTCCAGCGTTCCATTTAGGGACTGGTGCAAGCATCTTGGAGTTGGAATAAACGCTTTTTTAGTGTGATCAAAGCATATGGTTTTATACAGACTTTTGGAGAAGTCTGTATTTACAAGAAAGTGAGTGGGAGCTCTGTAGCATTTCTAATTTTATATGTAGATGACATATTATTGATTGGAAATGATATATAATTTCAGGATAGCATAAAGGGATACTTGAATAAAAGTTTTTCAATGAAAGACCTCGGTGAAGCTGCTTACATATTGGGCATCAAGATCTATAGAGATAGATCAAGACGCTTAATAGGACTTTCACAAAGCACATACCTTGACAAAATTTTGAAAAAGTTCAAAATGGATCGAGCGAGAAAGGATTCTTGCACTGTGCTACAAAGTGTGAAGTTGAGTCAAACTCAATGCCCGACCACAGCGAGAAGATAGAGAAAATGAAAAATGTTCCTATGCTTCAGCCATAGGCTCTATCATGTATGCAATCTTGTGTACCAGACTGGCGTATGCTTAGCAATAAGCTTGGCGGGAAGGTACCAAAGTAATCGAGAGTGGATCCTTTGGACAGCGGTCAAGAACATCTGAAATACGAAAAGGACTAAGGATATGTTTCTCGTATATGGAGGTGACAAAGAGCTAGTCGTAAATGGTTACGTCGATGCAAGCTTTGACACTGATCCGGATGATTCTAAATCGCAAACCGGATACGTGTTTTTATTAAACGATGGAGCTGTAAGTTGGTGCAGTTCTAAACAAAGCGTGGTGGCGCGATCTACATGTGAAGCGGAATACATAGCTGCGGAAGCGACAAGCGAAGAATGCGGATGAAGGAGTTCATTTCCGATCTAGGTGTCATACCTAGTGCATCGGGACCAATGAAGATCTTCTGTGACAATCTTTGGTGCAATTGCCTTGGCAAAGGTATCCAGATTTCACAAGAGGACCAAGCACATCAAGAGACGCTTCAATTCCATTCGGGACCAAGTCCAAGTGGGAGACATAGAGATTTGCAAAATACATACGGATCTGAATGTTGCAGACCCGTTGACTAAGCCTCTCTCACGAGCAAAACATGATCAGCACCAAGACTCCATGGGTGTTAAAATCATTACTATGTAATCTAGATTATTGACTCTAGTGCAAGTGGGAGACTGAAGGAAATATACCCTAGAGGCAATAATAAAGTTATTATTTATTTCCTCATATCATGATAAATGTTTATTATTCATGCTAGAATTGTATTAACCGAAAACATGATACATGTGTGAATACATGGACAAACATATAGTCACTAGTATGCCTCTACATGACTAGCTCATTAATCAAAGATGGTTATGTTTCCTAACCATAGACATGTGTTGTCATTTGATTAATGGGATCACATCATTAGGAGAATGATGTGATTGACATGACCCATTCCGTTAGCCTAGCACTTGATCGTTTAAAATATTGCTATTGCTTTCTTCATGACTTATACAAAGTTCCTGCAACTATGAGATTATGCAACTCCCGTTTACCGGAAGAACACTTTGTGTGCTACCAAAGCGTCTAGCGTGCTGGGTGATTATAAAGGTGCTCTCAGGTGTTTCGAAGGTACATGTTGGGTTGGCATAATTCGAGATTAGGTTTTGTCACACCGATTATCGGAGAGGTATCTCTGGGCCCTCTCGGTAATACTCATCACCTAAGCCTTGCAAGCATTGTAACTAATGAGTTAGTTATAAGATGATATATTACGGAACTAGTAAAGAGACTTGCCAGTAACAAGATTGAACTAGGTATTGGATACCAACGATCAAATCTCGGGCAAGTAACATACCGATGACAAAGGGAACAACGTATGTTGTTATGCGGTTTGACCGATAAAGATCTTCGTAGAATATGTAGGAACCAATATGGGCATCAGGTCCCGCTATTGGTTATTGACCGAGAATGGTTCTAGGTCATGTCTACATCGTTCTCGAACCCGTAGAGTCCTTGCACGCTTAACGTTATGATGGCAGTTTTATTATGAGTTTATAAGTTTTGATGTACGAAGTTTGTTGAGTCCGGATGTGATCACGGACATGACGAGAGTCTCAAAATGGTCGAGGCATAATGATTGATATATTGGGCGACTATATTCGGACAGGAAGTGTTCGGGTGATTTGGAGAAAACCGAGTGTCGGGGGTTACGGAACCCCCGGAGAGTATGGGCCTCATGGGCCCTAGGGGAAAGGAGAGAGGCGGCCGGCATGGGGCCGCCCCCTCTGGTCTGAATGGACTAGGAGGCGGCCCCCTTTCTTCCCCTCTCCCCCTCCTTCCCCCTCCTAGTAGGAGTAGGAAAGGAGGAGTCCTACTCCTACTAGGAGGAGGATTGCTCCTCCCTTGGCCCACCCAAGGGGCCGGCCGGCCTCCCCCCTTGCTCCTTTATATACAGGGCAGGGGCACCCCATAGAAACAAGTTGATCTCTGGATCGTTCCTTAGCCGTGTCGGTGCCCCCTCCACGAGTCCACCTCGGTCATATCGTCGCGGAGTTTAGGCGAAGCCTGTGCGTAGAACATCATCATCGTCACTGCGCCGTCGTCTTGTGGAACTCATCTCGGAGCTTCGCTGGATCGAAGGCGGAGATCGTCATCGAGCTGAGCGTGTGCTTAACTCGGAGGCCCGTGCGTTCTGTGCTTGGATCGGTCGAATCGTGAAGGCGTCGACTACATCAACAGCGTTGTGCTAGCGCTTCGCTTACGGTTTACGAGTGCGTGGCAGCACTCTCCCTCTCGTTGCTATGCCATCACCATGATCTTGCGTGTGCGTAGAATTTTTTGAAATTACTCGTTCCACAACCATGAAGGTTTCCCAGTCGGCGGGGCGGAGGTCGGCACCGGCGGTGTCGGCGGAGGAGCTGAAGGATCTGCTCGGGCGAGCATCTATCTCAGAAGATCACCGTGCGTTAATGGAGTGCGGTGATTGAAAGATTTCATCCGCTGAAGCGGATTGCATGAAGCCGTCAAAAGTTCTTGTGCAGGGGTTTGAGGTGCTGTGAAAATGATATACCTTCGACAGTTTGCATATAGAATCGCCTTGTATAGATAGTAGCCCCTGAGACACGGTACGTTGTCAGAAGTGACGGCGTGCCGAGGATCATAATCTCAGTGTTAAGATGTCGCCCGTCCTATTCAGGGGGCGGAGCGTTTGGTGGCCATCCGGACTGATAGAGTTGCCGAACTGAAGCAACAACTTGATGTTGCGGATGCGGACATCGCGCTGGTCAATAAGCGACTTGACGAGTCACAAGGTATGTGGCTTCCCCACGGACACTTGGTAAGGGAGCTTGACGCCCGTTCCTTACTGCATGTATGCTTACTGCAGATGGTGCCGCTGCCATGGATGATCTTTGGGCAGAGCTTGCCCGAGCCAAGGAGCAAGCCAGAAAAAGTGATGCTGCTGCCTTGAAGGCGGCCGAAGAGGTGAAAGCCGAACAGGCTGCTCACTGCCGAAGCCGGGAGGAAATGGCCAAGATGGCCATTGTCACGACCGGTTTTTCCGGGAAATAAAATTCCAGAAAGGACCGTCGTGCTCATCAGCCCCAGGATTACTGTTAGCTGATGAGGCTCCAACTTGATACAGAAATTCCAAGCAAAATACAAAATATGTAGTACAAGACCATTACGGCTGTGAGTACAACAAAGGTTTCTCTTGGTTGGTGGCGAGCGGTTTGTGGATCATCGGTGTCTATGGGACTCCATTTCCCACGAGGAACAGTGACCAGGTTAACTCCTATCTTGGCGAGGCTGCTATCTCCATTGCTTAGGTTCGGGGCTGTCATCACATCGCTCCTCTCCGGGCAAGAAAATCTGGCCAAGACAATAGCGAGGGACAAGCCGGTGAGTACTTTGAATGTACTACGCAAACATTTAGAACACGGTATAATATAACAATGATGTCTTGACAATATTTTATGCTCATGGCGTCGGTCACAAAGATAAATATAACTCGATGTATGAATATGCAATGCCATAGAAGTATTAAAGATTACGAAATAAATAACAAGCATGCCACGATCGAGGCGTCTGGCGACACCACATAAAGGGCTTTAAAAGAAATGCCACGATCGGGCGTCGGCGACACCACATAAAGGGCTTTTAAAATTAAATGCCACGATCGAGGCGTCTGGCGACACGCATAAAGGGCTTTAAAAGAAATGCCACGATCGAGGCGTCTGGCGACACCACATAAAGGGCTTTTAAAATTAAATGCCACGATCGGGCGTCGGCGACACGCATAAAGGCTTATAACAAAATAAATGAATCGATGCATGATCGGACGTCTCGGCGACATCACATAAAGACTTATAGCAAAATAAATAACAACAATGCAGCGATCGGACGTCTGGCGACGTCACATAAAGACTTATGTCAAAATGAATGATAACAATGCATGATCGGACGTCGGCGGCGTCACATAAAGGCTTACATCAAAATGAGCGATAACAATGCAGCGATCGGATGTCGGCGATGTCACATAAAGGGCTTATAATTCATTGTCATAACGGGTGAGGTTAATGTATGCGAAAAATATTCCACACAGGATGGTTAACGGTTAGTCCTTCACAAGGCACAACTTTAGCCAAACTTCACACTCCTTTAGCTTACCGGGGTTCTTGCCATCAAGACTGACTATTGACACGATAGATAAGACCCGAAACATGGTCATGGATAGGATGTTGAAATGGGGAGTTGACTCTGCGAGTTTGTACTAAAATGCCCACAGCGGTTTCCGTAGTCACGAGGACTAGTTCCGTTTATGGTATTTGGAAGAAACACAACAACGATACACACCCATTCCACTTCACGTTGCGGGAATCACCCTTGACGGCGCTCAAGAAAACTTTGAGACGGGGAGATCACACACTCGAATGACATGGGATCAAATTATATATCTGGCGCTCTAAGGGTGCCCCCCTCTCGGTCCCAACCGGAAACACCCATGCTTGACGGATGAGAGGCTTTAATCCAGGGCCATGGAACCTTCATCCGGCCTCTCCATTTGGTGTGTACGGGAAGTGGTTTACCTCTTACTAAACCTTATCCCTTACGGAAACATGTGGCGATCTGGAAAGAAATGAGCAGGAATTGATACCGGGGTCAACAAACACATTGGCATAAGACTGGCATGCTACAACACTACCATCTTAGCCTTCTTCATGCCACCATGTGGCCATGCAACCTCATTTCCAACAGCATGGAAATCACCAACATGCACCCATGCAAATGATCATGTCACATGAAATAACAAGTCCTTCGAAATGAGGTGGTGTTATAAACGTGTCAACGAACACACCAAAAATATTATGCCGGGGTTCAAAGTGCTTGCCTTCTATGTGTGGAAAGGTAGGGTGCACTCCAAAACATTTGAATGCTTTCTCCTCTCTCCAAAATCCTATTTTAGCAATATAAAGAATTAACACACAAAATAAAACAGCACCAAAAGTTGTTTTGAATTTTTTTTCAAATAAATCTTAAAATAAACTAGATCAAATTTTAGAGAGGTGGGAAAAAGAATCATTTTATTTGGAGTTGTATTTAAAAAGATATAACCGATCAAAGTTACGGTCAAATCTGGTTTTAAAATAAAAATAGAAAAAAAGCGTTTGAGCAGGAATACGTTTTGGAGCGGAAGAAAGCGTACTTCCTGGTTTCGCTTTCACTTGTCCAGCGTGGGCAGAAGTCAGACAGTGGGTCGAGGGCCCCCACTAGTCAGGTTTGACTAATCGCCCCCTCCCTCCTTCCTCTGTCCCGGCCGCGGGGAGTCAGCGATCGTCGCGTGGCCGGCTGGCTCTCCTGCGAGGCCAGGCGAGATGGATCCGCCTGCCCAGGCGGTTCCTCCGGTGGTCGTTGGGTCGGCGAGGGCGAAGTGAGCTGCGTGGCCGAAGCTCCTTGGCGGAGGAGGCCGGTGGCGAAAGTGACTTTGTGGCGGCGATGGCTCGAACAAAATTGAGTAGGGAATGGTTCACGGGAGCAAGAGGGGTTCTTGGCGAAGAAGAGCGGAGAGGGAGGCTCTGAGGCGCCGGCGGGCTGGCGATGGCGGCGGCTGCGATCGCCGGAGAGTGGGAAGATGAGCTCCCGGTTCGATTAGGCTGCCTCAAGGGTCCTAAGCGAGTGTCTTGAGGTTCCTTGAGCAGGCGTGCTCGAGGCCTCCTTAAATAAGCGCTTCGAAGTCGGTTCGGCGGTGGCGCGGATAAGGTCGCCGGCGACCGTCTTCTTATCTTCTTGAAGCGGCGTGGCGGCGGCGAGGCTTCGCGGACAAGGTTGAGATGAGCTTGAGCTGTTCGAGGGGCAGTGGCGAGCAGGGGTGGCTTAAGCGGCGCCGACGGCGTGGCGAAGCGCCTTCTGATCGTCGGTGTGCCGCCAAAGCTCTGTCGGCGCTGTAGGCTGCCGGAGTTGGCTTAGCGTTCTTGCGGCGGATGAGTCGAGTGCAGCTCGTGGCGGCGGGGTAGGTGGCGCCAGCGCGGCGCCTTGGCTCGGGCGCATGTGCGTGCCAAGCACGCTCTACAAACACGCCAAACACGCCCGGGCTATGTTCGATGAAATGCGGGAGGTAGTCTAGAGGCCACGGTTGAGGCTGGAAACAAACAGTTCTAGTCTAGGGTTAGTAATGGATCTAATGGACATGGTGGATTGGTCGGGATCTCAAGTTCATAGTGTAGACATGAAATCATGCCAAATCTGGACATGCACATAGGGTGTTTGATAAAATGCCAAAGGCATCTAGGCAATTCTTGGAGTGGCCAAAATCTCCAGGTCGGTGTCTCTTTGGATGCAAGAGGGAGTGGTGAAGTTAGTTTGCAGAAATGAGAAACTTGCTAGTGCAAGTTTTGCAAAACTACACTTCTGGGCAGGGAGTGAATCGTATCATTTTATGAACTAAAAATGATCCCATAAGTGCATGCTTCTGGACTTAGTGGTTTGGCAAGGGTGTCGGTGTACTAAGGTAGGGGTACCTCAGTACCCCAACTTGTGCGCAGCAGCATGCAACTCCCATAACTGGATCCACCATATGCTTGCGGAGACCATTCTGCTCCATACCAAGCCATTCAAGAACAAAGTGTACAAGGCGAAGCTTAAGACCCGGCAAGAGGAGCTTGCCGGGAAGGCAGTTCGAGCTCAAGACTACATCACTCATGCAAGTCCTGGCGAGAGGAGCTCGCGGGGAGACTAGAAAGATCACATCACAAAGACACGCCTCGGCGCTATCCTCAGCGTCGGCGAGGCCCGAGGCGGCAAGTTATAGAGCCGACAAGCTCCGGGCCGGCAAGATCAAGACCCGGCAAGGTACTTGCCAGGAAAGCTCTGCGTGCCCGCCCAGCTCATCGCCCACAGCGTCACCTTGACTTTCTCCGAGGCAGCGTGGCGGGTGGCATGTCTTTGCATAAGCGGTGCGGTGGCACTCCGCAGTGGTGGCTCCATCGCCCGTGGCAAAGGAGACGCATAAGGCGGGAGCTTTTGGGGCGGCGCGGCGGGCATTAAATGCCCTTGTCCCCTCTGTCAAAAGTAGGTAGAATCCTTTGTTCAAGCCTTTAGCGACCTTTGTTCCCCCACTGTTCCAACTACCACCTCTTTTACATTTTACCCCTCTACCTTCGTTGACACATCGGTGACCCTTGCCCTATAAAGGAGGCCCATGCAGCAGCGTGGGGGGTTGGAACCCTTGGCAACTCTAGCGCTGGGATTCGAGCGCTTCCATACACCACACCACCATTAGCTCGCATTCGTGAGCAAGATCAAATACTAACACAAAGCAGCGGTAGGGTTTCTGCGACCATCGGCGAAGGCTGGGTAAAATCCAGCGCCCGCGCATCGCCTCGATCTGCTCTCCGCGCATCCTCCGCCCTCGTACCGAACACACGAAGGGGCCGTCCCCGGCGGCCCCATAGGTGTCGTCCACCCATCGCGCACGACATCTTTGGCGCGCCAGGTAGGGGGCGTCGAGGTTGTGCGGACCTGATCCGGCGTTCGTGCGGCCGTGCTCTTCATCAACCTCTCCGTTTTCGTCAGCGACTTCGTCGACAACCGCGCCATGGCCCGAAGCGAGAGCTTGGTCGCGAGACCGTCTGCGTCTCACCCGCCGCCACCGGGCCGGCGGTGGCGGAGAAACGCCCGGCGGAAGAGGTGGACACGGCGAGGCACTCGCGCGCCACAGATCGAGGGGCGAGGGCGGATGACCACGCCTCGGCCTCCGTAGACCCACGTCCATCTCAGCGCTGCGACCCAGCGGCGCCATACCACGGAGGTGGTATCCGTCTGCTTTGGAGCAGAACAGCGCGAGCTCGCGGATGTTCCAAACCCCGTCGAGACACGGGCAAAGCGAAAGCGCCGAGGACCTGCTCCTTCTAACAACTGCAGAAGCCCGGCGCGTCCGCTCCCGCCCGCTTCGCTCGCTTCCCTCCACTCCTGCGAAGCGCTCACAAGGCGCAAATGCTCTCGACTTTCCCGGCGGCGGACAAGGCCGGGGCGGAGAGCCACCATCGAGCCTGGTTGCCTTCGCCAACAATGACCGTCAGCGGCAACTGCGGCCTCACGGCGCGACAAAATTGAAGAAGCGAGGCCAGCAACAACGAACCGTCGAAGTGCAACCGTGCACTCCCGCCTTGAGCGAAAAACGCCGCCCGCGGAACAACGCCCGGCAGCGGCTCCGCAGCATCGTCGGACCCGTGGGCTCGTCGGGATCAACGCCGAGTCTCGGCGGCGGCGACAAGAAGGCCTTCGAACTACGATCGGCGCCGCCGAAGACTTCGGCGACAATCGACCAGGGCTGGAACCACTTGTCGGCGCCGTCGCGCCCGGCGAGCGAGCGACTTACCCGTGCTGCGGCGGGCTGCCCTGCGTTCACCCGTGAGTGCTGGCGCGTACAATGGCCCAGCATGAAAATTTCAAGCCCGGCGTGCGGAGAATCGGCGGCAAGGCGCCCTCGGAATTCCTCGGTGTCTACACCATCGCCGTGCGAGCTGCGGAAGCGCTGACGAGAAGATTACGGCGAACTACTTCCGCTTCGTGCTTAGGCGAGCGTTCGTTCTTGGCTTATGCACTTGCGGAGGCTCCATTTCTTCTGGGCGGACCTTTGCCATCGGTTTGTTGGCGCCTTCATGGCGACCACAAACCCACGACGAGAGTGATCTCCACATTCGGCCCGAAGGAAGGAGAATCCTGCACAAGTACATCCAGCGATTCAGCCGTGTGCAGCCAACATCCACAGCGTCCACCCTGCGCGGTCATGGCGCGTTCCACGAGCGTCGCGTAACCGCCGCATGCGTGAAGAGATGGCGATGACCAAGATCCGGGATGTCGCGAGCTTTATGCTCAGGCTGATAAATCGCGCTGTGGAAGAGGAGAGACTCCGGGGAGGATCTTGGCGCAGGAGGAAGCGACTCAGCAGCGCCGCGCCCGGCGAAAAACGCCGGCGGCGAACTTCGAAGAAAAACAAAAGGCAGTGCTTGCCGTTGAGAAGTCCGGCAAGAAGCTCCGCCAAGCAAACACAGGTGGCAACTCCGGCAAGGAGCTTGCCTGGCGACAACCGACAAGCATGGCGGCCCCGACAGCGATCTTGCAAAATCCACCGCACCAAGGGCCCGACCTCTACAAGCGCAAAGCGTCGACTACCTCGTCGAGCAGCAAAAAGCTAGTCTGAGAGCGCGACAAGGAAAGGACCCAAGGTGGCGGGGAGAACCGAGCAAGCGGCCGTTCAGCTGGTCGAGGAGGACCCCGGCAAGGCCAAGCGGCGACAAGGTGATCGACCTTCTGAAAGACGCGACAAGGATGAAAGAAGGCGGCGGCGAGGACATGGAGGATGAGGATGGCGGTGAGCAGGAGTTCGAGAGGCCACGGAGGTCTGTGCGTCGGCGGTGGCGCCTCGTTACACACCTCCACCGCCAACTAAAAGCAGTGGGCACGTGAGGTGAATCAGTGAGCCGCCCATGGGTCGCCATGAGCTCCTCAAATGGTCCACACACCGTCATTTTTGATCTTGAGGATCACCCGACCGCACCACAGCGGTCGGGTGTTTGCCGATGCTGGTCTCACCACCATCCGCAACCTCAAGGTCACCAAGATCTGGTTGGCCGGTGGGGCGGACTGAACTTGATCTCCTCTGCGGTGATCAAAAACTCCAAATCCCGGATAGCGAGCTCGAAGAGCCGGTTCCTTCAAGAATCAACCGGGAAGGAGCAGGCCCAAGGAAAGATCACCTTGCGGTGACCTTTGGCGGGGAACTCAACTTCAGGACGGTGGCGTCACTTTCGGCGTCGCCGATATTCATTTGCCGCCTGGCGGGATACTCGGCCGTCTGCTCTCGCCAAGTTCATGGCAGCTTCCCATTACGCACAGCGTACTCAAGATGCGGGGCGATAAGCATCATCACTGTCCACAGCGACAAGAAAGGCGCGCTTATCTGTACCGACAAGATCTATCGGGATGCGGCAGCGCGGCCGACAAGGATGCACTTGCGCTGAAGCTCGAGGGAAAGAAGGCGAAGACCAAGTCCGGCAAGCGCTCGGGACCCACCCATTAAAACAGCACCCCTTGGGTGTTGCGCTTTGTCGAGGGCGCCCGTCGAGCTCCACCGGCAAAGATAAAAGGGAATGGCTGCTCCGCCCGGCAACCAAGAAGGTGTCCGCCAAGGAGGGCGGCCTGGTGGTACCTTCACCATCGATTGCCGCTTGGCGACAAATAGGAAGCGGCGCTCGTTGCCTTCTGCGGGCGAATGTCGATGTGTTTGCATGGCAACCATCGACACCCCGGTGTTCCCAGGAAGGTAATTGAGCACAAGCTTGCGTTTGCCCTCATCTTGTGACCCGTCAAGCAAAAAGTAAGGAAGCAAGCCGTGGAGCGCCAAGAATTCATCGTGAAGAAATCAAGAAGCTAGAGGCAGCGAGGCCTAGTTAGAGGTGTGATCCATCCGATGTGGTTAGCAAACCCGATTAAATGCGTGCGCAAAGGCAAGCGGAAATGGAGGCTGTGTATAGACTTCACCGATGTGAATAAAGCATGCCCCAAGGATCCATTCCCTTGCGGCGCATTGACCAGATTATTGACTCCACGGCGGATGTGAGCTACTCTGCTTTCTTGATGCATACTCAGGCTATCACCGGATCTTCATGGCCAAGAGGATGAAGAAGACTGCGTTTATCACTCCATGTGGCACCTATTGCTTCATCGCATGCCATTTGGATGAAGAATGCAGGATCAACATTACATAAGGGTAGTGTATCTTGCTTTTGAGCCACAGATTCACGAAATATAGAAGCTTACATGGATGACATCGTGGTGAAGAGCAAGAGCAAGGATACACTGATTCAAGATTTGGAAGAGACATTTCAGAACCTGCGCAAGATACAACTAAAGTTGAACCACGAGAAGTGCGTCTTTGGGGTTCCCTCCGGCAAACTTCTCGGGTTCTTTGTGTCCTGAGAGAGGATCGAAGCCAACCCGACAAGATTAAGGCCATTGAGCGGATCGAAGCCCCAAAGCGGGTCAAGGATGTCAGAAGGCTCGCAGGTTGTGTGGCTGCCCTCAGCAGGTTCATTTCAAAGTCTGCAGAGCGCGCCCTACCCTTCTTCAAAATCTTGAAGAAGGCGGGGCCCATGAAGTGGACTCGAAGCGGAGCAATGCTGCAAGATTTGAAAGCGTTACTGTCCTCCACTCCAATACTTGTCGCACCTAAACCATAAGAGAAATTGCTGCTGTACCTAGCGGCGACCAACCAAGTGGTTAGTGCTGCTTGTTGGTAGCGGAGAGGGAGTCCAACGAGGAGGCTGCATCTCCGGCAAGTGAGTCCGGCGACAAGCGGTCTGCTCCGGCAAGCTCGGCCCGACAAGGACAAGTCTGCTTGAGGAGCAGGATGAGGTGCGGAAAAAGATGGTGCAGCGCCCGGTGTATTTTGTAAGCTCCCTTCTCCGAGGGGCTAGATCAAGATACTCGGTGTGCAAAAGTTGCTTCGGCCTCCTCATGGCCTCGAGAAAGCTGCGCCATTACTTCGAGCACACGAGATAACAGTGGTCACTTTCGCTTCCCAGCTGAAGAATATTGCACAACCCAGAGGCAACAGGCAGGATCGTTGAGTGGGCCTTTGGGTTGTCGAGCTTTGAGCTCAAGTTGAAAATACTTCAACCATTGAGCAGGGCTTTGGCAGAATTCATAGCAGAATGGACCCCAACACGACGAAGAAGTCAAGAAACAAGTGCACCCGTGCAAGCGGCAAGTGAATGGGTAATGTACTTTGATGGTGCCTTTTCGCTGCAAGCGCGCGGTGCGGCGTGGTACTCATTCGCCCACGGAGAGCACCTCAAGTATGTCATCGAGATGCACTTCCCAAGAGAGCAGCGACAAACAACAACTTGCCGAATATGAAGGTTTGCTTGCCGGCCTCGGGATTGCGGCGAACTTGGGATCAAGAAGTTGATTGTGCGGGAGATTCTCGGTTGGTGGTCCGGCAAGTTAACAAGAGCTATCGAGCCCTTTGATGGAAGCTTATGTAGATGAAGTGAGGAACCTTGAGGCGCTTTGAAGGTCTGCGGATGGAGCACATTCCGAGGGCTCGAGAATGAAATCGCAGATGGCCTTTCAAAATGCGCCGATGAAGTTACACATGGAACCGAGGGACCTTCTTGCTCAAGCTGACTCAACCCTCCGTCGCACCATCAATTGGGCAGTCAAGAAGAAAGTTGGTCTCCGGCGACTACTTGCGGCGGATCTCCCGAGGCCGCCGCCAAAGTCCCAGGATCAGCGACGAGCAGCGAGAACAGCTTGCTCCTGCCGATCCTCGGATCTGTGCGATCGAAGCAAGTGTTCCCGACAAGACTTGCTCCGGCAAGCTTGCCGGGGGACCTTCAGCTCCGACAGGGCCAGAGATCCTTGCCATAGAGTCTCGAGGTTCCCTAGCGGCCCTCATGCCTTTAGTCCTTGCCGTCGAGCCCCAAGCTCCGGCATGGTAGCAGCAGTCGTCCGTTTCTGCAAGCCGGAGAACTTCCCGGCGACCGGAAGAAATAGAAAAGATAACCAGACAGTCCGGTATGTACCGGTTCATGGACAAGTAGCTGTCTGAAGAAGGCTCAATGGTGTCGGTGAAGTGCATCTCGGGGAAGATGGGCGAAGCTGTTGGCGAGAGATACGGAGGCATCTGCGGCCACCACATTGGCGCAAGAAGCGCTTGCGAAAGCTTTCGGCAAGGGTTCTTTGGCAACGAAGGCCCTCAAGATGCAAGCGCACTAGTAACCAAGTGTGAAGCGTGCGATTCCATGCAAAGCAAATTCATCAGCCAGCTCAAGCTCTCCAAGCGATCCCTTTATCCACGGCCTTCTCGATGCAGGGGCTCGATATCCTCGGCCCCTTCCCCGTCTTGTCGGGGCTTTGAGTACTTATGCGTGGCGTCGAAAAAGTTCACAAAGTGGCGGAAGTTGAGCTGTGAGAAAGGTGACAACCGATCAGCGGTCAAGTTCTTGGTCGATTGTGTGCCGTTTGGGATCCCTAACGGATTATCACCGACAACGGTACACAATTCACTAACCGCACCTTCATGCTGTCGTCCAAGACCTTGGCGCCAAGGTCTGTTTAAACTTCGTTGCTCACCCAAGGACAGCGGTCAGCGAAAGGGCCAATGCTGAAGTGTTGCGCGGGCTCAAGACAAGAACTTTCGACGAGGCTGCGCAAGTCGGAAGAAATTGGATAGAGGAGCTGCCGGCGGCTCTTTGGTCGTCGAGCGACACCGTCGAGCCACCGGACAGACACCCTTTGCTCTAGTCTATGGAAGCGAAGAAGTTCTCCCACGGAACTTCGTATCACGGATCTCCTTGAGTGCTCGCTTATGATGAGCTTGAGCAAGAGCAAGCTGCGACAAGATGGCGCATTGCTCCTCGAGGAGGGGCGTCTCGAACTCTTTATCGAGCTGCTCGATACCAGCGAGCCTTGCGCCGCTTCTACCATAGCCGCGAGGTCAAAGCGAGAGTCTCGAGGAAGGCGACCTTGTTCTTGGCGTGTTCAGTCCGCCAAAATTCCAACAAGTTGGCCTTGAAGTGGGAAGGCCCTTATCGGGTGAGACAAGTCCACGAGGCCCGGCTGTCGACTCGAGACCGAAGAAGGCTTGCCGGTGAGTAACTCTGGAACATAGAGCATCTTCGCAAATTTTACCCGTAAAGCGCGGTTGCCGTGATCCGCTCCGGCAACCACCTTTTAATACAAAAGCTTTGCTGCGATTGCATGTAACCCTTTGTACAAAGCGGCGCATGAGACCCGTGCAGCAATAAAGTTTCCGTGTTTTGCGATTATTTGCCTTTTCCCATGCTCTTCTTTGCTATTTGCATGAGTTATTTGGCATCTTTAAATGCACGCATATCCGACAAGCAATAGCGCCCGAAAGGCCATATGCTTTTTCCTTTTTCTCTTTCCTTGTCTCTTAAGCAAAAGAAACATTCCTCGTGCACAAGTTTGCCGGGGGGGAAGGAAGTGGAGGATGAACCAAGTGCTGTTCAAGGAATAAAAGCACTCCAAGTGCTGTTCAAGGAATAAAAGCTTGCCGGAGATCAGCTCAGAGTTTTAAATTTTTAAGTTGCCTTCCTTGAACAACCACACTTCGTATGGAAAACTTGTGCTCGGAGGAACCTACCCGTGGATAACCGCACCCTCGTCTTGTTTTCGAGCGTGCTCAACGATTTAAGTGAGCCGCGACAAAGTGTTGCGCCCTTGTTTCGTTTCGAGCCCGCTCAGCAAGTTAGGTGCGTTGCGGCAAGCCATGGCAAGGTTGCTTGCCGGTAAGTCCTTGGCTAGCAGGCTGCTTTGAGTTTGACACTCAGCACTCGCGACAAAGGCTCCTTACCGGCAAAACTCCTAGAAGCATAAAGTTAAAACGTGCGAAGTTGAGGATCAAGGCAAGGGAGATGACACTGCATCTGCTGATCAGAATAAAGGTAATATCTTACAAGGAATAACTTGTCGCGATGACTAATGAGTTCATAGCGACCTGTGCAGCAACAAAAGGGAAATAAAAGATAAAAGAGGCCTAGTCTACGCGGTCGCCCTCTATCCTGGGGACCTTGTTCACCTTGGCGATGATGTGGGCGACCTGCTCCTTCAGGGCCTCCATGTCCGCGTCGGCCGGCAAGCTGCGAAGGACATTGGAGAGGTTTATACCGGGGTTGCGGTATACGATCTTCGTCAGGACGCGCTCCATGGTTCCCACTTTGGTGGCGCGCCTCCTCGGCGAGCTGCTGAGGATCTTCTCCTATGATTTGCAAGAGCTGGCGCGACCCCACGAAGAAGAGGCTGAGCTTGGCGGCGTATGGCGAGTTTGGATCCGGGGAGTAGATGAGATGCTCGGCTTCAGCTCGGCGCTGGTCAATGGCGACGCGAAGACACCAAGTCCTCGGTCCATATCTCGACAATCGGCGGAAATCCTCGGCTGCTTTGTTGGCGCGGCCACTAAGGATCGCTCCTCGCGGAGCTCCTCCTTGACTTGGTTTCCCGGTCCCGGGCAGCGTCAGCGAGTCCTTGGCGGAGAAATTTTCTGCTCAAGATCCTTGGCGGAGTCCTTGGCAGCCTTGAGCTCGTCGCCCTTCTCGAGAAAAGCGCGCTGGAGCTACGAGTTGGTGTGGGTGTACTTCGCGCTCCGTGGTGGCAGCGATCTTCTCGAGTCCACCTTCAACAGCTCCTCCGATTCTGTGACCTTGGCGGCGAGATCTTCCTTGGCGGTCTCCGGACGCCCATGGCGTCTCGCCTCCTTCAATTCCCCGCCAAGGCCTGCTCCCGGCGACAAGGTCGTCCTCGTGGGCGTCAAGGTCAACCTTCCGCTGAATGAGCTCTCCTTCTCGCCGGGACAACTCCACTCCGGCGAGCCGTTGCTGCTCTTCGGCCTCGGCTTTCTCCAGCAACCATTCTTCCTCTTGCCCGGTGAGCTGCTCGCTTCTCCGCCACCTCGCGGAGCAGCCTGATTAGCGGCGCTGAGCTCCGCCAGGCGCTTCTCCATCTCCTCGGCAGCCTTGGCGGCAAGGGCCTCCCGAGAAGCGAGCCGCTGTTTGGCCCGGTAAGGGCGAGGAGGCTGGTGGAGCAGCTTCTCCTCATCGGACCCGCCCGCTTCCGCCGGGCCCCTCGGCGACCTTCAAACCCGCGGGCGAGGATCTCCCGTCGAAGGCCTCGCCCTCGCGGAGCTCATGACGAGAACCCCCGGCATCTGGATGAAAGCGCCGTTGGGGGCTTCAAGTAATGCCGGGCCGTTCTTCTCCGGCGGAGGGTCAGCGACCGGCGCAGCACTTGACGCTCCCGCAGCCTCCGGGCCAGTGGTGCGGTCGCCGTCCCCCTCTCCGGCCGCGGCATCTGTAGCCGAGGCAGTCTTGGGCACATGTGGCTCGGCGGCTCCCGCCGCGTCCTCGACGACAGGGGCATCGTCGTCGCCACCCTGCACGTCTTCCTCCTCCTCAATGACGGCCTCCATCTCCATCTGCTCGGGGGGAGGGGGAGGATCTAGAAGAAGCAAAAGCAAAAAAAGAAGTTCAAGCAAATATCCGAAAAAAAGGCGGCGCCAAGAAGACAAGTTGCGAAACTTACCTTGGCGGGCGTCTTGGCGTGAGGCTCTCTTGCAGGGAACCGTCCCTTGCAGATGCCGCCCTCGTCGAGCCGCTTCGCCCTTGGCGGAGTACCCGCCCTCGGTGGGCGCTCTCCCTTGCCGGGAGTCCAACCTTGGCGAGATGGAGGGACCGCCCGGCTCCTCGGCGACCTCCGGATGCTCCTCCGCTGCAGCTCCATCTCTGTGAGTCAAGACAAACACTTCAAGATATTGGAACAAGATGAGGCTTTGAGCCCGACAGCGAAGGTCGCGGGGCCCAGACGTCTGCTGGGGGCTCTGGCTGGGGCTGCTCCTCGGGGACAGCGCCCGGGTCGGCAAGCTTGCCTCAGCCGTCCCAGTCGCCTCGGCAGGCGGGTCATCCGCGACCGACCACGGGCACCTTGGCTCTCTTCGCCGCCCGTTCAGTCAAGGTCTGGAATCGATCTGAAGCGAGATTAGCCACAACAATAATCAAAGGCGAAATTTAGAAGATGAGGATTTGGTACTCACTCCTGTTCTTCCTCGTCGTCCTCGCTCAAGCGGAGAAGTCATACCGCTTTGGATTGCGTCGGCCTTGAGGCGGAGGCCCTCTCAGGCGCTTGGCGGCCCTCGGGGCTGGGGGCTGCGAGGCCCGGCCTGTGGCAGGGGCCGAAGCGGGCGGAGCCGCCGCTCCGCTCGAAGACCCCTGTCCACCGGCGCCCGGCTGCAGGCGCCCTTGCCGTGGCCTCTTGCGGTCGCTTCCGCCATGTGCAGTGCGTCGGTGCGCCCTCGCGCGACTTGAGCTCCCGGGAAGCTTGCGCTGCCAGCGAGCGGTGGTTGCCGGGGCTTGCGTACTCGCTTCCGTCGGCGCCTGCGGGCGCTTCAATGAGAATGCTTGGGGCTCGCCCGGCGAGATATTTCCGGCGAGCGAGGAGAGGTAAATCGTCGTAAAGTCCGTGGACCGCCGGCATCTTCGGCGGCCGCGGCATCCTCCACCTCCTCCTCGCCGGCTGGCTCGCCAGATCCAGCGCCCTGCGCTGCGACCCTTTTTCCCCTGGCGTCTCCGCTCCCTCCGGCGACTCCGCTCCCTGCGGCGCCTCGGCTCCCTCCGGCGGCACCATCTCTTGCCGCGGCCTCGGCCGCAATTCCGGGGATCCCGGAGTGCCTCAGAGAAGGGACCCCGGCAAGCGTGCCGGGAGGAAGTCGCAGCAGTCTGCAGATCTCCGCCGCCTCTGTTTGATAGGACTCCTCCGCAGCCTCCGCCTCCTCGGGCGTACAACCGAACTTCCCTGCCGCTGCGGCTGCGGCGGCCTCTTCGGCCCGAGAAGCTATGTACGCGAGCTCCTCGTCCGTGGTGTCCCGTGTCAGCCCCCGGATCTCGTCCTTGTTCTTGATACCTCTTGAGGGTATCGAAGAAGTCGAAGCGTCTGCTGCTTCGGGCGGGATCCTGGCGCTCCACGCCGTGTGAGTCGCCGCGGGCATCATGGCGACAAGGAGATCGAGCTGCGTTATTCTGAAGGCACCACCCGGGAAGCTTGAACCACTCTGGATGGGCGGGTCGTATTGAAAGTTCCCGGACCATCCCCTCGGCTCCGGCGTCGTGAAGTTGAAGTTCAGCCGGTCGCGCAGCCTCATTATATCCCTGCGCCGCCCGTACTCCCGGCGGCCTTTTCTGTCTTGGAGAGAGCGTCTTGGCGGAGAAGTCTGCACCTACTGCCGCAATGGACAGCCCGCTTGTCGAAGGCGAAGGATCCGGATGAGGCGACATCGAGCTTAGCGTCGTCCGAATCCAGCTCGCTCAATCTCTGCAGCGCGCAATGGGCGTCGTCTTGGCGTGATAAGGGCTGCGGCTCGTCTTGACGATCCAGCACCACTCTGCGCGCCACTCTTCCCACTTGGCGGAGCTCCCGGCCAATCTGACCTCTTCAAGTTGAGACGGAAAACCCAAGAAATCCCTCAGGAGAGGGGGAGCTCTGCTCTCGGGGTGAAGAAATGCTGAGCAGGCTACATTTGGGTGTATCCTATGAAGTTTTCACACATATGTCGCGAAACCGCCATTGTGAGGGCGGCGTTGGGGGTGAAATCAAGAAGGTGGAAGCCATAGGTGTTCATGATGTCACGAAGAATTGAGAAAAAGGAGGGCAAAGACGCGATGGAAGAAAGCTGCGAAGAAATAGTACCTGCCGGGATAGTTGTCCATGGTGGCGGCGGATGAGCTCTGGTCGAGGATCGCCGAGGTCCTCTTGGCCCAGAACAAGAAATACTTGCCCCGAGTTCTTGCGCCCGAGCGGCGGGGAAGGCGACGTTCTCCCTCCGCATCTGGCGAGCTCTTCCGCCTGCTCGGTTTCTCCTTCTTGGCCTTCTCCGCCTTCTCTTTCCCTTCTGGTCTTGGGGCCATGGCGGGGCGGCGAGAAGGGACGAAGAATCCGGCGGCGCATGACAGAAAGAAACAACGGAGGAGATCTCGGAGGAGGCGCGAAGAAGGGTTTTGGCGAGAGGAAGAAGAAGCAATAAGCGATGGAGGAACGCGCTGCTTCCTCTGTTTTTATGGGGAAGTGGGGCGTTCGCTCTTCCCATTAAGGGCGTGGGCACGTCCCATCCCACAACGCCCATAATCGGCAGCGTCTTTGTTGCCGCGAGGAGGCGGCGAAGCGAAGAGTGGGTTCGACAGCGCCATGGGCTTCGGCGTGCCGTGCTGTCTTGGGCTGGCCCAACAGCGCTTCGACTTACCGTGTATGGCCCGAGCCGGGGCTCTGTCGGTGTACTAAGGTAGGGGTACCTCGGTACCCCAACTTGTGCAGGCGACCCGCAACTCCCGTGGCTGGATCCACCATATGCTTGCGGAGACCATTCTGCTCCATACCAAGCCATTCAAGAACAAAGTGTACAAGGCGAAGCTTAAGACCCGGCAAGAGGAGCTTGCCGGGAAGGCCGTTCCGGGCTCAAGACTACATCACTCATGCAAGTCCTGGCGAGAGGAGCTGCGCCGGGAGACTAGAAAGATCACATCACAAAAGACCGCCTCGGCGCTATACGTCGGCGAGGGCCCGGAGGCGGCAAGTTATAGAGCCCGACAAGCTCCGGGCCGGCAAGATCAAGACCCGGCAAGGTACTTGCCAGGAGAAATGCGCGTTCGTGCCCACCAGCTCATCGCCAGCGTCACCTTGACTTTCTCGAGAGACGCGTGGCGGGTGGCTGTCTTTGCATGGCGGTGCGGTGGCACTCCCAGTGGTGGCTCCATCGCCCGTGGCAAGCGAGACGCAAGAGGCGGGAGCTTTTGGGCGGCGTGACGGGCATTAAATGCCCTTGTCCCCTCTGTCAAAAGTAGGTAGAATCCTTTGTTCAAGCCTTTGTAGCAACCTTGTTCCCGCCTTTGTTCCAACTACCACCTCTTTTACATTTTACCCCTCTACCTTACGTTGACACCTGTCGGTGACCCCTTGCCCTATAAAAGGAGGCCCATGCACAACGTAGGGGGGGTTGGAACCCTTGGCAACTCTAGCGCCTGGGATTCGACTGCTTCCATACACCACACCACCATTAGCTCGCATTCGTGAGCAAGATCAAATCTAACCTAAAGCAGCGGTGAGGGTTTCTGCGACCATCGCGGCCCGAAGCTGGGTAAAAACCCCGCGCCCCGCGCGCATCGCCTCGATCTGCTCTCCGCGCATCCTCCGCCCTCGTACCGAACACACGAAGGGGCCGTCCCCGGCGGCCCCATAGGTGTCGTCCACCCATCGCGCACGACAAAGGGGTACTACCAGCAGGAGAAATAATGAAGGGCTAAAGAGTAAGAAAAATTATGGTTGCTGTACAAATCCTCAAATTAGACCAGAATGGAAATGAGGATGATTCACTCAAATTTTTCAAAGAACATAAATGGGTTTTTGCACAAAGTGGAATAATATGCTCCTACTGACCTCCCCTAATTTTGGTAGAAGTTTTAAAGAGATATTTAAATAGGTTGTAGTGCAAAATTGCTCTCTGGACCAGAGAAGAAAATTGGGTGTAGAGCTCAACATATTTCAAGAATAAAAGGTATTTTTGTATAAAAGTGATTTAAAAACATCACATGACATCTCCAAATTTTTGTGGGATTTTTAGATAAATATATCAAATGGTTGTAGTTCAAATAGGGCCATATAACCTTGAAAACCATTTTTCAAGAAAATAAAGATCAAGCCAATTAATTATGTAATTAGTTCTACTAAATAAAGAAAAGTTTTTCTTGAGGGGTTAAACAGGTCCAATAACATATTTGAAAAGTTTTCTCTATGGGGAAAACTCCATAATAGCAAGGGAGAAAAAGTTTCAAAAATCAAAAGGGAGCCCAGAAAATAAAAGTTTTAATTTCCTGGCAAAATTTTAATTGATAAAACAAGGTCAAAATTTTGGGGTGTCACGGCCATGGAGCTGAAGGATGCTACCGACCGCTGCGAGTTTCTTAAAAGGGAACGCCGAGCGGAGCAAGAGGACCTGAAGAAGGCCGCCGCCGAAGCCAAGGATGCCCGCTCTGCGATGAGAGCTATAAAGGAGGAGCTGTGTCAGGCCGGGGATATTGCGGCTGGAAAGCCCTTTCTGCTGCGTAGGAAGTTCACGGATCCGAAGTATGCTCAGTTGGGCTAGTTGTGGGGTGCGGAGGATGCTTATCTGAATTTGTCAACCAGTGCCGTGAGCGATCGCACACTTCCGAGGCCAAAGGATCACGGAATGGAAGAGCTTTTTGGTCGCGATTCCATAGTCGGGCGTCCACTTCCATTGACCCGTCGGTTAGCGAATGGGCTGAGCTGAATAGGTTGTCGGACTTGCCATGAAGGATGTAAGTGGCTCATTTGTGGCGAAAAGCCCGAGCGAAGAGTTATTTTGGCTTGGTGCAACAGTTCCTTGATGCGATGCCGCATATCAAAGCGATAAAGCGGTTGGCATGCATAGAGGGTGCACGGTTGGCGCTTCGCCGTGTCAAAACATCTTGGGCGAGATGGAGGCCACCGATGTTGCATCGAGATTGAGACGAAGCCAATTACCGGCCGAACACTATTTTGAGGAAGTCTGCAGGCGCTCGTTTAATAGAGGCGGTGCTCGAAAATGTTATGTTCAAATGACATGTATGATTTGTGAAACCATGTTTCAAATATAATATAAGGGCTTTTTATACTTGTGCGTTCAAGTGTTGAAATTCCTCTGTATGACCGTTAGCGTATATGTGTATATAACTTTGAAAGATGGCAGTCTTGACATTACGCATATAGTGCGGGGTGTTTACAAAAAAGCGCATTTTCACACTTAATCCAACATCTTGGTCCTGTGAAGGAGGTGATAAGCGTAGCAAACTAGGCAACGGACTATAATGCTATATCACTTTCACTTAGCCATAGGAGTTCAATGGTGGGGCTACTATATAGCCCCTAGAGACCTTGTGCTCTCGAATTTGGTAGCGTATGTGCTGACGATAAATGGTCCTTCGTTAAGCGGAGAATTCTAAACATTCGGGGTCGATCAGTGGTTGACAGTCTCTCTCTATATGATGTGATCAGTTTTCGGCTTTCTCTCTTGAGGTGCTCACTGGGCGAACCGGGCACAATCGCAGATACTTCTCATGGTGCGCGTTAGCGATAGAAGCGGAGCGTAAGGCAGCAAAACACAGGGCAGGCAAACCCAACATTTGACCAAAGACATGATTGAGCTGATGCATATAAGGCCTAACTCGTGGCGCGAACACTCCCTAAGGTATTGGTCTTTATGAAGGCAGGCGAGAACAATGCTCTAAGCCCCTAGTGTCGAGTGCAGCAAAAGATTTCTGGTGAGGCCGATGCCAAAACGCCAGCCTCCTCCTCGGTTATAGTGAGGAACCGAGGGATGTGTATCAACAAGAGACAACAAGAAAGGTTTACGCATGGTCTTAATCTGAAAAGAATCCTTGTAACGGGTCCCTACTGCACGTCTGCGCTTGTGTTTCCGTTGTGCCGTATCCTGGACGGGCGTAGCACGGTGTTCATCTGTAAAAGAGAAGAACTTAGTTTGAAAAAAGGAATCGTGCGAAGAATGTATAGACAGAATGTAAGTCAAAAAACGAGTAAAATTGAGCTTTATTGTCTCTTATTGTTCATGCGTGCATCCCCTTGTAAGGGGGGACGCGGCTAGTAAGCTCCTTGTTTATTTGCACCGGACTCGCCTAACCGTGTCCGGGGTCTGGATGACCTGTTTGGGGGCTTTGATCGGCAAAGCCGGATTAATGTGTGGCTGTCAAGGCAGTCTCACTTTCTTCCTTATTCGAGGAACACTCGAGGTTTCCCTTTAATGAGATTATGCCGCGTGGACCGGGCATTTTAAGTGTAAGAGATGCATAATGCGGTATTTCGTTAAAAGCGGTAGCTTCACGTCCCAATAGTGCTTGATAGCTACTTTTAAATGGGGCGATGTGGAAGACTAGCTTTTAGCGACGGAGTTGTCGGATGAGCGAACACAACTTCTAGTAGTAGAAAGCCGTACAATGGGCATATGGCCTGGCATTACTCCTTTAAAGGAAGTGTTGCTATGGCGTATTTTGGTTGGGTTTATCCCCATTCTGCGGATTGTGTCCTGATATAGTAGGTTTAGATCACTGCCCCGTCCATTAGGACTTGTGTATATTGCAGTCCGTCGATTATAGGATCTAATATCACGGCAGTCCATCCTGCATTCCCGATACTTCCGGAGTAATCCTGATGGTCGAAAGTGATTGGTTTTGACATCCAGTGTCTGGACTCCGCTGGGGTGGACCGTGCGGCGCCATTTTTAATGGGCGCCGCCCTAATTTTACCTGTTGTCACATGAAGTGAGTTTACTGTTTTGACCTCTTGTGGGAAATTCCTTTGTTTGTCGTTGCTCTGCTTGAGGAGTTCGTCATCGTCCTCACTTGGTGTTTCGAGCCTCTTGTGTTCGGCGTTAAGTCGGCCGGACTGTTTGAAGACCCAACAATCTCTGTGGGTATGGTTTGCAGGCTTCCCGGAGGTGCTATGGATTTGGCATATTTTGTCCAAGATTTTGTTTAGGTTGGATAGCTTGTCGCTGTTGTCCTTGAGAGGCAGTATTTTGTTGTTCTGTCGAGAGCTTTTGAATCCGGCATTAACTGTCGTGCTCTTTGGGCTGTTTCCCTTAGTCCGGCGCTGGTCCTTTCCGCGTCGTGGTTTCCCATTTCCATCACCTCGGATGTACTTGGGTCGCTGGTGCTGCATCTTGCCAGCCAGCTATCTTCTCCCGCGCAAAAGCGGGTCATGAGGCTTGTTAGTGCGGCCATTGTCCTTGGCTTTTCCTGGCCGAGGTGTCTGGCGAGCCATTCGTCTCGGACGTTATGTTTGAAGGCTGCTAAGGCTTCGGCGTCCAGGCAGTAGACTATCTAGTTCTTTTTAGTGAGGAACCTGTTCCAGAACTTGCGGGCTGACTCTCTGGACTGTTGAGTTATGTGACTTAAATCGCGCATCCGGAGGCGGACATAAGTCCCTGAAAATTTGCGAAAGCAGCGTCCTCGAGCTCTTCCCAACTTCCAATGGTATTTTCTGGGAGGATTTTGAGCCAATGCTGAGCTGGCCCTTTGAGCTTGAGGCGTAAGTATCTTATGGCGTGGAGGTCATCTCCTCTAGCCATATGTATGTGCAGGATGTAATCCTCAATCCAGACTCCAGGGTTTGTTGTTCCGTCATATGCCTCTATGTTTACGGGTTGGAATCCCGCTGGAAATTCATGATCCAGCACCTCATCAGTAAAACATAAGGGGTGTGCGGTGCCCCTGTATTTGGGTGTGCCGTGATGCTCGAATACTCGACCTGTTGTATTGCTTTCTGGGGCTTGCTTTCTTGGCCCATAGATGGACCTGATCGGGCCATCCTTTTTGTGAGGATCCTTATGTGGATCGCGTGCCGGCTTATGTGCGGCGCCGCTTGTCGCTATTTGTTTGTCATGTGGTCGTCTATCCGACCGAGCGGCCTCTTTGTTCTTTGATTGTGTGGGCTCTACGGCCTCTTCGTCAGATTCGGGCAGTAGTTTGCGCTTCGGGTAGCTTTTTGTTTGACGACTATCACCATATTTGTCTGCGGCCTTGAGTACTTTGCTCCATCTCATCCTGAGCATGTCTTCCGCTGTTTTGAGCTTCCGCTTCTGCTTCTTAAGACTTCGTGCAGTGGCGATGAGTCTTTTTTGGAGGTTCTTCTGTTCCAACGATGTGTCCGACGTGAGATCATCTAGACTGTTGTTTTCATCGGGGATGGATTGTTTATCCAATTTATCCTGTTCGGATGGTTGCTCGAAGGCATGTTCATTGTCCACCGGTTCGTCCTGCTCTATGGCTGGGTCCGTATGGGTGCTGTTGTTGTCGAGGCGGGACTTTAGGCGGCGCTTGCGTCGCCGTTTTGGCTGTTTTTCGAGGGAGTTATCCTTCGCCGTGTCCCGTTGTTCCTCGTTATCACTTCCTTTAGGTGTGTCCACCATATAAACATCGTGAGTTGAGGTGGCCTTCTAGTGCCCTATTGGCACTGGTTCTTGGTCCTCTCCGGCATCGTTGTCCATACCGTCGATATCTTCGGAGTCGAAGTCTAGAATGTCGGTTAAATCATCGATAGTGGCAACAAAGTGGGTGGTGGGTGGGCTTTGAATTTATTCGTCGTACGCATCCCAACCGTCCTGACCATAATCCGGCCAGGGCTCTCCTGATAAAGAGAGACACTTTAGCGAATTCAGGATGTCGCCAAAAGGTGGGTGCTGAAAGATGTCATAGCGGTGAACTCCATGCTCGGCCCCAATCGGATTCGATTGGCGAGTATGAAGGTTCGGGGTCCGGAGAGGAGTCCGGCACCTTGGAGTCACGAGCTTCACAAGGGACAAGGTCGGTATTCGGCTCTATCGCCGTAGAGGTAGCAGCCCCCGAGGTGGTGTCCAACCACACACCCTCGATTGGCGGCGTCGACTCTGAGCTAAGGGTCGGAGCGGACTCTTGTGCGGCCTCCAGGGCACTGTCCGGCAGCAGAGCTAAATCATGCCCATCATGACAGTGCGGCATGCTCGACTGTGGCTCGAATCCGTCGAAGATCAAGACTCCGCGGATGTCGGCCGTATAGTTCAAACTTCCAAATCTGACCTGATGGCCAGGGGTGTAGCTTTCGATCTACCCCAGATGGCCAAGCGAATTGGCCCGTAGTGCGAAGCCGCCGAATACGAAGATCTGTCCGGGGAGAAAAGTCTCACCCTGGACCGCGTTATTGTTGATGATCGAAGGAACCATCGAGCCTATAGGTGACGACACAGAGGAACTCTCAATGAAAGCACCAATGTCGGTGTCAAAACCGGCGGATCTCGGGTAAAACATTTCAATGCGAAACTATGTAAACTATGTAAACCGGAGCATCTAAATTAATTAAACCATACATTGAAACTATGTAAAACATTTCAATGCAAAAACAAATGCGATCATAATCGCAACCAATGTAACAACTGATCCAACGGCATAATGATACCAAGCCTCGGTATGAATGGCATATTTTCTAATCTTCAAGCGCATTGCATCCATCTTGATCTTGTGATCATCGACGACATCCGCAACATGAAACCCCAATATCATCTTCTCCTCCTCAATTTTTCTTATTTTTTCCTTCAACAAATTGTTTTCTTCTTCAACTAAATTTAACCTCTCGACAATAAGGTCGGTTGGAATTTCCGGTTCAACAACCTCCTAGATAAATAAAATCTATGTCACGTTGGTCGGCATAATTGTGATAAACAATAAATGAACCAATAGTTATGAAAAGATAATATATACTACATCCGAATCATAGACAGGACGAGGGCCGACGGGGCGGATACCAAAACCATCGCACTATATAAGATGCAATAATAAAAGTAAGAAAATTATACAAGTATCTATATAAACATACAAGTAACAATTTTTTCCTTTCAAAAAGAAGATAAGAACAAGAGGCTCACCACGGTGGTGCCGGCGACGAGATCGGCGTGGGCGATCGACGGCTGTGAAGATGGGGACAGGACATGACGGACCGCTAAACCTAGACAAATATTGAGGAAAATGGAGCTTGGAGGTCGAGCTTGGAGAGGAGAAAGCTTAAGTAGTGTGGCTCGGGCATTCCATCGAACACCTCGTGTGCATAGGAGGTGAGCTAGAGCACCACAAAGCTCTCCCTCGCCCGGCCAGGAAAAAGCAGGCGGTGGGAGTGCTCTGCTTGCATGAGCGAGGGTATATATAGGCAACTCATTGGTCCGGTTCGTCCCACGAACCGGGACTAAAGGACAGCCTTTGGCCCCGGTTCATGCCACCAACCGGGACCAATGGTGGTGGACCAGGAGCGAGGCCCATTGGTCCCGGTTCGTCCCACCAACCGGGACCAAAAGGTCCAGACGAACCGGGACCAATGGCCCACGTGGCCCGGCCGGCCCCCGGGGCTCACAAAACGGGTCCAATGCCCCCATGGGTCCCGGTTCTGGACTGAACCGGGACTAATGAGCTGGCCCGGCCTGGACCATTGCCCCCTTTTCTACTAGTGGTAGCAACTACTCCCACAAATGCCTAGAGCCTATATCATGCATTAGAATTACTTGGGACCTCATAAATTTGACATGCAAGCTCAAGAACAGGGTCACCTATGCAGCAAAAAATTGCAATGAATAAAGCACTAGAACAAAAAATAATTGGACCAATGGAGGAGTCACATACCAAGCAACAATCTCCCAAAGCAGTTTTCTGAAAGGAGCTTTGAGCAAGGAGATCGAAAATCACAGCAAAATGAGCTAGAACTCGTGCTTGGGCTGGATTGGGATTTTTTTGGTAGGAAGATGAAGTGTGTGGGTGCAGGAATAAGCGAAGGGGGGCCACCCTGGGCCCACGAGACTGGGGGCGCGCCCAGGGGGTGTGGGCGTGCCCTCCACCCTCGTGGCCAGGTGCTTGCCCCCCGCAGTGTTCTCAGTGCCTAAAATCCTCAAATATTCCATAAAAAATCATACTAAATTTGCAGGGCATTTGGAGCACTTTTTATTTTCGGCATATTTTTAATTGCACGGATAATTCAGAAAACACACAGATAATACTATTTTTGCTTTATTTAATCTAAATAACAGAAAGTAAAAACAGAGTACAGAAGGTTGTGCCTTCTAGTTTCATCCATCTCATGATCATCAAAATGAATCCACTAACAAGGTTGATCAAGTCTTGTTAACAAACTCATTCTGAATAACACGGAACCGGAGAAATTTTGAATAGCACTAGGTTACCTTAACGGGGATATGAACATCCCCAACAATAAGAATATCATACTTTTAATTGATAGTAGGAAGAGGAAATTCAAAACCTCCAATAATGATAGTTGGAAATTTTCCAATAGAATTGATGCTATGAACTTGAGGTTGTTTCCTCGGAAAGTGTACCGTATGCTCATTACCATTAACATGAAAAGTGACATTGACTTTGTTGCAATCAATAACAGCCCCCGAATATTCAAAAAGGGTCTACCAAGGATAATCGACATACTATCGTCCTCAGGAATATCAAGAATAACAAAGTCCATTAAGATAGTGACATTTGCAACCACAACAGGCAGATCCTCACAAATGCCGACAGGTATAGAAATTGATTTATCAGCCATTTGCAAAGATATTTCAGTAGGTGTCAACTTATTCAATTCAAGTCTATGATATAAATAGAGAGGCATAACACTAACACCGGCTCCAAGATCACATAAAGCAGTTTTAACATAATTTCTTTTAATGGAGCATGGTATAGTTGGTACTCCTGGATCTCCTAGTTTCTTTGGTATTCCACCTTTAAAAGTATAATTAGCAAGCATGGTGGAAATTTCAGCTTCCGGTATCTTTCTTTTATTTGTAATGATATCCTTCATATATTTAGCATAAGGATTTAATTTAAGCATATCAGTCAAGCGCATACGTAATAAGATAGGTCTAATCATTTTAGCAAAGTGCTCAAAATCCTCATCATCTTTTGCCTTGGATGGTTTAGGAGGAAATGGCGTGGGTTTCTTAACCCATGGTTCTCTTTCTTTACCGTGCTTCCCAGCAACAAAATCTCTTTTATCATAACGTTGATTCTTTGATTGTGGGTTATCAAGATCAACAGCAGGTTCAATCTCTACATCATTAGTATTGCTATGTTGAGCATCAACATGAACATTATCATTAACATTACCACTAGGTTCATGTTCATCACCTGATTGTGCTTCAACATCAGAGATAGAAATATCATTGGGATTCTCAGGTGTGTCTACAACAGGTTCACTAGAAGCATGCAAAGTCCTATCATTTGTCTTTTTCTTTTTTTTAGAAGAACTAGGTGCCTCTGAATCATTTCTCTGAGAATCCTGCTCGATTCTCTTAGGGTGGCCTTCAGGATACAAAGGTTCTTGAGTGATTCTACCAGTTCTAGTAGCCACTCTCATAACAAAATCATGTTTATTATTTAATTCATCGAGCAAATCACTTTGAGCTTTAAGTACTTGCTCAGCTTGAGTGGTAACCATAGAAGCATATTTGCTAATGAGTTTAAGTTCACCTTTAACTCTAGCCATATAATCACTCAAGCGTCCTATCTCGAAAGCATTATTCTTTAATTCTCTACCAACATAAGCATTAAAACTTTCTTGTCTAGCCATAAAGTCATAAAATTCATCTAAGCATGGGCTATGAAATTTAGTAGACGGGATTTCAACTTTATCATATATAGAGAGAGAATTTACCTCTACTACCTGTGTCGGGTTATCAAGACAATGTGTTTCTTCAATAGGTAGATTAAGACCATGTATTGCTTCAATAGGAGGTAAATTCTTAACATCTTAAGCTTTAATACCTTTTTCTTTCATTGATTTCTTTGCCTCTTGCATATCTTTAGGACTGAGAAATAGAACTCCCCTCTTCTTTGGAGTTGGTTTAGGAATAGGCTCAGGAGTTGGCTCAATTGGGTCAGGAAGAGTACAATTATTTTCATTAGTCAACATATTATTCAGTAGTAATTCATCTTGGTGGACTGTTCTTTCCCTGAAAACACAACCAGCACAACTATCCAAGTAGTCCTTGGAAGCATCAGTTAGTCCATTATAAAAGATATCAAGTATTTCATTTTTCTTAAGAGGAAGATCAGGCAAAGCATTAGGTAATCGGAGAAGCCTCCCCCAAGCTTGTGGGAGACTCTCTTTCTTTGATTTGCACAAAATTATATATTTCCCGCAAGGCAGCTTGTTTCTTATGAGCAGGAAATATTTAGCTGAGAAGTAATAAATCATATCCTGGGGACTACGCACACAACCAAGATCAAGAGAATTAAACCAAGTTTTAGCATCACCCTTTAATGAGAACGGAAATATCTTAAGGATATAATAATAGAGAGACTTCTCATCATTAGTAAATAGGGTGGCTATATTATTTAACTTGGTAAGATGTGCCACAACAGTTTCAGATTCATAGCCATAAAAAGGATCAGATTCAACAAAAGTAATCTCAGGATCAACAGAGAATTCATAATCCTTATCAGTAACATAGATAGGTGAAGTAGCAAAAGCGGGGTGAGGTTTCATTCTAGCATTAAGAGATTGCTGCTTCCATTTAGCTAATAGCTTATTAAAATCATATCTATCATTGCAAGCAAAAATAGCTCTAGCAGCTTCTTCATCCATAACATAACCCTCAGGAACAACAGACAATTCATAATTAGGGGGAGAACTTTCATCATCACTATCATCAATAATTTCATCTTCAATAATTTCATTCTCTCTAACCCTAGCAAGTTGTTCATCAAGATATTTACCTAATGGCGCAGTAGTATCAAGCATAGAAGTAGTTTCATCATAAGTATCTTCCATACCAGAAGTGGCATCATCAATAACATGCGACATATCAGAATTCATAGCAGTAGCAGGTTTAGGTGTCGCAAGCTTACTCATAACAGAAAGAGAATCTAGTGCAGAGCTAGATGGCAGTTCCTTACCTCCCCTCATAGTTGAGGGAAAAATCTTAGTTCTTGCATCTTTCAAGTTCTGCATAGTGATCAGCAGATATAAATCCCAAGTGACTCAAAGAATAGAGCTATGCTCCCCGGCAATGGCGCCAGAAATTAGTCTTGATAACCCACAAGTATAGGGGATCGCAACAGCTTTCAAGGGTAGAGTATTCAACCCAAATTTATTGATTCGACACAAGGGGAGCCAAAGAATATTCTCAAGTATTAGCAGTTGAGTTGTCAATTCAACCACACCTGTATAACTTAGTATCTACAGCAAAGTATTTAGAAGCAAAGTAGTATGATAGTAATGGCAAAGTGGCAAAAGTAACGATAGCAGTTTTGTAATGATTGTAACAGTAGCAACGGAAAAGTAAATAAGCAAAGCACAATATGTAAAAAGCTCGTAGGCATTGGATCAGTGATGGATAATTATGTCGGATGCGATTCCTCATTAATAGCTATAACATAGGGTGACACAGAACTAGCTCTAGTTCATCAATGTAATGTAGGCATGTATTCCAAATATAGTCATACGTGCTTATGGAAAAGAACTTGCATGATATCTTTTGTCCTACCCTCCTGTGGCAGCGGGGTCCTAGTGGAAACTAAGGGATATTAAGCCTCCTTTTAATAGAGTATCGGACCAAAGCATTAACACATAGTGAATACATGAACTCCACAAACTATGGTCATAACCGAGAAGTATCCCGATTATTGTCACTTCGGGGTTGTCGGATCATAACACATAATAGGTGACTATAGACTTGCAAGATAGGATCAAGAACTCACATATATTCATGAAAACATAATAGGTTCAGATCTAAAATCATGGCACTCGGGCCCTAGTGACAAGCATTAAGCATAGCAAAGTCATAACTACATCAATCTCAAAACATAGTGGATACTAGGGATCAAACCCTAACAAAACTAACTTGATTACATGGTAAATCTCATCCAACCCATCATCGTCCAGCAAGCCTACGATGGAATTACTCACGCATGGCGGTGAGCATCATGAAATTGGTGATGGAGGATGGTTGATGATGATGACGGCAACGAATCCCCCTCTCCGGAGCCCCGAACGAACTCCAGATCAGCCCTCCCGAGAGAGATTAGGGCTTGCCGGCGGCTCCGTGTCGTAAAATGCGATGAAACTTTCTCTCTGACTTTTTTCTCCGCGGAACAGAATATATGCAGTTGGAGTTGAGGTCGGTGGAGCTGCAGGGGGCCCTCGAGACAGGGGGCGCGCCCAGGGGGAGGGAGCGTGCCCCCACCCTCGTGGACAGGGTGTGGGCCCCCTTGTCTTGATTCTTTCGCCCGTATTTTTTATATTTTCCAAAAGTTATCTCCCTGGATTTTCAGGTCATTCCGAGAACTTTTGTTTTTACGCACAATAAACAACACCATGGCGATCTTCGCTGAAAACAGCGTCAGTCCGGGTTAGTTTCATTCAAATCAAGCATGTTAGAGTCCAAAACAAGGGCAAAAGTGCTTGGAAAAGTAGATACGTTGGAGACGTATCAATAGAGCAGATTAAGACTGTTGCCACCGGCCATGAGGACTCTGGTGAGGTGGAATCCAGCGATAATTGGGTCGAGCACCAATGCGGCTGAACCTCCATGACGGATACTGGTCGGATGGTCCCTGCGATCAAAGGTGATCAGGCATGCTGACCATGGTTTGAATTTTGGGGCGACTGACTCTATCGCATAGACGTCCCTTAACAAGCGCTTGCGCTCCCTTTTGGGGATGTGAGTAGCGTATATCATCTTCACCGCCTTGACCTCGGGGGGGAAATTTCTTCTGTCCCCCTGTGTTCGGTGGGCGAGGCTCCTCATCTTCATTCCCGTTGGGCGACCCTTTCCCCGTGTGCTCAGTGTTTAATTTGCCGGCCTGTTTGAAGACCCAACAGCTTCTGTTGGTATGGTTACCAGGCTTGTAAGGGGTGCCATGAATTTGGCAAGGTCGATCAAGTATATGGTCCAGGCTAGATGAGCCGTCCTTGTTTCTTTTGAATGATCTCTTCTGTTGACCGGGCTTGGAGCCACTGAATCCGACATTGACCGTCGTGTCTTCGGCATTTTTAGTGTTCCTCTGACACTTGTTTTTATTGCGTCGGGGCCTGCCGTTTCTGTTCTTTGCTTCGGAAGTGCCAGGATTGCTATTACTGTTGCTGCTATGGGCCAGCTAGCTATCTTCACCTGCGCAAAAGCGGGTCATGAGTGATGTTAGGGCTGCCATGGACTTTGGCTTTTCTTGGCCAAGGTGTCGGCCAAGCCATTCGCTGCAGATGCTGTGTTTGAAGGCTGCTAGAGCCTCGGCATCCGGACAGTCAACAATTTGGTTCTTTTTGACTAGGAATCGGGTCTTGAATTTTCTGGCTGACTCTCTGGGCTGCGGGACTATGTGACTGAGGTCATCGGCGTCCGGAGGTCGGATATAAGTGCCCTGGAAGTTGTCTCTAAAGGCATCCTCCAGGTCTTCCCAGCTTCCAATAGAGTTTTCTGGGAGGCTGTTTAACCAGTGCCGAGCTGGCCCCTTAAGTTTGAGGGGGAGGTATTTGATGGCATGTGGATCGTCACCGCGGTCCATGTGAAGTGGAGAAGGAAATCTTCAATCCATATTGCGGGATCTGTTGTTACATTGTATGACTCGATGGTCACGGGTTTAAACCCTTATGGAAACTGGTGCTCCATTACCTCATCGGTGAAGCATAGGGGGTGTGCGGCGCCTCTATATCGGGTCACGTCACGACGCAGATCGGATGGTGTTCGTATGCGGTTTTTGGCCCGGGTGAAGTTATGCTTGTCGCGTCAGGCTTGATGGTCGTCTTCTCGAGCTGGGTATTTGATGGCATGTAGATCGTCACCGCGGGCCATGTGAAGTGGAGAAGGAAATCTTCAATCCATATTGCGGGATCTGTTGTTCCATCGTATGACTCGTTATTGATCCGTATACCGACTTGATCTGACCGGCTCTATTATCCAGGTCCTGTTGTCGGTCATAAGTGTGCCCTGCAGCCGCTGTCTCTCTACCTTTACGGCGGGGTGGTGCAGGCGGGTGTTCAGCTTGAGTTGTCGCTCTGTCCCGGCCATGTGGTGGTTGGTCAGGTCCGTCAGTAGCGTTACGCCTGGGCGGTACAGGCTCTGGGGCCTCGTCGTCGAATTGGGGCAGCAGTTTGCGCTTCGGGTAACTCTTGGTTGGGCGTTCGAGGCCATATTCCTTGGCTGCCAGGACATCAGTCCATCTGTCATTGAGCAAATCCTGATCAGCTTGAAGCTGCTGCTGCTTCTTTTTCAGGCTTCTTGCCATGGCTATTAGTTGGCACTTAAAGCGCTCTTGTTCGAAGGTTTCTTCTGGCAAGATGAATTCTTCGTCACCGAGGCTCTCATCTTCTTCGAAGATCGGTACGTACTTACTATCCTTCGAGCCCTCGTCCTCAAGGGGGTCATCGGGGTTAATTGCCCCTCCTCCCAATCATCATGTTCGGATGTTGGTTCGGTAGGGGCTTCTTGGTCTTCAGCGTTATCCGAAGTATTGTTGTCTCCGGTGTCGGTATTGATGTCTTTTTCTCGGCGCGGTTTAGAGCGGCGCCGCTCACGTCGACGCTTTGGTGGTGCCACAGGAGAATTATTCTCGACTGGGTCCTTCCCACCTTCGCCGTCATCCTCTTTGGGTGTGTCCACCATATACACATCATATGTGGAAGTAGTCATCCAGCATCCGGTAAGCGACGGGTTCTGGCTTTGCTCTTCTCTGACATCGTCGTCCATGCCGTCGATTTCCTCGGAAGCGTAATCGAGCATGTCGGTTAGTTCCTCTACAGTGGCTATGAAGTGGGTGGTGGGTGGGACGTAAAATTCCCCGCTCTCAGCCCCTAGTGCGGGCTGGGCATAGTTCGGCGGCGATCCTTCCGTAATGGCGAGAGATCACATTAAGTCCAGATCCTCATTTAAGAGTGGGGTCTTGACAGGGAAGCAAGAATCCTTGGAGCGGGGCGGGACAGGAGTTCCCTGGCTGAGCTCGTATAACACAGACCTCGAGAGTTCGGAGCTAGTGCACAGAGGTGAGTCCGGCTTGATGAGGATAGAGGGAGCCGGGAGTGATTCCGGGCTGGCTGGTGAAACGATCCCCTCCGTATCCCCGGTGTTGAGCTCTATGGCTACGACGAGTCCAGCGGGCTCTAAATTCCCGCCTTCGGACTCGGCGAGGAGTTCCAGATCTGAGGCCAGAGCTGTGGTTGAGGCCGCAAACCCTTGGAAGACCAATTCTCCCGGGGAATCAACGATATAGTTTAGGTTTCTGAAACTGATCTAATGCCCAGGGGTGTAGTTGTCGATCTGCTCCAGATGGCCAATCGAATTGGCACGCAGTGCGAAGCCACCGAATACGAAGATTTGGCCGGGAAGAAAAGTCTCCCTCAGGGCGGAATTGTTGTGGATGGTTGATGGAGCCATCGAGCCTTCTGGTGATGACACGGTGAAACTCTCAAAAAAGCACCAATGTAGGTGTCAAATCTGGCAGATCTCAGGTAGGGGGTCCCGAACTGTGCGTCTAAGGATCGAAGGTAACAAGGAGGTAGGGGACACGATGTTTACCCAGGTTCGGGCCCTCTTAATGGAGGCAATACCCTACTTCCTGCTTGTTTGACTTTGATGAGTATAGGGGTTACAAGAGTTGATCTACCAATATGGGCATCCAGGTCCCGCTATTGGTTATTGACTGAGAATAGTTCTAGGTCATGTCTACATAGTTCTCGAACCCGTAGGGTCCGCACACTTAATGTTACGATGACAGTTTTATTATGAGTATATAAGTTTTGATATACCGAAGTTTGTTCGGAGTCCCGGATGTGATCATATGTACGGACATGACGAGGAGTCTCAAAATGGTCGATACATAAAGATTGATATATTGGACAACTATATTCGGACACCGGAAGTGTTCGGATGGTTTGGAGAAAACCGGAGTGGGGGGTTATCGGAACCCCCCGGGAGAGTATTGGGCCTCATGGGCCCTAGGGGAAAGGAGAAAGGCGCCCCGGCATGGGCCCCGTGCCCCTCCCCTCTGGTCGGCCTGGACTAGGAGGCGGCGCCCCTTTCCTTCCCCTCCCCTTCCTTCCCTCCTAGTAGGAGTAGGAAAGGAGGAGTCCTACTCCTACTAGGAGGAGGATTCCTCCTCCCTTGGCGCGCCCAAGGGGCCGGCCGGCCTCCCCCCTTGCTCCTTTATATACGGGGGCAGGGGGGCACCCCATAGAAACAAGTTGATCTACGGATCATTCCTTAGCCGTGTGCGGTGCCCCCCTCCACTAGATTCCACCTCGGTCATATCGTCGCGGAGTTTAGGCGAAGCCCTGTGCCGTAGAACATCATCATCGTCACCACGCCGTCGTGCTGACGGAACTCATCTCCGGAGCTTCGCTGGATCGAAGGCCGGAGATCGTCATCGAGCTGAACGTGTGCTGAACTCGGAGGCCCCGTACATTCGGTGCTTGGATCGGTCGGATCGTGAAGACGTACGACTACATCAACCGCGTTGTGCTAACGCTTCCGCTTACGGTCTACGAGGGTACATAGACAACACTCTCCCCTCTCGTTGCTATGCCATCACCATGATCTTGCTTGTGCGTAGGAAATTTCTTGAAATTACTACGTTCCCCAACAGTGGTATCAGAGCCAGGTTTTATGCGTTGATGTTATATGCACGAGTAGAACACAAGTGAGTTGTGGGTGATACAAGTCATACTGCTTACCAGCATGTCATACTTTGGTTCGACGGTATTGTGAGATGAAGCGGCCCGGACCGACATTACGCCAGACGCTTACGCGAGACTGGTTTCACCGTTACGAGCACTCGTGCTTAAAGGTGGCTGGAGGGTGTCTGTCTCTCTCACTTTAGCTGAATCGAGTGTGGCTACGCCCGGTCCTTGCGAAGGTTAAAACAGCACCAACTTGACGAACTATCGTTGTGGTTTTGATGCGTAGGTAAGAACTGTTCTTGCTCAGCCCGTAGCAGCCACGTAAAACTTGCAACAACAAAGTAGATGACGTCTAACTTGTTTTTGCAGGGCATGTTGTGATGTGATATGGTCAAGACGTGATGCTATATTTTATTGTATGAGATGATCATGTTTTGTAACGAAGTTATCGGCAATCTGGCAGAGAGCCATATGGTTGTCGCTTTATTGTATGAAATGCAAACGCCCTGTAATTGCTTTACTTTATCACTAAGCGGTAGCGATAGTCGTAGAAGCAATAGATGGCGTAAATGACAACGATGCTACGATGGAGATCAAGGTGTCGCGCCGGTGATGATGGTGATCACGACGGTGCTTCGGAGATGGAGATCACAAGCACAAGATGATGATGGCCATATCATATCACTTATATTGATTGCATGTGATGTTTATCCTTTATGCATCTTATCTTGCTTTGATTGACGGTAGCATTTTAAGATGATCTCTCACTAAAAATTATCAAGAAGTGTTCTCCCTGAGTATGCACCATTGCCAAAGTTCGTCGTGCCCAGACACCACGTGATGATCGGGTGTGATAAGCTCTACGTCCATCTACAACGGGTGCAAGCTAGTTTTGCACACGCGGAATACTCAGGTTAAACTTGACGAGCCTAGCATATGCAGATATGGCCTCGGAACACGGAGACCGAAAGGTCGAGCGTGAATCATATAGTAGATATGATCAACATAGTGATGTTCACCATTGAAAACTACACCATCTTGCGTGATGATCGGTCATGGTTTAGTTGATTTGGATCACGTAATCACTTAGATGACTAGAGAGATGTCTGTCTAAGTGGGAGTTCTTAAGTAATATGATTAATTGAACTTAAATTTATCATGAACTTAGTACCTGATAGTATTTTGCTTGTCTATGTCTGTTTGTAGATAGATGGCTCGTGTTGTTGTTCCGTTGAATTTTAATGCGTTCCTTGAGAAAGTAAAGTTGAAAGATGATGGTAGCAATTACACGGACTGGGTCCGTAACTGAGGATTATCCTCATTGCTGCCTGAAAAGTTACGTCTGGAAGCACCGCTGGGTGCGAACTGCTGCTTGATGCAACCGGCGGCGTTAAGAACGTCTGGCGAGCAAAGCGATGACTACTCTATAGTTCAGATGTGACATGCTTTACGGCTTAGAACCGGGCCTTCAACGACGTTTTGAGCGTCATGGAGCATATGAGATGTTCCGAGAGTTGAAGTTAATATTTCAAGCAAATGCCCGGATTGAGAGATATGAAGTCTCCAATAAGTTCTACAGCTGCAAGATGGAAGAGAATAGTTCTATCAGTGAGCATATACTCAAAATGTCTGGGTATAATAATCACTTGATTCAACTGGGAGTTAATCTTCCGAATGATAGAGTCATTGACAGAATTCTCCAATCACTGCCACCAAGCTAAAAGAGCTTTGTGATGAACTATAATATGCAAGGTATGAACAAGACTATTCCTGAGCTCTTCGCAATACTAAAAGCTGCGGAGGTAGAAATCAAGAAGGAGCATCAAGGGTTGATGGTCAACAAGACCACTAGTTTCAAGAAAAAGGCAAAGGGAAGAAGAAGGGGAACTTCAAGAAGAACAGGAAGCATGTTGCTGCTCAAGAGAAGAAACCCAAGTCTGGACCTAAGCCTGAAATCGAAAGTGCTTCTACCGCAAGCGCATCGTCCTTTGGAAGCGGAACTGCCCCAAGTATTTGGCGGATAAGAAGGATGGCAAAGTAAACAAAGGTATATGTGATATACATGTTATTGATGTGTACCTAACTAGAGCTCATAGTAGCACTTTTGGGTATTTGATACTGGTTCATTGCTAATATTTGCAACTCGAAGCAGGACTACGGAATAAGCGAGCATTGGCCAAGGACGAGGTGACGATGCACGTGGGAAACGGTTCCAAAGTCGATGTGATAGCGGTCGGCACGCTACCTCTACATCTACCTTCGGGATTTGTTTTGGACCTAAATAATTGTTATTTGGTGCTAGCGTTGAGCATGAACATTATATCTGGATCTTGTTTGATGCGAGATGGTTATTCATTTAAATCAGAGAATAATGGTTGTTCTATTTATATGAGTAATATCTTTTATGGTCATGCACCCTTGAAGAGTGGTCTATTTTTATTGAATCTCGATAGTAGTGATACACATATTCATAGTGTTGAAACCAAAAGATGCAGAGTTGATAACGATAGTGCAACTTATTTATGGCACTGCCGTTTGGGTCATATCGGTGTAAAGCGCATGAAGAAACTCCATACTGATGGGCTTTTGGAATCACTTGATTATGAATCACTTGGTACTTGCGAACCGTGCCTTATGGGCAAGATGACTAAAACGCCATTCTCCGGAACTATGGAGCGAGCAACTGATTTGTTGGAAATCATACATACTGATGTTTGTGGTCCAATGAATGTTGAGGCTCGCGGCGGGTATCGTTATTTTCTCACCTTCACAGATGATTTGAGTAGATATGGGTATATCTACTTGATGAAACACAAGTCTGAAACATTTGAAAAGTTCAAAGAATTTCAGAGTGAAGTGGAAAATCATCGTAACAAGAAAATAAAGTTTCTACGATCTGATCGTGGAGGTGAATATTTGAGTTACGAGTTTGGCCTACACTTGAAACAATGTGGAATAGTTTCGCAACTCACGCCACCTGGAACACCACAAAGAAATGGTATGTCCGAACGTCGTAATCGTACTTTACTTAATATGGTATGATCTATGATGTCTCTTACTGATTTACCGCTATCATTTTGGGGTTATGCTTTAAAGACGGCCGCATTCACGTTAAATATGGCACCATCAAAATCCGTTGAGACGACGCCTTATGAACTGTGGTTTGGCAAGAAACCAAAGTTGTCGTTTCTTAAAGTTTGGGGCTGCGATGCTTATGTGAACAAACTTCAACCAGATAAGCTCGAACCTAAATCGAAGAAATGTGTCTTCATAGGATACCCAAAAGAGACTGTTGGGTACACCTTCTATCACAGATCCGAAGGCAAGACATTTGTTGCTAAGAATTGATCCTCTCTAGAGAAGGAGTTTCTCTCGAAAGAAGTGAGTGGGAGGAAAGTAGAACTTGATGAGATAACTGTATCTACTCCCTTATTGGAAAGTAGTTCATCACGAGAACCGGTTCCTGTGACAACTACACCAATTAGTGAGGAAGCTAATGATAATGATCATGAGACTTTAGATCAAGTTTCTCTTGAACCTCGTGAGGTCTACAGAGTAAGATCCGCACTGAGTGGTACGGTAATCCTATTCGGAAGTCATGTTACTTGACCATGATGAACCTACGAACTATGAGGAAGCGATGATGAGCCCAGATTCCGCAAAATGGCTAGAGGCCATGAAATCTGAGATGGGATCCATGTATGAAAACAAAGTATGGACTTTGGTTGACTTGCCCGATGATCGGTAAACCATTGAGAATAAATGGATCTTTAAGAAGAAGACTGACGATGATGGTAATGTTACTGTCTATAAAGCTCGACTTGTTGCAAAAGGTTTTCGACAAGTTCAAGGGGTTGACTACGATGAGACTTTCTCACCCGTAGCGATGCTTAAGTCCGTCCGAATCATGTTAGCTATTGCTGCATTTCATGATTATGAAATTTGGCAAATGGATGTCAAGACTGCATTCTTGAATGGATTTCTAGAAGAAGAGTTGTATATGATGCAGCCGGAAGGTTTTGTTGATCCAAAAGGTGCTAACAAAGTGTGCAAGCTCCAGTGTTCCATTTATGGACTGGTGCAAGCATCTCGGAGTTGGAATAAACGCTTTGATAGTGTGATTAATGCATATGGTTTTATACAGACTTTTGGAGAAGTCTGTATTTACAAGAAAGTGAGTGGGAGCTCTGTAGCATTTCTAATTTTATATGTAGATGACATATTATTGATTGGAAATGATATAGAATTTCTGGATAGCATAAAGGGATATTTGAATAAAAGTTTTTCAATGAAAGACCTCGGTGAAGCTGCTTACATATTGGGCATCAAGATCTATAGAGATAGATCAAGACGCTTAATAGGACTTTCACAAAGCACATACCTTGACAAAATTTTGAAAAAGTTCAAAATGGATTAGGCCAAGAAAGGATTCTTGCCTGTGCTACAAGGTGTGAAGTTGAGTCAAACTCAATGCCCGACCACAGCAGAAGATAGAGAGAAAATGAAAAATGTTCCCTATGCTTCAGCCATAGGCTCTATCATGTATGCAATGATGTGTACCAGACCTGACGTATGCTTAGCAATAAGCTTGGCAGGAAGGTACCAAAGTAATCCAGGAGTGGATCACTGGACAGCGGTCAAAAACATCCTGAAATACCTAAAAAGGACTAAGGATATGTTTCTCGTATATGGAGGTGACAAAGAGCTAGTAGTAAATGGTTACGTCGATGCAAGCTTTGACACTGATCCGGACGATTCTAAATCCCAAACCGGATACGTGTTTTTATTAAACGATGGAGCTGTAAGTTGGTGCAGTTCTAAACAAAGCGTCGTGGCGGGATCTACATGTGAAGCGGAATACATAGCTGCTTCGGAAGCAGCAAATGAAGGAGTTTGGATGAAGGAGTTCATTTCCGATCTAGGTGTCATACCTAGTGCATCGGGACCAATGAAGATCTTCTGTGACAATATTGGTGCAATTGCCTTGGCAAAGGAATCCAGATTTCACAAGAGGACCAAGCACATCAAGAGACGCTTCAATTCCATTCGGGACCATGTCTAAGTGGGAGACATAGAGATTTGCAAAATACATATGGATCTGAATATTGCAGACCCCTTGACTAAGCCTCTCTCACGAGCAAAACATGATCAGCACCAAGACTCCATGGGTGTTAAAATCATTACTATGTAATCTAGATTATTGACTCTAGTGCAAGTGGGAGACTGAAGGAAATATGCCCTAGAGGCAATAATAAAGTTATTATTTATTTCCTCATATCATGATAAATTTTTATTATTCATGCTAGAATTGTATTAACCGGAAACATGATACATGTGTGAATACATAGACAAACATATAGTCACTAGTATGCCTCTACATGACTAGCTCATTAATCAAAGATGGTTATGTTTCCTAACCATAGACATGTGTTGTCATTTGATTAATGGGATCACATCATTAGGAGAATGATGTGATTGACATGACCCATTCCGTTAGCCTAGCACTTGATCGTTTAGAATATTGCTATTGCTTTCTTCATGACTTATACAAAGTTCCTGCAACTATGAGATTATGCAACTCTCGTTTACCGGAAGAACACTTTGTGTGCTACCAAACGTCACAACGTAACTGGGAGATTATAAAGGTGCTCTACAGGTGTTTCCGAAGGTACATGCTGGGTTGGAATAATTCGAGATTAGGTTTTGTCACTCTGATTGTCGGAGAGGTATCTCTGGGCCCTCTCGGTAATACTCATCACCTAAGCCTTGCAAGCATTGTAACTAATGAGTTAGTTATAAGATACTATATTACAGAACGAGTAAAGAGGCTTGCCAGTAACGAGATTGAACTAGGTATTGGATACCAACGATCAAATCTCGGGCAAGTAACATACCGATGACAAAGGGAACAACGTATGTTGTTATGCGGTTTGACTGATAAAGATCTTCGTAGAATATGTAGGAACCAATATGGGCATCCAGGTCCCGCTATTGGTTATTGACCGAGAATGGTTCTAGGTCATGTCTACATAGTTCTCGAACCCGTAGGGTCCGCACGCTTAACGTTACGATGACAGTTTTATTATGAGTTTATAAGTTTTGATGTACGAAGTTTGTTGAGTCCGGATGTGATCACGGACATGACGAGGAGTCTCAAAATGGTCGAGGCATAATGATTGATATATTGGACGACTATATTCGGACACCGGAAGTGTTCCGGGTGATTTCGGAGAAAACCGGAGTGTCGGGGGGGTTACCGGAACCCCCCGGGAGAGTATTGGGCCTCATGGGCCCTAGGGGAAAGGAGAGAGGGGTGGCCAGCATGGGCCGCGCGCCCCCTCCCCCTCTGGTCCGAATTGGACTAGGAGGGGGGCGGCGCCCCCCCTTTTTCTTCCCCCTCTCCCCCTTCCTTCCCCCTCCTAGTAGGAGTAGGAAAGGAGGAGTCCTACTACTACTAGGAGGAGGATTCCTCCTCCCTTGGCACACCCAAGGGGCCGGCCGGCCTCCCCCCTTGCTCCTTTATATACGGGGGCAGGGGGCACCCCATAGAAACAAGTTGATCTACGGATCGTTCCTTAGCCGTGTGTGGTGCCCCCCTCCACTAGAGTCCACCTCGGTCATATCGTCGCGGAGTTTAGGCGAAGCCCTATGCCGGTAGAACATCATCATCGTCACCACGCCGTCGTGCTGACGGAACTCATCTCCGGAGCTTCGCTGGATCGAAGGCCGGAGATCGTCATCGAGCTGAACGTGTGCTGAACTCGGAGGCCCCGTACGTTCGGTGCTTGGATCGGTCGGATCGTGAAGGCGACGACTACATCAACGCGTTGTGCTAACGCTTCCGCCACGGTCTCACGAGGGTACATAGACAGCACTCTCCCCTCTCGTTGCTATGCCATCACCATGATCTTGCGTGTGCGTAGGAATTTTTTTGAAATTACTACGTTCCCCAACACACAGAGGGTTTCCCCGAGTCCAGCGGGGCCGGGAGGTCTAGCACCCACTGGTGTACGGCCGGAGGAGCTGAAGGATCTGCTCGGGCGAGCATCTATCTCAGAAGATCACCGTGCGTTAATGGGTACGGTGATTGAAAGGATTTCATCCGCTGAGAGCGGATTGCATGAAGCTGTCAAAAGTTTACTGACGGGGTTTGAGGTACACGAAAATGATATACCTTCTGACAGTTTTGCATATAGAATGCGCCTTGTATAGATAGTAGACCCTGAGACTCGGTACGTTGTCGAAGTGACGGCATGTCGAGGATCATAATCTCAGTGTTAAGATGTCGCCCGGCCTATTCAGGGGGCGGAGCGTTTGGTGGCCAGCCGGACTGATAGAGTTGCGAATCAAGCGGCAACTTGGCGTTCGCGGATCACGGACATCGTATTTGGTCAATAAGCGACTTGACGAGTCACAAGGTATGTGGCTTCCCCATGGACACTTGGTAAGGGAGCTTGACGCCCGTGCCTTACTGCATGTATGCTTACTGCAGATGGTGCCGCTGCCATGGAGGATCTTCGGGCAGAGCTTGCCCGAGCCAAGGAGCAAGCCAGAAAAAGTGATGCGGTTGCCTTGAAGGCGGCCGAAGAGCTGAAAGCCGAACAGGCTGCTCACTGCTGAAGCAGGGAGGAAATGGCCAAGATGGCCATGGAGCTGAAGGATGCTACCGACCGCTGCGAGTTTCTTAAATGGGAACGCCGAGCGGAGCAAGAGGACCTGAAGAAGGCCGCCGCCGAAGCCAAGGATGCCCGCTCTGCGATGAGAGCTATAAAGGAGGAGCTATGTCAGGCCGGGGATATTGCGGCTGGAAAGCCCTTTCTGCTGCGTAGGAAGTTCACGGATCCGAAGTATGCTCAGTTGGGGCAGTTGTGGGGTGCGGAGGATGCTTATCTGAATTTGTCAACCAGTGCCGCAGACACAGTCGCACACTTCCGAGGCCAAAAGGATCACGGAATGGAAGAGCTTTTTTGGTCGCAGTTCCATAGTCCGGAGCGTCCACTTCCATTGACCGATCGGTTAGCCGAATGGGCTGAGCTGAATAGGTTGTCCGGACTTGCCATGAAGGATGTCGTGGCTCATTTGTGGCCGAAAAGGCCCGAGCCGAAGAGTTATTTTGGCTTGGTACAACAGTTCCTTGATGCGAGTGCCGCATATCAAAGGCGATGAAGCGGTTGGCATGCATAGAGGGTGCACGGTTGGCGCCGCCGTGTCAAAACATCTTGGGCAGAGATGGAGGCCACCGACGTTGCATCGAGATTGGACGAAGCCAATTACCAGCCGAACACTATTTTGAGGAAGTCTGCAGGCGCTCGTTTAATAGAGGCGCAATGCTTTCGAAAATGTTATGTTCAAATGACATGTATGATTTGTGAAACCATGTTTCAAATATAATATAAGGGCTTTTTATACTTGTGCGTTCAAGTGTTGAAATTCCTCCTGCGCGACCGTTAACGTATATGTGTATATAACCTGAAAGAGGCAGTCTTCGGCTTCAGCCCCCACGCATATAGTGCGGGGGTGTTTGCAAAAAAAGAGCGCATTTTCACACTTAATCCAACGTCTTGGTCCTGTGAAGGAGGTGATAGCGTAGCAAACTAGGCAACCGGACTATAATGCTATATCACTTTCACTTAGCCATAGGAGTTCAATGGTGGGGCTACTATATAGCCCCTAGGGGCACTGCGCTCTCCGAATTTCGGGGCGCGTATGTGCCTGACCGGGAAACGGTCCTTCGTTAAAGCGGAGGAATTCTAAACATTCCGGTAGTCGATCGAGTGGTTGACCAGTCTCTCGCTATATCATGACAGTCAGTTTTCGGCTTTCTCTACTGAGGTGCTCACCTGGACGAACCGGGGCACAATCGCAGTAGTTCTCCTGGTGCTGCGTTAGCCGATAGAGCGGAACGTAAGGCAGTGAAACATAGGAGCCGGGCAAACCCAATATTTGACCAAAGACATGATTCGGAGCTGATGCATATAAGGCCTAACTCGAGACGCCGAACACTCCCTAAGGTATTCGGTCTTTATGAAGACGGGCAGAACAATGCTCTAAGCCCCTAGTGTCCAGGTACGCGCAAAGATTTCTGGCGCGGCCGATGCCAAAACGCCAGCCTCCTCCTCGGTTATAGTGAGGAACCGGGGGATGTGTATCAACAAGAGACAACAAGAAAGGTTTACGCATGGTCTTAATCTAAAAAGAATCCTTGTAACGGGTCCCTACTGCACGTTTGCGCCTGTGTTTCCGTTATGCCGTATCCTGGACGGGCGTAGCACGGTGTTCATTTGTAAAAGAGAAGAACTTAGTTTGAAAAAAGGAATCGTGCGAAGAATGTATAGACAGAATGTAAGTCAAAAAAACGAGTAAAATTGAGCTTTATTGTCTCTTATTGTTCATGCGTGCAGCCCCTTGTAAGGGGGACGCGGCTAGTAAGCCCCTTGTTTATTTGCGCCGGACTCGCCTAACCGTGTCCGGGGTCTGGATGACCTGTTTGGGGGCTTTGATCGGCAAAGCCGGATTAATGTGTGGCTGTCAAGGCAGTCTCACTTTCTTCCTTATTCGAGGAACACTCGAGGTTTCCCTTTAATGAGATTATGCCGCGTGGACTGGGCATTTTAAGTGTAAGAGATGCATAATGCGGTATTGCGTTAAAGCGGGCGAAACCTTCACGTCCCAATAGTGCTTGATAGCTACTTTTAAATGGGGCGATGTGGAAGACTAGCTTTTCGCGACGGGAGTTGTCGGATGAGCCGAACACAACTTCTAGTAGTAGAAAGCCCGTACAATGGGCATATGGCCCTGGCATTACTCCTTTAAAGGAAGTGTTGCTATGGCGTATTTTGGTTGGGTTTATCCCCATTCTGCGGATTGTGTCCTGATATAGTAGGTTTAGATCACTGCCCCGTCCATTAGGACTTGTGTAAATTGCAGTCCGTCGATTATAGGATCTAATATCAGGGCAGTCCATGTTGCGTTCCCGATACTTTCGGAGTAATCCTGATGGTCGAAAGTGATTGGATTTGACATCTAGTGTCTGGACTCCGCTGGGGTGGACTGTGCGGCGCATTTTTTAATGGGCACCGCCCTAATTTTACCTGTTGTCACATGAAGTGAGTTTACTGTTTTGACCTCTTGTGGGAAATTCCTTTTTTGCCGTTCCTCTGCTTGAGGAGTTCGTCATCGTCCTCACTTGGTGTTTCGAGCCTCTTGTGTTCGGCGTTAAGTCGGCCGGACTGTTTGAAGACCCAACAATCTCTGTGGGTATGGTTTGCAGGCTTCCCGGAGGTGCTATGGATTTGGCATATTTTGTCCAAGATTTTGTTTAGGTTGGATAGCTCGTCGCTGTTGTCCTTGAGAGGCAGTATTTTGTTGTTCTGTCGAGAGCTTTTGAATTCGGCATTAACTGTCGTGCTCTTTGGGATGTTTCCCTTAGTCCGGCGCTGGTCCTTTCCGCGTCGTGGTTTCCCATTTCCATCCCTAACCTCGGATGTACTTGGGTCGCTGGTGCTGCATCTTGCCAGCCAGCTATCTTCTCCAGCATAAGCGGGTCATGAGAACTTGTTAGTGCGGCCATTGTCCTTGGCTTTTCTGGCCGAGGTGTCAGCGAGCCATTCATCCCGGACGTTATGTTTGAAGGCTGCTAAGGCTTGGCGTCGAGCGATCGACTATCTGGTTCTTTTAGTGAGGAACCTGTTCCGAACTTGCGGGCTGACTCTACGGACTGTTGAGTTATGTGACTTAAATAAATGCGATCCGGAGGGCGGACATAAGTCCCCTGAAAATTAGCCCGAAACGCGTCATCGAGCTCTTCCCAACTTCCAATGGTATTTTCTGGGAGGATTTTGAGCCAATGCTGAGCTGGCCCTTTGAGCTTGAGGCGTAAGTATTTTATGGCGTGGAGGTCATCTCCTCTAGCCATATGTATGTGCAGGATGTAATCCTCAATCCAGACTCCAGGGTCTGTTGTTCCGTCGTATGCCTCTATGTTTACGGGTTTGAATCCCGCTGGAAATTCATGATCCAGCACCTCATCAGTGAAACATAAGGGGTGTGCGGTGCTCCTGTATTTGGGTGTGCCGTGATGCTCGAATACTCAACCTGTTGTATTGCTTTCTGGGGCTTGCTTTCTTGGCCCATAGATGGACCTGATCGGGCCATCCTTTTTGTGAGGATCCTTATGTGGATCGCGTGCCGGCTTATGTGCGGCGCCGCTTGTCGCTCTTTGTTTGTCATGTGGTCGTCTATCCGACCGAGCGGCCTCTTTGTTCTTTGATTGTGTGGGCTCTACGGCCTCTTCGTCAAATTCGGGCAGTAGTTTGCGCTTCGGGTAGCTTTTTGTTTGACGACTATCGCCATATTTGTCTGCGGCCTTGAGTACTTTGCTCCATCACATCCTGAGCATGTCTTCCGCTGTTTTGAGCTTCCGCTTCTGCTTCTTAAGACTTTGTGCAGTGGCGATGAGTCTTTTTTGGAGGTTCTTCTGTTCCAACGATGTGTCCGACGTGAGATCATCTGGACTGTTGTTTTCGTCGGGGATGGATTGTTTATCCAATTTATCCTATTCGGATGGTTACTCGAAGGCATGTACATCGTCCACCGGTTCGTCCTGCTCTATGGCTGGGTCCGTATGGGTGCTGTTGTTGTCGAGGCGGGACTTTAGGCGGCACTTGCGTCGCCGTTTTGGCTGTTTTTCGAGGGAGTTATCCTTCGCCGCGTCCCGTTGTTCCTCGTTATCGCTTCCTTTAGGTGTGTCCACCATATAAACATCGTGAGTTGAGGTGGCCTTCTAGTGCCCTATAGGCGCTGGTTCTTGGTTGTCTCCGGCATCGTTGTCCATACCGTCGATACCTTCGGAGTCGAAGTCTAGCATGTCGGTTAAATCATCGACAATGGCCACAAAGTGGGTGGTGGGTGGTCTTTGAATTTATTCGTCGTACGCATCCCAACCGTCCTGACCATAATCCGGCCAGGGCTCTCCTGATAAAGAGAGACACTTTAGCGAATTCAGGATGTCGCCAAAAGGTGGGTGCTGAAAGATGTCCGCAACGGTGAACTCCATGCTCGGCGCCCAATCGGATTCGATTGGCAGGGGTGCGGAAGGTTCGGGGTCCGGAGAGGAGTCCGGCACCTTGGAGTCACGAGCTTCACAAGGGACAAGGTCGGTATTCGGCTCTATCGCCGTAGAGGTAGCAACCCCCGATGTGGTGTCCAACCACACACCCTCGATTGGCGGCGTCGGCTCTGAGCTAAGGGTCGGAGCGGACTCTTGTGCGGCCTCCAGGGCACTGTCCGGCAGCAGAGCTGAATCATGCCCATCGTGACAGTGCGGCACGCTCGGTTGTGGCTCGAATCTGTCGAAGATCAAGACTCCGCGGATGTCGGCCGTATAGTTCAAACTTCCAAATCTGACCTGATGGCCAGGGGTGTAGCTTTCGATCTACTCCAGATGGCCAAGCGAATTGGCCCGTGAAAGCGAAGCCGCCCGAATCTGAAGATCTGTCCGGGAGAAAAGTCTCTCACTGGACGCGTTATTGTTGATGATCGAAGGAACCATCGAGCCTATAGGTGACGACACAGAGGAACTCTCAATGAAAGCACCAATGTCGGTGTCAAAACCGGCGGATCTCGGGTAGGGGGTCCCGAACTGTGCGTCTAGGCGGATGGTAACATTATAGTGTGGCATGAAACCCTTGTAAAGCAGGTGGGTGTGAAGGATTTTCCGGTCAGAGTAAGACTTCGTATTCCCACATATAGGGCATGGACAACACATAAAACCATTCTGCTTTTTGCCTCAGCCACTTCGAGAAAATCATGCACGCCCTTAATGTACTCGAGGGTGTGTCTTGAACCGTACATCCATTGCCGGTTCATCTGCATGCATTATATATAATTAAGTGTGTCAAAAATCATTACAGAACATCATGAATAGATAATTAAGTGACCAAATTAATAGAAGTTCATCATCACATTAAAACCAAAGTACATACATAGTTCTCATCTAACAATATAAAGCTCTACAGAGCATCTATATTAATTAAACCATACGTTGAAACTATGTAAAACATTTCAATGCGAAAACAAATGCGATCATAATCGCAACCAATGTAACAACTGATCCAACGGCATAATGATACCAAGCCTCGGTATGAATGGCATATTTTCTAATCTTCAAGCGCATTGCATCCATCTTGATCTTGTGATCATCGACGACATCCGCAACATGAAACTCCAATATCATCTTCTCCTCCTCAATTTTTCTTATTTTTTCCTTCAACAAATTGTTTTCTTCTTCAACTAAATTTAACCTCTCGACAATAAGGTCGGTTGGAATTTCCGGTTCAACAACCTCCTAGATAAATAAAATCTATGTCACGTTGGTCGGCATAATTGTGATAAACAATAAATGAACCAATAGTTATGAAAAGATAATATATACTACATCCGAATCATAGGCGGGGACGAGGGCCGACAGGCGGATACCAAAACCATCGCACTATATAAGATGCAATAATAAAAGTAAGAAAATTATACAAGTATCTATATAAACATACAAGTAACAATTTTTTCCTTTCAGAAAGAAGATAAGAACAAGAGGCTCACCACGGTGGTGCCGGCGACGAGATTGGCGCGGGCGATCGACGGCTGTGAAAACGGGGACAGGACATGACGGACCGCTAAACCTAGACAAATATTGAGGAAAATGGAGCTTGGAGGTCGAGCTTGGAGAGGAGAAAGCTTAAGTAGTGTGGCTCGGGCATTCCATCGAACACCTCGTGTGCATAGGAGGTGAGCTAGAGCACCACAAAGCTCTCCCCTCGCCGGCCAGGAAAAACAGAGCAGTGGGAGTGCTCTGCTCGCGGGCGAGGGGTATATATAGGCAACTCATTGGTCCCGGTTCGTCCCACGAACCGGGACTAAAGGGCAGCCTTTGGTCCCGGTTCATGCCACCAACCGAGACCAATGGTGGTGGGCCAGGAGCGAGGCCCATTGGTCCCGGTTAAATCCAACAGGGACCAAAAGGTCCAGACGAACCGGGACCAATGGCCCACGTGGCCCGGCCGGCCCCCGGGGCTCACAAACCGGGTCCAATGCCCCCATGGGTCCCGGTTCTGGACTGAACCGGGACTAATGAGCTGGCCCGGCCTGGACCATTGCCCCCTTTTCTACTAGTGGTAGCAACTACTCCCACAAATGCCTAGAGCCTATATCATGCATTAGAATTACTTGGGACCTCATAAATTTGACATGCAAGCTCAAGAACAGGGTCACCTATGCAGCAAAAAATTGCAATGAATAAAGCACTAGAACAAAAAATAATTGGACCAATGGAGGAGTCACATACCAAGCAACAATCTCCCAAAGCAGTTTTCTGAAAGGAGCTTTGAGCAAGGAGATCGAAAATCACAGCAAAATGAGCTAGAACTCGTGCTTGGGCTGGGTTGGGATTTTTTGGTAGGAAGACGAAGTGTGTGGGTGCAGGAATAAGCGGAGGGGGGCCACCGTGGGCCCACGAGACTGGGGGGGCGCCCAGGGGGTGTGGGCGTGCCCTCCACCCTCGTGGCCAGATGCTTGCCCCCCGCAGTGTTCTCAGTGCCTAAAATCCTCAAATATTCCATAAAAAATCATACTAAATTTGCAGGGCATTTGGAGCACTTTTATTTTCGGCATATTTTTTATTGCACGGATAATTTAGAAAACACACAGATAATACTATTTTTGCTTTATTTAATCTAAATAACAGAAAGTAAAAAGAGAGTACAGAAGGTTGTACCTTCTAGTTTCATCCATCTCATGATCATCAAAATGAATCCACTAACAAGGTTGATCAAGTCTTGTTAATAAACTCATTCTGAATAACACAGAACCGGAGAAATTTTGAATAGCACTAGGTTACCTTAACGGGGATATGAACATCCCCAACAATAAGAATATCATACTTTTAATTGATAGTAGGAAGAGGAAATTCAAAACCTCCAATAATGATAGTTGGAAATTTTCCAATAGAATTGATGCTATGAACTTGAGGTTGTTTCCTCGGAAAGTGTACCGTATGCTCATTACCATTAACATGAAAAGTGACATTGCCTTTGTTGCAATCAATAACAGCCCCCGCAGTATTCAAAAAGGGTCTACCAAGGATAATCGACATACTATCGTCCTCAGGAATATCAAGAATAACAAAGTCCGTTAAGATAGTGACATTTGCAACCACAACAGGCACATCCTCACAAATGCCGATTGTGTATAGAAATTGATTTATCAGCCATTTGCAAAGATATTTCAGTAGGTGTCAACTTATTCAATTCAAGTCTACGATATAAATAGAGAGGCATAACACTAACACCGGCTCCAAGATCACATAAAGCAGTTTTAACATAATTTCTTTTAATGGAGCATGGTATAGTTGGTACTCCTGGATCTCCTAGTTTCTTTGGTATTCCACCTTTAAAAGTATAATTAGCAAGCATGGTGGAAATTTCAGCTTCCGGTATCTTTCTTTTATTTGTAATGATATCCTTCATATATTTAGCATAAGGATTTAATTTAAGCATATCAGTCAAGCGCATACGTAAGAAGATAGGTCTAATCATTTTAGCAAAGTGCTCAAAATCCTCATCATCTTTTGTCTTGGATGATTTAGGAGGAAAGGGCATGGGTTTCTTAACCCATGGTTCTCTTTCTTTACCGTGCTTCCCAGCAACAAAATCTCCTTTATCATAATGTTGATTCTTTGATTGTGGGTTATCAAGATCAACAGCAGGTTCAATCTCTACATCATTAGTATTGCTAGGTTGAGCATCAACATGAACATTATCATTAACATTACCACTAGGTTCATGTTCATCACCTGATTGTGCTTCAACATCAGAGATAGAAATATCATTGGGATTCTCAGGTGTGTCTACAACAGGTTCACTAGAAGCATGCAAAGTCCTATCATTTGTCTTTTTCTTCTTTTTAGAAGAACTAGGTGCCTCTAAATCATTTCTCTGAGAATCCTGCTCGATTCTCTTAGGGTGGCCTTCGGGATACAAAGGTTCTTGAGTGATTCTACCAGTTCTAGTAGCCACTCTAACAGCAAAATCATGTTTATTATTTAATTCATCGAGCAAATCACTTTGAGCTTTAAGTACTTGCTCAGCTTGAGTGGTAACCATAGAAGCATATTTGCTAATGAGTTTAAGTTGACCTTTAACTCTAGCCATATAATCACTCAAGCGTCCTATCTCGAAAGCATTATTCTTTAATTCTCTACCAACATAAGCATTAAAACTTTCTTGTCTAGCCATAAAGTCATAAAATTCATCTATGCATGGGCTATGAAATTTAGTAGACGGGATTTCAACTTTATCCTATATATAGAGAGAATTTACCTCTACTACCTGTGCGGGGTTATCAAGACAATGTGTTTCTTCAATAGGTAGACTAAGACCATGTATTGCTTCAATCGGAGGTAAATTCTTAACATCTTACGCTTTAATACCTTTTTCTTTCATTGATTTCTTTGCCTCTTGCATATCTTTAGGACTGAGAAATAGAACTCCCCTCTTCTTCGGAGTTGGTTTAGGAATAGGCTCAGGAGTTGGCTCAATTGGCTCAGGAAGAGTACAATTATTTTCATTAGTCAACATATTATTCAGTAGTAATTCATCTTGGTCAACTGTTCTTTCCGTGAAAACACAACCAGCACAACTATCCAAGTAGTCCTTGGAAGCATCAGTTAGTCCATTATAAAAGATATCAAGTATTTCATTTTTCTTAAGAGGAAGACTAGGCAAAGCATTAAGTAATCGGAGAAGCCTCCCCCAAGCTTGTGGGAGACTCTCTTCTTTGATTTGCACAAAATTATATATTTCCCGCAAGGCAGCTTGTTTCTTATGAGCAGGAAATATTTAGCTGAGAAGTAATAAATCATATCCTGGGGACTACGGACACAACCAGGATCAAGAGAATTAAACCAAGTTTTAGCATCACCCTTTAATGAGAACGGAAATATCTTAAGGATATAGTAATAGATAGACTTCTCATCATTAGTAAATTGGGTGGCTATATCATTTAACTTGGTAAGATGTGCCACAACAGTTTCAGATTCATAGCCATAAAAAGGATCAGATTCAACCAAAGTAATCTCAGGATCAACAGAGAATTCATAATCCTTATCAGTAACACAGATAGGTGAAGTAGCAAAAGCGGGGTGAGGTTTCATTCTAGCATTAAGAGATTGTTGCTTCCATTTAGCTAATAGCTTCTTAAAATCACATCTATCATTGCAAGCAAAAATAGCTCTAGCAGCTTCTTCATCCATAACATAACCCTCAGGAACAACAGACAATTCATAATTAGGGGGAGAACTTTCATCATCACTATCATCAATAATTTCATCTTCAATAATTTCATTCTCTCTAACCCTAGCAAGTTGTTCATCAAGATATTTACCTAATGGCGCAGTAGTATCAAGCATAGAAGTAGTTTCATCATAAGTATCATGCATACCAGAAGTGGCATCATCAATAACATGCGACATATCAGAATTCATAGCAGTAGCAGGTTTAGGTGTCGCAAGCTTACTCATAACAGAAAGAGAATCTAGTGCAGAGCTAGATGGCAGTTCCTTACCTCCCCTCATAGTTGAGGGAAAAATCTTAGTTCTTGCATCTTTCAAGTTCTGCATAGTGATCAGCAGATATAAATCCCAAGTGACTCAAAGAATAGAGCTATGCTCCCCGGCAACGGCGCCAGAAATTAGTATTGATAACCCACAAGTATAGGGGATCGCAATAGCTTTCAAGGGTAGAGTATTCGACCCAAATTTATTGATTCGACACAAGGGGAGCCAAAGAATATTCTCAAGTATTAGCAGTTGAGTTGTCAATTCAACCACAGCTGTATAACTTAGTATCTACAGCAAAGTATTTAGAAGCAAAGTAGTATGATAGTAATGGTAACAGTGGCAAAAGTAACGATAGCAGTTTTGTAATGATTGTAATAGTAGCAACGGAAAAGTAAATAAGCAAAGCACAATATGTAAAAAGCTCGTAGGCATTGCATCAGTGATGGATAATTATGTCGGATGCGATTCCTCATGTAATAGCTATAACATAGGGTGACACAGAACTAGCTCAAGTTCATCAATGTAATGTAGGCATGTATTCCAAATATAGTAATACGTGCTTATGGAAAAGAACTTGCATGACATCTTTTGTCCTACCCTCCCGTGGCAGCGGGGTCCTAGTGGAAACTAAGGGATATTAAGGCCTCCTTTTAATAGAGTACCGGACCAAAGCATTAACACATAGTGAATACATGAACTCCACAAACTATGGTCATAACCGAGAAGTATCCCGATTATTGTCACTTCGGGGTTGTCGGATCATAACACATAATAGGTGACTATAGACTTGCAAGATAGGATCAAGAACTCACATATATTCATGAAAACATAATAGGTTCAGATCTAAAATCATGGCACTCGGGCCCTAGTGACAAGCATTAAGCATAGCAAAGTCATAACTACATCAATCTCAAAACATAGTGGATACTAGGGATCAAACCCTAACAAAACTAACTTGATTACATGGTAAATCTCATCCAACCCATCACCGTCCAGCAAGCCTACGATGGGATTACTCACGCATGGCGGTGAGCATCATGAAATTGGTGATGGAGGATGGTTGATGATGACGACGGCAACGAATCCCCCTCTCCGGAGCCCCGAACGGACTCCAGATCAGCCCTCCCGAGAGAGATTAGGGCTTGGCGGCGGCTCCGTGTCGTAAAACGCGATGAAACTTTCTCTCTGACTTTTTTCTCCGTGGAACAGAATATATGCAGTTGGAGTTGAGGTCGGTGGAGCTGCAGGGGCCCACGAGACAGGGGGCGCGCCCAGGGGGAGGGAGCGCGCCCCCACCCTCGTGGACAGGGTGTGGGCCCCCTTGCCTTGATTCTTTCGCCCGTATTTTTTATATTTTCCAAAAGTTATCTCCCTGGATTTTCAGGTCATTCCGAGAACTTTTGTTTTCTACACAATAAACAACACCATGGCAGTACTGCTGAAAACAGCGTCAGTCCGGGTTAGTTTCATTCAAATCAAGCATGTTAGAGTCCAAAACAAGGGCAAAAGTGTTTGGAAAAGTAGATACGTTGGAGACGTATCAATAGAGCAGATTAAGACTGTTGCCACCGTCCATGAGGACTCTGGTGAGGTGGAATCCAGCGATAATTGGGTCGAGCACCAATGCGGCTGAACCTCCATGACGGATACTGGTCGGATGGTCCCTGCGATCAAAGGTGATCAGGCATGCTGACCATGGTTTGAATTTTGGGGCGACTGACTCTATCGCATAGGCGTCCCTTAACGCGCGCTTGCGCTCCCTTTTGGGGATGTGAGTAGCGTATATCATGTTCACCGCCTTGACCTCGGGGGGAAATTTCTTCTGTCCCCCTGTGTTCGGTGGGCGAGGCTCCTCATCTTCATTCCCGTTGGGCCACCCTTTCCCCGTGTGCTCAGTGTTTAATTTGCCGGCCTGTTTGAAGACCCAACAGCTTCTGTTGGTATGGTTACCAGGCTTGTAAGGGGTGCCATGAATTTGGCAAGGTCGATCGAGTATTTGGTCCAGGCTAGATGAGTCGTCCTTGTTTCATTTGAATGACCTCTTCTGTTGACCGGGCTTGGAGCCACTGAATCTGACATTGACCATCGTGTCTTCGGCATTTTCAGTGTTCCTCTGACACTTGTTTTTATTGCATCGGGGCCTGCCGTTTCTGTTCTTTGCTTCGGAAGTGCAAGGATCGCTAGTATTGTTGCTGCTATGGGCCAGCTAGCTATCTTCACCTGCGCAAAAGCGGGTCATGAGTGATGTGAGGGCTGCCATGGACTTTGGCTTTTCTTGGCCAAGGTGTCGGGCAAGCCATTCGCTGCGGATGCTGTGTTTGAAGGCTGCTAGAGCCTCGGCATCCGGACAGTCAACAATTTGGTTCTTTTTGACTAGGAATCGGGTCCGGAATTTTCTGGCTGACTCTCTGGGCTGCGGGACTATGTGACTGAGGTCATCGGCGTCCGGAGGTCGGATATAAGTGCCCTAGAAGTTGTCTCTAAAGGCATCCTCCAGGTCTTCCCAGCTTCCAATAGAGTTTTCTGGGAGGCTGTTTAACCAGTGCCGAGCTGGCCCCTTAAGTTTGAGGGGGAGGTATTTGATGTCATGTGGATCATCACCGCGGGCCATGTGAAGTGGAGAAGGAAATCTTCAATCCATATTCCGGGATTGTTGTTACATCGTATGACTCGATGGTCATGGGTTTAAACCCTTAAGGAAACTGGTGCTCCATTACCTCATCGGTGAAGCATAGGGGTTGTGCGGCGCCTCTATATCGGGTCACGTCACGACGCAGATCGGATGGTGTTCGTATGCGGTTTTTGGCCCGGGTGAAGTTATGCTTGTCGCGTCAGGCTTGATGGTCGTCTTCTCGAGCTGGGTATTTGATGGCATGTAGATCGTCACCACGGGCCATGTGAAGTGGAGAAGGAAATCTTCAATCCATATTGCGGGATCTGTTGTTCCATCGTATGACTCGTTATTGATCCGTATACCGACTTGATCTGACCGGCTCTATTATCCAGGTCCTGTCGTAGGTCATAAGTGTGCCTGCGCACCATTTGTCTCTCTACCTTCTGGCGGGGTGGTGCAGGCGGGTGTTCGGCTTGAGTTGTCGCTCTGTACCGGCCATGTGGTGGTCGGTCAGGTCCGTCAGTAGCGTTACGCCTGGGCGGTATAGGCTCTGGGGCCTCGTCGTCGAATTGGGGCAGCAGTTTGCGCTTCGGGCAACTCTTGGTTGGGCGTTCGAGGCCATATTCCTTGGCTGCCAGGACATCAGTCCATCTGTCATTGAGCAGATCCTGATCAGCTTGAAGCTGCTGCTGCTTCTTTTTCAGGCTTCTTGCCATGGCTATTAGTCGGCGCTTAAAGCGCTCTTGTTCAAAGGTTTCTTCTGGAAAGATGAATTCTTCGTCACTGAGGCTCTCATCTTCTTCGGAGATCGGTACGTACTTACTATCCTTCGAGCCCTCGTCCTCAAGGGGGTCATCAGGGTTAATTGCCCCTCCTCCCAATCATCATGTTCGGATGTTGGTTCGATAGGGGCTTCTTGGTCTTCAGTGTTATCCAAAGTATTGTTGTCTCCGGTGTCGGTATTGATGTCTTTTTCTCGGCGCGGTTTAGAGCGGCGCCGCTCACGACGACGCTTTGGTGGTGCCACAGGAGAATTATTCTCGACTGGGTCCTTCCCACCTTCGCCGTCATCCTCTTTGGGTGTGTCCACCATATACACATCATATGTGGAAGTAGTCGTCCAGCATCCGGTAAGCGACGGGTTCTGGCTTTGCTCTTCTCTGACATCGTCGTCCATGCCGTCGATTTCCTCGGAAGCGTAATCGAGCATGTCGGTTAGTTCCTCTACAGTGGCTATGAAGTGGGTGGTGGGTGGGACGTAAAATTCCCCGCTCTCAGCCCCTAGTGCGGGCTGGGCATAGTTCGGCGGTGATCCTTCCGTAATGGCGAGAGATCACATTAAGTCCAGAGCCTCATTTAAGAGTGGGGTCTTGACAGGGAAGAAAGAATCCTTGGAGCGGGGCGGGACCGGAGTTCCCTCGCTGAGCTCGTATAACACAGACCTCGAGAGTTCGGAGCTAGTGCACAGAGGTGAGTCCGGCTTGATGAGGATAGAGGGAGCCGAGAGTGATTCCGGGCTGGCTGGTGAAACGATCCCCTCCGTATCCCCTGTGTTGAGCCCTATGGATACGACAAGTCCAGCGGGCTCTAAATTCCCGCCTTCGGACTCGGCGAGGAGTTCCAGATCTGAGGCCGGAGCTGTGGTTGAGGCCGCAAACCCTTGGAAGACCAATTCTCCCTGGGAATCAACGGTATAGTTTAGGTTTCCGAAACTGATCTGATGCCCAGGGGCGTAGTTGTCGATCTGCTCCAGATGGCCAATCGAATTGGCACGCATTGCGAAGCCACCGAATAAGAAGATTTGGCCAGGAAGAAAAGTCTCCCTCAGGGTGGAATTGTTGTGGATGGTTGATGGATCCATCGAGCCTTCTGGTGATGACACGGTCAAACTCTCAAAAAAGCACCAATGTAGGTGTCAAAACTGGCAGATCTCAGGTAGGGGGTCCCGAACTGTGCGTCTAAGGATCGAAGGTAACAAGGAGGTAGGGGACACGGTGTTTACCCAGGTTCGGGCCCTCTTAATGGAGGCAATACCCTACTTCCTGCTTGTTTGACTTTGATGAGTATAGGGGTTACAAGAGTTGATCTACCTCGAGATCGTAATGGCTAAACCCTAGATGTCTAGCCTATATGATTGTGATCTTGCCTATGGACTAAGCCCTTCAGTTTATATAGGCACCGGAGGGATCTAGAGTTGTACAGAGTTGGTTTTCAAAGAAAGGAAGGTACATGATCGAACGCCAAGCTTGCCATCCACGCAAAGGAGAGTCCCATCCGGACACGGGGAAAGTCCTTTTACCTTGTATCTTCATGGCCCATCAGTCCGGCCCACATCACATAGGCCGGCTCCCCGAGGACCCCATAGTCCAGGACTCCCTCAGAGACCTCAGCAAAGCTGCTTACATATTGGGCATTAAGATCTATAGAGATAGATCAAGACGCTTGATAAGACTTTCAACGAGTACATACCTTGACAAGATGTTGAAGGACTTCAAAATGGATCAGTCAAAGACGGAGTTCTTGCATGTATTGTAAGGTGTGAAGTTGAGTAAAAGACTCAAAACCCGACCACGACAGAAGATAAAGAGAGAATGAAAGTCATTCCCTATGCCTCAGCCATAGGTTCTGTAAATTATGCCATGCTGTGTACCAAACCTATTGTGTACGTTGCCATGAGTTTTGCAAGGGGGTACAATAGTGATCTAGGAGTAGCTCATTGGACAGCGGTCAAAATTATTGATAGTTACCTTAAAAAGGACTAAGGAAATGTTTCTCGGTTATGGAGATGATAAAGAGTTCGTCGTAAAGAGTTACATCGATGCAAGCTTTGGCACCGATCTAGATGACTCTAAGTATCAATCTAGAAACGTATTTAACGTGGGAGGAATTAGCTAGAGTAGCTCCATGCAAAGCATTGTAGACATAGAAATTTGCAAAATACATACGGATCTGAATGTGGCAGACCCGTTGACTAAACTTCTCTCAAAACACGATCACACCTTAGTACTCTTTGGGTGTTAATCACATAGCAATGTGAACTAGATTATTGACTCTAGTAAACCCTTTGGGTGTTGGTCACATGGTGATGTGAACTATGGGTATTAATCGCATAAAGATGTGAACTATTGGTGTTAAATCACATGGCCATGTGAACTAGATTATTGACTCTAGTACAAGTAGGAGACTTAAGGAAATATGCCCTAGAGGCAATGATAAAGTTATTATTTTATATTTCCTTATTTCATGATAAATTTTTATTATTCGTGCTAGAATTGTATTAACCTGAAACTTGATACATGTGTGGATACATAGACAAAATACCGTCTCCCTAGTAAGCCTCTACTAGACTAGCTCGTTGATCAAAGATGGTTAAGTTTCCTAACCATAGACACGTGTTGTCATTTGATAAATGGGATCACATCATGAGGAGAATGATGTGATGGACAAGACCCATTTGTTAGCTTAGCATTATGATCTTTCAGTTTTATTGGTATTGCTTTCTTCATGTCAAATACATATTCCTTTGACTATGAGATTATGCAACTCCCGGATACCGGAGGAATGCCTTGCGTGCTATCAAATGTCATAAGTAACTGGGTGATTATAAATATGCTCTACAGGTATCTTCGAAGGTGTTTGTTGGGTTGTCATAGATCGAGATTAGAATTTGTCACTCCGAGTATCGGAGAGGTATCTCTGGGCCCTCTCGGTAATACACATCATAAGAAGCCTTGAAGCAAAGTGACTAATGAGTTAGTTGCAGATGATGTATTACAGAACGAGTAAAGAGACTTGTCGGTAATGAGATTGAATTAGGTATAAAGATACCAACGATCGAATTTCGGACAAGTACCATACCGATGACAAAGGGAATAACGTATGTTGTCATAAGGGTTCGATTGATAAAGATCTTTGTAGAATATGTGGGAGCCAATATGAGCATCCAGGTTTCGCTGTTGGTTATTAACCGGAGAGGTGTCTCGGTCATGTCTACATAGTTCTCGAACCCGTAGGTTCCGCACGCTTAACATTCATTGACGATATAGTATTATATGAGTTATGTATGTTGGTGACCGAATGTTGTTCGGAGTCCCAGATGAGATCATGAACATGAAGAGGAGCTCCAGAATGGTCCGCGGGTAAAGATTCATATGTTGGATGATATGGTTAGGCCAAGGGGTCAGGCCCACGGGGCTATAGGTCAGTGCAAAAGAAAGTTTTGCTGAGGTTAGAGGCCAAACGCCGGAGACCCTGGTGTCTGGCCCTGAGCCAGACGCCGAGGCCCATGGCGTCTAGGCCAGACGCCAAGGATTGTGACGTTTGGTCTTGGAGTTCGAGTGGGACTCTTGCCTTCCGGGCAAAACCGACTTTGGGGAGGGTTTTGATCCAAGTTTCGACCCCGGGGCTCAACATATAAATAGAGGGGCAGGGCTAGCACCAAAGACACATCAAGATTCACCAAGCCATGTGCCGGCAACCCCGTCCCCACTAGTTTATCCTCTATCATAGTTTCCGTAGTGTTTAGGCGAAGCCCTGCGGAGATTGTTCTTCACCAACACCGTCACCACGCCGTCGTGCTGCCGGAACTCATTTACTACTTCACCCGTCTTGCTGGATCAAAAAGGCGAGGACGTCATCGAGCTGAACGTGTGCAGAATGCGAAGGTGCCGTACGTTCGGTACTTGATCGGGACGGATCGTGAAGGTGTACGACTACATCAACCGCGTTGATAAACACTTCGGATTTCGGTCTACGTGGGTAGTAGACAAACTCTCCCCCTCTCGTTGCTATGCATCTCCTAGATCTTGCGTGAGCGTAGAACTTTTTTTAAAATTGCATGCTACGTTCCCCAACATGTTGAAGGCCCATGGGGCATATACATACTCTATTACACAAGATTTGAGATGCAAGAAAAATATACATAGGCTAATAAGGACTTCTAGATCAATATTAATACTTCCTAACAGAGAGGACCATAAAAATCAAATTTAGCAACATAAAATCAAATAGAACACATAAAGATAAATCATAACCATCATTTACATGCTGAACATATTTACATGATATTGACAATGCATAAATTTCCAATACATAAGGGCATATATTTTTGCACAAATTGAAGACATATAAAAGTATCCCTAAAGGAGGTGCACATGTTTATTTAATTGTTGTGTATGCAGGCGGATATGTGACGTTTGATGTTTTTACTACTCAGTAGGGTAGGAAGGCTCCATGGCAAGACCACACATGCCTCTCTTGTCAGAAATATCCTTCTCCATTCTTAAATACCCATTCTCTCCCCATGTTGTGCCCCACGAATTCTTCAACAACCAATATTTTGTGCCATCAGTCGTCTTTCCATAGCCAATAGCCGCAATGCCATGGTCTAGATCAGTGCCGCAAGAACCAGTCATCACTCCACCTTTGTAAAATTGGAATGTCATGTCACCACCATCGACGGCTACTGAAATAGGTTGGTTCGCGACAGCCGCCATGAGGGCACCTTCATTGTTGGCTGGCACATCCTCGTAACTTTTGATGGTGGCGGCATCTTTGGATCCACTCTTGCACTTGCCATCTTCTGCTGTATATGGGTAGCTAGACTCGCCGGTCAGGCCACCGTTTGAAATGATGAACTTGAAGGCATCATCCATGAGCCCGCCCTCACAGCCCTGATCCACACCGTGTACATCACAATCTACCAACTCTTGTTCCGATAAAGAGATAAGCTTGCCAGTTTTCAGCTTGACAATGCCCTCAGTTGCAGCAACGGCGGAAAATGCCCAGCAACAACCTACAAATGATTGTATTGTGTGGGATACATTATCACATGATTTTTTTCACAAAAAATATGGAGAGAGAGAGAGAGAGATTGATTGAATAGACAGGTATACTATGCACTTACCACATTGACCCTGATCTTTGATGGGAGTGACCGCACCCTTGGTCCTCCAGTCTACTGTTGCCGGAAGTGCATCCAAGCTCACGTTCTCATACCTGAATCCCGTGGGAGCCCTCTCCAAACTAGATTTATATCCCTTGTTAGCCTTTGTCGTCTTAAACTCCTCGTTGGTGAGGTCAGCAAACTGATTGACTCCCAAATAGAACTTGTGGTTCTCGGCGTTGAAGGACTCGATGAACCCGACATTAGCCTTGAACACCTTAAGCCGTTGTGCCTTCTCAGTGGCATCCTTGTACACACGGCCATATTGCAACATCCAACTCTCGTGGCTCGCCGCGATCGACAAGTCATCACCGAGCTCATGAGCTGCTAGGACTGAACTACTGAGATCTGAGGCAACCGAGGATGGTAAGAAGCAAATGCTTTGGTGGGATGGTCATGTTGATAAGAGGATGTGTGTATTGCTAGCGACTACCTGTAGTATGCAGTATGTGTGGTTTGCTTTGGTTTAGCAAATAGAACTGGGTGGTATATATTGTTACATGTACGTGTTTAAGTATAGGGGATAATGAGATACGGTGCTTGCACGAAGTAGTGAGTAGAAAGAGACTCCTGCGTATCGGTAACACTGGTGGAAAAACAGGCTTTCCGTCCAGCCCCATAAGTCGCGAAGCTGTAGGAACCACGACCAATGGACCTTTAGTCGCGGTTACGAGGTGAACCGCGACCAAAGGCTGGGCCTGGCGCTCGGTGGCAGGTGGTGCGTGAGGGCTTTAGTCGCGGTTGGCCAGACAACCGCGACTAAAGGCCTTCGGCACCTTTAGTCACGGTTTGCTGTGCCAACCGCGACTAAAGCCCTCCCTATATATACCCATCCAGCAGCCAACACTTAGCCATTTGGAGCCATTCTCTTCACAAGTGGGTGTAGGTTTGCTTTTGGTTCCTCTTATGCACATAAGGTGTTTGATGAAATGCCCCAAGAGCATGAAACAAACATGACATGAAGTGTTGGAGCCACACTCTTGATCGTGGTTAGCAACTTGATGAACCTTTGATGTGTCAATATGCATGTGTGTAGTTCATAACAAATGCATGATGGTTAATTATATATTTTATATTATAATAATGCAGATGAATCGGCAATGGATGTACGGTAACCGACTCTCCGCGAGTTCACTACGGGTTTGAAAGATTTCCTCGTAGTGGCTAATCACGAACAAGCGGGGGTTTTGTTATTTGTCCATGTGTTATCTGTAAGAATGAGAAGGGTTACTCTTCCTCAAGAGTTGTTCACATGCATCTGCTTGAAGGGTTTCATGCCAAGCTATAATTGTTGGACCAAGCATGGAGAAAGAGGGGTTATAATGGAAGAAGATGAAGAAGGGATGATTTCATCGATGAAAGCTATCTTGCTCATTTCGGTGATACTTTCATGGAGGATCTTTGAAGGTGAAGGGAAGGTGAAGAAGAGGCACGTGATGATCCGTTGATGATCTTGGTCGGACCATTCTTGATGCACGGAGACGCTGCTAAACTGAAAAGGAGAGGAGAATTTGGATCGCATGTTAGAGGATCACGTAAAGGCGCTGTACCCGGATGCGATGATGGTCGAAAAAGCTGGGCTGCACAATCGGATTTGCTGAAATGGAAGGCGAGGCAGGTGTAGCTGACTCGGCATTTGAAAACTTGCTGAAAATGTTGAAGAATATGTTTCCAAAGGATAACGAGTTGCCCGCCTTGACGCGTCTGAAGCAAAGAAGGTTATACGCCCTCTAGGTTTAGAGGTTACGAAGATACATGCATGCATCAACGATCGCATCCTCTATCGCGGTGAATACGAGAATTTGAATGAATGCCGGTATGCACCTTGCATTGCGTTATAAGATCGAGGCGATGACCCGGTGGCGATGTTGAGGGCCGAAACCCGGAAGAGGGTTCCGCCAAGGTGATGTGGTATGCTCCTATAATACCACGGTTGAAACGTCTGTTCATGAACAAAGAGCATGCCAAGTTGTTGCGATGGCACAAAGAGGAATGTAAGTCGGACGGGAGTTGAGACACACCGCAGATGGAGCATAATGGAGAAAGATCGACAGATGGTTCAAAGATTTTGCAGGTGACGCAAGGAACATAAGATTTGCTCTAAGCACGGATGGCATGAATCCTTTTGGCGAGCGAGCTCCAGCCATAGCACTGCCCGTGACTCTATGCATCTACAACCTTCCTCCTTGGTTGTGCATGAAGCGGAAGTTCATTATGATGCCGTGCTCATCCAAGGTCCGGCAACCCGCAACGACATCGATGTGTACCTAAGGCCATTAGTTGATGAACTTTTACAGCTGTGGGGTGGTTTCCGTGTGGGATGAGCACAAACAAGAGGAATTTGACCTCTGGCGTTGCTTTTCGTAACCATCAACGATTGGCCTGCTCTTAGTAACCTTTCGGGACTGTCAAATAAGGGATACAATGCATGCACGCATCGCTTACATGAGACTGAAAGTGTACATTTGCCAAATTGTAAGAAGAACGTGTACCTTGGGCATCGTCGATTTCTTCGAAAATTCATCCGATGAAAGAAAGGCAAGCATTACAACGGCAAGGCAGATCACCGGCGAAGCTGCGGAACGCTTGGTCTTTGAGGTATTTGATATGGTCAAGGATTTGAAAGTCATCTTTGGAAAGGGTCTGGCGGACAATCAGTTCGAAGGGAGCCGACGGGCACGCAGCCATGTGGAAGAAGAAATCTATATTCTGGGAGCTAGAATATTGGAAAGTCCTAGATGTCCGCTCTGCAATCGACGTGATGCACGTTATGAAGAATATTTGCGTGAACCTCCTAAGCTTCTTGGGCGTGTATGGGAAGACAAATGATACAAAGGAAGCACGGCAGGACCAGCAACGTTTGAAAGACCCTGATGACCGGCATCCGGAATGGTTTCAAGGTCGTGCCAGCTACGCTCGACCAAAGAAGAGAAGGTCATCTTTTTGAATGCCCGAGCAGTATGAAGGTCCGTCTGGATTCTCGCCCAATATAAAGGGAATAATAAACATGGCGGAGAAAAAGTTCCAAAACTCGAAGTCTCACGACCGCCACGTGATTATGACGCAATTGCTTCCGATTGCTTTGAGGGGCTCTGCGGAAAATGTTCGAGTAGCCATTGTGAAGCTATGTGCATTCCTCAATGCAATCTCTCGAAGGTAATCAATCCGAAGTTCTACCACGGTTACATAACGATGTGATCCAATGTCTTGTCGGTTTGAGTTGGTGTTCCCGCCATCCTTCTTCAATATTATGACGCACCTCCTGGTTCACCTAGTCGAAGAGATTTCCGTTCTCGGTCCCTGTATTTCTACACAATATGTTCCCCTCGAGAGGTTCATGGGAGTATTAAAGAAATATGTTCAGAACCGTGCTAGGGCAGAAGGAAGCATCGCCAAGGGCTATGGAAATGAGGAGGTAATTGAGTTTTGTGTTGACTTTGTTCGACCTTAAGCCGATTGGTCTTCCTCGATCGCGCACGAGGGGAGACTAAGTGGAAAAGGCACGATCGGAAGGAAATCAACGATATGTATGGATGGCCATTCTCTCGATGAAGCACACCACATCTTGACCAATTCCAGCTTGGTGGCTCCGTACTTTGAGAAACACAAGAATATTTTACGCTTTCGGACAACCCGGGAAGCTGAATCTGGATTAGGAAGGCCCACATGGAGACTTTCGGCAGTTGGTTGAGAAAACATTTAATGAATGACAATGATGTTGTAGATCATTGTACATGTTGGCCAAGACACCATCTTCGACTATAACGACTTTCCAAGGGTGCGAGATAAATGGGAATACATTTTACACGATCGCCCAAGATAAAAAGAGCACCAACCAAAACAGTGGTGTCCGCTTTGATGCAGCAACCGAGAATGGGCAAAAGGTCACATATTATGGTTACATAGAGGAGATATGGGAACTTGACTATGGACCCTCCTTTAAGGTCCCTTTGTTCGGTGCAAATGGTTCAAGCTAACAGGAGGTGGGGTAAAGGTGGACCAGCAATACGGAATGACAATGGTGGATTTCAACAATCTTGGTTACCTTGACGAACCATTCGTCCTAGCGAAAGATGTCGCTCAGGTTTTCTATGTGAAGGACATGAGTAGCAAACCGAGGAAACGGAAAGATAAGAAAACGATCGATACATCATGCGATGATTCAAAGCGCCACATTGTTCTTTCGGGGAAAAGAAACATCGTGGGAGTGGAGGACAAGATGACATGTCAAAAGATTATAATATGTTTGCTGAAATTCCGCCCTTCAAAGTGAACACCGACCCAAGCATTAAGTTAAATGATGAGGATGCTCCATGGATACGGACAATCGTAAGCAAGCGAGGGACACAAGGGAAGAATTGATGTGTAATAATTTATTGTACCAAACTTTGTATTTGGTCGATGAATTGAATGATGTATCAAACCTTTTGTAAAACCTTCAAGGATTAGTTTTATTTTTCTGATTTTTTGATATATAATTGTATTTTTAAGATTTTAAAATGAATTAGTTTTATTTTTCGATTTTAAAAGGAAAAAGGAAGAAGAAGAAAGAAGGAAAAGGAAAAAACAGAAGAAAAAACAGAAGAAAAAAGGAAAAGCAGAAGAAAAAAACAAGCAGAAGAAAAAAGGAAAAGCAGAAGAAAAAAACAAAAGAAGAAAAACATAAGAAAAAACAAACAAATGTAAGAAAAAGCAGAAGAAAAAAAGGAAAAGGAAGAAAGGAAGAAAAAAAGAAGAAAAACAAGAAAAAGGAAGAAACAAACAGAAGAAAAAAAAGAAGAAAAAAGGAAGAAAAAAACAGAAGAAAAACAAGAATTTAAAATGAATTAGTTTTATTTTCTGATTTTTTTGATATATAATTGTATTTTTAAGATTTTAATAACATAAATAAATAAGTAATTAGAAACTTTAATAGCAAAAATAATTATCATAAAGTAAAATAAATAAGTAATTAGAAACAAAATAAAATAAAATAAATAAGTTTTTTGTTGTAAGTAGAAACAAAACAAAATAAATAAAGCAAAAATGAAAACAAAAAACAGGCAAAAAATAAAGCAAAAATGAAAACAAAAAACAGGCAAAAAACAAAAAACAGGGTACCCTTTAGTCGCGGTTGGGGACGAGACCCGCGACTAAAGGTACCCTTTAGTCGCGGTCCGCCTCCCCAACCGCGACTAAAGGGTCTTCTGCTGAACGAAGCAGGGCAAAACCCTTTAGTCGCGGTTGGGGAGGCGGACCATGACTAAAGGGTACTTTAGTCATGGTCTCGCCGCCAACCATGACTAAAGGGGGGCTATAATACAAGCCCTCGCGCGCCCGCCGTTTTCGCTTTGTTTCGTCTCTGCCAGCGCCCTCGGCGCCGCCGCCGTCGCCCTCGCCCTCAGCCGCCGCCGTCGCCCTCGCCCTCGGCGCCGCCCGCCGTCGCCCTCGCCCAGCCCAGCCGCGCCGCCGCCGGCCTCGATCTTGCCGCCTCGCTCGCCCAGAACCCCTCCGCCTCTCTCCCGAGCAACCGCCGCCGCCGCCTCCGTTTCGGCCGCCTCCGTTCCAGCCACGCGCGTCGCTCCGCTCCATCGCCCCAGACTCCGGCCGGCCTCGGCCAAGCCATGCCGCTTGTCGCCCGCTCCACCATGGCCGCCGCGATGAGCCACGCGCCGGCGCCCTTCGCCTCTGGCGCGGTGCCTGTTAGGCGGTGGCGTTGGCCCTCTAGGCCACGCCAAGCGGGCCCACTACCCGGATCAAAAAAAAAAGAGGAGACAAAAAAATTTAAAATATTAATTAATTAATTAATTAATTAACTCAATTAAATTAACATTAACCTAATTAATCATTAATTAAACTAATTAACTTGGTTAGTTAGTTAGCTGTGAATGACATGTGGGACCCATTGTCTGCATTGACTAGTCAAAGCCCACAGTTGGCCGATGACGTCATGCTGACATCATATTTGCAATTTCGAATTTAATTAATTCTGTTAATTCTAAAAATGTCCTAAAACTTTAAAAATTAGTATAAAATAACTCGTAACTCAGATGAAAATACTTTGTACATGAAAGTTGCTCAGAACGACGAGACGAATCCGGATACGCAGCCTGTTCGACCGCCACACCTCCCTAGCATAGCAAACCTGCAACTTTCCCCCTCCGGATCACCTGTCCGAAAACGCGAAACACCGGGGATACTTTCCCGGATGTTTCCCCCTTTCGTCGGTACCACCTACTGCCGCGTTAGGGCACACCTAGCACCGCGTATTGTCATGTTATGCTTTGTGATGCTTATAAAGTGAAAAAACAAAAACAACGAAAACCGCCAAAGAAAAACAAAAAATAAAATGGAGGGGCGGCGAGGCGGCGATCTGCGGTGTGTTTTTTGGGATCGAGAGGCGGCGAGGTTATACATGTGTGTTGTCCTCGCCTCCCTCTCCGTGACGCCGCCCTCTGCCGCCCGTCTCGCGCTCTACCGCGACACCCTCTCCCACCCCTTCCTCGCCCCCTCCTTTTGCCACCGCCCTTTCGCCACCGCCACCGCCACCCCCTTCTTCACTTAATTAATTTGTTTTTACTACATGTTTTCAGGGTGACATAATGGCGGACGATAGAGTGACCCGATTATGGACAACTATGATCCGGACGGTGAAGCACATATGTTCGGCATCATAAACGGCGATATTCAATATGTGCCGACCGGAGAAGAAGAAGATGATATCTCTTCTTATCTGAACCTTGACGGTGAAGATGAAGGCGCCGTCAACAAGATGATGTCAAGAAACGTCGATAAACGCAGCGATCTTCAAATGGAAGTAGCAACCACCTCCGCGCCGAGGTATATATATACATTGAGCCTCCGGTGATACAAACTAACTGATTTGAATAAATATGTGTGTACTAACGCGACTCTCTTTCTTATTTTAGCCCTCGGCGGATCGTCGAAACAATCGAGTACGTCGTCAAAGCGTGGCGCAACCAAGACGATGAAACAAGGAGAAACATGCACCATCGAGGTTGTTGACAATTGCAACCGCAGGCAGCTGGAGCCCCGCAAGAACGCCACCAAGTTTGTCACCAATGCGGAGCCATTGTTAGAGACAACGTCTCGATCACCGTCAGAGTGGAATGAGCCAAAGAAGGCACGAATTGATGGTTTCACTTTTGTCGATAAGAGAACAAAAAAGATTGCTTCAAGAAGCTTATGGAACATTTCGTTCTACCTCCGAATACAACAAATTCGATGAGGAGGGTAACAAGATTGAGGAAAACAAGGAGAGGAGGAGGCTAGTCAAACAGTTCGCTCTTCATAAGATGGCCGACGATTCGGAAATTCAAGCAAAATCTAGCCCGTGACTTTGTCAAGCAGAACAAGACTCCGGATTTCAAAGGACAATATGAGAAACCGAAAGATGATTGGCCGAATTTGTGAAGCAAAAGAAATCGGAGCAGTTCATTCAAATATCGAAACAAAATAAGGAAAATGCGGCTAAGAAGGAGTACAATCATGTTATGGGGCCAGGAGGGTATCGCATTTGGGTGCCTAGGTTGGAGAAGATGGAGAACGAGCTGAGGCGCGAGAATCCGTCCAGCACGGAGGATGGGACCCAAGGGCCAAAAGCTGGTGGTACGGGCATGGGGAACGCTGAACCCGGAGGCAGGGGAGTGTGTTTACGGGGCAAATTACTTAAACCCACCCAAGCCCTTATTGGCGCAATGAAGGATGCTCAACAGGGAAGATCAAGTTCAACAGAGAGAACGACGCAGCGACAAAAGCCCTCGGGAATCCCGAACACGGAGGGCGTGTACGAGGCATGGGGCACATTCCGTGGAAAATAGGGTTCCCCGAGCGATGACCCGCACGATTCTGAAGCCGTAAGAGAAAGATGGATCGGGAAGCGGATGTTGTGGCGCGGTTGGCATCGGAAATGGATGTGATGAAGAAAACCATGAGTGTACTAGTAGCGAAAGAGATGCAGCTCGGGTGCAGCATGAAGATCATCCGGCGGATCTCGGAAGCCAGCAGCGGAGAAGCAGCGTGGCTTCCACGGAGGCCCCACCGGCTGGTGCAGATGCACCGACGATCGAAATTACTGCACCGGAGCCTCGGTGATCGAAATTACTGCACCGGAGCCTCGGTGGTCGAAATTACTGCACCGGAGCCTCCTCGCTACCCGTGGGCGATATAAAGGAGATGAAAGAATGTCATCTGTATTATCCTATCGGGAACATGTCCATGAAGGTAGCCATCGGCAGTGCTTTACCATGTTTACCTGGAGCACTCCACCACAACAATCCCATTCAAGATGGCTATGCTCGTGTCACGGTGGAGGACATAGTCCAAGGGTTTGAGGACCTGGAGATTGACATTGCTACACCTGAAGGGGAGAAAAGACTTGGAGATGTCAAGCGCCATTACATTCTATGGCAAAAGAAGTTTATCAAGTTTCCAGGTGAGGCGCCAAGGACAACAAGTCCACCCCCCTACGGTGGTGGTGGTGGCGGTTCACCTACACCTCCGTCACATCAGCCGACGCCGCCCCCCAGTCCACAACGTCCGGCGGGTGATCATCCGCCGCCCCCCAGTCCTCGTCCGGGTGATCGACGCCGCCCCAATCCACCCACGGCAAAGAAGCGAAGCAGTCTGGATTATTAACCGGACCCTTATGTACCTAAGACCACAAAGGTACCGGAGCCATCATCAAGCCTCTCCCCACAAGGCCTTGGGAACGTAGTGCCGAGCAAGTCGACGACGCATGCTGCTGATTTGGAGAAATGGAAGGCGGACTGCAAGAAGAAAAGAGAGCCCGAGCCCAAGCCAAGTATTTTCGATGAGCAAAAGAAGTGGGCTAAGTCATTTTGAGCACACCGTCCCAAGCATGAAGAATCGCCTAACGACTATGCACGTGAACTTGCAGGCAGGCACTCATGTTCAAGGAGAACAAAGAGCGGAGAAGGCGAAGTAAAAAAGCGGAAACAAGTTGCCCAGCTCGGGAACAAAGTAAACAATCGATTGCCCGCTTATAGTGGAAGCCTTCGTCCGGATGCCCCGAGATCATACAAGCTGCGGCAAAGACAGGATTAGTGAACGAGTGCGAGAACAAGCGCCAACTTAGGTATTACTCTTCGTGAACTATTAGGCCTTGATGAGTTGCCGTGAAGGAGGTAGTAATTACATATGTCAAGAATGGGCCTCTCGTCGAACTGCTTGAGAAAAGGATCTACCTGCCCAAATGAAACGTCTGCTGAATTGGTACAAGGGTTACATAAAAATAAAACGCCAAAGAATATATTTATGCGGAAGTTAGACATGAGCATCACTTCAAACATTACTATGTACAAATTGCTTTGAGTGAATTGTTCCAGCTTTTCAATCTGCTTGAGCTCGACAAATCTATCATCGGTTGCTACGTTACGTAAGTGATTTATTAATTTCTACCCCATCTCGTTCATATTGCCTGCACTATATATATGTCCTAACTATATTGTTGTGTCCGCTATTATACATGCAGAATGAAGATTAAGGAATGCGAGTAAGGAACATCCATGATGTTGGGTTCATTGACCCACAGATCGTTAATGGAATTGTGTTGCAGCATTACCCGCCGACGTGGAGGCAGACTGTGGCAGTTTCTTACAAAGCAGGAACTCAAAAGTGATATTCTATATCCTTACCATTTTGGGTGAGTGTTTACATCTTGAGCACATTCTCTTTTGTTTACTCCATGCATGGTATGTGGCGGCTAATCGATGAGTTATGCGTGACGTCTTGTGCATGTATCGTGTCCGAGTTCCACTTTGGATTCGCTAGTAATTAAAGTTAACACCTCGAATGTCTCGTCCACGACTCTCGAATAAGGATCCAAAGCTTTGGGGCGACATGAGAAAAATGCTGCGAAGTAATTATTTTCATTCATTTGCGCTCTATATCGATCGGCCTATTTCGTTCATTTCCTAATATCAAGTAACTAATAACTCTCTTGTTCATTTAATTTTCTTTGCCTCGTAGGGTTTGGAGGCGGTTCGTAGATACAAAGGTCGGTGAATTCAAAAAGAGCTAGAATTCAAAATATTAAAGCCTAAGAATCTTTGGGGATATTCAGCCACCGTTGACCAATCTATGTGGATACTATGTTCGTGAGATGATCCGGAGATACACCTCTGGCGGGTTGATCCGAGTGATACCAATGCTCGGAGGAATAACCTCCGGTGGATGCTTAGTCCGAAGCTCGCTTCGACCACTTCAAGAGGAACTAGCTGGATGGTTCAGCAGGAAGTCCTCCATCCTAAAGGAGAACACTATCACGAGGACGTAGAACTTTATATGGATTAAATCATGTATGGAAACTTGTTCAAAATTGTATATGGTCATCCGATGATATTGAATATATATTGTATATTCCTCTTGAATTCTTTTGGTTCTAATTTCAAATTTATTTGAAATTGTACATTCATATGCATGTATGTAGTACCGTAGAATATATGAAACTCCTTCAAAATTAAAATAAAGCACAAAAGAAATAAAACAATACAAATTAAACAGAAAACAGGTTTAGGGGGGGGGCTAAAACCCTAAACCTGCGGCGGCCTTTAGTCGCGGTTGGCCAGAAGAACCGCGACTAAAGGTCCTCCGCCCCGACGGCCGCCTGGCGCCCACGTGGACGGGCCGTTAGTCGCGGTTCTTAAGTAGCGGCGACTAAAGGTGGGGGGCTTTAGTCGCGCTTATTTGGTCGCGGTTGCGCAGCCGCGACTAATGGCAGTTGCGAACCGCGACCAAAGGCCTTTTTTCCACCAGTGTAAGGTACTTCTGGTATAAAAAGTTCTTGTGCAAGTGAGATATACGTTGCTTGTACGTGGGCTTGCTGCACATGTGAGAATGACAGGCACATTTGATTGTTTCCTGCGTTAATTAACTAAGTTAATTAGCTAATCTTGAGATAGCGATTACTTCTGGTCAAGACTATCAGGCTATTTTTCTGTACCAGGTTTTCTCTGAGCATAACTGGTTAATTAATTAGCCTTACGATTACAACTTCTTTTTCTGGTCAGCAAAACTCCTATTACAACTTCTTGAGACATCATATCTTGTTTAGAGGAACACGACAACTTCAACAGGTGAAGAGTTTCCTCGTGGAATAAAGTAAAAAAAATAATCAGCATTTGTTTATTTTCCCGCGTTAACTAAGTAGATTATCATACAGGTTAATTAGCCATCGTAGTTGTCACTTCACTTTTTTAACATATTTGATGTTTACAACATAAAAAAAGTAGCGAAATAGATATTCATGCTAAGAACTGACATATTCAAGTGTGGATCATCAAGAACTTCTGGTTTTATTGTGCAAACAGATATTTTTTCATTCCTCCCACCAGTTATGTTTTGAAGTGTTATATTTTATTTTATTTTTCATATTAATTCTGGAGTTGTTAGTCTAGGTCGTGATTGAATATTTGTTGCGTGTTTTGTTCTTGAATGCATAAGAGATCTACTGATCTTGAATAATGGTTATTTCCGTCTTCTTGATTGATATAGAATTTTATATGCCTATGCATATTAGTCATGTATGCTCGCTGCTGTTTTATCTTCTATATATATGAATTATATTTATTGATTTCACTAGAAGGGTTTGCAAATTTGGATGTATAGTCTTCGGCTGGGAACGGGTGGTAAAAGAGGAACAATAGGGAGATAGCTTGTGTGACCAGGATGTATCCTTGATCCGTCGCTCCTCAACAGAGCTGCGCTAATTGATGTTAGACTTCAGTGGTATTCTAGTCAGGGATTCTGCAATAGGAGAAGGATACTTCCGTGGTGAACTAGCATAAGTGCTAAATAAGTAGCTGCCATGTCTTGGTTCAGTCTTGATTCTAAACAGTTATTTAATTGCCATTCTATTAGTTCAGTTTAAGTGGAAGTGTGAAAAGTTGATCATCCTGAGATCCTTAATAATGGGGATAAAACCATATGACGTGTAAAACTATGTGTGCTCTGTGTTCGTACGTCAGCTGAAATTAGCTCTGTCGTGCTTGCATGTGAAGAATGTTTATCGCAGACTCGAGCCCACTTCCCTTTGCTCACACACCAACCCGGTTTGTGGAAGTGTCCTAAAGTTGTCGTGCTCTTAGCTTAGTAACTCAATCTCTTGAGCTTTGCTGAGTTTGAAGCTGAGCGGATTTGGTTTCCTTTCTTGCAACTGAACCTACCTAGTACTAGCATGCAATTTAAATCATGACAAAATTGCTTATATACGTACCAATAAATAATTGATCGTTTGATCATATATGTGCCACACAAAAAATGTTATATGCCACTTTGGAAGCGGATGTGCTACCGCAACAATCTAAAACAACATGTTCTGCTAGTAATACTAGTAAAAAAGAAGAGGTAAGAACATAAGACAATGCTCTGGTAGTAGTACTAACAAAAACAAAGAGCTCAAAAGAAGAAGAAGACGAAACATATACTCCCTCCGTCCGAAAAAACTTGTCATCAAAATGGACAAAAGGGGGTGTATCTAGAACTAAAATACATCTAGATACATCCCCTTTTATTCATTTTGATGACAAGTATTTCCGGACGGAGGGAGTATTAAAGAGTATGATTTGTTTGAAAACCAACTCTCCACAAGCCTGGGTTAGCGGATGGGGGACCGGGGGGGGGGGGGCGATGGGCCTGGCGACGGGCGAGAGCCTCCGCCGGCGCCGATCTTGCCAGAGCCTCCGCCGCCGTTTGCGCCGGGTGAGGAGTCGGGCCTGCCTGATGACGGAGGGGGACCTTCTCCGCCGCCGATCTGCCAGGCTGTCCCGGCTGGGGACATGTCGCCTCCGCCGTCGCCGCTGCTTCGGCTTTCACCGGAGCAACCACGCCCTACGGATGAGATCCGGCAGGCACTCGCGGTGGATCCAATTCCGCTGTTCGATCCATCCCCTTCCCCGGTTTCTTCCTCGGCGGAGGATCGGGATCGGGGATTCAAAAATCCTACGAAATGGAGGGTTCGTTTTATGGATAATCGTGCGATGGGGCGATGGATCAATGGCCTGATCTACTCGCACTCGTCTCGTTGGACGACGATCCGGGATGAAGAAGGAGATATTTTGGCCGGAAGACATTTATCCAACGACGAAGAACTTCATATTTGTATGTGTTTATTGATTGATATCTTCCACATCGAGGTTCTTGAGTGTGTGCAGGTACCCCCAGAGTGTGTGCAGATATCTCACGGAGGATATCGATGGATCAAAGCCGACGCAAAGGTTTGGGGGTCATTTCTGGATTCTTGCTGATGAGGATGAAGACGAGGTGGATGTGCCGGTAACGTCGGCCCGGCTGTCATCTCCGCTTGGCTTGGGTACTAGCCCCGTGCCTAAACCTTCGGTTATCTTCAGGGCCACAGCATTGATCCGTATGTGGTCGCTACTCACTCCGACGGAGGCCGGGGGCGTTTGGCTACTGCGTCTACCCGATGAGAGATGGTAGCTCGGGTTATTTTCAACCGGTTTGGATGGCGGTCATGTAATAGGATAGGCATGTAGTGCTCCTATTTTGTTTGCCTGCCGGTTGTGGCTTTTTGATTAGGCTCGTATGAGCGTTCTGTTTTCATTTCGTACTTTGAGATACTGGAGACTTTGATACTGGTTTCGTTTTTAATAATATGAGCTATATGAGCTGTATGCATCTTTCTGATGCAGAGGCTAGGGTAACCCCTTTTCGAAAAAAAGAAAAAAAAAACTCTCCACAAGCCAAATTCAGGCAAGCATGAAAAAACTGACTACCAATTGGTTTTATCCAAAATTTGGTAATGCCGGAAGAAACACATGGAAGGGGCCAACTCTATCAGTAGTACTATTTTTTTGAAACAATTTTTTTAAAACAATTCTCTCTTTTTGTAGAAGATGCCAACTCTGTCAGTAGTATCAGTAACTTGCAGACATGCGCAACAAATTGCAATGCTTAATTACTATCGAAGAAGCAGCGGGGAATGCACTGTGATATATTCCCCAAGAAAAGTTTCATTTTGAACCACAATCTTTTTCTCGAAGCCAACCCATGATGAAGTGCTTTTTAAGGTGAGTTTCTGAATTTTACTGGTAAGTTCGATTGATCCACAAGGGAAAGATCACACAAACAGCACTGAAGTGGCTGGATTTTCCATGTGATTTCAGACAAGAACGACATGAAGGGATAATGACTGGTCTTAAATCCATGAACACTGTCAGCATGTGAGTTACAGATCATTATCTAGAGTATAATTGCTGGGCGTGATATTTGTGTGCGTGCGTCGGTGTTGGCTGTGTGCATCCTAGCTATGCAGTGGCAAGGTGTGTGTTCATTGTGTTTGTATCCTCTTGATGCTTCACTTTGACCGAATAAAATTCACCCTTTGTCGGAAAAAAAAATCTAGACAGAGATGGACGAGAGGGAACCAACACACTGAACTTGATCCAGGAGAGCACATTTCTAATGTGCTTCTACCTTAAAAGCACCAAATCGGAAAGATTGATGATATGACCAAAGTCAAGGGACTACATTAGTTGCCAAAAATTTCAACAATGACCATAACCAGGCCCAAATTGGTGCTAATTTACTACTACTCCGTCCAATAATGCAAGACATTTTTGCAGGCTAACATAGCTTGCAAAAACGTCTTACATTATGGGATGGAGGGAGTAACAAATATGAACAGCTAAAGAATGCACGTATGTGTAACAAAAATAACTCTAACAGAAAAGAGCAGGAGCAGCTAGGTGGCCAAACTGAGTTAACAACCAGGAACAAATTGGGGCCAATCAAGTAGTAACAAATACACACAGCTAGGCAATGCAAGTATGCCTGACAAGAATACTTCAACACAAAAGAGCAGAGCCAGTAGGTGGTAGTACATTGATCACCAAACATAGCTTGTCAGCTACGGAAGTAAACATCCCAACTAACCATTTCAAACACTAAAAATGCCATATGTCTCACCAGAGCATTTACTCAAAGAGTCCAAGGCTGAATTTCTTATTTTAATGACAATGCGGTCATGCTTCTTAACAATGCAAACTGAAAGTAAATGTTAGGCACAGACAGTAGGAATATATAAAAGCATAGATAGATACTCCAGTTCAGAACATTACACCAGTGTTTAAGGCATCACAATAAGCAAACAAGTGATGATAGCATAGGTGCTACTTGGAGCATCCAAAATAACATGTTCTAGTAGTAATAATAATAGTTAAGAAGAGCTCAGAACAGAAGGCATGACTCATAGAGCATAGGTAGATGCTCCAAGGGCAGAACAAACCAGAATGAAGGCCTGAACCATCAGACATGCTCTGTGGAGAACGGAAACTCGTCATCTTCTCCTTGCATCTCACCCGACGGAATCGGCATAATGCTCTCTTGGAGGCGATGGCTGGTAAGCCTCATACAATACTGTCTCCTACCAATTGTCACCGTTCCTAAGAACTTGCCGTCAGTGTCGCAACGCAAGACATGTTTACCATTAAAGCTGACCAGCAGCTCACGCTCATTTAGCGGAGCCATGGAACCTAAAAATCTCACTGTTGAATCAAGTGGTTGCTTCCTTTTCCTTCTCAGTTTGCGAGAAGTTGAATCAAGTGGCCGTGATGCCTCTATCATTGACACGTCGATCCGGTACTTGAAGGCCCAGGTTTCAGCCTCATAGTCCTGCATCACCCATACATCCATGGCGGTGCTCTCTAGATCCGACTTGCCTAGAAAAGCAAGCGCACCCTCCATGTTGAACAACCTGCACAACCTGTAGCTGACCTCGTTGGCAGGGTTTCTCATCCAGCGGAATGACTCGGCTTCTGTGTCGAACACAATAATGTCTCCGGTGCTGCCGCTGCCAGGAATAATATCAAGCCTAAAGAACGACCAGTGCAGATTGCCGCGGTGGTGGACTGGTGAGGGCGACGGCGAAGGCGAACATAGCTGATAGATTAGCTCGTACGTTTGTTCCAGGGAAGGCGAAGGCAGTGTTGGCAGGACGAGTTGGATGCTCCTCGACTCGTTGGCTCCCACGGTGAGGACGTACAATGTGGCTTCTTTCCTGGGAACCTCGGCGAATCTGGACCAGAGCACCCTGTATTCCCCGGTTGATTTGTGCTCGTAGAGGCCGTATATGTAGATATAGCTGTCATCCGGTGGAGGAGGGAGAGAAAACGGCAGGAGAGCGTGCTTCCGGGTGGTCGGGTTGCAGATGTAGAACCGATCTCCCCGCGAGACGATGAGGAAGCCATCGCCGGAGGCGTGGAGGTAAATCTCGCAGCAGGATTTATGGCACCGGGAGAGGAAGGGCCAGAGCTGCTGACTGGAGGCTCCGGCAGCGACGGCGGCACGGAGGGCTACGAAACTGACTGCCCCACCGTACGCGTCGATGATGGGGAGCGACGGTTGCCGGCGGCGGTGCTCGACCATGAATTCCGGCGTGGATGTGGCGCTGCGCCAGGACGTGCGGACCATGCGGCAGCGCCCGATGTCCTTGGGCGGCAGCGTGATGAGGATCTTGCCGAAGATGATGTCGTCGGGCAGGTCGTCGATCACGGCCGCGCCTCTCCTGTCCGGCATCCTGCTCCGTCGCATCGGGTTCGGTTCACCTAAGAAGGAGAAGCGGCAGCCGTAAGAAACTCCCCAAGATGGAGCGCTGCGCCGGCGGTTTCGGCGGCCGGATTCAATCAAGGGAACAAGATGGCGAGGAAACAGAGACGGGTTTACCTCGGGAGACGGCGGCGAGCAATGGCAGCCGGTGCTTCCCTCCGCCGGATCGGTTCCGGTGAACTGAAAAGAAGCACCAAATCAATCTTTCCGCTCAACAAACAGATGGTAAAAACAGGTAAAAACGCACTGGGCAAGACCATCCTGCTCACCTCCGTGCGCTGGAGGAGGACGGTGCTCGATCCGGCGAGAAACTTCCCCGGAGATATCGTGGGGAACGGTGGTCAAACTAGCTGCCTCTCCTTGCAAGTGCTGAGGCGCAGTGGCCAGTGGAAACGGCAGAGAGCCAGCTGCTTTGATGGTAGTGAGACGAGACAGGACATGGAAGTTAGACAGGCCATTTACTGGCTCGGTGACAGAGATGATGGGACGACACGGTTCCTAGCCTTGTATAGGAGTGTAGAAAAATAGAGGTAACGTTTTTCTTTTCTTTGTTTTCAAATGAGCTAAAGGTATCTCCAACGGGCTAACTCGCAAAAAACTTTTCACATCTGTACGTAAACAAGGGACCAGTCCGCGAACACGGATATGAAAGACAACCATCTGAGAGCATCTCCAGCCGCGCCCCCAACAGTCCCCCAGGCAATTTTTTGCCGCCAGCGCACAGAAAAGGCCTAGTCGGCCCCAGGAGCCCTTTTTCGCCGGTTTGGACCGAAACTAGCGCCGGCAGACCCAGGCGAAACCCAGCGCGCTAGGGGCGCCGAGGAATGTGATTTTGGCGCTAACGGGAATGGGTCCGCCGAGACAGCGACACGCCGCTTCGTCGTCCTCATCGCCTTGGTTCCCGCGGAAATCAATGCCAAGGCTGCCGCGCCGGTCAGCCTCCATTGATGCCTCACGGGCGGCGCACGTCCCGCCTGCTCCTGCCACGGTCGCCCGGCATGCCGGTTCTCACCGCCACGCTTTGCCTATAAAAGCCGACCCCCCCCCCCCCGCTGATGAACGCCACAGCCGACACAACTCTCACCTTGTCTCACCCACAGAAGCCACTTCTCCCCCCTCTTCCCCACCGACGAGCAATGGTTGAGCGGTACCCCAACGACTCCACGGCGGCGAACGGCTTCGGCCGACGCCATCTCCACGAGGATGAGGCGCGCCTCCTCTACGAGGCCGATTATCCGGCGGCCCCCAGACATGCGGGTGGCGGGCACGTGGAAGTTGAGCGCCGGCAGCTTCCCGGTACCACCGGTGCCCACCGGGGCTGAACGGCGGGCCGAGATCGCCCGCATCCGCTCGTCGCTGACAAAGACGCCATCAACGTCCGGCGCCGCGGACGTGAGGAGGGCGGCGTCGTCGTCCTCGACAGCGACGAGGAGGACGAGCCCGGGCTGTCCAACCCCTCGTGCATCGGCGACCCTGGTCAGGGATGAAGTAGGGGCGGCGGCGGCTCCAGCGGGGCGTAGGGCGACGACGGCGGCGGCGACTACACCCGCTTCTACAGGCTCTTCGGCATGTAGAAGGCGGGCGGCGGCCGCGGCGTAGCAGAGCTAGGTGTAGTTCTAGGCGCAATTTGTTTGTTTCTTTGTTTTTGTACAAATTTGAATGAAAACTCGCCGAGTTTGTGCCATATTCATATAAGATCGCCGAGTTTGTGCCATATTCGTATCAGATCGCCGAGTTTGAGCGATTTTGGGGGCGACATGGGGGCGACGACCGGGAACGTAATCGCCCCGATGCCAAAAGCAAACGCCGGTTCAGCCCCAGACGACGCTTTTTCGGTGTCCTTGGGGGCCGGGCGGTTGGATATGCTCTAACATTAGCCGCATACATTTCAATTTTAATTAACTGGACAAAATTCATGCAAACCGGCCGATATTAATCAAAGTGCAGATAGAAAATAGCATAAATCATCGGCACATAGCATGCAAATTAAGTCTAGTACAACAAGGTCTTAACTTCGACTAGATTTCAGATGTCTAATGTTGGATGATGGGCATGATTGCAATATTGCTAGTATGAATTATTTGAATATCCATGTTGTTAATAATGATTGCATTGGTCATGATAATGATGTCTCCTATAAGAATGTTAATTTTTGCAGAGTGAATTGGGAGTGCAAATGCACATCAAAAAGGGAAGATAGATTTTGTAAGAAGCACAAATATTTAGAAACGGAAAAGTTGCAAGAGAGGCTAGATGATTGTGCTGAAAGATTTAATTCTTCTCGCCATCCTTGTGAATTTTGCAATGAATGTGGTCATTTAAATCTCCAATGCAAATTGTTTCATGATCAAATCGTGTCCAAATATTGCGATAACTTGATTACCCTTGAGCATCAAAAAGAGCTTAGTCTTCTTTTGGGGTATGAAGAAATCAAACGTATAACTGACGGTATTCTAAAATTTAATCTCAAGAGATTTCCTGATTTTGATCTATAGTAAATTTATATGTTTTGTGCGGTAAATTGCATTGAGAATCTTTATATTGCCAACTATCTAAAGACAAGAAAACAAATAAAATATGAAGAGAGTACTAATGAAAGGAAAAATATTTCTCAATACCCTCCTAGTGTTTATTATGATGATTCAGGTAATGAGGAGGAGCTTCCTATCCAATCAATCTCTTCCACAAAAAGCTCGAAAAAAATTGATTAAACCCATACGTGAGGTGGTGAAGAAGAAAAGGAAAAAGAGAAGTATAGGTAAAAAGGTAACTCTCCCAAGTAATATTGCTCCTATCACCATTCGGCCAACCAGAAACACAACCGTAGTAGTTCTCCCTTTACTTCCTTAGCCGAACAATCGGAACGTAAGGTAGTAACTACAGGAGCCGGTCAACCCAACTATTGACCCAAGACATGATTCGGAGCTGATGCATATAATGCTAGATTCGGGACGCCGAATTGCACTTGTGAAAGTGTGGTCTTATGATAAATTTAATAAATGTACGCGGCTGAATGGAGCCCCTGGCGATTTAGGTCAAGCCGAGGTGTACATGACAATCATATGATAAAGAAGAAAAAAATACAGAATAAGGAATAAGCCAGTGCCAAATCATTTGGGCAAAAAACGATTTCCATTATAGTCTGATTGATACGTCAAAACGTATTTGTACAGATAATGCTATAAGCATCGAGGCTATTTTACATGCCGAGCGAAAGGGAAAGCTGTGTACAGTTATTTAAGAACTAGGGGGAGGTGATCTTGAAGATCCTTTAGGTACTCCGCCGTACATCTACGCTGCTTTTTTCCTTGGTGTGTGATCCTTTGAGAGGATTAATGGATAAGTTTTCATAAGGGGCCGGAAAAAGGGCCCTTGACACAATAAAAAGGGTGATGCGGGTTGTAAAGAACCTGAAAAGAAAAAATGAAGTTCGGAAAAAGATAGATGGGGGTCCGGATATGGTTGAGCCGTATTGTGGACCTTATCCTTGATATGCCTCCATCGTCGCCCATGGTATTTTTAGTGCGTAGTTATGAGCGTGCGACACATACGCCGCTGCTTGGTTAGGGCGAAGACAGAGGCCGGATTGCTAATCGAGCTCCTGACGAGCTGTACTATCGTTCTGCGGGGTAGTCCGGACTCATTTGATAGGGTCCGGTGGCTTGACTGCCGATGTGGAGTTCGGCTTGATAAGGTCGACCTGCACTTCCGATGCGAGGGCCGCGGTGTGTTCTTCGGTACGGAGGGAGCGATCCATGTTTCCATGGACTGTTACAACACCGCGTGGTCCTGGCATTTTGAGTTTTAGATAAGCATAATGCGGGACCGCGTTGAAGCGGGCAAACGCAGTTCGTCCAAGCAGTGCGTGATAGCCACTGCGGAAAGGGACGATGTCGAAGATCAAGTCTTCGCTTCGGAAGTTGTCCGGCGAACCGAATACGACCTCCAATGTGATTGACCCCGTCCAGCGGGCCTCCACACCAGGTATTACTCCTTTAAAGGTAGTTTTGGTGGGTTTGATTCTTGACGAGTCAATACCCATTTTCCGGACTGTGTCCTGATAGTGCAGACTAAGACTGTTGCCGCCGTCCATGAGGATTCTCGTGAGGTGGAATCCATCGATAATTGGGTCGAGGACCAATGCGGCTGAACCTCCATGACGAATACTGGTCGGATGGTCCTTGCGATCAAAGGTGATAAGGCATGTTGACCATGGGTTGAATTTTGGGGCGACTGGCTCTATCGCATAGACGTCCCTTAACGCGCGCTTGCACTCCCTTTTGGGGATGTGAGTAGCGTATATCATGTTCACCGCCTTGACCTCGGGGGGAAATTTCTTCTGTCCCCCTGTGTTCGGTGGGCGAGGCTCCTCATCGTCATCCTCGCTGGGCGACCCTTTCCCCGTGTGCTCGGTGTTTAATTTGCCGGCCTGTTTGAAGACCCAATAGCTTCTGTTGGTATAGTTACCAGGCTTGCCAGGGGTGCCGTGAATCTGGTAAGGTTGATCGAGTATATTCGGTCCAGGCTAGATGAGTCGTCCTTGTTTATTTTGAATGGCCTCTTCCATTGACCGGGCTTGGAGCCACTGAATCCAGCGTTGACCGCCATGTCTTCGGCATTTTTAGTGTTCCTCCGACACTTATTTTTATTGCGTCAGGGCCTGTTGTTTCTGTTCTTTGCTTCGGAAGTGCCAGGATCGCTGGTACTGTTGCTGCTACGGGCCAGCCAGCTATCTTCGCCTGCGCAAAAGCGGGTCATGAGTGATGTGAGGGCTGCCATGGACTTCAGCTTTTCTTGGCCAAGGTGTCGGGCAAGCCATTCGTCGTGGATGCGTTGTGTTTGAAGGCTGCTAGAGCCTCGGCGTCCGGACAGTCCACAATTTGGTTCTTTTTGACTAGGAACCGGGTCCTGAATTTTCTAGCCGACTCTCCGGGCTGCTGGACTATGTGACTGAGGTCATCAGCGTCTAGAGGTCAGATATAAGTGCCATGGAAGTTGTCTCTAAAGGCATCCTCCAGGTCTTCCCAGCTTCCAATAGAGTTTTCTGGGAGGCTGTTTAACCAGTGCCGAGCTGGCACCTTAAGTTTGAGGGGGAGGTATTTGATGGCATGTAGATCATCACTGCAGGCCATGTGAAGTGGAGAAGGAAATCTTCAATCCATATTGCGGGATCTGTTGTTCCATCGTATGACTCGATGTTCACGGGTTTAAACCCTTCTGGGAACTGGTGCTCCATTACCTCATCGGTGAAGCATAGGGGGTGTGAGGCGCCTCTATATCGGGCCACGTCACGATGCAGATCGGATGGTGTCTGTATGCAGTTTTCGGCCCAGGTGAAGTTATGCTTGTCGCGCCAGGCTTGATGGTCGTCTTCTCACGCTGGGGCTCACCCCCCTGATCCGTATATTGACATGGTCTGACCGGCTCTATTATCCAGGTCCTATCGTAGGTCGTAAGTGTGCCCTGCAGCCGCTGTCTCTCTACCTTTACGGCGGGGTGGTGCAGGTGGGTGTTCGGCTTGAGTTGTCGCTCTATCCTGGCCACGTGGTGGTCGGTCAGGTCCATCAGTAGCGTTACGCCTAGGCGGTACAGGCTTTGGGGCCTCGTCGTCGAATTGGGGCAGCAGTTTGCGCTTCGGGTAACTCTTGGTTGGGCGTTCGAGGCTGTATTCCTCGGCTGCCAGAACATTAGTCCATCTGTCATTGAGTACATCCTGATCAGCTTGAAGCTGCTACTGCTTCTTTTACAGGCTTCTTGCTGTGACTATTAGCCGATGCTTAAAGCGCTCTTGTTGGAAGGGTTCCTCTGGCAAGATGAATTCTTCGTCGCCGAGGCTCTCATCTTCTTCGGAGATCGGTACGTAGTTACTATCCTTCGAGCCCTCGTCCTCAAGGGGGTCGTCGGGGTTTACTTGCCCCTCCTCCCAATCATCATGTTAGGATGTTGGTTCGATAGGGGCTTCTTGGTCTTCGGCGTTATCCGGAGTATTGTTGTCTCCGGTGCCGGTATTGTTGTCTTTTTATCGGCGCGATTTATGAAGGAAATATGCCCTAGAGGCAATAATAAAGTTATTATTTATTTCCTTATATCATGATAAATGTTTATTGTTCATGCTAGAATTGTATTAACCGGAAACATAATACATGTGTGAATATATAGACAAACAGAGTGTCACTAGTATGCCTCTACTTGACTAGCTTGTTAATCAAAGATGGTTATGTTTCCTAACCATAAACAAGGAGTTGTTATTTTATTAACGAGATCACATCATTAGTTGAATGATCTGATTGACATGAACCATTCCGTTAGCTTAGCACCCGATCGTTTAGTATGTTGCTATTGCTTCCTTCATGACTTATACATGTTCCTATGACTATGAGATTATGCAACTCCGTTTACGGAGGAACACTTTGTGTGCTACCAAAGCGTCACAGCGAATCTGGGTGATTATAAAGGTGCTCTCTGGTGTCTCCAAAGGTACTTGTTGAGTTGGCGTATTTCGAGATTAGGATTTGTCACTCCGAATGTCGGAGAGGTATCTCTGGGCCCTCTCGGTAATGCACATCACTTAAGCCTTGCAAGCATTGCAACTAATGAGTTAGTTTCAAGATGATGTATTACGGAACGAGTAAAGAGACTTGCCGGTAACGAGATTGAACTAGGTATTGGATACCGACGATCGAATCTCGGGCAAGTAACATACCGATGACAAAGGGAACAACGTATGTTGTTATGCGGTCTGACCGATAAAGTTCTTCGTAGAATATGTAGGAACCAATGTGGGCATCCAGGTCCCGCTATTGGTTATTGACCAGAGACATGTCTCGGTCATGTCTACATTGTTCTCGAACCGTAGGGTCCGCACGCTTAAAGTTTCGATGATAGTTTTATTATGAGTTTATGTATTTTGATGTACCGAAGGTTGTTCAGAGTCCCGGATGTGATCACGGACATGACGAGGAGTCTCGAAATGGTCGAGACATAAAGATTGATATATTGGACGGATATATTTGGACACGGAAAGGTTCGGATGAGATTGGGATTATCTGGGAGTTCCGGAGGTTACGGAACCCCGGTAAGTATATGGGCCTTATTGGGCCTTAGTGGAAGGGAGGAAGAAGGAGCAAAGGAGGGGGTGCCCCCCCCCCAAGCCCAATCCGAATTGGGAGGGGGGCCGGCCCCCCTTTCCTTCTTCCCTCTCCTCTCTTCCTTCCCTCTCCTACTCCTAATAGGAAAGGGGGGCCAAACCTACTTGGAGTAGGTTTGCCCCCCCTAGGGCGCGCCTCCCCTCTTGGCCGGCCTCCTCCTCCTTTCCTCCTTTATATACGGGGGTAGGGGCACCCCATAGACACACAAGTTGATCATCGTGATCGTTCCTTAGCCGTGTGCGGTGCCCCCCTCCACGATATTACACCTCGGTCATATTGTAGCGGTGCTTAGGCGAAGCCTGCGGCGATTGAACATCAAGATCGTCACCACGCTGTCGTCTTGATGGAACTCCTCCCGTATCTCTGCTGGATCGGAGTTCGAGTGCGTCATTGAGCTGTCGTGTGTCAAGAACTCAGAGGTGCGAATGCGGTGCTTGGATCGGTTGGATCGGGAAGGCGACGACTACTTCCTCTACGTTGCGTCAACGCTTCCGCTTCGGTCACGAGTGCGTAGACAACACTCTCCCTCTCGTTTCTATACATCACTATGATCTTGCGTGTGCGTAGGAATTTTTTGAAATTACTACGTTCCCCAATGATGGCATCCGAGCCTAGGTTTTATGGTTTGATGTTATATGCACGAGTAGAACACAAGTGAGTTGTGGGCGATATAAGTCATCTTGCTTACCGGCATGTCATACTTTGGTTCAGCGGTATTGTTGGATGAAGCGGCCCGGACCGACATTACGCAGACGCTACGCGAGACTGGTTTTACCGTCGTGCTTTGCACACGGTGACTAGCGGTGTCAGTTTTTCCAACTTTAGTTGAACCGAGTGTGGCTACGCCCGGTCCTTGCGAAGGTTAAAACAGCATCAACTTGACAAACTATCGTTGTGGTTTTGATGCGTAGGTGAGATTGGTTCTTGCTTAAGCCCGTAGCAGCCACGTAAAATTTGCAACAACAAAGTAGAGGACGTCTAACTTGTTTTTGCAGGGCATGTTGTGATGTGATATGGTCAAGACGTGATGCTATATTTTATTGTATGAGATGATCATGTTTTGTAACGAAGTTATCGGCAATGGGCAGGAGCCATATGGTTGTCGCTTTATTGTATGAATTGCAAGCATACGTAATTGCTTTACTTTATCACTAAGCGGTAGCGATAGTCGAGAAGCAATAGATGGCGAACGACAACGATGCTACAATGGAGATCAAGGTGTCACACGGTGGCGATAGTGATCACGACGGTGCTTCGGAGATGGAATCACAAGCACAAGATGATGATGGCCATATCATATCACTTATATTGATTGCATGTGATGTTTATCCTTTATGCATCTTATCTTGCTTTGATTGACGGTAGTATTTTAAGATGACCTCTCACTAAAATTATCAAGAAGTGTTCTCCCTGAGTATGCACCGTTGCCAAAGTTAAATCGTGCCTGGACACCACGTGATGATCGGGTGTGATAAGCTCTACGTCCATCTACAACGGGTGCAAGCCAGTTTTGCACACGCGGACTACTCAGGTTAAACTTGACGAGCCTAGCATATGCAGATATGGCCTCGGAACAAGGAGACCGAAAGGTCGAACGTGAATCATATAGTAGATATGATCAACATAGTGATATTCACCATTGAAAACTACTCCATCTCACGTGATGATCGGTTATGGTTTAGTTGATTTGGATCACGTGATCACTTAGATGACTAGAGAGATGTCTGTCTAAGTGGGAGTTATTAAGTAATATGATTAATTGAACTTCAATTTATCATGAACTTAGTCCTGATAGTATCTTGCTTGTCTATGTTGATTGTAGATAGATGGCCCGTGCTGTTGTTCCGTTGAATTTTAATGCGTTCCTTGAGAAAGCTAAGTTGAAAGATGATGGTAGCAACTATGCGGACTGGGTCCGTAACTTGAGGATTATCCTCATTGCTGCACAGAAAAATTACGTCCTGGAAGCACCGTTGGGTGCCAGGCCTGCTGCTGATGCAACTGACGACGTTAAGAACGTCTGGCAGAGCAAAGCTGATGACTACTCGATAGTTCAATGTGCCATGCTTTACGGCTTAGAACCGGGACTTCAACGATGTTTTGAACATCATGGAGCATATGAGATGTTCCAGGAGTTGAAGTTAATATTCCAGAAGAATGCCCGGATTGAGAGATCTGAAGTCTCCAATAAATTCTATAGCTGCAAGATGGAGGAGAATAGTTACGTCGGTGAGCACATACTCAAGATGTCCGGGTATTGTAATCACTTGATTCAACTGGGAGTTACTCTTCCGGATGATAGCGTCATTGATGAATTCTCCAATCACTTCCACCAAGCTACAAGAGCTTCGTGATGAACTATAATATGCAAGGGATGGATAAGGCGATTCGAGCTCTTCGCAATGCTAAAGGCTGCGGAGGTAGAAATCAGAAGGAGCATCAAGTGTTGATGGTCAACAAGACCACTAGTTTCAAGAAAAGGGCAAAGGGAAGAAGAAGGGAACTTCAAGAAGAACAAGCAAGCAAGTTGCTGCTCAAGAGAAGAAACCCAAGTCTGGACCTAAGCCTAAAACGAGTGCTTCTACCGCAAGCGATCTGGTCACTAGAAGCGGAACTGCCCCAAGTATTTTGCGGATAAGAAGGATGGCAAGGTGAACAAAGGTATATGTGATATACATGTTATTGATGTGTACCTTACTAGAGCTCGCAGTAGCACTGGTATTTGATCTGGTTACATTGCTAATATTTGCAACTCGAAGCAGGGACTACGGATTAGCGAACACTCGCAAAGGGCGAGGTGACGATGCACGGGAAATGGTTCCAAAGTCGATGTGATCGCGATCGGCACGCTACCTCTACATCTACCTTCGGATTAGTATTAGACCTAAATAATTGTTATTTGGTGCCAGCGTTGAGCATGAACATTATATCTGGATCTTGTTTGATGCGAGACGGTTATTCATTTAAATCAGAGAATAATGGTTGTTTTATTTATATGAGTAATATCTTTTATGGTCATGCACCCTTGAAGAGTGGTCTATTTTTGATGAATCTCGATAGTAGTGATACCCATATTCATAGTGTTGAAGCCAAAAGATGCAGAGTTGATAATGATAGTGCAACTTATTTGTGGCACTGCCGTTTAAGTCATATTGATGTAAAGCGCATGAAGAAACTCCATACTGATGGTATTTTGGAACCACTTGATTATGAATCACTTGGTACTTGCGAACCGTGCCTCATGGGCAAGATGACCAAAACACCGTTCTCCGGTACTATGGAGGGAGCAACAGATTTATTAGAAATCATACATACAGATGTATGTGGTCCGATGAATGTTGAGGCTCGTGGCGGATATCGTTATTTTCTCACCTTCACAGATGATTTAAGCAGATATGGGTATATCTACTTAACGAAGCATAAGTCTGAAACATTTGAAAAGTTCAAAGAATTTCAGAGTGAAGTTGAAAATCATCGTAACAAGAAAATAAAATTTCTACGATCTGATCATGGAGGAGAACATTTGAGTTACAAGTTTGGTATACACTTAAAACAATGTGGAATAGTTTCACAACTCACGCCACCCGGAACACCACAGCGTAATGGTGTGTCCGAACGTCGTAATCGTACTTTACTTGATATGGTGCGATCTATGATGTCTCTTACAGATTTACCGCTATCGGTTTGGGGTTATGCTTTAGAGACAGCCACATTCACGTTAAATAGGGCACCATCAAAATCCATTGAAACAACACCTTATGAACTATGGTTTGGCAAGAAACCAAAGTTGTCGTTTCTTAAAGTTTGGGGCTGCGATGCTTATGTGAAAAAGCTTCAACCTGATAAGCTCGAACCCAAATCGGAGAAATGTGTCTTCATAGGATACCCAAAGGAGACAGTTGGGTACACCTTCTATTACAGATCCGAAGGCAAGACATTCATTGCTAAGAATGGATCCTTTCTAGAGTAGGAGTTTCTCTCGAAAGAAGTGAGTGGGAGGAAAGTAGAACTTGATGAGGTAACTATACCTACTCCTTTGTTGGAAAATAAAACATCACAGGAACTGGTTTCTGTGACGTCAAAACCAACTAGTGAGGAAGTTGATGATGAAGATCATAGAACTTCAGATCAAGTTAACACAGAACCTCGTAGGTCAAACAGAGTAAGATCCGCACCAGAGTGGTACGGTAATCCTATTATGGAAGTCATGCTACTAGATCATGATGAATCTACGAACTATGAAGAAGCGATGGTGAGCCCAGATTCCGCAAAATGGCTTGAAGCCATGAAATCTGAGATGGGATCCATGTATGAGAACAAAGTATGGACTTTGGTTGACTTGCCCGATGGTCGGCAAGCAATTGAGAATAAATGGATCTTCAAGAAAAAGATTGACGCTGACGGTAATGTTACTGTCTACAAAGCTCGACTTGTTGCAAAAGGTTTTCGACAAGTTCAAGGGGTTGACTATGATGAGACCTTCTCACCCGTAGCGATGCTTAAGTCTGTCCGAATCATGTTAGCAATTGCCGCATTTTATGATTATGAAATTTGGCAAATGGATGTAAAAACTGCATTCCTGAATGGATTTCTGGAGGAAGAGTTGTATATGATGCAACCAGAAGGTTTTATCGATCCAAAGGGAGCTAACAAAGTGTGCAAGCTCCAGCGATCCATTTATGGACTGGTGCAAGCCTCTCGGAGTTGGAATAAACGTTTTGATAGTGTGATCAAAGCATTTGGGTTTATCTGAGACTTTTGGAGAAGCTTGTATTTACAAGAAAGTGAGTGGGAGCTCTGTAGCATTTCTAATATTATATGTGGATGACATATTATTGATTGGAAATGATATAGAATTTCTGGATAGCATAAAGGGATACTTGAATAAAAGTTTTTCAATGAAAGACCTCGGTGAAGCTGCTTACATATTGGGCATTAAAATCTATAGAGATAGATCAAAACGCTTAATTGGACTTTCACAAAGCACATACCTGTATTGCAAGGTGTGAAGTTGAGTAAGACTCAAAGCCCGACCACTGCAGAAGATAGAGAGAAAATGAAAAATGTTCCTATGCTTCAGCCATAGGCTCTATCATGTATGCAATCTTGTGTACAGCACTGATGTGTGCCTTGCTATAAGTTTAGCAGGAGGTACCAAAGTAATCCAGAGTGGATCATCGACAGCGGTCAAGAACATCTGAAGTACACGAAAAGGACTAAGGATATGTTTCTCGTATATGGAGGTGACAAAGAGCTCATCGTAAATGGTTACGTTGATGCAAGCTTTGACACTGATCCGGATGATTCTAAATCACAAACCGGATATGTGTTTACATTAAACGGTGGAGCTGTCAGTTGGTGCAGTTCAAAACAAAGCGTCGTGGCGGGATCTACGTGTGAAGCGGAATATATAGCTGCTTCGGAAGCAGCCAATGAAGGAGTCTGGATGAAGCAGTTCATATCCGATCTAGGTGTCATACCTAGTGCATCGGGTCCAATGAAAATCTTTTGTGACAATACTGGAGCGATTGCCTTAGCGAAGGAATCCAGATTTCACAAGAGAACCAAGCACATCAAGAGATGCTTCAATTCCATCCGGGATCTAGTCCAGGTGGGAGACATAGAGATTTGCAAGATACATACGGATCTGAATGTTGCAGACCCGTTGACTAAGCCTCTTCCACGAGCAAAACATGATCAACACAGAGACTCCATGGGTGTTAGAATCATTACTATGTAATCTAGATTATTGACTCTAGTGCAAGTGGGAGACTGAAGGAAATATGCCCTAGAGGCAATAATAAAGTTATTATTTATTTCCTTATATCATGATAAATGTTGATTGTTCATGCTAGAATTGTATTAACCGGAAACATAATACATGTGTGAATATATAGACAAAGAGAGTGTCACTAGTATGCCTCTACTTGACTAGCTTATTAATCAAAGATGGTTATGTTTCCTAACCATAAACAAGGAGTTGTTATTTGATTAACGATATCACATCATTAGTTGAATGATCTGATTGACATGACCCATTCCGTTAGCTTAGCACCCGATCGTTTAGTATGTTGCTATTGCTTCCTTCATGACTTATACATGTTCCTATGACTATGAGATTATGCAACTCCGTTTACGGAGGAACACTTTGTGTGCTACCAAGCGTCACAGCGTAAGCGGGTGATTATAAAGGTGCTCTCTGGTGTCTCCAAAGGTACTTGTTGAGTTGGCGTATTTCGAGATTAGGATTTGTCACTCCGAATGTCGGAGAGGTATCTCTGGGCCCTCTCGGTAATGCACATCACTTAAGCCTTGCAAGAATTGCAACTAATGAGTTAGTTTCAAGATGATGTATTACGGAACGAGTAAAGAGACTTGCCGGTAACGAGATTGAACTAGGTATTGGATACCGACGATCGAATCTCAGGCAAGTAACATACCGATGACAAAGGGAACAACGTATGTTGTTATGCGGTCTGACCGATAAAGATCTTCGTAGAATATGTAGGAACCAATATGGGCATCCAGGTCCCGCTATTGGTTATTGACCAGAGACATGTCTCGGTCATGTCTACATTGTTCTCGAACCGTAGGGTCCGCATGCTTAAAGTTTCGATGACAGTTTTATTATGAGTTTATGTATTTTGATGTACCGAAGGTTGTTAGGAGTCCCGGATGTGATCACGGACATGACGAGGAGTCTCGAAATGGTCGAGACATAAAGATTGATATATTGGACGGATATATTTGGACACGAAAAGGTTCCGGATGAGATTGGGATTATCTAGGAGTTAGGGAGGTTACCGAACCCCGGTAAGTATATGGGCCTTATTGGGCCTTAGTGGAAGGGAGGAAGAAGGAGCAAAGGAGGGGGCACGCCCGCCAAGCCCAATCCGAATTGGGAGGGGGCCGGCCCCCCTATCCTTCTTCCCTCTAATCTCTTCCTTCCCTCTCCTACTCCTAATAGGAAAGGGGGGCCAAACCTACTTGGAGTAGGTTTGGCCCCCCTAGGGCGCGCCTCCCCTCTTGGCCGGCCCCCTCCTCCTCTCCTCCTTTATATACGGGGGTAGGGGCACCCCATAGACACACAAGTTGATCATCGTGATCGTTCCTTAGCCGTGTGCGGTGCCCCCCTCCACGATATTACACCTCGGTCATATTGTAGCGGTGCTTAGGCGAAGCCTGCGGCGATTGAGCGTCAAGATCGTCACCACGCCGTCGTCTTGACGAACTCCTCCCGTATCTCTGCTGGATCGGAGTTCGAGTGCGTCATCGAGCTGTACGTGTGTCAAGAACTCGGAGGTGCCGGAGCGGTGTGCTTGGATCGGTTGGAGCAGGAAGGCGTCGACTACTTCCTCTATGTTGCGTCAGCGCTTCGCTTGGTCTCACGAGGGTGCGAGACAACACTCTCCCTCTCGTTGCTATACATCACCATGATCTTGCGTGTGCGTAGGAATTTTTTGAAATTACTCGTTCCCTAACTGATTTAAGAGGCGCGGCGGCGAGCGATGCTTTGGTGGTGCCACAGGAGAATTATTCTCGACTGGGTCCTTCCCACCTTCGCCGTCATCCTCTTTGGGTGTGTCCACCATATACACGTCATATGTGGAAGTAGCCGTCCAACGTCCGGTAAGCGACGGGTTCTGGCTTTGCTCTTCTCCGACATCGTCGTCCATGCCGACGATTTCCTCGGAAGCGTAATCGAGCATGTCGGTTAGGTCCTCGATAGTGGCTATGAAGTGGGTGGTGGGTGGGACGTAAAATTCCCCGCTCTCAGCCCCTAGTGCGGGCTGGGCATAGTTCGGCGGCGATCCTTTTGTAATAGCGAGAGATCACATTAAGTCCAGAGCCTCGTTTAAGAGTGGGGTCTGGACAGGTAAGCAAGAATCCGTGGAGCGGGGCGGGACAGGAGTTCCCTGGCTGAGCTCGTATAACACAGACCTCGAGAGTTCGGAGATAGTGCACGGAGGTGAGTCCGGCTCGATTAGGGATAGAGGGAGCCGGGAGTGATTTCGGACTGGCTGGTGAAAGGATCCCCTCCGTATCCCCGGTGTTGAGCTCTATGGCTGCGACGAGTCCGGCGGGCTCTAAATTCCCGCCTTCGGACTCGATGAGGAGTTCCAGATCTGAGGCCGGAGCTGTGGTTGAGGCCGCAAACCCTTGGAAGACCAAGTCTCCCCAGGTATCAGCGGTGTAGTTTAGGTTTTCGAAACTGATCTGATGACCAGGGGTGTAGTTGTCGATCTGCTCTAGATGGCCAATCGAATTGGCACGCAATGCAAAGCCGTCGAATACGAAGATTTGGCCGGGGAGAAAAGTCTCCCTCAGAGCAGAATTGTTGTGGATGGTTGATGGAGCCATCGAGACTTTTGGTGACGACACAGTGGAACTCTCAAAAAAAGCACCAATGTAGGTGTCAAAACCGGAAGATCTCAGGTAGGGGGTCCCGAACTATGCGTTCAGGCCCTCTTAATGGAGGTAATACCCTACTTCCTGCTTGATTGACTTTGATGAGTATAGGGGATACAAGAGTTGATCTACCTCGAGATCGTAATGGCTAAACCCTAGATGTCTAGCCTATATGATTGTGATCTTGCCTATGGACTAAGCCCTTCGGTTTATATAGGCACCAGAGGGATCTAGAGTTGTACAGAGACGATTTAGAGAGAAAGGAAGGTACATGATCGAACCCCAAGCTTGCCATCCACGCAAAGGAGAGTCCCATCCGGACACGGGGGAAGTCCTTCTACCTTGTATCTTCACGGCCCATCAGTCCGGCCCACGTCACATAGGCCGGCTCCCCGAGGACCCCATAGTCCCAGACTCCCTCAGAGACCTCGGTAAAGTTGCTTACATATTGGGCATTAAGATCTATAGAGATAGATCAAAATTCTAGATATAAGAGTTTCAATGAGTACATACCTTGACAAGATTTTGAAGGAGTTCAAAATGGATCAGTCAAAGAAGGAGTTCTTGCCTGTATTGTAAGGTGTGTGATACGTCCATTTTGCATCATGCTTTTATATCGATATTTAACGCATTATGGGCTGTTATTACACGTTATGTCACAATACTTATGGCTATTCTCTCTTATTTTACAAGGTTTAACATGAAGAGGAGAATGCCGCAGCTGGGATGCAGGTGGAAAAGAAGCAAATATTGGAGACCTATTACAGCTCAAAAGTCTGAAACTCCACGAAAGTCATTTTGGAATTAATAAGAATTATTCAGTGGAAGAAATACCTGAGGGGGGCCACCCACCGTCCACGAGGGTGGGGGGCGCGCCCACCCTTATAGGCGCGCCCCCTGCCTCGTGGGCCCCCTGGCAGCCATCCGGTGGCCATATTCTCCTATATGAAGTCTTTTACCCTGGAAAAAAATCAGAAGCAAGCTTACGGGACGAAACTCCGCCGCCACGAGGTAGAACCTTGGCAGAACCAATCTAGGGCTCCGGCGGAGCTGTGCTGCCGGGGAAACTTCCCTCCGGGAGGGGGAAATCATCACCATCGTCATCACCAACGATCCTCTCATTGGGAGGGGGTCAATCTCCATCAACATCTTCACCAGCACCATCTCCTCTCAAACCCTAGTTCATCTCTTGTATCAAATCTTAGTACCAAAACCTCATATTGGTACCTGTGGGTTGCTAGTAGTGTTGATTACTCCTTGTAGTTGATGCTAGTTGGCTTATTTGGTGGAAGATCATATGTTCAGATCCTTAATGCATATTAATACCCCTCTGATTATGAACATGAGTATGCTTTGTGAGTAGTTACGTTTGTTCCTGAGGACATGGGTGAAGTCTTGCTACTAGTAGTCATGTGAATTTGGTATGCGTTCGATATTTTGATGAGATGTATGTTGTCTCTCCTCTAGTGGTGTTATGTGAACGTCGACTACATGACACTTCACAATTACTTGGGCCTAGAGGAAGGCATTGGGAAGTAATAAGTAGATGATGGGTTGCTAGAGTGACAGAAGCTTAAACCCTAGTTTATGCGTTGCTTCGTAAGGGGCTGATTTGGATCCACTTGTTTCATGCTATGGTTAGGTTTACCTTAATACTTCTTTTGTAGTTGCGGATGCTTGCAATAGCGGTTAATCATAAGTGGGATGCTTATCCAAGAAAGGGCAGTACCCAAGCACCGGTCCACCCACATATCAAATTATCAAAGTAACGAACGTGAATCATATGAGCGTGATGAAAACAAGCTTGACGATAATTCCCATGTGTCCTCAGGGGGCGCTTTTCTCATTATAAGAACTTGTCCAGGCTTGTCCTTTGCTACAAAAAGGATTGGGCCACCTTGCTGCACTTTATTTACTTTTATTGCTTGTTACCCGTTACAAATTATCTTATCACAAAACTATCTGTTACCTACAATTTCAGTGCTTGCAGAGAATACCTTACTGAAAACCGCTTGTCATTTTCTTCTGCTCCTTGTTGGGTTTGACACTCTTACTTATCGAAAGGACTACGATAGATCCCCTACACTTGTGGGTCATCAAGACTCTTTTCTGGTGCCGTTGCCAGGGAGTGAAGCGCCTTTGGTGAGTGGAACTTGGTAAGGAAATATTTATATAGTGTGCTGAAATTTACTGTCACTTGTTACTATGGAAACTAATCCTTTGAGGGGCTTGTTTGGGGTATCTTCACCCGACCATGAAACAAAGAGTTGCTCCTCAACCCTCTGAACCTCTGAAAATGTTTACTTTGGAATTCCTTGGGTATGATAGAGAAGCTGCTAGCTAATCCCTTTAGGAGATGGACCATTACATCTGATGGATTCATGTACCTAGGGTAGGGTCATAAGCGACCTAAACGTCCTACCCAAGGACACTCTCGAAGAGATCATCTTCGATCGACCAAAGAGGAACCCACTCGGTATTGGAAGGACTCGACCATGGAAGACTCACTCGACCATGAAGACTCACTCGACCACCGAGAAGGTCGAAGGCACTCCATGACAACGGCTTGCTATTGAATAGACTTAATGATAGTTAAGACACTTTATGAGGCGTTACGATGCGCCTGGACTTAATGTGCTTTAACCTCTCCAATCGTGGGCTGGCTGGGGTCTGGCGCACTCTATATAAGCCACCCTCCTCCACAGGTAGAGGGGTTCGCATTCTTGTAATACTCATATCCATAATCCACTGACCGCCTCGGGGCTCAGAGGCGAGGGCTGTTACTTCCTCCGAGAAGGGCTGAACTCGTACATCACTTGTCTCCACAACTACTCCATAGCTAGGACATCGCCTCCCTTACCTACCCCTATTTCTCTTGTCGGACTTAGAACCACGACGGTTGGCGCCCACCTTGGGGCGGTGTTTTAGCGATTTGTGGAGGAGTTGCAGTACTTCAGTACCTTCATCATGGTGATTCTGCTGGAGTTTTGGTTGAGGCGCGAGATCCGTCTCGGTGCTCTCACTTTTGTCGCCGACGACCCGCATGGCTCAGGAGGCTCCACTTGACATCGGCGCTCCCGCCCGCTGGGCGCGCACTTCAGCGCATGTGTTCGCGGCGTTCTGCTGCGGCAACCGTCGACCCGTGTCGGTCGACTCCCTATCGGTCACCGCTTGATCTCCCACCAGCGCAAGCGTTCTGGTCGGTCGAGGCTCCAGCGGTGGGTGAAACACGCGGTGGCTCGCCGGACAGCCACCGCCAGTCGCGACCATCGAGCCCGAGCGAATCCCTCTGGCTTGTTCGATCTGTCGACCGGCTCGTAGAGAGCGCATCCAGTGTGATAGCGGTGATCCAGCGGCGGAGATCCTCATGGTCGACGGCCCTCGCGATCCTCGGCCGCCCATGGCGGTGGAGTCGTCGGAGGAGGAGACCCGCATGCAAAACACGAAGAGTACCAACTGAGACACTCGACTCTGCAGAGAGAAGAGCTTCGTCGCAGAACATGGATGCACTTCATACTCCTATCGCCGGAGAAACCCACGAGGCTCGTGCCTTGGAGGAAGCACGTTTGGCCAATGTGGCTGAACGCGCGCTGGAGAATCTTCAGCGATCACTCGGCGAAGGGCGTCGCGCAACAGATCCCGAAGCGGTCGGCGTCGACTCTTCCCACCGACTCAGGTATACCGCCCGATTCAGAATTTAGCATTTGCAACTTCGCATAGCGAGTCCATCCAGCCATCGGTCGAAGCCGGGAGAGGCTTGCAGCAGATCGTAGATTTACTCCGGCAAAGAGGAGACCAAAACTCAGCCGTGTCGCGATCGCGCAGCAGGATTCACAGCCGATCCGTCGCTGCGAATCATCGATCGACTCACGATCCCGAATCGCCTCCGCGGCGAGAAGGGCGTGACAACCGGCGAGAGCAGTTCGAGACCGGATGACAGCGTCGAGTGCCTCTTTCCCCCGAGGGAAGGGTCAGACGCTCCCGGCGGCAAGATGACGACGACGATTCGATGCAGGAAGAGTTCCAATCGACCCGAGGAACCAGGCTTTGACGCGCGATCCATTATCGTGCAAGGCTTGGTCGACCGAGCAGAGCCCATCGAGGCGGACCGAGAGGATGCACCCACCAGCGATCGAGTGCATGTCTGCGGTCGGAGTGTTTTAGCGAGGCTATCGAGCATGTAATTCCCCCAATTTCAGATTAGCAACAGGAGTCGACAAGTTCTTCGGGGAATCCAAGCCCAAACAGCTTGAAGATTACCGAGTGGCTGTTCAGATTGGTGGTGGGAATGATGAGGTGGCCATGAAGCATTTGCCCTCATGTTGGAAGGTTACGCGAGCATGGCTGAATCAGTTACCTCAGCCTGATATATATACTTGGTAAGATTTGTCCCGAGTGTTAAATCGGGACTTTTGAAGGGACTTACAAGCGACCGGCTGGTTTGTGAGAGCTGCAAGTTTGTGTGCGAAGACCAATGAAACTCTCCGAGAGTACATTCAGAGGTGGATTACCTTGCACCATCTTGTGGAAAATGTGTCGACCATCAAAGCGGTTTCGCCTTCAAAGATGGCGTCAAAAGCAGAGAATTGAGTCGAAGTTTGGTCGAACCGGGACATGACCTTGAGTCGAATGATGGAGATTGCTAGCAACACGCGTAATGGCGAGGAAGAAGACCGACTCGAGCGGCAAGTACAAGCCAAGTCGGTCGGAGAAGGGCAATTCGATCGAGCGAAGCATAAGCCGAGCCCAGCAGCTCTGGAGAGGCCACAGCGTAACTCAAGGGAAGTTCAAGGGAAGCCCAAGGATCCACGAATCCTAAGAAAGTAAAAGATAAGGAAGGCAATGGCGTGATGGATATGCCATGCCATATTCACACGAAGAAAGATGAAGAGGGCAACATCATTTACCCAAAGCACACCACTCGCCGATGTCGACTCTCGATCCAGCGAAGCCAGGAAAAGCAGTCTAAGGACAAGGAGAAGGAGCGAGACAAGGCGGAGACAAAGAGGGCAGTGAGGAGGAATATCCATGTCAACTCCACTCGATGATCTTCACGGATGTGGAAAGCAAAAGTCGTGAAAGTCATCAACGGGAGGTGAATATGGTTGCTCGGTAAAGCCAAGTTATGTGAAGTGGTCCCAGACACCCATCACATTCGACCAATCTGATCACCCGACTCACATTGCCACTCTGGGCGGCAAGCGTTAGTGGTCGATCCGGATTGTCGAAGGCACTCGGCCGACAAAAGTGCTGATGGATGGAGGTAGTGGGCTGAATTTGTTATCTGTGAGATACATTGAAAGGGATGGGCATTCCTATGTCGATTAAGCGCCCGACAATATGAGTTTCCACGAGTCATACCAGGGAAGAAGGCCAACTCACTCGGTCAAATAGCCCTGGACGTGGTTTTTGGTGATTCCAAGCACTTCCGCAAGGAAAAGTTGACCTTTGAGGTTGTGGATTTTCAGAGTGCATACCACGCCATTTTGGGGAGGCCCGCCTACGCACAATTCATGGCTCGACCATGCTACGTGTACCTCAAACTGAAAATGCCAGGACCAAAGGGAGTGATCACTGTCACCGGCGATCGGAAGAAGGCAGAAGAGTGCTTTCAGAAGGGCTCGAAGATTGCCGACTCCCAAGTGACAGCGGTCGAATTCGACGAATACATGCAAACCGCAGATCCGAGTGACTTGTTACGGTCCAAGAAGCCAACAACGAGTTCGCATTCGATTAAATGCGGTGAGGCGAAGCCGATCCATATTCATCCGACCGATCCCAGCGCAGCCCGACCCACATCTCCACAACACTCGACTCGAAATAGGAAGAAGCGCTCATCCGGTTCCTCCGTGAGAAGCTGGGACATTTCGCATGGAAGCCGGTGACATGCCGGTGTTCTGTGGAATTGGCGAGCATCCTCCGAGTCGACAAGTCAGCGAAACCAGTCAAAGAGCATCTTCGGCGGTCCGCCGTCCAGAAGAGAAAAGCTATTGGTGAAGAAGTGGCTCGGCTGTTGACACCATGATTTATTCGAGAGATATACCACTCCGAGTGGCTCGCTAATGTCGTCATGGTTCCCAAGAAGGACAACTCACTCCGCATGTGCATTGATTTTAAGCACATCAATCGGGCCTGCCCGAAGGATCATTTTCCTCTCCCCCGCATAGATCAAATTGTTGACTCGACCGCGGGGTGTGAGATTGTCTTTTCTAGATGCATATTCGGGTATCATCGAGATCCGTGCATATGGACCCGATGAAATAAAACAGCTTTCATCACTCCATTCGGTGCTACGCTATATCACCATGCCATTCGGCCTCAAGAATGCGGAGCCACATTTATGCGAATGATTGAAGTGTCTTCTCCTCAAATCGGTCGGAATGTGGAAGCGTATATGGATGATATCGTCGTTATGTCGCAAAAGGTTCCGACCTGCTTGCGACCTCGCGAAACATTTGCCAACCTCGGAAGATGCGATATCAAGCTCAATCCGTCAAAGTGCACATTCGGAGTTCTGGTGGCAAGTTACTCGGTTTTCGTTTCGAGCGAGGAATCGGCGCTAATCGAGAAGATCGGCACTATTCTCCGAATGAAAGCATACTGCGCGAGTGCGGCGTCGAGCTTCTTTGGATGCTTGGCGCATTAAGTCGATTCATCTCTCGCCTCGGTGAAAAGCGTTGCCTCTTTACCGATCGATGAAGAAGGCGACAAGTTGAGTGGACTCGAAGCTGATGCAGCGTTTGCGAGCTAAAGCTCGCTCTCCACCCACCGGTGCTTCTTGCTCCAATCAGCAAAGAGCCTCTGTTGCTTTATATTGCAGCCATTGGACAAGTTGTCGATCTTGTGCTTCTGTCGGCGGGAAGAGGAAGGAAAGGCCTTCAAAGTTCAGCGCCGGTGTATTATCTGTCCAAGTCTTGACTCCATCAGCGAGATACCCTCATTATCGAAGCTTGTGTATGGTATATACATGACCACAAAGAAGGTTGCTCACTATTTCTCGATCATTCTATCACGATCGTCGCCGACGCTCCTTTATCGAAGATCCTACACAACAGAGCATAACCGGTCGAGTGGCGAAATGGGCGATTGAACTTCTTCCCTTGATATCAAATTCGAGGCAAAAGCCATTAAGTCCCAGGCTATAGCGGATTTCCTTGCTGAGTGGATTGAACAACAGCATGACCGATGAAGTTCACTCGGAGCATTGGACCATGTTCTTGACGGCTCCAAGATCTGAATGGTTACGGTCTTTGGGGTTGTTCTAGTTTCCCCAGAGGAGATAAGCTTAGGTATGTGCTCAGATTCACTTTGATTCCTCCAACAATGAGGCGAGTATGAGGCCCTCTTATATGGATTGCGCATGGCCATCTCACTCGGCGTCCGTCGCTTTGATGGTCTATGGCGATTCAGATCTAGTGGTCAATCAAGTGATGAAAAGAGTGGGGCGTGAGAAGCCCGGCTATGATTGGATCTTGCAAAGCGATGAGGAAGCTGAAAAAGAAGTTCGAGGTTGGAACTCCATCACATCCCCCGATTGAAAAATCAAGCAGCAGATGATCTGGCGAAGATAGGGTCCAAAAGAGAAGCCATTCCAAGTGGTGTGTTTTTGGAACATATACACTCTCCGTCAGTTAAAGAAGATCTCTTCACAGAGGAAGCTCCACAACCCAAGAGTGCCACAGACCCGACTGAGGTTGAGGTCCCGGCAGTGGTCGACTTGGTCATGGAAGTTTTAGTGGTCACTCCCGATTGGACAATTCCATACATCGCATATATTCGAGAAAGGAACTCCCCAGAGGATGAGGAAGAGGCTCGGCAGATCGTCCGTCGATCCAAAGCCTTTACCGTTATCAATGGGCAGTTGTATAGAAAGCCCGACAGAGTCGGACAAAAATGCATGGCCGCCGAAGAAGGTCGAGTCATACTCAATGACATCCACTCGGGGACTGTGGTCACCATCGTCCTCTCGGACCATTGTAGCCAAAGCATACCGAGCGGATTTTCTTGGCCAAGAGCAAATGAGATGGCAAAAGAAATAGTGGACAAGTGCGAAGGATGCGGTTCTACTCCAATATGTCACACAAGCCTGCGTCGACCTTGAAGACCATTCCACTCGTCGGCCTTTCGCGGTATGGGGTTGGACATGATCGGTCCCTTGCGAACAGGTCGGGCGGTTTCACGCATGTCTTGGTGGCGATCGACAAGTTCACCAAGTGGATTGAAGCTAAACCAATCAAAAACTTGATCTTGGTATCTGCTGTTTCCTTCGTCGGAGGGTTGGCGTTCGAGATATGGAGTCCCTTACGGTATTATCATGGACAATGGGTCAAATTTTGACTCGGAAGAATTCAAGGATTTACGCAACTCCCAAGGCACACGAGTCGACTACGCTTGATCGCCCATCCACGATCGAGCAGACAGAGAGCGAGCCAGCGGATTAATCCTCAAAGTGCGAAGCCCGATTGATCACGAGATCTCAAGCATGCGGTGGAGCTTGGGTCGACGAACTTCCTTCGGTGCTTTGGGGTTTGCGTACCACGCCTAATCGGTCGTGGGAGAACTCCTTTCTTCACGGTCTATGGAGCGAAGTAGTCTTACCGAAAGTGATCTCCTTCACAATGCTCCCGAATTGAACTTTACAATGAAGCGAAGCTGAGCAAAAGCGTCGGGATCGATCGACCTCCTAGAAGAGGAAAGGAAATGGCTACGATCCGCTCGACCATTTACCGGCAAGACTTGCGTCGCTGTCGCCGAAATGTGAGAGGTCGAGCCTTCGGGAAGGAGATCTGGTCCCAGTGGATCAAAGCAAAAGCAACATAAGCTCGCTCCTTCTGGGAAGGACCCTTCATCGTCACAAAGGTTCTCCACAATGGGGCGTATCGTCTCTATAACGTCGAACACAATATCGAAGAGCCCCGAGCTTGGAACGCGGATCTGCTCCGCCCGTTTTACACTTAAAGTTTTTCACTCGGAAGAGTTGTAATAAAATATACGTAGTTCATGGGCTTTGAAATAATAGTGTCATAATTCCTTCATAATTTTTGTCACTTTTTATTTTTTGGTCCAGCAAAATTTTCCCCCAGTGGGTGGCTTAGTCGCGAATCCGTTTCGCCTAAGTTTGTACAAATCCTACCGAGTGATAAGCCAGACTTCCACTCGGAGGCTTAGCTGCGAATCCGTTTCGCCTAAGTAACAAAAAATCCTACCGAGTGGTAAGCCAGACTTCCACTCGGAGGCTTAGCTGCAGTCCAGTACTCGCCTAAGATATAAAAATCCTACCGAGTGGTAAGCGGACTTCCACTCGGAGGCTTAAGCTGCGATCGATGACTACGCCTAAGATATAAGAAATCCTACCGAGTGGTAAGCGGACTTCCACTCGGGGCTTAGCTGCAGCTCGGTGCTCGCCTAAGTTATTAAAAATCCTACCGAGTAGTAAGCCGGACTCCCACTCGGAGGCTTAGCTGCAGTCAGGACTCGCCTAAGTATAATGCGTACCCTTAAGGAGGCGAGTGCAGGTCTCTGCGATCCTCTCCTCGAACTACACCATTGTAGCGTGCGTACCCTTAAGGAGGGCGAGGGCAGGTCGATGCGACCCTCTCCTCCGAGCTACACCATAAGTATGATGTGCGTTAGCAAGGAAGGCGAGGTGCAGGTCATTGCGACCCTCTCCTCCGAGCCGTCACAAATACAATGGAAATCCTACCGAGTGAAGAGCAAACCTCTCACTCGGGGCTTAAGCTGCCACCCAGCTCGCCTAAGGTAAAAAAAATCCACCGAGTGAAGAGCAAACCTCTCACTCGGGGCTTAGCTGCAGCCAGCGCTCGCCTAAGGTAAAAAAAATCCTACCGAGTGAAGAGCAAACCTCTCACTCGGGGCTTAGCTGCAGCCAGCGCTCCCCTAAGGTAAAAGAAATCCTACCGAGTGAAGAGCAAACCTCTCACTCGGGGCTTAGCTGCAGCCAGCGCTACGCCTAAGGTAAAAAATCCTACGAGTGAAGAGCAAACCTCTCACTCGGAGGCTTAGCTGCAGCCAGCGCTTCGCCTAAGGTAAAAAAATCCTACCGAGTGAAGAGCAAACCTCACACTCGGAGGCTTAGCTGCAGCCCAGCGCTCGCCTAAGGTAAAGAAATCCTACCGAGTGAAGAGCAAACCTCTCACTCGGGGCTTAAGCTGCAGCCCAGCGCTACGCCTAAGGTAAAAAATCCTACCGAGTGAAGAGCAAACCTCTCACTCGGAGGCTTAATGCAACCAGCTCGCCTAAGGTAAAAGAAATCCTACAGTGAAGAGCAAACCTCACACTCGGAGGCTTAGCTGCAACCAGCTACGCCTAAGGTAAAAGAAATCCTACAGTGAAGAGCAAACCTCTCACTCGGGGCTTAGCTGCAGCCCAGTGCTGCGCCTAAGGTAAAAGAAATCCTACCGAGTGAAGAACAAACCTCTCACTCGGGGCTTAGCTGCAGACCCAGTGCTCGCCTAAGGAATAAGTCATTGCAGTGGGCATCTTAACATTAACTTTGCAAAGGGCAATTCAAGCCAAAAGCAAACATCCAATCCAAATTTAGGTCGATACCTAAAAGAACCGAGAGTGCTCAGGCACCAAGCCTGTTAAGGTTTTATCGGTTACATCTCCACTCAGCAACGAACTCGTCAAGGTCAATCCCGTCTGCAATCCGCGTAGCAGCAGCAATGAAAGTCTCCATGAAGGCCCTGAAGTCGTGCTTTTTGGTGTTGGCCACTCGGAGAGCCGCCAGCTTATCCTCTCGGGCATCCTTGCAATGGACTCGTGCCAGACACAGGGCGACATCCGCGCCACATCGAGCTGAAGACTTCTTCCACTCTTGCACTCGGTCAGGGACAGCGTTCAGTCGAGTCACCAATGACTCGAAGTCATTTTGGAGTGTCTCCCTGGGCCAGAGCGTCGAGTCGATGCGGGATGTAGCAACCTTCAGTCTTGCGAGATAATCCACGACGGCGGTAACACGGGACTCCAGTCGGAAGATGTTCATGGCAGTTTCATCATTCACCGGAGAATTGACAAGGTCAAGGTTCATCTCCAGCTGGCTGGTTTCTTCTTCAAAGTTGCGACAGAACTCTGCAAAGACAAAATCCCGAATCAAGAAAACAGTCGAATGGGAACATAACAGTTGGGAGAATTGGTCGAGTGAAGAAGATTACCTTCAAGCATAAGGAACAATTTTTTAGCAAGAGCACCCAAGAAGCCTTCCAGCTCATTCTTCTTCCGGTCATCTGGTTGATCTTCTCGATCGAGTAGTCTTGTCGACCTTGATCGTTCAACATCCTTGGTGGCAATGGCGAGCAGCCTTGATTGGTGTTGTCTGTTCGAGCTTGGTGGTGAGGCTAGCTTTTCATCGTGAGCTTGATCTTCTCGAGACAGCTCAAGCTCCTTTTTCCTCTGGGCCTCCTTCACCTTGCACTGTAAATTACAGCAAAGTCAGGTTGAAGCAAATGAGGGAGAAAAGAGTCGTCGAAATCTCACCAAACATACCTTTGGTCTCCTCCTTTGCCTTCGTCGATTCTCCTGCACTAGCTTCAAGTCCAACTCGAGCTGAATATGCTTCTGCTCCGATTCGATATAAGCGCGCGCAAGGTCGCATGAGATTTCTCTGAAGAGTCAATTGCCAAAATATCGAGATAATCCACTTCCGAGTGAATAAAGGAAAATGATGCATTTCTAAGATTACGATCGAATGCAAGCATTCGACCGTAATCTCGAGGACTACACCGATGGGTGCACTCAGCGTGCCCCCTTGGTCTTATTCAAACGAGTCGACGATCGACCAAAAAAAAAAAAAGAAGCGAGTCGACCGATCGGCGAAACTTCTTCGATGTAATCAGCGCGGTGATCGACCACGATCTCGGGGACTACACCCGGTGGGTGCACTCAGCGTGCCCCACCGATCTCGAAAACCATTCGTTTCATTCAAGTGACGATCAATATTTATTTATTAAGCCTAAGACCGATTGCGGTGATCGACCTTATATGGGGACTACACCGGCGGGTGCACTCAGCGTGCCCCGCTAAACATGGAGTTTTACCAACACACCCGGTGGGTGACTGCTATAATTTCAGAAAGAAAAGTTTTGATAACATATCCTAATGAGCAGCGGTGGTCGACTGACCTGAACATTGCTCTGAAGAGCGGAGCTGGCGTCGTAAGCTGCTTGGCTCGCATCCCGAACAATCTTCACCTGCTCCATCATGATCTCTGCTTGACGGATCGCCTCCTTAGCAGCACTAGCCTGGTCCTCTGGGACGTGGTGCGTGGCGAAGATCGATGGCTGCCCAGCACTCGGCGAAGTGGGTCGGCGCACTCGTCAGCGGCACATGAGCGACACGGTGTGAAAGTGCCGACCTCCCTTCCGTCGCAATGGTCTCGGGAGCCACCACACCTTGGGCTGCTTGGCGATGAGATGCCTTCTGCTCCACCTAGCCCTCAATGGTTCCTCATCCTCATCATAAATCGTCGGGAAGGGTGATAATGTCATTGGTTGGAGCTTGAGGAAAAAGTCAAAGTCAGAAATTATGCATCGATCGACCAAGAACAAGATTTAAAGTTGTAGTACCGGGATTTGAAGTCGCGCGTCCTCCATCTCATGGTCCTCGGCCTTGCACGAGGTTTGGAAGATTGCGTACCGCTGATATGGTGGGGATGGCTACCTTCATTTTAGCGAGGCTTGGTGCGTCTCGGCGGAGCCACTTCGATCGCTTGGCGCCTTCTCAGTCGGCACCGGAGAAGCGGTCCGAGGGCGTTTGGTCGACTGCGAGGCAGTCGCCACTCCCTTGCCGCGTTCAGTCGAAGGGTCGTGCACAAATATTTGACCGCCTTTCCGAGAGCGGAGGAGGAAGAACGGGGTACTGTGCATAAGCCCCCGCGAGACGCATTTATAGCATCCCTTCCGAGTGGATGACAGGTGGACCCGAACAATCCAATCATATCCCGAACAGTTGCGCTGCACGATACGTGGCGGAAAAAGCGGCGCGGAAATCGAGGCATCCCTGTTGTGTCCCATCCGAACGCCGCAGTCCATTCCGCTTCGCGCGCTTCCCCAAATTTCGTATCCCGCGAGATCCGTGAGGGACAGATCGGTCTGTCAAGCGCGAGATTTCCTGCGATTCGTCGCTCGGGAATAGCAAAGTAAAAGATGGTCACTCGACCAAAGAACAAGAATGGATCAAGTCGACTGAAGAAAAGTTGCGTGTTATCAACAGAGAAGATCTTGATCCAAGACAACACGTAGCCAGTACGTAAAAGACAATCGGAAACAACGTCAACTCCTCCTTCACTCAAGCCTCAATCCATTCGGGGGCTAATGATGGATTCATGTACCTAGGGTAGGGTCATAAGCGACCTAAGCGTCCTACCAAGGACACTCTCGGAAGAGATCATCTTCGATCGACCAAAGAGGAACCCACTCGGTGATTGGAAGGACTCGACCATGGAAGACTCACTTTCGACCATGAAGACTCACTCGACCACCGAAGGTCGAAGGCACTCCGCAGACAACGGCTTGCTATTGAATAGACTTAATGATAGTTAAGACACTTTATGAGGCGTTACGATGCGCCCTGGACTTAATGTACTTTAACCTCTCCAATCGTGGGCTGGCTGGGGTCTGGCGCACTCTATATAAGCCACCCTCCTCCACGGTAGGGGGTTCGCATTCTTGTAATACTCATATCCATAATCCACTCATTGCCTCGGGGCTCCGAGGCGTGGGGCTGTTACTTCCTCGAGAAGGGCTGAACTCGTACATCACTTGTCTCCACAACTACTCCATAGCTAGGACATCGCCTCCCCTTACCTACCCCTATTTCTACTGTCAGACTTAGAACCACGACACATCCCGATTTACACCTTATCTATGTGGATGAAGTTTGTGCATTATTTAAGCTTGCAGGTATGCCTGATGATGTTGTTAATAAGAAGGTCTTCCCTTTATCTTTGAAGGGAGATGCATTGACATGGTATAGGCTATGTGATGATATGGGATCTTGGGACTATAAACGATTGAAATTGGAATTTCACCAGAAGTTTTATCCTATGCATCTTGTTCATCGCGATCGTAATTATATATATAATTTTTGGCCTCGAGAAGGAGAAAGCATCGCTCAAGCTTGGGGGAGGCGTAAGTCAATGTTGTATTCATGCCCCAATCATGAGCTCTCAAGAGAAATGATTATTGAAAAATTTTATGCTCGGCTTTCTCTCAATGATCGCACCATGCTCGATACTTCTTGTGTTGGCTCTTATATGATGAAGACTATTGAATTCAAGTGGGATTTATTGGAAAGAGTTAAACGCAACTCTGAAGATTGGGATTCCGACGATGGTAAGGAGTCGGGTATGACACCTAAGTTTGATTGTGTTAAATCTTTTATGGATACCGATGCTTTCCGTGGATTTAGCACTAAATATGGACTTGACTCTGAGATAGTAGCTTCTTTCTGTGAATCATTTGCTACCCATGTTGATCTCCTTAAGGAGAAGTGGTTTAAATATAATCCTCCCACTGAAGTAAAGGTAGTTGCATCTGTTATAGTTGAAGAAAAGACTATCACTTATAATGATCCTATTGTTCCTACTACTTGTGTTGAGAAACCACCTTTCCCTGTTAGGATAAAGGATCATGCTAAAGCCTCAACTGTGGTTCGTAAGAGTAATACTAGAATATATACACCTCCTGAGCAAATTAAAGTTGAACCTAGTATTGCTATGGTTAAAGATCTCTTGGCTGATAATATTGATGGGCATGTTATTTATTTCTGTGAACAGGCTGCTAACATTGCTAGACCCGATTCTAAGATACATAGACCTATTGTAGGCATGCCTGTTATTTCTGTTAAAATAGGACATCATTGTTATCATGGCTTATGTGATATGGGTGCTAGTGCTACTGCAATACCTTTTTCCTTATATGAAGAAATTATGCATGATATCGCACCCACTGAAATAGAAGATACTGATGTTACAATTAAGCTTGCAAATAGAGATACTATTTCACCAATGGGGATTGTTAGAGATGTCGAAGTCTTGTGTGGGAAAGTTAAATATCCTACTGATTTTCTTGTTCTTGGTTCCCCACAAGATAGCTTTTGTCCCATTATATTTGGTAGACCCTTCTTGAATACTCTTAATGCTAGGATTGATTGTGAAAAGGATATTGTTACAATTGGCTTGGGAGATATGTCTCATGAGTTTAATTTTGCTAAATTTCGTAGACAACCCCATGATAAAGAACTGCCTAGTAAGGATGAAATTATTGGTCTTGGTTCTACTGCCGTGCCTCCTACAGATCCTTTAGAACAATATTTGCTAGACCATGAAAATGATATGTTTATGAATGAAAGAAGGGAGATAGATGAAGTATTCTTTAAACAGGGTCCTATTTTGAAACACAACTTGCCTGTTGAAATCCTAGGGGATCCTCCTCCACCCAAGGGTGATCCTGTGTTTGAGCTTAAACCTTTACCGGATACTCTTAAATATGCTTATCTTGATGAAAATAAGATATATCCTGTTATTATTAGTGCTAACCTTTCAGAGCAGGAAGAGGAAAGATTATTGATAACTCTGAAGAAGCACCGTGCTGCTATTGGATATACTCTTGATGATCTTAAGGGCATTAGTCCCACTCTATGCCAACACAAAATAAAATTGGAAGAAGACGCCAAACCAGTTAGAGATCATCAACGAAAGAAGTGGTAAGAAAGGAAATACTAAAGCTCCTCGAAGCAGGTATAATTTATCCCGTTGCTGATAGTCAGTGGGTAAGCCCTGTCCATTGTGTCCCTAAGAAGGGAGGTATTACTGTCGTTCCTAATGATAAAGATGAATTGACCCCGCAAAGAATTAATATAGGTTATAGGATGGTAATTGATTTCCGTAAATTAAATAAGGCTACTAAGAAAGATCATTACCCTTTACCTTTTATTGATCAAATGCTAGAAAGACTAGCCAAACATACACATTTCTGCTTTCTAGATGGTTATTCTGGTTTCTCTCAAATACCTGTGTTAGCGGATGATCAAGCAAAGACTACTTTTACTTGCCCTTTGATACGTCTCCAACGTATCTATAATTTTTGATTGTTCCATGCTATTATGTTACCCCTTTTGGATGTTTATGGGCTCATGTATTGTGTGAAAGTTGAAAGAGTTTGGGATTATTAAAGTATGAAACAATTGCTTGGCTTGTCATCGGGGTTGTGCATGATTAAATACTTTGTGTGATGAAGATAGAGCAACAGCCAGACTATATGATTTTGTAGGGATAACTTTCTTTGGCCATGTTATTTTGAGAAGACATGATTACTTTGATTAGTATGCTTGAAGTATCACCATTTTCATGTTAATATGAACTTTTATTTTGTATCATTTGGATCTGAACGTTCATGCCACAATAAAGAAAATTACATTAAGAATTATGCTAGGTACCATTCCACATCAAAAATTCTCTTTTTATCATTTACCTACTCGAGGACGAGCAGGAATTAAGCTTGGGGATGCTTGATAGGTCTCCAACGTATCTATAATTTTTGATTGTTCCATGCTATTATATTTCCCCTTTTGGATGTTTATGGGCTTTATTTTACACCTTTATATCATTTTTGGGACTAACCTACTAACCGGAGGCCCAACCCGTATTGTTGTTTTTTTTGCCTATTTCAGTATTTCGAAGAAAAGGAATATCAAACGGAGTCCAAACGGAATGAAACCTTCGGGAGCGTGATTTTTGGAACGAACGTGATCTAGAGGACTTGGAGTGCAAGTCAAGAAGCAGCCTAGGCCTCCACGAGATAGGAGGGCGCCCCCCCTATAGGGCGTGCCCCTGTTCTCGTGGGCCCCTCGGGCATCCACCGACATACTTCTTCCTCCTATATAAGCCTATGTACCCCGAAAACATCCAGGGAGCCAACGAAATACAATTTCCGCCACCGTAACCTTCTGTATCCGCGAGATCTCATCTTGGAGCCTTCGCCGACACTCTGCCGGAGGGGGAATCGACCATGGAGGGCTTCCACATCAACACCATAGCCCCTCCGATGAGTTGTGAGTAGTTTACCACAGACCTACGGGTCCATAGTTATTAGCAAGATGGCTTCTTCTCTCTTTTTGGATCTCAATACTATGTTCTCCTCCTCTCTTGTGGAGATCTATTCGATGTAAACTCTTTTTGCGGTGTGTTTGTAGAGATCCGATGAATTGTGGGATTATGATCAAGTTTATCTATGAATAATATTTGAATCTTCTCTGAATTCTTTTATGTATGATTGAGTTATCTTTGCAAGTCTCTTCGAATTATCAGGTTGGTTTGGCCTACTAGATTGATCTTTCTTGCCATGGAAGAAGTGCTTAGCTTTGGGTTCAATATTGTGGTGTCCTTACCCAGTGACAGAAAGGGTTGCAAGGCACGTATTGTATTGTTGCCATCAAGGATAACAAGATGGGGTTTATATCATATTGCTTGAGTTTATCCCTCTACATGATGTCATCTTGCTTAATGCGTTACTCTGTTCTTATGAACTTAATACTCTAGATGCAGGCAGGAGTCGGTCGATGTGTGGAGTAATAGTAGTAGATGCAGGCAGGAGTCGGTCTACTTGTTGCGGACGTGATGCCTATATACATGATCATGCCTAGATAATCTCATAATTATTCGCTTTTCTATTAATTGCTCGACAGTAATTTATTCACCCACCGTAATACTTATGCTCTTGAGAGAAGCCTCTAGTGAAATCTATGGCCCCCGGGTGTATCTCTTATCATATTTGCTTCCAATCTACTTTTATTTGCATCTTTACCTTTTTGCATCTATATTATAAAATACCAAAAATATATTTATCTTATCATACTATCTTTATTAGATCTCACTTTTGCAAGTGGCCATGAAGGGATTGACAACCCCTTTATTGCGTTGGTTGCGAGTTCTTTGCACTAGTAGAAAAGGGGGCAATGGTCCAGGCCGGTCCAGCCCATTAGTCCCGGTTCAATCCAGAACCGGGACCAATGAAACATGGACCAGTTCTTGAGCCGGGCCGGCCGGGCCACGTGGGCCATTGGTCCCGGTTCGTCTGGACCTTTTGGTCCTGGTTGGTGGGACGAACCGGGACCAATGGGCCTCGCTCCTGGCCCACCACCATTGGTCCCGGTTGGTGGCATGACCCAGGACCAATGGTGGTGCCTATATATACCCCCTGCTCGCGAGCAGAGCACTGGGAGTGCTCTATTTTTCGTGGCCGGCGAGGGGAGAGCTTTGTGGTGCTCTAGCTTACCTCCTATGCACAAGAGGTGTTCGATGGAATGCCCGAGCCACACTACTTAAGCTTTCTCCCCTCCAAGCTCGACCGCCAAGCTCCATTTTCCTCAATATTTGTCTAGGTTTAGCGGTCCATCACGCCCCGTCCCCGTCTTCACCGTCGTCGATCACCCGCGCCGATCTCATCGCCGGCACCACCGTGGTGAGCCTCTTGTTCTTATCTTCTTTCTGAAAGGAAAAATATTCTTACTTGCATGTTTAGATAGATACTTGTATTATTTTCTTACTTTTATTATTGCATCTTATATAGTGCGATGGTTTTGGTATCCGCCCCGTCGGCCCTCGCCCCATCTATGATTCGGATGTGGTATATATTATCTTTTCATAACTATTGGTTCATTTATTGTTTATGACAATTATGCAGACCAACGTGACATAGATTTTATTTATCTAGGAGGTTGTTGAACCGGAAATTCTAACCGACCCTATTGTCGAGAGGTTAAATTTAGTTGAAGAAGAAAACAATTTCTTGAAGGAAAAAATTAGAAAAATTGAGGAGGAGGAGATGATATTGGAGTTGCATGTTGCGGATGTAAATCGATGATCACAAGATCAAGATGGATGCAATGCGCTTGAAGATTAGAAAGATTAGAAAATATGCCATTCATACCGACGCTTGGTATCATTATGCCGTTGGATCGGTTGTTATATTGGTTGCGATTATGATCGCATTTGTTTCGCATTGAAATGTTTTACATAGTTTGATGTATGGTTTAATGAATTTAGATGCTCTGCAGAGCTTTATGTTGTTAGATGATAACTATGTATGTACTTTGGTTTTAATGTGATGATGAACTTCTATTAATTTGGTCACTTCATTATATAATGCACGCAGATGAACCGCAATGGATGTACGGTTCAAGACACACCTCAAAGTACATTAAGGCGTGCATGATTTTCTCGAAGTGGCTGAGGCAAACAAGTAGAATGATTTTATGTGTTGTCCATGCCTGTATGTGGCAATGAAGTCTTAATCGACGGAAAATCCTCCACACCCACCGCTTTACAAGGGTTTCATGCCACACTACAATGTTTGGACGAGGCACGGAGAAATAGGGGTTATGATGGAAGATGGCGAAGAAGAAGAGTACGATGACAACTATGTGCCCCTGAATACGGTGATGCTCCGAAGATCAAGAGGAACCAGACGATGTGCACGATGATCTTTGCAACAGCGGCGGTGAAGATCAAGAGGAACCGGACTATGTGCCCGATGATGATGATCTCCGTCGGGTCATTGTCGATGCAAGGACATAATGCGAAAGTCAAAAGGAGAAGCTGAAGTTCGATCGCATGCTAGAGGACCACAAAAAGGTTGTACCCCAATTGCGATGATGGCAATACAAAGCTCGGTGCCGTCTTTGGAATTGCTGCGATGGAAGGCGAGAATGTTGTGCTCGACAAAGGATTTGAAGCTACTTAAAATATTGAAGAAGAAGCTTCCAAAGGATAATGAATTGCGCGACAATACATACGTAGCAAAGAAGGTCGTATGCTCTCTAGGATTGGAGGTGCGAAGATACATGCATGCCCTAATGATTGCATCCTCTACATGGTGCGTATAAGGATCTGAACGCATGCCCGGTATGCGGTGCATTACGGTATAAGATCAGACGAGATGACCCTGGTGATGTTGACGACGAGCCCCCCAGGAAGAGGGTTCTTGCGAAGGTGATGTGGTATGCTCCTATAATACCACGGTTGAAACGTCTATTCAGAAACAGAGAGCATGCCAAGTTGATGCGATGGCAAAGTGAGGGCCGTAAGAAAGACGGGAAGTTGAGAGCACCCGCTGACGGGTCGCAGTGGAGAAAAATCGAGAGAAAGTACTGGGATGAGTTTGCAAGTGAGCCAAGGAATGTATGGTTTGCTTTAAGCGCGGATGGCATTAATCCTTTCGGGGAGTAGAGTAGCAATCACAGCACCTGGCCCGTGACTCTATGTATGTATAACCTTCCTCATTGGATGTGCATGAAGCGGAAGTTCATTATGATGCCAGTTCTCATCCAAGGCCCTAAGCAACCCGGCAATGACATTGATGTGTACCTAAGGCCATTAGTTGAAGAACTTTTACATTGATGTGTACCTAAGGCCATCTTTGACTGTATTGATTTGGAAAGGATACGAGATAAATGGGAATACATTTTACACGATTGACCAAGATCAAAAGAGCACCAACCAAAACAGCGGTGTCCGCTTTGATGCAACAACCGAGAGGGGAAAGGACACATATTATGGTTACATAGTGGACATATGGGAACTTGACTACGGACATGATTTTAAGGTCACTTTGTTTAAGTGCAAATGGGTCAATCTGTCAGGAGACGGGGTACAGGTAGACCCACAGTACGGAATGACAACAGTGGATCTGAAAAATCTTGGGTACACTGACGAACCGTTCGTCCTAGCCAATGATGTGGCACAGGTTATCTATGTGAAGGACATGTCTACCAGACCGAGAAAGAGAAAAGATAAGGAAGCGAATACATCATACGATGAGCCAAAGCGCCACATAGTTCTTTCAGGAAAAAGGGACATCGTGGGAGTGGAGGACAAGATAGACATGTCTGAAGATTATGAAAAGTTTCATGAAATTCCTCCCTTTAAAGTCAAGGCTGACTGACATCCCGATAAGCGATGAAGATTATCCATGGTTACGGCGCAATAAGCAAATGACACAAGCGAAGAAAAAGTGAAGACTTTCTCCCGCAACTATTATGATGATACCATGCCAACTTTGTAACTGACGAGTATGATACAATTGTCCGTTTTGTACATGCACATGCTATGTGTGGATCAATTTATGATACCATGCCAACTTTCAACTTTTTCAGAGTTCATTTGAAATGCTTTAATGTCTTATGGTTCGGCCCTCGTAATAATTAAAAATAGCAACAATAAGTATTTTGTTGTAAGTAGAAACAAAATAAAATAAATAAAGCAAGAAAGAAAACAAAAAAACAAAAAAAGTGGAAAGTTTATAATTTTCCTAAAACTAAAAGCAAAAAGAATTAAAAAATAAAGCAAAAAAAAGAAAATAAATAATGCAGAAAACAAAACAAAAAAACAACAATAAGTATTTTGTTGTAAGTAGAAACAAAAAAAAAAATAAAGCAAGAAAGAAAACAAAAAAAGTGTTTTCAAATTTGAAAAGTAATGGCACAAACAACAAGTTTATAATTTTCCTAAAACTAAAAGCAAAAAGAATTAAAAAATAAAGCAAAAACAAAAAGAAAATAAATAATGCAGAAAACAAAACAAAAAAAACTGGAAAAAATAAAAATAGCAACAATAAGTAAAAAAAAAAAAAAAAAAAAAAAAGCCCCCATCGGGCCCCCATGGGCTGAATCGACTTGAATCCTACTTTGGGCCGAGATTGGGCCTTGAAGAGGCCAAGAAGGCCCATCGAGCAAAGCAGTAGCAAGTAGGCCCATAAGCTGCAGAGAGAGGAGTTCGAGAGGGTGCGGCGGTGGGGCTTATAAACCACTCGCGCCCTCTCAACTAGCGAGGTGGGACTAAACTTTGGCCCCGATCGCGGCGGCCAGAGGCCTTTGGTCCCGGTTGGTGGCTCCAACCGGGACTAAAGGTGGTGCATTGGTCCCGGTTGGTGTGAGACGAACCGGGACCAATGCACCTCATTTAGTCGGTTGGAGCCACCAACCGGGACCAAAGGCCTAAGTTGACCTTTGGTCCCGGTTGGTGGCTCCAACCGGGACTAAAGGGGGCATTAGTCCCGGTTTGAGCCACCAACCGGGACTAAAGACTGTGCTATATAAGCAGCACTTAGCAGTTTCCGGCCAAATCGCCCCACTTCTTCCCCGACGCCCCCTGCTCCTCCTCGTCGCCGTCGCCGCTCGACGCCCCTGCTCCACCTTGCCGTCGCCGCCGCCACCGACGCTGTCAGGCTGCTCCACCTTGCCGTCGCCGCCGCCGCCCCCTGTGAGCATAGCTGCTCCGCGCCCCTCCGTCCGCGCCCCTGCGCATGCCATGCCGCCGCCCTACGCTGGCGGCGCCACGCCTCCCTGTCCCTCATGACGCCATGCCCGCCCTGCCTGCTGGCCACAGCGCCGCCGCCCTGCCTGCACACAGCCACACCGCCGCGCCCTGTCCTCTGTGGCCGGTGCGCCGCCCTGCCATTCTTGTGCCACAAGACGCCGCCCCGCCCCCAGACCTGCATTTTCCTCCATAGCATTTTTTGCATTTTTTGTGTATATGTGTTTGTATGTGTATATATGTGTACATGTTCATAGTATTTTTTTCATAAGGGTATTTTTGTTCATTGCATTTTTTCATATGCATAATGTATATATGTATGTGGTAGCTATATATATATATACGATGAATGGATGTGGCTATATATGTATGTATGAATATAATGTTCATAGCATTTTTTGTTTATATATGTTTTTTCATATATGTATTAATTTTATATTTAGGTTGTTAGTAGATATCGATCGATTTTAGGTTAGTGTAGAGGAGAAAGTAAAATAAGGAAAAGGAAGAAAAGAGGAAGAAGGAAGAAGGAAGAAGAAGAAGAAAAAGAATGTGAGGAAAAAGGAAAATAAGAAGAGGAAGAAAGGAGAAAAAGAGGAGAGGAAGAAGAGGAGAAATAAATAAGAAGAGGAAAAAGAAGAAAAGAAGAGGAGAAGAAGAAAGGAATAGAGGAGAAGAAGAAAAATAGAAGAAAAAAATTCTATTTTTTCTTCTCTCCTCTATTCCTTTCTTCTTCTCCTTTTTTCTTCTTCTTCTTCTTCTTCCTTCTTCCTTCTTCCTTTCTTCCTTTTCTTAATTATTTTCCTTTCTCGAGGGAGAAGAAGAAAAGAAGAGGAGAAGAAGAAAGAAAGGAATAGAGGAGAAAGAAGAAACTTCAACACGAGGGGGTGGTACCGATACCCCCTCCCTGATAACATTATTTTCCCATGTATATGTATGTCGCGTCGTTGTCGATATAACCCCCTCTAGATAACTTCAACATGAGGGGCGGTCGATATATATACCCCCTCTCGACCGTGATAACTTATACAACTGCAGCACCCCCTCGGCCCTCTCGCTCGACCAAAACTCTCGAGGACACCCAAACCCTAGAGAGAAAACGATGTTGCTCTCCTACCCCCTCCCGCCGCGCCCCTACCCGACAAATTATCTCTCTCGAGGCCACCCAAATTTATCAAGTTAAAAGAGCGTTATCATCGAGGCCACCCCAAACCCTTGAAGCGTTGTGTCGAGGCGACCCCAAACCCTAGAGAAGCAGCGTCGAGGCCACTAACATGATTCCTTATTGTGATTAGCTAGCTAGTTCTACGTTTGCCACTAATATATATATATATATGTATATATATATATTTATATATATATATCCATCTGTACCATGTTTGAATAATAATTGACATGTTGTAAATATTTGCAGAAACTATGGAGCACTCCCGAGACGAAGAAACAGAAGCGATGTTGGGGGACATAATCGCAAATGGAAGTGATGATGTTGCGTCATTTCTCCTCGACACCGTTGGTCAGCTGGATGAAGAAGAGGTTTATGATGGCTTCGACCCATTAATGCCGGTACAAGAGGAGGACTATGTTCATGATGGCTCCGGTGACAGAATGGAGGTACAAGACGAAGGAGACCGTGCTGACTGCTCCGGTCACCGAACCGAGTCCGGCCAGGTATATATATATATTAGTTAAGCCCGTCCTGACTAGTTAATTGATGCATCCATTGTTTTGGTACATGTACACATATTAACTACTGTCTTCTTTCTTCCTTATAATTTCTAGCCCTCCGGATCGAGCACAACTTCGGTAAGGAGACGAGGCCCGAAGAAAAAGTTGAGCTCGGATCAAAAGTTTGAGATCGTAGAAATCGCGCCCGACGGCGAACCGATTGAACCCATCCGGACAAGGAAGGCATTTTCTGCTCAGTGCAGGGTTCTTGTTAGGGACAGGATCCCGATCAGCATCCAGCAATGGTATAAGCCTGCTAAGGATGAAGACCCTAAGGTGTCTTATGTCAATGATATGCAGAAAGAAGATCTTTGGACTGAGCTAAAGGAAAATTTCACCCTACCGCTAGAGGAGGATCCGGAGAAGCCAGTTAAAGAGCAATTAATCAAGTCTTGTGCTCTTAAGAAGATGGCAGGCCTAATGAGGAAGTGGAGGAAAGAGCTGAGCCAGTTTGTCAAGGAAAAAAAGACACCAGAATTCATCGGCAAATATGAGAAGATCAAAGATCACTGGCCCGCATTTGTGGCCCACAAGACATCGGAAAAGAGTAAGAAGATGTCGGAGACAAACAAGAAAAATGTTGCGAAGAAGAAGCTTCACCATCGCATGGGGTCAGGTGGCTACCTCAAAGCCCGACCTAAGTGGTCCAAGGCTGAGCATGATCTGCTTGAAAAAGGATCGAACCGAGACAATGTCTTGGCTGAGACCGTTGCGAGACTTGGTTCTTCGGGCTGGCGGAACCTTGGACCTCGAATGAGGAAGTGTCGATGGGCGGATGAGCAACTGCAAACACCAGTCAAGAACCTTCGACACTATATCGATGCAGCGCAGCGAGGGACGTTCCTTCCAAACAGGGAGAAGGACGAGCTCACAATGGCCCTTGGGAATCCCAAGCACCCTGGACGGACACGAGGCACGCCTGGCTCCATTCCATGGAAGGTTGGTTTTCCGGACGCAGGGGGTTACAAAACCCACGAGAGGAGGAAGAAACTGGAGCAGGACCAAATGCAGGCACTGCTTGGAAGGGTAATGGGGCTAGAGGATCGAGAAGAGGAACGAGAACCAAAAGATCGCAACAAACGACATGCCGAAGCTTCCCCCGAAGCTACCCCGCCATCTCAGCGGAGAAGCAGCGTGGCTTCCACTGAGCTGCTTCAGCCGGAGCATGTCTTGACGGCTCCTGCCAGCTATCCCGTGGATGGTATCACGGAGTCTCAAAATTGCCACATTATGGCGCGATGGATGAATTTCAAGGTCAAGGCGGTTGTTGGCCAAGTTTATCCTAGTGGACCCGGCACAACTTATCACTGCCAGCCGATTCTAGAAGGATTTGCTAAGGTGATGGTGGATGAAATAATGGAGGGATTTGAGGACCTCGTGCTTGAGCACCCTACCAGTGAAGGGGAGACTAGGCTGGGTTCTGCTCTGAAGACTCCATGCCTATGGCGGAAGGAGCTCATCAACCTTCTGAACTGGACGCCTCCGCCTCCTCCTCCTCCTCCGGCGAGTCAGGGCATTCCGCCTCCTCCACCGCCTCCTCCTCCGGTGAGTGATGATCAGGGCACGCGTGGCGGCACTCCGCCTCCTCCACCGCCTCCTCCTCCGGCGTGTGACGATCAGGGCACGTGTGGCGGCACTCCGCCTCCTTCTCCGGCGTGTGGCGGCACTCCGCCTCCTCCTCCGCCTCGCCAGCAAGGGCGGAAGAGACCCGCCGCCGCCCCGGCTGCTCCGGCGCGTTGTAGTCCTTCTCCTCCGGCTCGTAAGCAAGCACGAAAGAAGACAGACGCCGCAGCCGCTCCGTCTGCTCCGGCGTCTAGCAGCACAAGAAGAGAGAGGCAATACAGATACGGTCTACCTCCAAAGCCTGTAGCGAAGTTACCGTACGAGAGGACCAAGGAGGAAAACAATACGATCGTGCAGGCCCAAGTGAAGGAGTTCTTTGAAGGGGTGAAAGCAAAAATACATCCACCTCCGGAGGAGAAGGTAGATCCGGTGAAAGCAAAGCGCACTCTCGATGCCCTGAGGAAACCACCAAAGTCTCCGCCGAGAACCAACTATGAGCGCATTACTGAACAAACATATCTCCAAGCCAAGCGGTTGGGAACTACTGTCAGTGATAAAAGGTTAAAAGAACAACGAGCAAAGGGGAAAAAAATTGCCCAGCTCGGCGAACAAGCACAGCAATCGTGCCCCCCCCCCCGCTCAATGTGTCTAATCCTCCGGGGACGGTGGCCGGTTATGGCAATCTTGAAGATTACCTGCCTGACGATGCACTTCCTGATTTCATGGAGGTAGACGAATTCACATACGAGTACGGGAAGCCTCTCGTCAAATATGAAAAATCTCTCACAACAATGATGCGAAGATTCCATAGTTGGTACATGAAAACCTGCAAAGAGTCTAAGGGGAAGAATAGTTTGTATCTGAACATTAAAGAGGAGCACGACCTCGTTTACATGATCTGTTGTGTGTTCCATTTGAGGAGTTCTTCGAGTTCTTCAATCAAAAGGCCCTCGATAAATTAATGGTCTTTTGCTACTGCCTGTAAGTACTATTTTTGTCATTAAGTCTCTATATATAGCTCGGCTCTTTCATTGCATGTATTTATAATTAATTATCCTCAATATATTATGCAGATTGAAGATCGTCGAGTGCAAAAAATGAAATCTATGATATTGGGTTCATTAACACAAATATCATAGATGTATTTCTGGTTAAAAAGCGCGTCGAAGAGGCCGAGGACAACTTGCTACAATCGTTGATCAAAAATCAAAACAAAGATACCATACTCTTTCCTTACAACGGCCCGTGAGTGTTCTTGTCGTGTGCATATTCGGTTTCCTTATTACTCGGCGAGGTTATAGTAATGTAATTGATGAGTTATGCATGCGTCTTGCAGTACCACTATATTCTTCTGGAGATTAAGCTTGAGCGTGGACTAGTAACCGTCTTAGACTCGAGACGGAAAGATCCCGAAAATTATGCGGACATCACTGAAATGCTCAGCAAGTAAGTTCAATAATCGATCATTTTTGCACCATATCGGCAACTTTTTGTTCATTTCCTGATATCTCAAGTAATAATAATTATTTTCTTTGTCTTGCAGGTTTTGGAAACAGTTCACCGCACAAGCTCCGGGGCTGCCGAAGGAGCTGCGATATGTATACCCGAAAGTAAGTACTACTGGCTAGCTAGTTGCGTGCATCTCCTGTTGATTCTATAGCTATACTTTCATCAATGCCATTTATAATGCTTAACTATCAGTTTGATTGACCTCTATTTCTCGTAAAGTGCTTGTGGCAGGAGGAAGGGAATGATTTCTGTGGATACTACGTGTGCGAGTTCATCCACAACGCGACTTTGAAAAACAAGCGAGGCTACTCTAGAAGACAATATGAAGTGTGTAAGCAATAATATTCACAATTTCATTTTATTACACCATCATTTCTATTGAGTTTCATTCATATATATGTATTAATTAACCCCCTTCTTCAAATTAGACGTGGAAGATGCGGGATGAACTCCTATCACCAGATCGCATGAAAGCAATTCAAGAGGAATTGGCGGGATTCTTTCTTGAACACGTCATCAGTAAAGCCGGAGAATACCATGTGGAACTTGATTTCAAATGCTAGGGGTTTGTAATTAAGAGATCTTATACATGTATGTAGCCAGTAAAAAACTTGTTGTTCGACCAATCTCTCGGAGAAGGAGAGGTCGATCGATCTTCTCTCGATATGCATGGCGAACTTCATCTTGAATGGTTCTCTCGATCACTTATGTATATATACTACGTAGCGTCGACCAAGCACGGACATAAGAGAGGACACTTCTCTCTATTAATTAGCTAGCTAACACAATATACGAAACACCTCAATTAACCCCCCAAAACCCCCAACCCCCCTCCTTTCAAAAAAAAACCCAGCCACTGGAATGCAGACGCGTGGATGCCTTTTGGTCCTGGTTGGAGCCACCAACCGAGATCAAAGGCCCTCTGACTGGGCTCGGCGCACAGGGCCACGTGGAGGCTCATTGGTCCCGGTTCGTGTTTGAACCGGGACTAATGGGTGGAGGTATTAGTAACGACCCATTAGTCCCGGTTCATGAACCGGGACTAAAGGCCCTTACGAACTGGGTCTAATGGGTGGTTTTCTACTAGTGTTGTTTGTTTGTGTAGGTGCGTGGGACTTTTGAGGAGCCTCCTACTGGATTGATACCTTGGTTCTCAAAAACTGAGGGAAATACTTACGCTACTATTGCTGCATCACCCTTTCCTCTTCAAGGAAAACCAACGCAAGCTCAAGACATAGCAAGAAGGATTTCTGGCGCCGTTGCCGGGGAGGTCTTCGCTCAAGTGAAGACATACCAAGTACCCATCACAAACTCATCACCCTCGCATTTACATTATTTGCCATTTGCCTCTCGTTTTCCTCTCCCCCACTTCACCCTTGCCGTTTTATTTGCCCTCTTTTTCCCAATCTTCTTCTCCTCTCTCTTTCGCTTGCCTTTTTTCGTTTGCTCGTTTGGTTGGATTAGATGCTTATTTATTGCTAAACAGATAACCTAAGATCTATGGATCCTCATCCGCTTGCTAATCTTTTTTAAGAGATCCAATTATGATGCACCAATTGCTAGTGAGTTTTGTGCACTAGATTACCTTTATGAAGCTTTGCTCAAAATTTGTGAATCAATAAATTATGATGAAGAAATTTATGAAGAGATTCACGATAACTCCTTGAATAAAAAGAATGATTGCAATGATTTTCCTATAAATTCTCTTGATGTCAATTGTGCTAATAATATGAAAAACCCTAAGCTTGGGGATGCTAGTTTTTCTATGTCTACTACTTGTTTCAATGATCATGATTGGGGTGATTCTTCTTATAACCTTGAAAATTTATTTAAGCCCCATGATGAATATGAGATTGATAATAGTGTTTGCAATAATATTGAAAGTGGGTTTGGGAGAGTGTCAACTTTAGATCCCACATATTTGGAGTATGTTCAATCTTATGATATTTTAGATAAAAGTGGGTTCGGAAAGGTCATGACTTTAGTTAATGTTAATCCCACTATCTTGGAAGAGTGTCAACTTTACATGCATGTGGATCATGTTGAGAATATGGTTTGTGATAGCTATTTTATTAAATTTGCCTATGATCCTACATGTAATTATTATGATAGAGGAAAATATGGTCGTAGAAATTTTTATCTTATTAAATTACCTCTCGTCATGTTGAGATTGATATCGTCTCTTTCTTCTTCCTTGCGTATACTAGTTTTTGCTTGCCTTGCAAATTTGTTTGCTTATAATATGCCTATGCATAGGAAGTATGTTAGACTTAGATGTGTTTGTCACGTGTTTTATGATGCTCTCTTTGTGCTTCAATTCTTGTCTTTCATGTGAGCATCATTGAAATCTCAATGCCTAGCCAAAAAAGGCTTTAAAGAAAAGCGCTTGTTGGGAGACAACCCAATATTTTTCCTTTCTGTTTAGTAATAAATCTTGCATCTACCTTCTGTTTAGATGTGTTTTTATATCTTAATTAGTATTTGTGCCAAGTATAACCTATAGGATAACCTATGATGATAGTTGATTTGATTCTGCTGAAAAACAGAAACTTTGCACGCACAAATTTAGCTTTGTTAAATCACATAAACGTGCTTTTGCGTTGATTCTTTCTGCTTATGATCAATAAACAAATTTTACAGGACTTCCTATTTTGGTAAGATTTTTAGTGTTCCATAAGTTTGCGTTAGTTACAGATTGCTACAGACTGTTCTGTTTTTGACAGATTCTGTTTTTCGTGTGTTTTTTCTTATTTTGATGCATCTATGGCTAGTAAAATAGTTTATAAACCATATAGAAGTTGGAATACAGTAGGTTTAAGACCAAAATAAATAAATAATGATTTCATTACAGTACCTTATGTGGTGGTTTTGTTTTCTTTCACTAACGGAGCTTATAAGATTTCTTGTTGAGTTTTGTGTTGTGAAGTTTTCAAGTTTTGGGTAAAGCTTTTATGGACTATGGAATAAGGAGTGGTAAGAGCCTAAGCTTGGGGATGCCCAAGGCACCCCAAGATATTCAAGAATAGCCAAAAGCCTAAGCTTGGGGATGCCCCGGGAAGGCATCCCCTCTTTCGTCTTCGTTCATTGGTAACTTTACTTGGAGCTATATTTTTATTCGTCACATGATATGTGTTTTGCTTGGAGCGTCGTGTATTATATTAGTCTTTGCTTTTTAGTTTACCACAATAATCCTTGCTGTACACACCTTTTGGGAGAATCCTATTTGATTAGAATTTTCTAGAATACTCTATGTGCTTCACTTATATCTTTTGAGCTTGATAGTTTTTGCTCTAGTGCTTCACTTATATCTTTTAGAGCACGGTGGTGACTTGTTTTTGTAGAAATTGCTAGTCTATCTTGATTCACTTATATATTTTTGAGAGTCTTTTAGAACAGCATGGTATTTGCTATGGTTACAAAGTTGGTCCTAGAATGATGAGCATCCAAGTTGGGTATAATAAAAGCTATCATAGAAAGTGAATTGGATGCTATGATCAATTTGATGCTTGATAATTGTTTTGAGATATGGAGGTAGTGATATTAAAGTCGTGCTAGTTGAGGTGATTATGAAAAATACTTGTGTTGAGGGTTGTGATTCCCGTAGCATGCACGTATGGTGAACCGCTTTGTGATGAAGTTGGAGCACAATTTTATTTATTGATTGTCTTCCTTATGAGCGGCAGTCGGGGACGAGCAATGGTCTTTTCCTACCAATCTATCCCCCTAGGAGCATGCGAGTAGTGCTTTGGTTTTTGATGACTTCTAGATTTTTGCAACAAGTACATGAGTTCTTTTGACTAATGTTGAGTCCATGGATTATACGCACCTCACCCTTCCACCATTGCTAGCCTCTCTTGTGCCATGCAACTTTCGCCGGTACCATACACCCACCATATACCTTCCTCAAAACAGTCACCGTACCTACCTATTATAGCACTTCCATAGCCATTCCGAGATATATTGCCATGCATGCAACTTTCCACCGTTCCGTTCATATGACACGCATTACTTTTGTCATATTGCTCTTTGCATGATCATGTAGTTGACATTGTATTTGTGGCAAGGCCACTTTCATAATTTCCATACATGTCGCTCTTGATTCATTGCATATCCCGGTACACCGCCGGAGGTATTCATATAGAGTCACATCTTGTTCTAGCTTTGAGTCGTAATTTTTGAGTTGTAAATCCATAAAAGTGTGATGATCTTCATTATTAGAGCATTGTCCTAGTGAGGAAAGGATGATGAAGGCTATGATTCCCCAACAAGTCGGGATGAGACTTCGGACTTTACAAAAAGAAAAAAAAGAAAAAAAAAGAGAAAGGCCAAAAAAAAGAAGAGAAAGGCCAAATAAAAAAAGGAAAAAAAATAAAATGAGAGAAGGGACAATGCTACTATCTCTTTTTCCACACTTGTGCTTCAAAGTAGCACCATGATCTTCATGATAGAGAGTCTCATATGTTGTTACTTGCATATACTAGTGGGATTTTTTCATTATAGAACTTGGCTTGTATATTCCAATGATGGGCTTCCTCAAAATGCCCTAGGTCTTCATGAGCAAGCAAGTTGGATGCACACCCACTTAGTTTCTTTTGTTGAGCTTTCATATATTTATAGCTCTAGTGCATCCGTTGCATGGCAATCCCTACTCACTCACATTGATATCTATTAATGGGCATCTCCATAGCCCATTGATACTCCAAGTTGATGTGAGACTATCTTCTCCTTTTTTTCTCCACAACCACCATTCTATTCCACATATAGTGCTATGCCCATGGCTCACGCTCATGTATTGCGTCAAAGTTGAAAGAGTTTGAGATTATTAAAGTATGAAACAATTGCTTGGCTTGTCATCGGGGTTGTGCATGATTAAATATTTTGTGTGATGAAGATAGAGCAACAGCCAGACTATATGATTTTGTAGGGATAACTTTCTTTGGCCATGTTTTTTTGAGAAGACATGATTACTTTGATTAGTATGCTTGAAGTATCACCATTTTCATGTTAATATGAACTTTTATTTTGTATCATTTGGATCTGAACATTCATGCCGCAATAAAGAAAATTACATTAAGAATTATGCTAGGTAACATTCCACATCAAAAATTCTCTTTTTAGCATTTACCTACTCGAGGACGAGCAGGAATTAAGCTTGGGGATGCTTGATACGTCTCCAACGTATCTATAATTTTTGATGTTCCATGCTATTATATTACCCCTTTTGGATGTTTATGGGCTTTATTTTACACCTTTATATCATTTTTGGGACTAACCTACTAACCGGAGGCCCAGCCCGTACTGTTGTTTTTTTTGCCTATTTCAGTATTTCGAAGAAAAGGAATATCAAACGGAGTCCAAACGGAATGAAACCTTCGGGAGCGTGATTTTTGGAACGAACATGATCCAGAGGACTTGGAGTGCAAGTCAAGAAGCAGCCACGAGATAGGAGGGCGCCCCCTGTCTCGTGGGCCCCTCGGGCATCCACCGACGTACTTCTTCCACCTATATAAGCTTACGTACCCCGAAAACATCCAGGGAGCCAATGAAACACAATTTCCACCACCGTAACCTTCTGTATCCGCGAGATCTCATCTTGGAGCCTTCGCCGGCACTTTGTCGGAGGGGGAATCGACCACGGAGGGCTTCTTCATCAACACCAGAGCCCCTCCGATGAGTTGTGAGTAGTTTACCACAGACCTACGGGTCCATAGTTATTAGCTAGATGGCTTCTTCTCTCTTTTTGGATCTCAATACAATGTTCTCCCCCTCTCTTGTGGAGATCTATTCGATGTAAACTCTTTTTGCGGTGTGTTTGTAGAGATCCGATTAATTGTGGGTTTATGATCAAGTTTATCTATGAATAATATTTGAATCTTCTCTGAATTCTTTTATGTATGATTGAGTTATCTTTGCAAGTCTCTTCGAATTATCAGGTTGGTTTGGCCTACTAGATTGATCTTTCTTGCCATGGAAGAAGTGCTTAGCTTTGGGTTCAATCTTGCGGTGTCCTTACCCAGTGACAGAAAGGGTTGCAAGGCACGTATTGTATTGTTGCCATCAAGGATAACAAGATGGGGTTTATATCATATTGCTTGAGTTTATCCCTCTACATGATGTCATCTTGCTTAATGCGTTACTCTGTTCTTATGAACTTAATACTCTAGATGCAGGCAGGAGTCAGTCGATGTGTGGAGTAATAGTAGTAGATGCAGGCAGGAGTCGGTCTACTTGTTGCGGACGTGATGCCTATATACATGATCATGCCTAGATAATCTCATAATTATTCGCTTTTCTATCAATTGCTTGACAGTAATTTATTCACCCACCGTAATACTTATGCTCTTGAGAGAAGCCTCTAGTGAAATCTATGGCCCCCGGGTGTATCTCTTATCATATTTGCTTCCAATCTACTTTTATTCGCATCTTTACCTTTTTGCATCTATATTATAAAATACCAAAAATATATTTATCTTATCATACTATCTTTATTAGATCTCACTTTCGCAGGTGGCCATGAAGGGATTGACAACCCCTTTATTGCGTTGGTTGCGAGTTCTTTGTTTGTTTGTGTAGGTGCATGGGACTTTTGAGGAGCCTCCTACTGGATTGATAACTTGGTTCTCAAAAACCGAGGGAAATACTTATGCTACTATTGTTGCATCACCCTTTCCTCTTCAAGGAAAACCAATGCAAGCTCAAGACGTAGCACCCTTCAGTACTTTTGCTTATAGATGTATGCCTTTTGGTTTATGTAATGCACCCGCTACCTTTCAAAGATGCATGATGGCTATATGCTCTGACTTTTGTGAAAAGATTTGTGAGGTATTCATGGATGATTTCTCCATTTATGGATCCTCTTTTGATGATTGCTTGAGCAACCTTGATCGAGTTTTGCAGAGATGTGAAGACACTAGTCTTGTTTTGAATTGGGATAAGTGCCATTTTAGGGTTAATGAAGGCATTGTCTTGGGGTATAAAATTTCTGAAAGAGGTATTGAAGTTGATAAAGATAAAGTTGATGCTATTGAAAATATGTCGTGTCCCAAGGACATTAAAGGTATACGAAGTTTCCTTGGTCATGCCAGTTTTTATAGGAGGTTCATTAAGGACTTTTCTAAAATCCTAGGCCTCTGACTAATCTATTGCAAAAAGATATTCCTTTTGTCTTTGATGATGATTGTGTAGAAACATTTGAAATGTTTAAGAAAGCTTTGATCACTGCACCTATTGTTCAGCCACCAGATTGGAATTTACCCTTTGAAATTATGTGTGATGCTAGCGATTATGCTATAGGTGCTGTTCTAAGGCAAAGAGTTGATAAGAAATTAAATGTTATTCAATATTCTAGTAAAACTCTAGACACTGCCCAGAGAAATTATGCTACCACTAAAAAAGAATTCTTAGCAGTTGTGTTTGCTTGTGATAAGTTCAGACCTTATATTGTTGATTCTAAAGTAACTATTCACACTGATCATGCTGCTATTAAATATCTTATGGAAAAGAAAGATGCTAAACCTAGACTTATTAGATGGGTTCTCTTTCTACAAGAATTTGATTTGCATATTATTGATAGAAAGGGAGCCGAGAACCCCGTTACAGACAACTTGTCTAGGTTAGAGAATGTTCTTGATGACCCACTACCTATTGATGATAGCTTTCCTGATGAACAATTAGCGGTCATAAATGCTTCTCATACTGCTCCATGGTATGCTGATTATGCTAATTACATTGTTGCTAAATTTATACCACCTAGTTTCACATACCAGCAAAAGAAAAGTTCTTTTATGATTTAAGACATTACTTCTGGGATGACCCACACCTTTATAAAGAAGGAGTAGATGGTGTTATTGGATGTTGTGTACCTGAGCATGAACAGGAACAGATCCTACGCAAGTGTCACTCCGAGGCATATGGGGGACACCACACTGGAGATAGAACTGCACATAAGGTATTGCAATCCGGTTTTTATTGGCCTACTCTCTTCAAAGATGCCCGTAAGTTTGTCTTGTCTTGTATGAATGTCAAAGAATTGGTAATATTAATAGACATCAAGAAATGCCTATGAATTATTCTCTTGTTATTGAACCATTTGATGTTTGGGGCTTTGATTATATGGGACCTTTTCCTGCCTCTAATGGATATACACATATTTTAGTTGCTGTTGATTACGTTACTAAGTGGGTAGAAGCTATTCCAACTAGTAGTGCTGATCATAACACCTCTATTAAGATGCTTAAAAAGTTATTTTTCTGAGATTTGGAGTCCATAGATATCTCATGACTGATGGTGGTTCACATTTTATTCATGGTGCTTTTCGTAAAATGCTTGCTAAGTATGATGTTAATCATAAAATTGCATCTCCTTATCACCCACAGTCTAGTGGTCAAGTAGAATTGAGTAATAGAGAGCTCAAATTAATTTAGCAAAAGACTGTTAATAGATCTAGAAAGAATTAGTCCAAGAAACTTGATGATGCATTATGGGCCTATAGAACTGCATATAAAAATCCTATGGGTATGTCTCCGTATAAAATGGTTTATGGAAAAGCATGTCACTTACCTCTCGAACTTGAACATAAGGCATACTAGGCTATTAAAGAGCTCAATTATGATTTCAAACTTGCCGGTGAGAAGAGGTTATTTGATATTAGCTCACTTGATGAATGGAGAACCCAGGCCTACAAGAATGCCAAACTGCTTAAAGAAAAAGTTAAAAGATGGCATGACAAAAGGATACAAAAGCACGAGTTTAATGTAGGTGATTATGTGTTGCTATTCAACTCTCGTTTAAGATTTTTTGCAGGAAAACTTCTCTCTAAATGGGAAGGCCCTTACATTATCGATGAGGTCTATCGTTCCGGTGCCATAAAAATCAACAACTTAGAAGGCACAAACCCGAAGGTGGTGAACGGTCAAAGAATCAAACATTATATCTCAGGTAATCCTATAAATATTGAAACTAATATTATTGAAACCGTAACCCCGGAGGAATACATAAGTGACACTTTCCAGAACTTTCAGTCTCCGAAAAGGAATAGGTATGTGGTACGGTAAGCAAACCAGCTCCAAAACAGTTCTAGCAATTTTTCTCCGTTTTGGAATATTTAAGAAAATAGGAAAATAAGAAGTAGTCCGGGAAAGACACGAGGCGTCCACGAGGGTGGAGGGCGCGCCCTACCCTACTGGGCGCGCCCCCTACCTTGTGGGCACCTCGTGTGCTCTCCAGACTCCGCTTTCTTGCACGATACTTCTCTTGGTCCCTAAAAATTCATTATATAATCTCCCGAAGGTTTTGACCACCGTATCACACAAATATCCTCTGTCTTTGTTTCGAGTTGTTTCTGTCGCAGATTTAGAGCAAGATGTCTTCTCAAGAGTCAGTCGGGGAGAGTCGGGTATCTCACCCGATGCCAAGTCCAGAAGCAAACAACGATGCTTATTATTTTGGGCCACCAACGGAGGATGAGATGGAGGCCTACTTGAAAAGGATAGATGCCATGGAGGAGGATCAAGAAGTTACCTCTCGTTTTCAAGTTGGATTCACGATGGGGGAACTACAGAGCTCAGCCATTCCAAACTTGATCATCCCGTCCAATGTTAAATTTCTTTCTTATGAAAATATGAAAAAGAGTGTCACCTGTTCTGCAGCAGCTATGCAGCATCCATGGGTGAAAGGAGCTTTAGCCGTCATGGGTAAGCTCCGTAAGGAAAATATGGACCTCAAGCAGGAGGTCAATAAGCTTGAGGAGGAGAATCATATCTTAAGGGGCATCATCGCCAAGAATATCACACCACCACTTCCGAAGAAGGAGACATAATCATATGGGTATGGGCACTCCCCTTGGCAACTACCAAGCTTGGGGGAGGTGCCCTGGTATCGTATCACCATCACACTCCTATATTTACCGTTTTTGTTAGTTCGATTCTTTTAGTAATATCTTGATCTAGTAGAATATAGCTTTGGTATGATTTAGTTTTTAGTTTTGCTTTGTGATCTCCCTATGTAATCGAGTCCGTGAGCTATATATAATAAATAGTAGTGTTGAGTCAAGGGCTTTTCTATCTTGCTATGATCTTAAGTGCATAAAAGAACAAAAAGAAATAAAAGAGTTCATATTGATCTTATGGATAGTAATGACTTCACATATAGAGAGTATGATGATTAAAAATTGTTGAGAGTTGGCAAACATAGTTTTGGTCTTCGTTGCAATGAATAGGAAGTAATAAAGAAAGAGAGGTTCTCACATATAAATATACTATCTTGGACATCTTTTATGATTGTGAGCACTCATTAAAGTATGACATGCTAAAGAGTTGATGTTGGACAAGGAAGACAACGTAATGGGTTATGTTTTCTCACATCTCAGTTAAAGTATATTGTCATGGATCATTCAAACATGTTGAGCTTGCCTTTCCCCCTCATGCTAGCCAAATTCCTTGCACCAAGTAGAGATACTACTTGTGCTTCCAAATATCCTTAAACCCAGTTTTGCCATGAGAGTCCACCATACCTACCTATGGATTGAGTAAGATCCTTCAAATAAGTTGTCATGTTGCAAGCAATAAAAATTGCTCTTTAAATATGTATGACTTATTACTGCGGAGAAGATAAGCTTTATACGATCGTGTGATATGGAAGTAATAAAAGTGATGGACTGCATAATAAAGGTTCATATCACAAGTGGCAATATAAAGTGACGTTCTTTTGCATTAAGATTGTGTGCATCCAACCCTAAAAGCACATGACAACCTCTGCTTTCCTCTGCGAAGGGCCTATCATTTACTTTATGTCTTTTACGTTATGCAAGAGTCAAGGTGATTTTCACCTTTCCCTTTTACATTTTATCCTTTGGCAAGCACCTCGTGTTGGAAAGATCCTGATATATATATATCCAATTGGATGTAAGTTAGCATGAACTATTATTGTTGACATTACCCTTGAGGTTCGACGTTGGGAGGCAACACTATAAGCCCCTATCTTTCTCTATGTCCAATTAAAACTCCAGAACCATAAGTATTGCGTGAGTGTTAGCAATTGTGGAAGACTAAATGATAATTGAGTATGTGGACTTGCTGAATAGCTCTATTGTTGACTCTTTCCTATGTTATGATAAACTGCAATTGCTTCAATGACTGAGATTATAGTTTGTTAGTTCCCAATGAAGTTTATGATGCATACTTGACATTGTGAATAGATTGTTACTTGAGCATAAGAAATCATATGACAATATATATATATATATATATAGACACACACACACACACACACACACACATATATATACACATAAACACTATTCTGATCACGGGATCAGAATAATATTCTGATCACAACCAGAGCTGCCCCGCTAGTAGTACGTTGAACTTCTCCGTGAACTCGGTTGAACTTCTGCCAACATTGCCCAAAACGGGGCTTGTGATATACCGTTGGAAAGCTATGGACACCAATATCATGACCCAACTTAAATTTTTGGCAAAATATAAGCGGTTTAAGAGCAGTTTTGAAAACCGTTTTTTCTTTGCACAAAAAACGTGAATCGTATTTTCGATCGCATTTCTAAACCGTCTATTGGAATGAGGCATATAATATGGCATTGGAAAGCTGCTGCAAAACCGCTCCTTCCACATGTTGAAAGTTTTTTCTAATTCCCTATGGTTAAAGAGTAATTTGAAGAAACGCAAAATTTCGTAAACCGAAAAACTGAGTTCGTTTTTTCGATGTCATTTCTAAACGGCTAAACCAATGGAGGCATATGATATGGCGTTGGAAAGCTTTTGAAAATGCGCTACTTTTTCATCTTGAAAGTTTTTTTCTAATTTTAAATGGTTTAAGAGTAATTCATAAAATGGTCCAAGTCCTACCGAGTTCGTATTTTCTTGCTAATTTTTTAACCGTGCGTCCGAATGCAGCAAATGATATGGTGTTGGAAAGCTTGAACAAACGTGAAACTTTTTGGTATGTATTGTTTCTCCCAATTCTTTACGGTTTTAAGTTAGTTTCGAAAATGGAAAAAAACATATTTTTCACCGTAATTTCTGTGAACTTTATCGGAATTAGGCAAATAATATACCGTCGAAAAGCTACGGAAAATGCGAAACTTTTTTATGTTGATGGTTTTCTTTGATTCCTAGCCGTTTTCAAGTAATTCTGAAAACGGCGGGATCATTCGTTCTGCCTCTACCGCGAAACAGATTCTTCGAAAATGCACCGCGTGAAGAACCTGAACTTCTTGGTGCATGTACCTTAACTTCACTCTGTTTTTCACGTGATTTTTTTGCTCGTAGATCTTCATCCACTGCTCATAGCTCTCCATCCCACTCACGGGAATTGAGAGGGTGATATACCGATGGAAAACTGCTGTAAACACGCAACTTTCCCGTGTTGATCATTTTTTCATACTCGCGACGATTTTGAAAGTTTTTCACCTGAAATTCATTCAGCATAGTAGTTGAATTTCATGCTATTTTCACGTTGAACTTTTGTGACGTATTTTTGTTTGTACACGCGCCTGAACTTCCCTCTGTACGAACCCGACCTTTATCGGAATTTTGAAAACCGTTTTTTCTTCATACAAAAAACGTGGATCGTATTTTCGATCGCATTTCTAAACCGTTTAGCAACTAAATACTCGTTTTAGATAGGAATCTTGCTCATAGGAGGATTTTGCACTCGGGTCGTGAAGAACTCGTGTTTTTTGCGATTTTACTACCTGAGTTGTTCGACCTGAACTTCCCCTTGTGCTAGGTTGAACTTCCCGCAACATTGCCCAAATAGGGCCTGCTATATACCGTTGGAAATCTATGGACACAAGTATCATGACCCGAGTTAAATTTTTCGTAAAATGTAAGCGGTTTAAGAGCAGTTTTGAAAACCGTTTTTTCTTCACAAAAAAACGTGAATCGTAATTTCGATCGCATTGCTAAACCGTTTATCGGAATGAGGCATATAATATGGCGTTGAAAAGCTTCTGCAAAACCACTCCTTCCACGTGTTGAAAGTTTGTTCCAATTCCCTATGGTTAAAGAGTAATTTGAAAAAACGTAAAATTTCGTAACCCGAACAGCTGAGTTTGTTTTTTCGCTGTCATTTCTAAATGGCTAATCCAATGGAGGCATATGATATGGCGTTGGAAAGCTTATGAAAATGCGCTACTCTTTCATCTTGAAAGTTTTTTGCTAAGTTTGAATGGTTTAAGATTAATTTAGAAAATGATACAAGTCCTACCGAGTTTGTATTTTCAAGCTAATTTTTTAGCTGTACGTCCGAATGCAACAAATGATACGGCATTGGAAAGCATGAGGAAATGCGAAACTTTTATATATATATATATATATTGTTTCTCTCAATTCCTTACTGTTTCAAGTCGATTTTAAAAATGGCTAAAAATTTATTTTTGCCGTAATTTCTACAAACTTTATCGGAATTGGACAAATAATATACCGGTGAAAACCTACGGAAAATTCGAAACTTTTTCATGTTGATGGTTTTGTCTGATTCCTAGCCGTTTTCAAGTAATTTCGAAAACGGCGGGATCATTCGTTCTGCCTTTATCGCGAAACAGATTTTTCAAAAATGCATCGCGTGAAGACTTGAACTTCTCGGTGCGTGTACTTGAAGTACACTCTGTTTTTCACGTGATTTTTCTTGCTCGTAGCTCTTCATCCACTACTCGTAGCTCTCCATCCACTCACCGGAATTGAGCAGGTGATATACCGATGGAAAGCTGTTGTAAACACGCAACTTTCCCGTGTTGAACATTTTTTCATACTCATGATGTTTTTAAAAGTTTTTCATCTGAAATTCATTCAGCGTAGTAGTTGAACTTCCTGCTGTTTTCACGTTGAACTTCTGTGACGTATTTTTGTTTGTAATTTTGTCATGCATTTCATGAGTGTTACACAAATGATATTCTTTTTGTACAAACCTCTCACAATATTTTTTAACTTTCTCCGTCTGAGGACTTGAACTTACACAAATGATATTCCTGCCGTTTTGAAATAAATTAGAAAATGACGAGATCATGATTTCTGCCTTCATCGCGAATGGAAATGCACTTCGTGAAGTAGTTGAACTTCTTGGGCATATCTGTTCTGAACTTCACTCTGTTTTTGACGTGTTGTTTTTTGCAATGCGTGAAGTAGTTGAACTTCTGGGGCGGTCTATTTGAACTTCACTCTGTTTCACCTTATTGTATTTTTCTTATATGAAATACACACCATGTAGTATGTGAACTTCCGGTTGTTATCATTTTGAACTTCTCTCTGGTTTGAGAGAATTATTTTAAAACACAAAAAATAACATATTTTTTTATGTATTTTGGACATCTAAATACACGGTGAACCTCTCTCAGAAGAATTTTTCAACTTTTCCTCGCCGAGCACTTGAACTTCTAGCAACCATTTTTTTCGTTTATGAGTTGTTTTTAAAAGTGCAAAAAATGGTGATGTGTTTTTTATTTTTTGAACAGGTAAATCCTATGTTTAATTTGGACT